>CM035137.1:12362237-13600987 GCA_020205605.1 Panax ginseng | reverse complement strand
TCGTCATAATAATTGATCATATAATACACAATCGTAATACATATAACCATATATATATATATATATATATATATATATATATATATATATATATACATGTGTGTGAAATAATCCGTGGAATACGTTAGCTATTAACCTTGTTTAACTAACGCTCATCCACCATCTAAAATTGGAGTTAATGGTGAGATGAATACAGTAAATAGAGGAGAGCAAACAAAGAATTTTTATGTTGGCTGCCACCCCTGCCAAAATGGCCAACAAAAAACACTTAATTACCGATTATCCTAATTATTCTCGTATATATATACTACTTATTAATCATTAAAATAAAATAATAAATAATTATAAGGATAATCAAGAATTATCTTTATATATTTTCTATACTTATTAATAAAATAAGTATGTATAAGGATAATTATCGATTATCTGTAAGACCCCAACTTATTATAAATAAAATTGAATTTTTCTTTATTCATTATTCTAAATTAATAAGGGTTAATTTGATATAATTCTTTGGTTATGGGTGAAATGTGAAAAGTTTACAAAATAAAGCAAGTGGTTATAAAATATTCATTATTGTCGTGGGAATATTCGTTTGGTCGTGGAATATTCTTTTTGCGAAGGAATCTCCGCATTTTGGCCTATGATCATTGGTGGGCCCCATAACGGAAAACGGTTGGATGAAGGAAAACGACAAAGATTGAGTTTTATAAATAACGACGTAAATTATTACCGATTAACATTTGTTGGGTTACCCGGTGGTTAAAATACGTGAATACGCGCGTGGTTGCACAAAGAAGACACCAGTATTGCACAAAGATTGTTGAATTATTGATCCTTACGTAAGAAGGCTTTACTCAATAATTGTTACAAGAATTATTTATTCATTATTTTATCTTATTGATTCAATAATCACGATTGATATTTATATTATTATTGTTTCAATAATTGTCATTACACAAGATTTTCCATTATCAAATCAATAATGCATATTATTTGAATACTATTATCGATAACATTATTGGCAATGTCTAGAAAGTTCGCTCTAAGGAGAGGTTTGGTCACCTAATCAAGGCTACCAAGAAGGAGAAATCCTTATTGGAAAGCCCCTTCCTGAGGAACTACTGGTTCACAAGATTGTGATTCTCGTAATATTATTTTGAATAATTAATTATTGATTATTATGATAAAGAAAATATTTATTTTATGTGGATATAGATGGAGAAAATTTTTAATGTGACAATTGTTGAAAATTAATATTTTATCTTTTTCTCGATAAAATAATACATTCAAATATATTATTTTAATAATATATTAACGGTGATATTTTTTATAATGATTGTGGGATATATGAGTATATGAGGAGGTAGAGTATTTTGTGGCATTAAATGTTTAATATATGTTTTGTGTGTTTGTGGACACAATTCTCGACCAAAATTGATTATAGTATCGTAAAATCGTCTGCTTATGGATTTCGGTCAATTTTTGTTTGGAATTTGGAAAATTTTCTTCCTCGCAAAGTTGTAGAGAATGGAATTTCCCATGGAAAGTCATGAGTTTCAATTTTTTCCGATAAACGAGCTATTTTCTACTTAATTATTGAAGTTTCAAGATAAAATAATTTTTTTTTATTAATTATGGTGGGACCCACTTTTTGGTGGGTGTTGAATGCACATGGGCTGCTGAAATTTTCAGCATTGAGGGGCTGAAAAGCATGCGTAGGAATTGGTTTATAAATAATATTAATTTATTAATTTAGTCTCCTTTCGTTCTAACATTTTCCTATAAATAGAGGCTAAGTTAGAATTGAAAATCACACCGTAAACTAAGTTTTCTCTTCTCTCTCTAAATTATCGAAGCGTATTCTTGTGAGTATACTTTGAGTGTTGCTATACTCATGCGGGTTTCACAAGACTATAAATCAAATTCGGGCCGTAAGACGATTATTTTGAGGTAAAGGGTATTATTTTCTTCTTAAATGATATTTTTTTCTTTAATATCATTATGTCAAGTATTGGTGAACTTTTTTATCAAATTTGGAACTTGTTGTGTCGGGATTACTATTCACGATACGGCCTACTATTCACGATATACGACACTATTCATTTAATACTAAGACTATTCAATTAAAAAATAAAATTTTTTTTTTTTTGTCCAAAATATCTATTCGGATACTAGCTTTGATTGTATCCATGTTTTGATCATTCTTGAATTTTACACCAATATGATTATTTTCAAGTATTTTTGGACATGGATAAAACAAAGCATTTAATCCTTAATCCTTAATCCTTGTCATTTTGTTTCAATTGGATTCGCTTTTTTAAAAATATTTTTCATCATCCTCACCCTAAATGGTGATATAAATGAATATCTTTGGCTGTAGTAGTGCAAAGATGAACGATTAATCGATGAATATCTTTGGCCCAGAGTGCGAAGATGAGCGGTGTTGAGATTAACATGAATTAACTGGTGATATAAATGAATATCTTTGGCTCAGTAGTGCAAAGATGATTAAAATGTATATTGATTGTTATTACAGGATAAACTATTGATGATGGACTTTTAAACCTTGTAAGACAAGGTAGAATTCTTTTCTACGTGACTCTTCTAATGGATTGTTGCTTCCATTGATTTGTTGATCTAAAACTTGTTATCTATTGTATTCTATTAGATTTTTCCCTGTTGAAGACTAACGATAATTTGTTGTATATTATCTTAGTCATAATATTCTTTTCTTGGGCTAGTTGAGCTCACCCTTTTCCTTTTGTTCTATTTTTCTTCTCGTGAGGTGAGAACATAAGCAGGATCTAGTCTGGGTATGGAGTGATGGTTCTAGGAAGATGTTTTAGTCGTCCTCACTACTTCAGTAAAATAGTGTATGAATAATTAATGAGGACTTATTTGGGTGTGTATATTGTCTAGAAAACAATATTTGTATTCAAACTCACAGTTGTATTGTCGTATTATTCTACATTACATCCGTATTGTCAAAGTTGTAGTTTGCTTTCATACCATGTATTTTGGCGACTCGAGAATGGGTGTTGTATACCTATTTGGGGGGCCACATGATTGGTATCAGTTAGGGATATGATCTCATGCGAGATGGGGGGAATGTAAACTAGGAGGGGAGAGACGAGTAAATCCTTCGCTTTAGTGTGTCCTACCTAAGCTTATTTGTTGGTGGTCATAATATAGGATATTATGTGATATGTTAATTTGTTTAATTAACCCTTGTTTTTATGGCAAGATTTAAGAATGGTCACCGAGAACGTTAACAATGGAGTTTATGAGACCGCGGAGACGCCAGAGTTTCACCAACGAGGAGAAACGTGTAACAGTGGCAATGTTCCTCCCATGAACAACGCTTAATCGAAAGCAAATGATGAACGACGGGATGTTTAGAAGCTTTTTGCAGTTCATACAAAATCGCATGAGGAGACTCGTGTACAAAATACGGGTGGAAATGATGGCAATGCGATATTCGGTCACAAACCAAGCGGTTTAAGGAGTTGGGACCACCAGATTTCCGTGGAAGCCGGATCCGATCAAGGCGTAAACGGGTCAAGCAAATTACCAAGATATTCGATGTCTTGGGGTGCACGGAGGAATGAAGGTTCCATTCGCCACCTTTATGTTTCGTGGTGAAAGCGACATTGGTGGGAATCGTGAAGCGCACTACTGACCGGATGCACTTAACATGTCTTGGGAAAGATTTCAGAATCGTTCAATGACAAGTACTTTCCGAGAAAGTATTCATTATATGAAGGAGGTAGAGTTTATTAGACTCGAACGTAACAACATGACGGTGTGTCTCAAAGACGAGGCAAAGTTCGCAGAGTTATCCGTGTTTGCACCTCATTTGGTGGAGAATGAGGAACGAATGACGCCAGAGATGTTTCGAGAGGTCTAAAACCGTAGATTCGTCAATACCTTATCTCTCATAAATTTTCTCCAGATTCAGATGTTGTCAATCAGGCTCGCTTATTAGAACGAGATAGTGAGTATACTCAACCGAGGGACCACAATCGTGGTAGTCATCGAACGATGATAACCAATGAGGAGGAAAGAATACGGACAAAGCGGTAACCACTCTCGGTGGTAATCGTGGACATGATAATAGGAGAGGTGACTCAAGTGGAAATTTCGTAAAGAGAAGATTCAACAATGACGGAAGATATCAACGGCAAGACCAAAGACCAACAACAAATGCTAGGGGAGGAGAACCGCCTTGAGTTAGATGTTACAAATGCGGGAAGGAGGGACATATCTCATTTCAAACCGTCCACAACAATCCAAGGTATGTTACAACCGTGGAAAGGAAGGCCACATCGCCGAGATTGTACTTATCGCGAAACCAAGTTCGCAGAGAGTGGTGATTCCAAGGGTACGTTCCGGATAAGTCGAAATCACGGTTCTGGGAAGAGCGTTTGTCGCGATTTGGACAAAACGTGAGGAACCCAAACGAGGTGATCACGGGTAAGCTAATCTTGAATTCTTGCATAAGTTTATACCTTACTACTAGATACCGGTTCTACCCATTCTTTTATCTCTCTCCTTGTGCTCAACGTTTAAACTTGACTCCGGAGAAATTAGATTTTGATTTATCTGTTGAAACTCCGTTGGGTGAAACCTTCGTTACATCTACGGCTTATAAATCTTGCATGATCCAAGTTGGCACTATCACATTACCGTTGATCTTATCTCTTTAAAGATACTTGCTTTTGATGTGATTTTAGGAATTGATTGGTTAACCACTCATCATGCCAAAATTGATTGTTTTCGTAAGGTTGTTAGTTTTCATATTCCTAACCAACCGCATATAATAATTCAAACCACTAAACCACTAAAATCACCATCATCATATCGCCACAAAGCTATTCGTTTATTGAAAAACGGATGTCAAGCTTTCTTAGCCCATGTTATGGATTTGAATAAAGACAAGTCGATTTGAATAATATTTCGTGGTTAAAGAATTCTCGATGTATTTCTGAAGAGCTTCCCTTGCCTACCCCCGTAACGTGATGTTGAATTCTTTATTGACGCAGGAACCGCACAAAGCCCATTTCTAAAACCCCATATCGAATGGCTCCTATTGAACTTCAGGAGTTAAAAGTCCAACTACGTGAGTTATTAGACATCGGTTTCATTCTGGCCCCAAGACGTCTCTTGGGGTGCTCCTGTTTTATTCGTAAAGAAGAAAGACGGAGTATGCGATTTTGTATTGATTATCGAGAATTGAACCATGTCACCATCAAGAATAGGTATCCGCTTACCTCGCATTGATGACTGCTCGACCAGCCATTCTAAGGAGCGCAATTCTTTTCAAAGATCGATCTTCGATTCGGATATCATCGGTTGAAGATTAAAACCGAGGATATTCCAAAGACGGCGATTCGAGGACTCGACACGGCATTATGAATTCTTGGTCATGTCTTTTGGATTGACTAATGCTCCCGCCGCTTTCATGGATATGATGAACCGTGTATTTAAGGAATATTTGGATCGATTCGTTGTTGTCTTTATTGATGACATCCTCATCTATTCCAAAAGCCGTGAAGATCATGAATAAAGATTTGATTTGCTCGGTACTACAAAGACTTCGTGAACACAAGCTTTTATACCAAATCAAGAAATGCGAAGTTCGGCTTCGAGGAAGTAGCATTCCTTGGGCACGTGGTGTCAAAACAAGGAGTATCTGTTGACCCGGCCAAGATTGAAGCAATACAAAGTTGGGAGCAACCAAGTTTCGGTGATCAAGACGCACTTTTCTCGGGCTTAAATTGGTTATTATCGGAGATTTGTGGAAGGATTTTCTCGAATCGCTACTCTGTTAACTCGGTGACTCGGAAGGATGCAAAATTCTTATGGAGCGAGGAATGCGAGAAGAGCTTCCAAGAGCTCAAGAGAGACTCATTTAGACTGCTCGACAATACCATATGGTTCGGATGGATTTGTTATCTACAAATGATGGTTACGGAAAGGGGTTAGGATGTGTTCTCATGCAACATGGGAAAGTCATAGCCTATGCCTCACGACAACTCAAAGAATATGAGAGGAATTATCCTACTCATGATCTAGAATTAGCAGCAAATGATTCGCGTTGAAGATATGGAGACACTACTTGTATGGAGAGAAAGTGGAGATTTATACGGACCATAAAAGCCTCAAATATTTCTTCACCCAAAAGAACTCAACATGCGGCAAACGACGTTGGTGGAGTCGTTAAAAGATTATGATCACACTATTCAATATCATCCCCGAAAAGCGAACGTGGTAGGCGACGATCGAGTAGAAGATCATATGCAAGATCTGAAAGCAATATTATCAGCAAGAAAGGCCCATTTTATACGATTTACAAAGGATGAAGATAGAATTAAAGACCTGTGGTCCCACATGATGATGGCGAATATCTGAGTAGAACCGACTTTAATCGATAAAGTTAAAGTTCGCTTCAAGCTACTACGGACACAGGGGCGATGCGTATGAAGAAGAAAGTGCAAGAAGGAGCTATTCCTAAGCAAGAATTGATGAGGAAGGAATACTTGAGTCAATTCTAGACTTTGCGTTCTAACGATTTCGACTCAAGCATAAAATCATGATGGAGGCACACAACACCCCGTTTGCAATCCATCTCGGAAGTACCAAAATGTATCATGATATTGACATACATTTTGGTGGAACAATATGAAAGAGAGATTGCGGAGTTTATCTCAAGATGTTTAACCTCATCAACGTGTAAAAGCGCGAGCATCAAGTGCCAAAAGGTCCATCAGAACCACTTGAGATTCCGGAATGGAAATGGGAACACATTACTATGGATTTTGTTCTGTGTCTTCCCAAAGTTTCTCAAAGCGTAGATGCAATTTGGGTTATTGTTGATAGATTAACCAAGTCCGCCCATTTCTTACCGACACGCGAGACTTATTCCTGAACGTCTTTTCGTAGATGCGTGAATGAGATTATACGATTGCATGGCATGCCAAGATCCATAGTTTCGGATCGTGACCCGAGATTCACTTCAAGATTTTGGGTTAGCTTGGAGAAAGCTATGGGCACGGATTTATTGATTGATTCAAAGATACCATCCTCAAACGGACGGACAATCGAGAGGACTATTCAAACCTCAAGATCTATTAAGACTGTGGTCCTAGATTTCAAAGGAAGTTGGGATAAGTACCTACCATCTGGTGGAATTCTCCTACAACAACATTATCAAGCAAGTATAGGCATGGCTCCATTTGAGGCGTTGTATGGACCGAAAAATGTCGTTCTCAAAGATCTTTGGGACGAGGTGGGAATAAGCAATATTGTTGGGACCGTAATTTAGACGCATGACTACGTAAAAGATCCAAATGATTCGACAACGATTCAAACTTCACAAGATCGACAAAAGAGTTATGCCGATCTTCATGAAAGGACGTGGAGTTTAATATTGGAGATCATGTATTGTTACGTATTGCTCCGTGGAAGGAGTTACAAGATTTGGGAAAAGAGAAAGCTCAATCCAAGGTTTGTTGGTCCATTTGAGATTCTCGACCGAATAGGAACGTAGTTTATAGACTCGCGTTACCTCCAAGTATGTCTCGTGTTCACAATGTATTCCACATATCTATGCTTCGTAAATATGTGAAAGACCCGAACCACATTATTGCATTAGAACCGCAGACGAGATAGCAGAAGATTTAACATACGAGGAGATACTGTTGAGATTTTGGATAGGAAAGAAGATGTCTTACGACGAAGGTTATACCACAAGTTAAGGTTTTGTGGAGAAACCATGCAATCGAGGAAATGACATGGGAGTTGGAATCGGAGATGAAAGCAAGGTACCTCACCTTTTCGATATATAGTGCATCGTATGTCAATTTCGAGGACGAAATTTCATAAGGAGGGAGGTTGTAAGACCCCAACTTATTATAAATAAAATTGAATTTTTCTTTATTCATTATTCTAAATTAATAAGGGTTAATTTGATATAATTCTTTGGTTATGGGTGAAATGTGAAAAGTTTACAAAATAAGCAAAGTGGTTATAAAATATTCATTATTGTCTGGGAATATTCGTTTGGTCGTGGAATATTCTTTTTTTTCCGGGAATCTCCAGACGTATGACGGTAGTAAATCATTAGTGGGCCCCATAACGAAAAAACGGTTGGATGAAGGAAAACGACAAAGATTGAGTTTTATAAATAACGACGTAAATTATTACCGAATTAACACCGTTGGGTTACCTCGGTGGTTAAAATACGATGAATACGCGCGTGGGGTTGCGATAAAGAAGACACCAGCGGTATTGCATGATATTGTTGAATTATTGATCCTTACGTAAGAAGGCACTACTCAATAATTGTTACGATAATTATCGTTCATTATTTTATCTTATTGATTCAATAATCACGCATTGATATTTATATTATTATTGTTTCAATAATTGTCATTACACAAGATTTTCCATTATCAAATCAATAATGCATATTATTTGAATACTATTATCGAGATAACATTATTGGCAATGTCTAGAAAGTTACGTCTAAGGAGAGGTTTGGTCACCTAATTGCGGCCAGCATGAGGAGAAATCCTTATTGGAAAGCCCCTTTTTCCAGGAACTACCGGTTGTCAAGATTTGTGATTCTCGTAATATTATTTTGAATAATTAATTATTGATTATTATGATAAAGAAAATATTTATTTTATGTGGATATAGATGGAGAAAATTTTAATGTGACAATTGTTGAAAATTAATATTTTATCTTTTTTCGATAAAATAATACATTCAAATATATTATTTTAATAATATATTAACGGTGATATTTTTTATAATGATTGTGGGATATATGAGTATATGAGGAGGTAGAGTATTTTGTGGCATTAAATGTTTAACATATGTTTTTGTGTGTCGGTGGACACAATTCTTGATAGAAAATTGATTATGATCGTAAAATCGTCTGCTTATGGATTTCGGTCAATTTTGTTTGGAATTTGGAAAAATTTTCTTCGCAAAGTTGTAGAGAATGGAATTTCCATGGAAAGTCGCATGAGTTTCAATTTTTCTGATAAACGAGCTATTTTCACTTAATTATTGAAGTTTCGGAAGATAAAATAATTTTTTTTATTAATTATGGTGGGACCCACTTTTTGGTGGGTGTTGAATGCACATGGGCTGCTGAAATTTTCAGCATTGAGGGGCTGAAAGCATGCGTAGGAATTGGTTTATAAATAATATTAATTTATTAATTTAGTCTCCTTCATGCTCTAACATTTTCCTATAAATAGAGGCTAAGTTAGAATTGAAAATCACACCGTAAACTAAGTTTTCTCTCTTTTCTCTCTAAATTATCGGCGTATTCTTGTGAGTATACTTTGAGTGTTGCTATATACTATGCGGTTTTACACAAGACTATACCTAAAATCGGTCGTAAGACGATTATTTTGAGGTAAAAGGGTATTATTTTCTTCTTAAATGATATTTTTTCTTCAATATCATTATGCCAAGTATTGGTGAACTTTTTTTATCAAATTTGGAACTTGTTGTGTCGGGGTTAATATTCACGATACCAAGACTTTATTCACGATATCTACGACCTTATTCATTGAATACTTACTATTCACCAAAAAAAAAAAAAATTTCTTTTTTGTCCAAAATATCTATTCGGATACTAGCTTTGATTGTATCCATGTTTTGATCATTCTTGAATTTTACACCAATATGATTATTTTCAAGTATTTTTGGACATGGGTAAAACAAAGTACGAATCCTTAATCCTTAATCCTTGTCATTTTGTTTTCATTGGATTCGTTTCTTTAAAAATATTTTCATCATCCTCATCCTAAATGGTGATATAAATGAATATCTTTGGCCTGTAGTGCAAAGATGAACGATTAATCGATGAATATCTTTGGCTCAGTAGTAAAAAGATGAAGCAGGTGTTGAGATAAACATGACCAATTGGTGATCTAAAATGAATATCTTTGGCTCAGTAGTGCAAAGATGATTAAAGATGTATATTGATTGTTATTACTGAGGATAAACTATTGATGATGGACTTTTAAACCTTGAAGACGGTAGAATTCTTTCTCTACGTGGCTCTTCTAATGGATTCTTCAATTTCATTGCATTTGTTGATCTAAAACTTGTTGTCTATTGTATTCTATTAGATTTTTCCTGTTGAAGACTAACGATAATTTTTGTATATTATCTTAGTCATAATATTCTTTCTTGGGCTAGTTGAGCTCACCCTTTTTCTTTTTGTTCCATTTTTCTTCTCGGGAGGTGAGAACATAGCAGGATCGAGTGGGGTATGGAGTGATGGTTCTAGAAAGATGTTTTAAATTGTCCTCACTACTTACGTAAAATAGTGTATGAATAATTAATGAGGACTTATTTGGGTGTGTATATTGTACAGAAGACAATATTTGTATTCAAACTCACAACAGATTGTCGTATTCTACACGACATCAGTATTGTCAAAGTTGTAGTTTGCTTTCTATACCATGTATTTTTGGCGACTCGAGAATGGGTGTTGTATATACCTATTTTGGGGGTCACGCACATTTCTCTCTATATATATATATATATAAAATTGAGTTTCAAAATTAATAATTATCTTATAATTTAAAATAGAAGAAGTACTAAATTTGAAATCTTGATATTCTCCTAAATTACTTGCATTACATATTATTATTATTGACTGATGTAAACACTAATTTTACATGTAATCCTTATATATTTATTGTCAATAAATAATAAACAATAAAATTGAAAAACAAAGAGTACATCCCAAACATTCTTCCTCGAAACCCCACATATGATATATAGGTGCACTTTTTTCTTTTTTGTACTCCTTTCTCTCTTTTTTCCCCTTTTCTTTGTTTATTTGAGGCTTGTTATACATTATGTTTTTAGTCGAATTATAATTGTGACGTATATGCATAAATAAGATAAATACATGAAATTAAAAAAGATTTTATTTTAATTTATTTTATCTTATTGCATATATTTTCATGTTAATCGTAATTCAATTTCATAAACTATTTGTTAACATGTATATTATTTTCCCCTTCTCTTGACGTGACCTTTTATTTTTCTTCTTTAGTCTCTCAGCTTTGTTAGGTGACAATATGCCCTCAATCCCTAAAATTACTTACGTTCTGAAAATAATGTCAATTTTGATTTTGTGAAGTTAAATTAAAAAAAAATCAATTAATGTTAAGATAAACTGATTAATTCACTTAATATTTGAAAATTAAAATTACATTGATAATAATTAATACTTTTTAAATGATTTATAAACTTTATAATTATATTTTTAAATATAAATACATATATTAATAGTAATAAAAATATAAATATTAATAAATAATAAGACTTATTGATTTGTGCATCTAGAGTTAGTTTGTACCGGATAGATATAGTAGTAGTAGAAAGGAGAAAAGTGAAAAGTGGTGGAGCCGTGGAGGGATAACTTTTGATACTGAAATCAAAGAAAAGAGAGTGACAGAGGCAGCAGCTTGCGATTAAAGTTCGGGTAAAGCAAATAAAGTGAAAAAGAAACAGAAAAGAAAAAGGATATATATATATATATATATATATATATATATATATATATATGTTTACTACTTTTTTATTTATTTGTTCTTTGTTATTTTTCTTAAATTAATTTCTCCATTACTATTTCCATTTTTATGAGAGCAGATTCTCTGTTTTCAATTTTTCTATCTCTTTGTCTCTTCATTTAAATTTTGACACTTAATCTCTTACAGAGTCGGTTCTGGGTTTTCTAAGGCTCAGAGCAAATTTTCTCAAGTGTGTCCCTTCATACAAATTAAATAAAAAAATAAAAAAATTATCAACTATTATTTTCAATAAAAAAAATATTAAAAACTTTAATTTTTTTCCCCATAAAATGAGTAAAGTTTCATAAAATATAGATTTAAAAAAATTAAAGTTTTATGAAACCTTACTGATTTAAAAAAATCTTTCTTTCCTTTTGAAAATATAGTTTCTTTTTTGAATCTATATTTTATAAAATTTTACTCATTTTTTTTAAAATATGAAGAATTTTTAATTTTTTTTCTTGAAAGTAATATTTATTTATAAAAATTATTAATTTCTTTTTTGAAAAAATTGAATCAGTTTTTCTATTTAACTTTTACTATTTTTTAAATTTTAATTTCTATTTTTAGTTTTTTTTAAATTTCTAATATTAAGAATGGGTCATTACATTAAAAATTAAATAGACATTAATTTAATTTAAAATCACTTAAAATTTTTGAATCTATATTTTATGAAACTCTACTCATTTTATTAAGAAAAAAAGTTTCTAATATTTTTTACTTAAAATAATTATTTTTAATTAGTTTGATGGGGTAATTTGAAAAATTAAAAGTTTAATGGTGTAATCAGTAAAATGTGCCAACTACAGTGGGTAATTCATTAGTTTTGTAGATAAAAAATTAACGTCCGTTTATTTTTTTTAACGGAATGACCCAATTTCAAAATAATAATTAATTTAGTGGTGTAATTTAAAAAATTAAAAGTTCAATTGTGTAATCAGTAAAACCTACCAACTACAGTGAGAATTTCTTTAGTTTTAATTGCCCAATGAAATCTAAACCACAAAACATCATTTAAAATATTTTTTTGTTGGACTTTTAGATGTAAAATCATCAATTATAGTATTATATTTAATATTTTCTAACATATTATTTTTAAGGTATAATATTATTAATTTTTTTATACACATAAATACATAAGTTTATAAAAAAATTTAGGCCCCCCTCAACTGTGGGTCCTGGACGGTTGTCTTGTTGGCCCTTGTCCAGGACCGATTCTAATATCTTACTTAATATTAATTAATTTTAAAATTAAATAAAAAAAATATGTGTCAAAATTTAAGTTGAGGGAAAAAGGGGAACAGACAATATGCTCTCTCCATTTCCATTTTCATGTAAAACGATGACACCCTAACAGCCATCATTACTGCCACGTTCTTTTTCTTCTCTGATCCCAAGAAAACAATATGGAGTACGTACACATCAGCCTCCCCACTCTTTTTTTTGTTAATTAAAAAATTATTTAAAATTTACCTTTAATTTCTTGAAACTTTATCTGAATTATATCGTCATAATAAGCACTAGGCATATACTAGTTACAACTTGTTGTAATTATTTTAAAAAATATAATAAAATATATAATTGTTTCTATATTTTATCACCCTAATCATTTTAATTTTATGTGGGCCAACTTACACCACCTTAGAGTGGGCCTAAGCTCTAGTTTAAGAATAAGGCTTGCATGGGCAGACCGCGGCATAAGAGGCTACAAGCCTCCAACCCGCTGGACATTCATATTTAACTCATTACCACTCCTCAATTAAATTCATTATTATAAATAAGAGTCTAATTTTAGTACCAGACTGGATCCCCTCGCTAGCTAGAGATGGTAATGGAAAGAAATTTGACTACTGGAACCTTCCTTCTAAAAATATAATTATAAGAGATAGTTTTATATAATTAATAGTATATATTTGCGTACGTGAGAGGCATGCAGCCGCAGCAGGAAGCATATATATTTCTCAATGGATCATATATATCACCCATGTATAATAACTAATAAAAATTTAACACATTATTTATTTATTTATTTGTAATTACGTTTTGTTATCAAAGAAAGCGAGCATTACTTTTATGGAATAGTTAAATATAAATATGAGTAGATAATAGAGGCTAGCTAGGTAAGTGAAATGACAGCAAATAATTGAAACTGTGTTGTACTAATAATAATATTCTCTTTTTGGAACTCTTACGTACTCTCTTACCTATCTCGTGACAGAATTCCAGACACAAAAGGTTTCACGTTTCACCAGATTAGTTTTAAAAAAACAATAAGTCTTGGCAGACTTTAAAAAATGCATAATTCATCAGATTCGTCTGTTATATATATATATATATATATATATATATATATATATAGTAATTAGTCCAGAAATGATGGACAAAAGCTTAGTATGAAAACAGAGCTGGTAATTGATAGACAAAAAAGCTTGCAGGCAGGAGGCAGCTCCAGCTCTTACGGATCAGAATGCCCTTACTTGCCCTTCATACCCTAGCTAGTTAGCTAGGTAGCTAGCTCATACAATATTTACACATTACACAACAAATTAAACCAACCTCTCTCTCTCTCTCTCTGCATAATGTGTGTCTGCTGATTTGAAACAGACTAGTAACCTTATCTCAGCTTCTGAAAGAGTGTTGAGTTAGGAATAGACTCCTCCCAATGAATATATATATATATATATATATATATATAAGAATATATATAAAGAATATACATATATAATTTGTTTCTCCAGCTAACCGGATGAAACGAAACAAAAATAAATCAGTTATAATCGGTTATATATAAGACGACGGTTTTAACTGTCACTGTATCTCAAAATATAATCATTACAGTTTGATTCATTTTTGATTTTTTTTGGTTGGTTACAATTTTTTTTCATATATATATATATACACACTTAATATGGATGCGGCAAAACATTAAATGAAGTGTAATTTTGTTTGTTCATTTATTTTATTAATGACGGAACTTTTTATCATGAAAAATGATATAATATGGTGTGATTTTATATATCAATTTTTTTTATTGTTAATTATATGAATAAATATGAGGAATAAGTCTTTTAAAGATATATGTAAGGTGGTGAACACCCTTATAATCCTATCAAATACATGTATATATGTAATAATATCTTTCACAAATATAATTCGGCATTAAACTTTTGCAATATGTACTATGACTTTTTTGACATTAATTCACCATTTTATCATGCAAAATTAGGTAATTTTGTGTTGGTTGACATTATTGGAAAACTAATTGTGACGACCACAATAACATTTTTTTCATATATATATATGAAATAGGAAATTGTAATTTTGACAAATTCTATTGATATTTTTCTAAAGTCTTGTTGTAAGAAGATATTTTAGAAATATTCAATTTTCAAGTGAATTTTAAAAATATGAGGAATTATTATTTTTATATTATAAAATTTATTTTCTTTTCATGTAAGAGACGATTATATAAAAATATTAAAATCAAATGCGTAAATATCAATTTCCTATATAATATCTGGTCACTGATTTGTGGTCGGGAAGCATGCGGTCAGCAATTTGTTATCTTTATTTATGCTAATTATTTTTGTCAGAGACCTAAAAAGTATGTAAGAAAATCTGCATGATCTACTACTTTTGACATCGATACACTTATGACTGGGTTCCATGTCCTTTTGAAACTAGCTAGCGTGGGGGACATAACATTAGTTATCTACCTGTGTTCTCACATGTTTAATTGTACCTTGTAGTTTAGTTTGTATACAAAGTGAAAAGCTGTAAACTCCTCGTTCCTTAATATTTACATACATAGATAATTATATATGTTCCAACAAAAATGATCAAGTAAGGGATCCCTTACTTTCTTAAAATGAGGGATTTTTTTTTTTTTTTTTTTTTAAAACAACTAAAAAAAAAGTTTAATATTTTATGGAACTAAAATTTTTTCATAATACAATGTTTTGGTGTTTTGAATACCTATACAAAAGTGGTGAAATGGTCTCATCAGATATATGCATACATGTTTTTGTTATACGTACTCAAATCACACCCAAAACATAATGTGATATGAAAAAATTCGATTCCATAAAATATTAAACTTTTTAGTTAGTTGTTTTAAAAAAAAAAAAAAAAAAGCAAAAAAAAAAAATTCCTCATTTTAAGAAAGTAAGGGATCCCTTACCTGATCCTGACCTATGTTCAAATAGCAATAAATATCTATTATAATTAATTAAGTTACTTGGAGGATACATAGAATGCCTTCTCCATTAACATCAAATTTTAATCTAGATAATTAATTTTATTACTAGAGATATTCATTCTCTGACAAATTTACAATTATTATTATGAAAGTAATCCTAATTAATGTTTTATTGCTTCTTAATTAACAACCTATATAGTAAGTATTATATAAATATATATAGGGACCAATCTATAGACAACGTTATAAATTTTAGATTATCCTTACAACAGAACGTAGTCGTTGATTCGGAAATCTGAAGATAAAAATAATATTCAGTCCGCACTCTAATACGACGAAGCCCGCAGAACTAAACTCTAGATTACAAAAGTGGTCTAAATACCCTCAAACTCCGCATTTTAATTTTTTGTCACTTGTTTTGTCTGCAAAAGTAAATTGTGGAGCTTGAGGGCATTTGGCCACTTTTACGATCTCCCAGATTAAAGTGTAGATGGAATATTATTTTTACCTTTAAATCTCTAGATGGTCACGATTTATTGTAACAATAATTTTAAATTTATAATGCTGATTATAGATAAGTCTCATATATATATATATATATATATATATATATATATATATATATATAATGTGTGTGTATTACATGGTAGGTTATGACGACGGATTTTTTGGACTATGACGATGGTTTATCTGTCGCCATAATTCAGATAACTATGACGACGGGTGAAACCGTCGCAATAATCTACTGTGTAATACACAACTGTGTACAAATATTTCATATATATATATATATATATGATTTTTAACTTACGGATGAACAGCAAGTTAATTTGGAGGCAGAAACACGTCATAGAGTGAAAAGGTTATGCTTACTAATCACTATTAAAGTCAAAAGTAGTTTTCTTCACCTTTTACACTTTTTTTAAAAAAAATATTTTCTCAGGAATATATAATTAGCGGTTTATATTTAGTTAAAATCATTATGACGTAGTTTCAGCATCGAATCAACGAAAGCTTATAACTGACTTACTCATATCCAACCTTTATCTATGCCTTCGAGTTTTTAGATTAATTAACTATATATTGGGCTTTTCTTTATATATATATGTGTGTGTGTGTTCGGGGGTATATGATCATATTTATATTTTATTTGTGTATAGTCTGTCAAAATTACGTCGTTTTGACAGATAAAAAATGAAAAAACAAATCTGCCAAAATGACATAGTTTTGGTAGACTATGCACAAATAAAACATACACAACTGTGTATGACCATTATTGCATATATTATTGTACAGACATGTTTTGTTATATGTATCCAAATCACACCCAAAATACTGTATTATGAAAAATATTCAGTTCCATAAATATTAAAAAAAAATTAGTTGTTTTTTTAAAAAAAAAGTCCGGACGGTACTAAATTCGGCCTGAAAGTTCAGTAGGGTCAAATACGAAAAAAATAATCTTTAAGAATAAAAATTTAAGAAAATAAATCACAAAATTAAATAATAATATTGTTTACAATAACATTTTTCGAGATTTTATTACTTGAAATTGTTGAATGATAGCCTCATTTTTAATAGTTATAAAAATATCATATATCAATAACATTAATATATTCATAAACTTTAAGGTTTAGTAAAATAAAATAACACTACACCAAAAATGACATCTAGCGAAAGAAATTTTATGAAGGAATTTATTCCTTCACATGTGGAGTTGTTTAGCGAAGGAACAGTGAAGGAAAAAAGTATAGTGACAATATAGTTATTAGCGAAAGAAACATCATTCACAATTTATATTTTTTCCCTCGCAAAATTGGGGCGATAGAAAGATTTTTGGAGCCAATTTATGATAAAAATTTGCGAGAAAATAATTTATTTAGTGAAGGAATTATTACTTGAAATTCAGATAAGGCACACTTAGAAGGGGGGGTTGAATAAGTGTGGATACAAACTATGACCAATTAAAAATTTTAAACCAAATTATTGAATGTAGTCAACTATATAAATGAATGCGACTTCTTTGAATGAATATAGTCTCACCGAATTGACTTTTATTTAAGAAAATATCTTGGTGATTTTATAAGTTAAATGAAATATTTAATGATAACCAAAAATGCTTATGATCGAATTTTTGTTTATTTAGCGAATCAATTAACTTGAGTGTAATTAAGTAAAATTAATTAATGAAAATAACACCAAGATTTTTACGTGGTTCGACTATTACCCTCTATAATAATAGCCTACTCCACGTCCAATACCAACTAGTATTGGAGACTCACTTTTATTTATTTAAAAGACTTGTTACAATACAGATTCTATAAAAATTGAATTATAATAATTTACTTGAGCACTCTTACTCCTTGTGCACCAATGCACCCCTTAAGCACATATGCTTCCTTGAACCTGTTTGTAAACAAACCTGTGACGCCCCCAAAATAGGTATACATCACCCATTCTGAGTTGTCAATACATGGTACAGAAATAACTACAACTTTATTATTACAACAAGAAATCGTGAGTTTGAATACAAATATTATCTTCAGACAATATCTATACTCAAATAAATCCTCATCACATTTATTGATACATTATTTTACAAAATGATGAGGACTACTAAACAACTCTCTCTAGAACCTTCATTCCATTACCCAGAGCTAAATACTCGCATATATATTCACCTCACGAGAAGAAAAATGGAACAAAAAGGAAAAGGTGAGCTCAACTAGCCCGATAAAGAATATTATGACTAAGATAATATACAACAAATTATCGTTAGTCTTCAACGAGGAAAAATCTAATAGAATACAATAGACAACAAGTTTTAAATCAATATTCATAATGAAATAATAATTCATTAGAAGAGTTAAGTAGAGAATGCAAACTACTATCTTACATGTATGAATTTAAAAGTTCATCGTCTATCTTTTATCCCTGTAACATCAATCAATATATATCTGGAATCAAATATTCATCTTTGCACTACTGTGCCAAAGATATTCATCGATTAGTCGTGTTCATCTAAACACTGTTCATCTTTGCTACGGGCCAAAGATATTCATCGAAATCATTCATCTTTGCACTACAAAAGCCAAAGATATTCAATAATATCATCATTTAAGGTGAGGATGATGAAAATATTTTTTAAAAAAGCGAATCCGATGAAACAAAATGACAAGGATTAAGGATTAAGGATTCGTACTTTATTTTATCCATGTCCATAAATACCTCAAAAATAATCATAATGGTGTAAAATTCAAGAATGATCAAAACATGGATACAATCAAAGCTAGTATCCGAATAGATATATTTGGACGAAAAGAAAAATTTTCATTTTTTGATGAATAGTGTCAGATATTCGTGAATAGTCTGATATCGTGAATAATAACCCAGACACTAAAACTTCCAAATTTGATTAAAAAGTTCGAACAATACTTGAGATAATGATATTAGAATAAATAATATCATAAAAAAATATCTCTTACCTCGAAAAATCAAGACTTAAAAAAAAACAGGATATAAAGGCTATGACTTGAACTGAACTTGCATGAGAGTATAGCAATACTCAAAATACTCACAAGAATAAATTTCGATAATATAAAAAGAGAAAACTTGAGGTTTACGGTGTAATTTTCAATTTAACCTAAGCACCTATTTATAGGAAAATGCTTAGAACATTAAAGCGAAAATTTAATATAATATTAATATATAAATTAAATTTTCCTACATAACCTTCAAGAACTGAATTCACTCATTCAACACACATGTGTAACACACCATAATGAAAAAAACGTTTTTGTTATTTAAAATATTTTAAACTTCCAAAAATCAATTATTTGAACTTGAACTTGATAATTCACAATAAATAGCTCTTTTTGTCGATCGGAAAATTGAAACTTCATGATTTTTATAGAAAATTCAATTCTCTACAACTTTACAGGAAGAAAGTTTTTCCAAATTCCAAATAAAATTTAATAAGAAATTCACAAGCAGGCGATTTTACAAATTTATAATCAAATTTTAGTCAAGAAATGGGGTCCTTGAGCACACATAAACATGCTTTAAATATTTTTGGTAACAAAAATACTCCTCCTCCACATATACTCATATATCCCACATTCATCGTAAAAATATCATCATTATTATATTATTAAAATATAATAATATATTTAAATGAATTATTTTATCGAGAAAAAGATAAAATTTCAATTTTCAACAATTGTCACATTAAAAATTTTCTCCATATATATCCACATAAAATCAATATTTTCCTCATCATATGAATCAATAATTAATTATTCACAAATAATATTACGAGAATCACAATATTGTGACAGGCGGGTTCAGGAAAGGGGGCTTTCAATAAGAATTTCTCCTCTTTGGCGCCTTGATTAGGTGACCAAACCTCTCCTTAGAAGCGAACTTTCTAGACATTGCCAATAATGTTATCTAATAATATTATTCGGATAATATGAATTATTGTTTCGATAATGAAAAATATTGTGTAATGACAATTATTGAAACAACAAACAATATAAAATATCAATATGACAATTATTAAATCAATAAAATCTTTGAGCGATAATTCTGTGTAACCATTATTGAGTAGTGCCTTCTTACGTAAGAATCAATAATTGGTGCAATCTTTGTGTCTTCTTGTGTTTTAACCCATGAGTATTTTAACGAGATTACTTGGTAACAACTACTACTAGTTATTTTTTAAACAACTTATATTTATCGTTTTCTTCATCTAATCGCTTTCAGTTATGGGGCCCACACATGCATTGGCAATGCAGGTAAATACGAATATTCACAAGCGATCTGAATATTCCACGACCAAACGAATATTCCCAAACAACAATGAATATTTTATAACCACTTGCTTATTTTAAAATATTTGCGTATTTTACCCATAACTATCCACATTAATCAAATCAACCCTTACTATTTTAAAATAATAAATAGAGAAAATTAAATTTCATTAATAATAAGTTGGGGTCTTACAAAACCTTAATCCACCTGGATTAAATTCTCTTAGACAACACTAAGTCTAAAAAACAAATTTAAGATTACAATGATAGAGGTCTAATGATCAAAGCAAATAAGCAATTTAACAATGCAAGGCTTAACTAATGAATGCAATGATCAAATAGAAATAGTAGAAGATATCACCAATTTAATGCCCACGAAAATTGACTGAATATATCAATGATTCAGCAGCTCAAAATTTGCACCAAGAATAGAATAGCTTTCAAAGTATATGAGTGCAAAATATTAATTCAAGTGTTGTAAGTGTTGTGTATAATCACTGATCTCAGTCCTTTTTATAGCCCAGACATATATTACCGTTGCTAAAAAAAAGTATTAACGTTGTAGATAAAAAATGCAACGGTCCAATGATTTTTCTGTTGAAAACAAATGTAAGAAATAACCTTTGGGTAAATGTTGGACTCTCTCAAAAATAATCTAGATAAAGACCAAGTCAAATAGGACTAGACCTGAAGCAATTAACAACAAACTGCCGCCACAATTTTGTTTAAGAGATATTACTGCCTTTCAAAAAGATAGTGGAGTGTTAACCTTGTAAATATAAGAAAGTGTAATACCACACAACTTTCCAGGATAATCATTATCTTATATTCCCAAGACATAGGCAATTAATTTTCAACCAACAGATAAAAGACTTACCGCCACATTACATGCATGTTATATAGTTTATATATATAATCAAAACTCTCTTATAACACACGTAATATAATTCATTTAAACCGAATAATATTTATCACATTAATATTACGCATGCAAAATAAATCATGTAAAAACAGTTTAGCATAAAATTAAGCATGCACGAAACATTAATTTAAATGCACACATAAAATGTCCTAAAGCCTTGAATTGAAAAATTAAATATTTGCAATGACCTTACATATTTTTCTTAGGACTCAAAACATCTTCATTCTTCTTGAATAATCCAACATACACTTCTTAAAATAGTTTCCTGAAATCCACAAATCACAATTTAGTACCGATGATCAAATCATTATCAAAACATTAGGCTAGAACGTGAATTAATCAACATTCTCCCCCTTTTTGATGATGACAACATATATGAATAAAACTCCCCCTAAATTCATGCACATTTCAGGAGAAATTTGTAACACCTGCATGTTATACTAAACCAAATATGAAAATTACAACCATCAATTCTTAAAATGCCTGCAACAAAATCAGTTTTAAAAATGCAGTAGAAAAATTTATCAACAGTCTTAACATCTAGGCAACCATGCCTATCAAAACCAAATCAAACCCATAGTCTTTAAAGTAAAAATTTAAAAGCGAGAATCTGAGAATCGGCGGTTTCTTTCCCTTTGGCATCATGCAAAAAGAGAAGTCTTTAATCAATATCTTGAGAATGGCCCTCCAGTGCGCTTGCGATTGGTAAAAAAGTATGGTCGATGGCGAAGGCGATGTAATCGCTCTTCTAAGGTGTAATCGTTGCAAAGTCGAGGTGGTCTAGGAATAAAGGTTGCGGGGAGGAAGTTCCATATCCAGAAAGTCACCCTTATATTCAGCCATCCAATTGTTCATTGGTCATTCGGGAATTGAAGAATACATTGCTGGAACATGAAACCTTTGGCCTATATCATTGAACCTGGTGGCCATAAAATCTGCAAGCTCCCCGAGTTGATAACTGACAAAACTTCTCCTCTTGACTTAACTGACATGTGTTCCGATTAATTTTTCGTTGGAGTGCTTCAACCATGGCCATCGTCTGAATCTCAAAACCCACCTGAAGATCAATAAATTCATCTTCAACTCGATGATATAATTTATTAATCTTAGGGGCATCCATTGGTAACTTCCTTTTCTCAAGACAAACAAGACGATTTCTGATTTCCACCAACTCATCTTTCAAAGAAGTTTGATTTTGTAAAATATCAGTCAAAACAGTCATAACATCAGATCCATTGGAATTTGGCAAGCACATCAGCAGCCAAATCAACAGCAGAAGCAACAGCCAATCAACAGCAGCAGCAGCATGGCGGCATCATGCCCATCAATAACAGCAGCATAACAGAGGCAGCACATCACAACACAACAGATCAGAATCAGCAATAGAGCAAAGCAGAAGCAGTACCAAAACTCATGAGGGGTAGGACCCAATGCATAAAAAAACCCCCAACAACCACAAGCAGCTCAGACACCCAAGCACAAAATAAAATCAGCCCATTAGCATGCCCACTACAGCAAAAAGCAGAAACAACACAACAGAATTACTTGCTAATAGAAGCGCAAAAACCAACTGACATAGCTGCGGCCAAACAGATAGAACTGCATGCAGCAGAACATAATACCAGAGGTTGATTTAGAAGAAACAACAACTGTTGTGTTCCAGTACACCCAAACTTTTAGTAAGCAGTAGCAGCCATCAATGCAACAACAGTTACCAGCCTAGAAATACTGTAAGATATATACATTAGATCATCTAATTGAGACATTTTAGATTGTTTTCGTTACTATTTTATAATGCAATTGTTATCTGGAAAATCTATGTTTCAAGTTAAAAAGGGAACTACACTGGAACAAAGACAAATATATGCCAAAAATAGAAGTTAATCTTACATCGGTGACAACTGTTCTTTATTGGCTTAAATTAAAATGTTACTTGTGTTTTAAATTTTTTTATATAATGTACCATAATATGCATACACGCGCACACACATACATTTCAGTCACACAGCCACACACATGAATATATATTTGCTAGTTCTATTTACTGAAACAGTACAATTTAGGTGCATTTCGACTACAAGTTGGTTTTGACAATGTTGAGATCTATAATATCTATCTGCTACTGTATTCTATAGTTTAATTTAGTAAAGTGGTAGTTTCTATTTTTAGATTGGCTTTATGAATGCTTACCAGGTATGTATTCAACTTCAGTATCATCTGAAACTAATTGGTATTTTCTTAATAGTTTTATTTGTAGAAAATAAACTTTGGCAGATTGAATTCTAAGGCTTGACTAACTACAATCCTATTAGGATCTTCCTGTCAAGGATTGTTCTCGTTTATTTGAAATAACTTAGCAACTCTTTTGTTGAAGAGACATGAAATCAGACACGTCTCACGGTGAGGACATTTTATTGCTTGGATATTTTGTTGTTTTATTGGTTAATTTATAATGCGTTGCATTAAATTATTTTTTTCCTTTGGTAGATGCGAATTTTTTGTTTCCCATGATGGAAGCTCTGAGAAGCTGGCACCAGGGTTAATGAAGCCATTTGTGACACATTTAAAGATTGCAGAGGAACAAGTTGCTTTGTTTAATCAGTCAATTAAACTTGAAGTGAAATGTGGTTTACCAAGGAAACACTTAAGAGGTAATACGACTTATTGATGAGATTTTGCTATGCATATGGGCTTTGATTTAATTATTCTTCTTGTTTCAAGGTTTGTGCGGTTCGTTAGTACAACAGAAGTTTTTGAAATACCTTTGATGCAGAGATGTCTCAGCTGGAATCAGCGCGGGTAATCTATTCACAAGTAAAAATTCCACACATTTATGACCATTCATTGCCGATTATGGGGATTGTATTATTGAAATTTTATGCCTCTTAGGATTGTATTGTTGTTGTTGCTGCTGCTGCAGCTGGTTTTGTTGTTGCTAAGTGCGTTTCTGCTTCTGCCATTGCTTTGGTGTGTTATGGTTTTTGCTTTGATAGTGCAACTGTTGCTCCGTTTTTTTTTTGGGCTGCTGATGTTGCTATTTGTTTGGTGGGCTGCTGGTTTTTAGCTTCTGGTGGTTCATAAGGGAACAGGGTTTGATGCTTTGCGCTGGAACTTGTTTTGCCAGATTTCATCCTTGATGTCTGAGCTTATTATCATAATTAGGAGGGACAGTTCCGCTTGAGCTTAAGTTGCATTCAACTTTGACATAGCTTGCTTTCTGAAGTAAAATAGTCACCTAGTGTTGATTCTCTGTGTCTATGTCAACATTAAATTGTTCTAACAACTGGTGCTGAGATGATTGATAATTTATACTCTCTTTTGTTGCTTAGGTGGAGTATTAGTTAGGTCACCGTAAAAGGGAAGCTTCTGTTTTTGCAAACTCTATACATCTGATAATTCCATTGATTGATACTAAATATGTTCGCCTATTGATTGTTGCAAACTATTTGCTTATCTATCTTTTTGTAGTCCAGTGGTGCTAATGCAAATTACTGTGATATGCTTAATGGATTGCTCGATTATGTTAGGTTTTATGTATCCATTAGGTAAGACACCCAAGTGGTGCTCTGTTGAGGGTACTTTTTGACCGCAAATGGTGTTTACATATGATAAATTGAAAACTCCTTGGACATTATTCTAGTTGCTTCAATGTATCTGTTGATACTGAGCCAAACATAGTTGCAAATCGTATTTTTTTCTTTCTTTCCAGCTATTACCATGACTGAAATTATACTTAATACTTCAACACTTTTGTATTCCTAGAGTACCGGGACTGCGGGATGTACTTTGAAGGTGGAATATATATTTTCCATTTTGTCAAATTTTAATATCTTAATATTCATAATGTTTACACTAGCAGTAGATTAGTTGTTACCTATAATAAAGAAAAGAACATTATATAATAGAGACGTATAGCTTATAAACTTACTTATCTAAGTTAATTTTAAAAGACTTGATAATGAAGTATCAATGAATTTTACCATCTAGTTAATATCTATACTGCAAATGATAGCATTTTGGGTTTTCATATTATATTGTTGCCAATATAAGGTCTGCCATGCATAAAATTCTGTCATGTCAAATGCACACTGTCCTGTCAAATGCTGATTGTGTTTTAATGTGTGTGTTGTGTGCGCGTCAAATGCTGATTGCTATCAAATACTGATTCAATATCACAATGCCCCTTACCACTGGCTAGCTTAATTTTACTGCTATAGGAGTGTTAAAGGCAAACTTCTGCTCACTAATTCTGACTTAGGATGAAACTTATGCGTAAGTAGCACTTCATCAATAATAACATAGTCACCAGCAAAGTACAATATCAGCAAAGTAGTTTTGACTTTGATGTTGTTTTGCTGTCATCCTTTATTATCTCTTAACCCTTAGAAAGTACTCATGTTTAGCCTTCTACCATACTGTTTGTCCAGATTATTTAATATTTTTTTCCTTGTGTACTATAATCAGTTTGTAATTGTTTTCAGTTTATAATTTTTTTTCCTTGTGTACTATAATCCCACTATCTCTATTTATCAGGTGCAAGTAATATATAATACTAGAATTTACTTTTTCTTGTTTACTTATCACACTGCACAAATTATTAGAGAGTGTTGGGAATATGTGAATTTTTTTCCTTAAACCGTTATCCCAACTTGTCACATTTTCTAAAGTGTTGTTTTGATGTGATTTTGCTCATAAACTTGAAGTATCGTGTTCTATTAAGACTATAGAATTTAATGCAAGTTATTTTTCCCTTTGATAATCTGCACAATTATATAATAGTATGGAATCAATCTTAAATACATAAAGGAAAGCAACATAATCATTTTATCTGGGGATGTGAATGAAATAAAGTGGAAATCAAACCATCCCTTTACATGACATATATTAAGCAGTAATATATCTTGATATGATTCTTGCACAGACATATGCATGCAGTCTCTACTTGATGTGGCTTTATGGACTTGAGTTCTCTTTCCGTATCAGCTAGCTTTTCTGAAAATTGAATCTCCTAAGATCATAATGAGCAGTGTGATCATGGACTATTTTTACATTATCAAGTCTGATTTTATATGGCTGGCTTCTCTCTATTTTTTCCATTTTTCTTTGTATTTGTGTATGCATTAATATTTACAGTTTCAATTGCTAATTGATGTGCATTTTTGTGACTTGTAAATGTATTTAATGTACGTATTTAACTCTTGTACATGTTTTGGATTTTAGATGAATATAATCTTTGAGGTTGGCGATCTGCAGAGGATGATGACAGTAGTAGGTAGATGACTTGGCAATTTGGATTGAGAAAACTGATGGGATTAAAAAAAATAGGATACTTGGTTTTCCAGGATATCGCGCACGAGACGTGCTCGGTACTCCTCCTATAGTGCCGCCGAGTATAGGTTATTTTTCACCGCAACAATCTACTGATCCTAAGGAATTGGAGAATATGATTGACAAGATTGTCCTCCGTCGATTGGGTATAAAGTCTATGGATGATGCTTCTACCGATGATAGTACACCACAACCGTCCATTGGTATAGATAATACTGAACATGTAACTAAATTGGTAGAGAAGAAGTTTACCAACTTCCTTCAAATATTTACCAACTATGATTCACTTGAGGTATTTACTAATTAATAACAATATTTTTGTCTTTGTCCTTCATTAATCTCTCTTTATCTATTAATTTAAGTTCACCAGGTTTATTTTTTCTCATTCCTCATATTGTTGAAATTGAATTTTGGTGTTTCTTTTGCAGGAGGAACTTTACAGGCCCAACCTTGATTTTCTTGAAGAAAATGATGATGAAGTGGACCTAACATGATGTACACTTCATTCTTTCTAGCACGTTATTTTTTCAGTTTTCTTATGTTAGTTATTAAATATTGTAAGTACTATGATCTTTGGGAGATCAAGATACAATAACAAATTTTGTACTTATCGTGACTTGAGCATTATCTATTTATATATGGAGTATTAGTTTTAATTTTTGGCTCTTTATGCAGTTTATCAATTAGTTTGAAACAAGTATATATGACATGATTTAGATTAACTTGAAATATTAAATTTAATATTTATTATAGTATTTAATAATAATAATAATAAATATGAAATCAGTGATTTGAAAATTAATTATAATTTGCAATGAATTTTGATTATTTATCAATTAATTTTTTTTTACAAATTTATAATTTGTGAAGGATTTTTCTTGAGAAATGGATTTTAATGAAGGATTATTTTCCTCACTAAATCTTTTCTAGTTAATTAGTTAGTCATCAATGTAGGATTATTTCCCTCACTAATTTGAAGATACATTCTCAATTTATAATTAGTGAAGGAAAATTTTCTCTCATTAAATAAATTTGTTCTTCACAATATATTATTTGTGTGACGCCCCCAAAATAGGTATACATCACCCATTCTGAGTTGTCAATACATGGTACAGAAACAACTACAACTTTATTATTACAACAGTAAAACTGTGAGTTTAAATACAAATATTATCTTCTAGACAATATCTATACTCAAATAAATTCTCATCACATTTATTGATACATTATTTTACAAAAATGATGAGGACTACTAAACAACTCTCTCTAGAACCTTCATTCTATACCCCGACTCGTACTCGCTATATTCTCACATCCTGAGAAGAAAAATAGAATAAAAAGGAAAAAGGTGAGCTCAACTAGCCCAGTAAAGAATATTATGACTAAGATAATATACAACAAATTATCGTTAGTCTTCAACAGGAAAAAATCTAATAGAATACAATAGACAACAAGTTTTAAATCAATATTCGCAACTGAAATAATAATTCATTAGAAGAGTTAAGTAGAGAATGCAAACTACTATCTTCTATGTATGAATTTAAAAGTTCATCGTCATCTTTTATCCCCCGTAACATCAATCAATATATATCGGAATCAAATATTCATCTTTGCACTTACAGGCCAAAAATATTCATTAGTTGGTCATGTTCATCTAAACACTGCTCATCTTTGCACTACGGCCAAAGATATTCATCGAAATCATTCATCTTTGCACTTCTGAGCCAAAGATATTCAATAATATCATCATTTAAGATTGAGGATGATGAAAAATATTTTTAAAGAAACGAATCCAATTGAAACAAAATGACAAGGATTAAGGATTCGTACTTTGTTTTATCCATGTCCAAAAATACCTCAAAAATAATCATAGTAGTGTAAAATTCAAGAATGATCAAAACATTGATACAATCAAAGCTAGTATCCACAATAGATATTTTAGACGAAAAGGAAAATTTTTATTTTTCGATAAATAGTGCAGTATTCGTGAATAGTGTCGTATACGTGAATAGTAATTCTGACACAAAAAGTTCCAAATTTGATTAAAAGTTCAGATCAATACTTCGGCATAATGATATTAGAACAAATAATATCATTTTAAAAATATATATAATATCCCTTACCTCGAAAGACAAAGTCTTACAGTTGAAACAGGATATAATCTATGACTTGAAACTTGCAATATAAAGCAACAAAAGACTAAAGTATACTCAAAATACTCACAAGAATACGCTCGATAATATAGAGAGAAAACTTGATTTCGGTGTGATTTTCAATTCTAACATAAGCACCCTATTTATAGGAAAATGCTAGAACACAAAAGTAGAAAAATTTAATAATATATATATATATATATATATATATATATACAAATTTGTCTACGCACCTAGAACCATCTGAATTCAGCAACTTGCATGTGTTTAATGAGGCTAACCAAACACAAAAAACGTTTTTGTTAATTAAAACAATTAAAACTTCCAAAAATCAATTATTTCGGAACTTCGGAACTTCAATAATTCATAATAAATAGTCCTTTTGTCAGAAAATTCAAATCTCATGACTTTTTATAGAAAATTCAATTCTCTACAACTTTACAGAAGAAAGTTTTTCCAAATTCCAAACAGAAATTGACCGAAATCCATAAACGGACGATTTTACAGGCTATAATCAAATTTCAGTCAAGAAATGGGCCCACAGACATGTTTAACATGTTTTAAATAACTTTTGCAACAAAAATACTCTTCCTCCTCATATACTCATATATCCCACATTCATTGTAAAAATATTATATTATAATAATATAATAATATATTATTTTATCACAAAAGATAAAATATCAATTTTCAACAATTGTCACTTTAAAAATTTTCTCCATCTATATCCACATAAAATGAATATTTTCCTCATCATATAAATCAATAATTAATTATTCATAAATAATATTACAGAATCACAAGATCTTGTGACGGTAGCTTCGAGGAAAGAGGGGATTTCAATAATAATTTCTCTCACTTCTTGGCCGCATGATTAGGTGACCAAACCTCTCCTTAGATGTAACTTTCTAGACATTGCCAATAATGTTTTCTAATAATATTATTAGGATAATATGAATTATTGTTTCGATAATGGAAAAAAATCTTGTGTAGTGATAATTATTCAAACAACAAGTAATATAAAATATCAACGCAAGCAATTATTGAATCAATAAAATAAAATCTTTGAGCGTAAGAATTCATTGTAACAATTATTGAGTAAAGTGCTTCTTAAGTAAGAATCAATAATTGGTAATACCGGTGCCATCAGGCAACAACGCATATTATTGTGTTTTAACCACCGGGTATTCCAACGGTGTTAATTGTGATATAACTACGCAAGTTATTTTTAAACAACTTATATTTGTCATTTTCTTCATCCAATCGCTTTCCGTCATGGGGCCCACATAAGGTCAAGATCGTCGTGCATTTGATATATTCCCACAGCAGAAGAATATTCTCTCGACCAAACGAATATTTCAAACAAAAATGAATATTTTATAACCACCTGCTTTTTAAAATATTTGCGCATTTTACCCATAACTAACCACATTAATCAAATCAACCCTTACTATTTCAAAATAATAAATAGAGAAAAATAAATTTCATTTATTAATTATTTGGGGTTTTACAATTTGTGAGGGAATAAAGTTATTCACTAATTTTAAATAGTCCTTCTTAAAATATTATTTGTGAAGGAAACCAATCTTTCACTAAATAACAATATTCTATTACTAAATACAATTTGTGAAGGAATAAGTTATTCACAATATATCTTTCACAAAAAATATTTAGTTACTACTTAGCGAAGGATACCCAATTGCAAGGAGGTCTAATGCGAGCACTCGTGTGAAGGAAATATTTCTTCGCAATAAATCACTTGTGAGAGATATAGGGCCTCTAGTGAAGGATTTGTCCTTCACTAGAGGCCATTTTTGGTGTAGTGTAAGTAGAATACTACAGTTATATTAGTACATATAACTCTACTCCTATGTTACTGAAAAAAAAATATGTTACTATCTTGTTAATATGATAGATAAACATTTTATTATACTTTAAAATGTTTTAATTTGATTAAGTGACTGGTGGATTAATGTTCCACAACAGTTGACGACATTATTGGGAGAAAATAAATATAATGATGTTGATCTCGAAATTTATACTACTACTACTACCACTATTGAAATGAGAGTACCCATCTGCATAATATATGAATATTTACTAGACAATGTTTTTTTCTTGAAAAAATTGGGTAAATTATAGAAACTCTAATCGAAATCTTTCACAATTTTTAGTAACTGTAACTCCTCTGTTTTTAAGTTTACCTTCTTGGTATTAAGAAGTAAATTGATCAAGACAATAAAATACTTAAATTCTTATAGTAGTATTTTATTTTAACAATATAGTAGTATATTCTTTTTTTCAATAACATAATAGTAATGTACTAATATAAATGTAGTACTCTATTTATTTTATTTTACTATGCCTTAAAATTTGTGAATATATATATATATATATATATATATATATATATATAAAGTAATTCATAATTTTTGGATCCGGTTAGCATGGAGTTTATTTTTTGGTAAATTGGTCAATTGACAATAGAATATTGATACACATTGAGCCTCGCCTGCGTGTCAACACTCTATTGACCAATTGACTAACTTATTCAAAAATAAACTTCATGCTAACCACTTCTCAAATCTTTACTGTGATATTATATATGTAATCAAGAAAATGACAAATAGTACACTGTACATAAGAGAACAATCAAAATTAAAAAAAATTAATAATATGATAGAATTATTTTTTAAAATCTCTTGACCTTCAATTTCTCCAACAAAAAGATAAAAATGTGATTATTCGAATTATATTATATATCGATCACTCCAGTCTCCATGTATATGCATGCACAAACAAAACTTTAAACTTGGTATGATCCCGACCAGTCTTTTAAACCTTGATCATTGATCAGATCAAGTCAAGCTCAAGCTAGGTCAAGTTGAACTATGAAGTTGAAATTAGTACATATTTAAGATTTATTGACCAGGTTAGGCCAAGATCGGACCAAACTTAACTTGGGGTGAGGTGAGGTGAGGTGGGGTGGGACTTTGGGTGTTGAGACTTGGACATTGGCATTGGCACCGGGCACTAGCACTAGCAGGTCAGTCATTTCCCTAGGTCATGTTTTGACCAAATTGAATTATTTTCAAGTCAGTCTAGATCAGACTTTAACATTTATATTTTTTTATTGCATCACCATCCACATATATATATATACAATAAAGCTGACAGTACTCATTATCAAAGTCTTGCTTGACATACCAGTTACTCTCTCTTCACTAAAAAACAAAACTTGCATCCAAATAAAACTTATCAATTATATCCAAACAAAACTGCTCTCTTCCAACCATTCTCTTTTCTCTCTACATACCATCGAATAAAGAAAAAGGCCAATAATTCAATAAAACATAACTTCAATAAATTATAATTCTAGTGAATTAACAACTTTGGCTAACTACACACAACTTCAATAGTCATTACATAGTCAAAAAAATAAAAATAGTAGTCAATTAATCAAGTAGATGAATAATTTTCGCCATCGTCTTCACTTGCATTTGAATTGGAATCTTCATAGCATACGGACGACCTACAAAAAATTCAATAAAATCACATTAAATAAAAAATATATTCATAATTTTGTCAAAATCAAATTAAAATGATAAAACAGAAATAAAAAGATTTGTTACTTGAGTTGAAGCATTGGACAATTTCTTTTATCATGTGCTTGTCCAATATTTCCACATCCACGACACATTCTCGGTTTATATTTTTCTGGCCTCCCTAATGCTCTTTCTTTTCCTCCTTTGAGCCTTTTTCCGCACTTGACTCGGTTCTTGAAGCATATGTTCATATGTTGAACTCAAATTCACAGAACTAAGTATATCAAGACCAATTTTTTCACCAGAAACTCCTACACTTTTACCACCATTATTCAATCTATTCATTTTCTCAAGTGCATTACTCAAAGCATCCCTATATATCTTAGTTCCTTCCACAGTTACAAGTGCCTTATCAACAACTTCCAAAGATTCTTGAACCAATTGACTCCGCAACGTGAGATATAATTTGTCATCATTTATCTCCATTCCTGCACTATCTCTAACATTCCCACATTTTGCAGATTGAGTCCATCTCTTTAATATGTACTTATTTGGAAGTTTCTCTAGATCATGAAACTTGATCAAATAAGCTAAAAGATGCCTACAAAGAATTCCAACGCTCTCAAATTTTTTACAACTACATGAAGCATAATCCGAGTCTTTTTCATAAACAATCTCCCTCATTTTATATTTATCATCATTTTTTAATATTATACACACAATGATTATCATAATCTTTAATAAGTTTGGAATCTATAATTCAAGAAGCTCCCCACAACTCATCTTGAAAATTATAAAATAATTCATGTGTAAATATCAACCATTTGTAAAAAAAATAAGTGAGCATTTTCACCTTAGGATTTTCATTCATGTCTTTATTGGTTTCGGCCTTTAATTCTTCATAGCGTTGGTGTGCAAGACCCTACCAAACCGAATCATAAAATCCACTAATGAATTTCTTTTGTTAACATATCTCTTCAAGAATGCATGAAAGTGCCCCACTCATTTCGTTGGCTACTTGACATACTGCCGAGAAAACATGATTAACATATGCAGGCACCCATCTTGAACGAATTTCAAACATTGACTTTAGCCATTTATTCTCATTCAATCCACTTATGAAAACAAGACCCAACCACCTAGAGTCAAACTCTTCTGTACTTTTTGATTTCCATATACAATCTGAAAATTCCTTATAGTATTGAGCATATTTTACCGAATTTAACTTCTCAGAAAATTTTGTCAAAATGTGTCAACTACAATACCTATGATAAGTACTTGGAAGAGTTTCAGAAATGGCTTTCGCCATCGCTAGATCTTGATCAGTGATAATCATCTTTGGAGCATCACCTTGCATAGATTCTAGGAATTGATTGAAAAGCCAAACAAAAGAATCTACAGTCTCATCAGATAAGAAAGCACAAGCAAAGACAATGGTCTGCCCATGATTATTAACCCCCAACAATGGTGCAAAAATCATTCCATACCGATTGGTATTGTATGTAGTATCGAATATCACCACATCACCATAAAATTTATAAGCCCGTCTAGAATTTCCATTGGCCCAAAAACAACAAGTAATACGATTTTCATCATCTGACTCAATTTGATAGATGAAAGAAGAATTCTTGATCTGTTCTAATTTAAAATATTCAACCAACATACCACCATCATGCCCCTTCATCTCATTACGTTTATCCCTCTCATAATTATATAAATCTTTTTGTGTACATTCTATGTTTTCTAACCCCCCTGCTTGAACTCCCAAAAAATTATATTGTTGATGCAGTGGTATATTTACCATTTCAAGTTGTTGTGTTAAGCATTTTTGGGCATTAAAAACATTGCGGTGAGATCTTAAAAGATGGACTTTTCTTGGGGTGGACAATGCGTGACTATGCCCTTCAATAAATACACTCACAACAAAAAATTCAGATTTTGATTTCAAAAAAGCAATTTTAGCTTTGCAATTCTCTTTCACATTCCCCGCGCCTTTTGTGTATCAAGAGATCTACTACTATTAAACCCCGTCCTTCCTTAAAACAAACATATTCCTTCCTTATGATTTCTTCACTCCCCCCCTTTATTCCTTTGGGAATCTAAACTTCAATACTAAATTCATACATTCTTAATTTTTGGCATCCTCTAATGTTTCAAATTGCTGTCCTATTTTGGGCTTTAGCTCAAGTCTTACATGAGGATTATAAATGGAATTTTACTCTTCTAACTCATCCTCTACTTGAAACTCTATATCATCACCACTCTCTCCTACATTCAAATCAACATTGTCACAACTCCCAAACTCTAAGTCCACAGTGTCCATTTCAACAATTTGTAAATATACAAAATTATGAAAAAATTATTCACATTTTTAAAAAGATAATCAAGTATTAAAAGTCCTTATTTAAAAATGATCAATGAGATGTTAAATTAAAGTTTTTGAGTTCTTTTGTTCCCTCTCAAAATTAGGAATGTAAAATCTATCATTTAAAAAATGATCAGCAAATTTTTGAGTTTTTTTGATCAGCAGATGTTAAAAGTCCTCATCCAAATTAGGAATATAAAACCATTAAATGGATTAAAATTTAAGTATAAACAAACAAACCAATTAAGTAGTTTAATAAACAAACAGAATAATTAATCCAATTAATAAACAAATTACATCTCAGAGCAGAGTTTACCTATAAACAAACAAACCAATTAAGTATTTTAATAAATTCAGATATGGAAGAAATTAAACCATTAAATGGATTAAAAATTCAATCAGCAGAATGTGTGATATGTGGTCAAATGGGTTTGCCTTTGTTTTTCCCCAATTTGTGCATGCCAAATAGAAGAATAAAAGAAAAATGTTGTTCTGTTTTGTAAAGAAGAAAAAAAACCAGAACAATTAATCCAAAATCTTCTTTTTTTTATACACTGATTTAGTTATTTAGATCTGCGTTTAAACCTAGATTCCTCTTCTTCTTCTTTTTTTCGTTTAAACCCAAATCTGAAAAGAGAGAAAAAATATTACCTGGACAGATTTGGGAGGACGTCGAACTTGTGTTACCTGGGCGGAATGACTCTTCAATCGCTGGTATGCAGAGGGAGAAGAGAATACATGGTACGGAGAGGAAGATGGAAGAGGGAAGAGGGAAGAGGGAAGAGGGAATAGAGAATGCGTGGAAGAGAGAATGGCTGGAAGCAATAAAGTTTTGTTTGGATGCAGTTTCTATTTGGATATAATTGATAAATTTTGTTTGGATGCAAGTTTTATTTTTTAGTGAAGAGAGAGTAAGTGGTATGTTAAGCAAGACTTTGATAATGAGTCTTGTCAGAGTTGGATTGTTCGTTTCTAACAGTCCGTTTAAAACTTTATTGTATATATATATATATATATATATATATATATATATATATATATATATATACGGGAGCCCTTCCATAAAGATCCCGGTTGCCATGAGAATCATGCAACAACCCCTTTTGGACCGTTGATAAACTTATGGGAAAATTTGAGATGAAACATAAATATACCCAGTAAAGCATAACTTGTACCAATTTTATTTTAATATGAGGACCCAACCATAGTCAACATGTTGTCGGTTTATTGAAATAAAATGAATTTTAATATTAAATAATGCCCGATCGACACAAACTTAGACTTACATGTGTGCTTTTTTTATAAAATACTCCCAAGCTACAAGCTCTTACTACGTTAAAAAAAAAAAAAAAAATCAAACCAAGACAACCTCTTCTTAGAAAGACAAGTTCTTTTTTTTATTATTCTTTATAAAATATTTGTTATTTTTTATAACTCTTTCATTTAATAACAAATAAAGAATTATAATTCAAATAAAAATAATATTTTTATTAAATAGGATATAAAATAACAAATAAAATAATTCTTTAGGACATTAAAAATAGCAAATAAAAAATTATAAAAATATATTTTTATAAAATAGGATATTATTTTTATTTGAATTATAATTCTTTATTTGTTATTAAATGAAAGAGTTATAAAAATAACAAATATTTTATAAAGAATAGCAAATAAAAGAACTTGTGCAATTCTAAGAGTTTGTCTTATTGGATTATTTTTTATTATTTCTTTTTAATGTACCGTAAGAGCTTGTAATAATTTGGGAGTATTTTATATTTTTTAAGTTTACGAATGTCTTTGAGTCATGACAATCAAATGTATCAAATATATCAAAATGTATCAAAATATATCAAATATATCAAAATATATCAATTATCAAAAATGTATCAAAAATATATCAAAAAATGTATCAAAATATATCAATTATCAAAAATGTATCAAATATATTAAAAATATATCAAATGTATCAAAATTGTATCAAATGTATCAAAATATATCAAAAATGTATCAAATATATCAAAAATGTATCAAATGTATCAAAAATGTATCAAATGTATCAAAAATATATCAATTATCAAAAATGTATCAAAAATATATCAAATATATCAAAAATATATCAATTATCAAAATTGTATCAAAAATATCAAATATATCAAAAATGTATCAAATGTATCAAATATATCAAAATATATCAATTATCAAAATGTATCAAAATATATCAAATATATCAAAAAATATATCAAAAATGTATCAAATGTATCAAATATATCAAAAATATATCAAATGTATCAAAAATATATCAAATATATCAAAAATATATCAAAAATGTATCAATTATCAAAAATGTATCAAAAATATATCAATTATCAAAAATGTATTAAATGTATCAAAATTGTATCAAATGTATCAAATATATCAAAAATGTATCAAATGTATCAAAAATATATCAAATGTATCAAATATATTAAAATGTATCAAATGTATCAAAATTGTATCAAATGTATCAAAAATGATATATTTTTGATATATTTTTGATAATTGATATATTTTTGATATATTTGATACATTTTTGATATATTTTGATACATTTGATACATTTTTGATAATTGATATATTTTTGATACATTTGATATATTTTGATAATTGATATATTTTTGATATATTTTGATAATTGATATATTTTGATACATTTGATACATTTTGATACATTTGATATATTTTTGATATATTTTGATATATTTAATATATTTTTGATACATTTGATACATTTTAGATATATTTGATACATTTTTGATATATTTTTGACACGCTTTTGATATATTTTTGATAATTGATATATTTTTGATACATTTGATATATTTTTGATATATTTGATATATTTTTTATACATTTGATACATTTTTGATATATTTTAATAATTGATATATTTTTGATACATTTGATATATTTTTGATATATTTGATACATTTGATACATTTTTGATATATTTTGATACATTTGATACATTTTGATAATTGATATATTTTTGATACATTTGATATATTTTGATATATTTGATACATTTTTGATATATTTTGATACATTTGATACAATTTTGATACATTTGATACATTTTTAATATATTTGATACATTTGATACATTTTTGATAAATTGATATATTTTTGATATATTTGATATATTTTTGATATATTTTTGATATTTTTGATACATTTGATATATTTTTGATACATTTGATATATTTTTGATAATTGATATATTTTTGATATATTTGATACATTTTTGATATATTTGATACATTTGATTGTCATGACTCAAAGACATCATGTAAACTTAAAAAATATAAAATACTCCCAGTATTACAAGCTCTTACTATTTCATAAAAAAAATATAAAAAATCCAACCCAACACAACCTCTTCCTATTGCATAAGTTCTTTTATTTGCTATTCTTTATAAAATATTTGTTATTTTTTATAACTCTTTCATTTAATAACAAATAAAAATTATAATTCAAATAAAAAATAATATCCTATTTTATAAAAATATATTTTTATAATTTTTTATTTGCTATTTTTAATGTCCTAAAGAATTATTTTATTTGTTATTTTATATCCTATTTAATAAAAATATTATTTTTTATTTGAATTATAATTCTTTATTTGTTATTAAATGAAAGAGTTATAAAAATAACAAATATTTTATAAAGAATAGCAAATAAAGAACTTGTGTGTGTTCTAAGAGGAAGAGGTTATTGATTTTTTTTTTTTTTTTTTTTAAAAGTAGTAAGAGCTTGTAATTTGGGAGTATTTTATAAAAAAGCACAAGTAGAAGCATAAATCGTGTGTCGGCTCGGACATTATTTAATATTAAAAATTCATTTTATTTCAATAAACTGACAACATGTTGACTATGGTGGGGTCCTCATATTAAAATAAAAGTCGGTACAAGTTGTGCCGGCTTGGTATATTTATGTTTCATCTCAGCCTTCCTATAAGTTTATCAACGGTTCAAAAAGGGGTTGTTACATACGCTTATTGGATTAACCCAATACATGGAAAGGCTCCTATATATATATATATATATATATATATATATCCAAAAAAAAAAAAAAAGGTCAGGTGGAGCATAAAAAAAAGCATACGTATATACAACCATGAGAATAGAATTGGAAAGGAATAATGCCAAAGTAAAAACACAAATAACCTAAATAAAATTCCTGAATCAATTCCCTTCTTATAATTGAAGAACGCATGCCAATCAAGCTGACACATTCTCTAACCTTTATCACTCTTTCTCCGGCTCAACTTTTTAAGCTCCCAACATGGATTAACTTTGCTACTGCAAAAGTGATCACCTTCCTCGAGAGATTGTAGATTCTACTTCATACTCCTATATCATATATATATATATATATATATATATATATGAGAAATAATCAATAAAAAACGTTAGTTTTGTATACTGTTTCAACTAACTGTTATGCAGCTGTTCAATGAATGATCTAAAGGGCTGGATTGGAGTCAGCCGCTACTCCCTGTAGGACCATGTTTTGACTGACCATTAAAAGGAATTTAGCGGTCAACATAAAATAATTTAACTTAATTATTGATTATACTTATATATACTACTTATTAATCAGTAAAATAAAATAATAAAGATAATTTGACTTAATTACTGATTATCCTTATACATACTACTTATTAATAAGTAAAATAAAATAATAAAAAATTATAAAGATATTCAATAATTATCCTTATACTTAATAATAAAATAAGTATATATAAGGATAATTATTTGAGTAGAAATATAATATACTATAAACTCAATCACTATTTCCTATTTATATTTAAAAATCGATAATCATGAATTATCCTTATACATATTTAATTTATTAATAAGTATAAGGATGATTACTAATTATCCTTATAATTTTTTATTATTTTATTTTACTGATTAATAAGTAGTATGTATAAGGATAATCAGTAATTAAGTCAAATTCTTCTATGTTAGCCGCTACTCCTCCTAGCGGCCAATCAAAACACGATCGTTTTGACTAGCCGTTAGAAAGAGTAGCGGCCAACATATATAAAAGAATTTAGTTGGCCGCTAGAGGGAGTAGCAGTTGGCTCCAACCTAGCCTCTTAGATATTTCATTAGACGGTCGAATAAAAATTAGTTGAAAGAGTACCTAGAACTAACGTTTTTCATTAATTATTTATAAAAATATTAGTTTTCCATTAATTATTTCTCAATAAGAATTCAATCAGTACTCTATATATACTATATACAATTCAATCTGTCTCACATGGACTAATTAAAATATTAACAACTGATCAAGTGCATTAATTAATCCCTTTTCATGATAATTAAATACATGTATGTATGTATGTATGTATATATGTATGTATACATAGAGAGAATGGCTCATTTATGATACTATCTCAGTCCCTAAAAGATTATCATTTAAAATTTTTACATATGGATTAAGAAAGCCATTTAATATTATTATTTAACAATTAAAATTTGTTTGAAATTCTATCACTATTCTTTTATGGAAAATTGAAAACTATTAATAGAAGGGAGAGAATTTCTTAATATAATGAGAGAAGGTATGAGTGATATAAGAAAGTAAATTAATTTATTTTCTTAGAAAATTATAAATGATAAATAAATTAAAATAAATTTTTTTAAAAAAACGATAATGTTTTAAAAATAGAGGGAGTATATTTAGCTGGCTGGCTGGCTGGCTGGCTACTTTAATTTTGCATGGGAATTGAACTAAGGATGTTGGTGACTGATCATCAATCTTTTTTTGTTTCAAATTAATTAATTAATTAATATATAAAGGTTTGATGGCCCACAATTGTGATGATTAGAGATGAGTTGGAAGGGGGCATGGCTTTGCTTTATAGAAGTTTGCTTATACTTTTGTCGGTAGGGTTGAAGGAATGTTTCTTTGCTTGTGCTTCTAAACTATAAATATTACTAGTATCTTTTAATTTTTAATCCTTTTATATTATATTATATTCCTTCTGCTTAATTCGCTATTCCATAATAATACGATTGCCTCGGGACTCTTATGTACGTACCTTTTTGCTACTCATACATGCATGCATGCATACATGCTATCTGATCATCATCCATCGGCTTTTTAGTAGTATCACACACACATTCATATATATAGGATTCCATCAACAGCAAGCAATCGATTGATGTTGAGCAATTCTTTTTTTGACCTGTTAATTTATTTTTTTTACTCTTAATGGTAAAAAAAAATTGTTACTTCACAAAGAATCGATCATATAGATAGAACCCTATATATATATATATATATATATATATATATATATATATATATATATATATATATATATATATATATTGCTACTTTAATTTACAATTATCTAGCTATGAATTACACTATAACTGGAAAGTTTAATTTTCCTTTTTTTCTTTTCAGGAAGGTAAAATTAAACACTTGGGTTATATTTGTTTGTAAAGATTATACTTAAGGATATACTTATTAATTTAAGTATCTTGTTTATTTTAAATTTGAGTTTGAGACTATTAATCATGAGATTATAAAATAGCTTAAGATATGAAATTATTTAATATAATATTCAACCTAGTATTATAATCTCTACCATTTGGAATTAAAAATTACTAAATAAAATTAACCACAATTTTTTTCTAAAATAATCATAATATCCTCAATCTTTTTCTAATTTATTCTCTTTTCCCTCCCTTTTATTCATAACCTCAACCTGTTAACAATACAACTTTTTTAAGGCTCGGGGTTCTTCTGGTTGGTTGGCACGAGGCCCACACCTCAATGAGAACATACAACTCATAACACTTGTGGATCCAATTCCAAAATAAAAATAAAACTTAACGTTATTATTCATAACCCTCTACCGGTTGATAATACAACTTCTTAAAATTTTATTAGCATATCTCTAGCTACTAATAAAACTATTAACTTATAATTTTTATTTTTTAATAATAAAAACCGTGTTTACAAATTTTATAAATGAGCTATTTATAAAACAAAAGAAGTATCAAAATATTTTTCAAACTTTTAGACAAAATTAAGTTCAACCTTTTTTTAATTTACTAGAGTAATTTATATTAATTAATTGTTCATCATTTTTTGATGTATAAATAAGTTTAAAATATATTGTTATTGGTAAGGATATAATAGTCCAAACGATATTTTTTTATCCAATCTTTTAATTAATCCTGAAAAAAATAAACATAACATGAGATTATTTTAAGTTATCCCGTGAATAATCTTATAAAAACAAGCATGTGACTAGGATTCACTACAAGAAAAAGTGTTATCTCCGACGAAATTAAGTCTGACCGAATGCATTCCGTCGACTTTAATCTATGTCCGGTTGAATATGACGTCGATATTAAATCCGTCTACTTTATTCTATACTCGACGGTAGGCCTGACAAAATATGGTTATGGGTTGGTTTTGGTTTTCAAAATATGGTTATGGTTCCATTTAAGAACTAAAACTATATTAACCATTTTTAATATGGGTTGTGTGGGTTGGAACTATATGGTTATGGTTCAAAATCTTAATATTAACCATATTAACCATTTTAAGATGTTTTGACTTTTAAATAAAATTTTTAAAAATAAAATTGTGATGGTCACAATTAAATTAATTAATTGTGACAGTCAATTAAATTATGTTCTGGGACAACAAGATTGATTACCGTCCCCTATTTTGCATGTTATCTTAAGATACTCGTATTTTAAAAAAAAATTACTTATAATATAATTTTCTCATAATAAATAAAAATATATTATTAAATATTAAAATGGATATTTATTGTCATATTTTAGTATTATATATTATTAAAATATTGTAACATAAATCTATGATTGTATCTACATCGAGTTGGATTATTTTTGTGTACTTATGTTTCAGAAATATATGTACCCATAAAAAATATAATTGCTCTTAATTTAGTTATCTATTTAAGTAACATGAGAAAATTATAATTAATTATCTATTTTTGTGTACTTATGTCTCAGAACATAAGTTATCACAATTAAATTAACATGAGAAAAATTAAAAAGTAAAGTGCACAGTTTACTTTAACCGGTTTGTGTACAGTAAAGTGCACAATTTAAATTAAAAAGTGATATATAAATATGGGTTGAAAAATGATTAACCAGTTCAAAACTTTAACCGACCTGAATAAATATGGGTCCAAACTTTAACCGACCTGAATAAATAAAAATGGTTAACCAATTCATTTGGTTCCAGTTAATATGGTTTGACCCAACAATTAACTAACTATATTGCCAGGTCTACTCGACAGACATCTGTCAGAATTAAGCCCTCTCCTTAGCGCCAAGTATTTTCACCAGCGCGAGTATTAAGGTCGACGAAATATGTGTTACACTCGATGGAATAGTTCGTTGAAATTAGTTAACGTCGACGAAAATGAACTCAATAGAATTCCGTCGAAAATAATCTTTAAAACCTAGTCAAATCGTTCTCCAACTGCCTTGTTCTCTCACTCTCACTCTCACTCTCACTCTCACTCTCACTAAGTCTCTTATCTCACTCCGCCCACATTCCGACCACCACCTCCGCCCACCTTGCGACGACATCCCACCTCCTTGACATCCTCACCAGAAATCACAGTTGTTTGGGTTAGTTTAAACATACTATTCAAGGTAAGTTCAAGTAATTTGTGTATTTAGATTGTATATTGTTTTAAAATTGGATTAATTAGTTAATTATATTTACTGAAATTTGGTTGAATTTGAGATTGGGCCTGTAATTGTGATTTGGGTTTGTCTTTGAATTAGAGATTCATTGTTTTGATTTTGTTTGACTATCTGATTTGGTTCTTGCCTTATAATTTAATTTGGTTCAATAAATTTATTTAGTTCAAAAATCTGATATGATTGGTTCAGTTGTACTGAATTTAGTTCAATTTGTCAATTTTCTACCTTTGTTGCATTGTCCATTTTCTGCATTTTTTACCTTATGGATTCTAGTATTGTTAATTATACCTATATTACTGTCATCAATTGTAGGCTTATGGATTGTAGTAAGGTGTATTTAGAATTAGGTGTAGACTTATTTCCGACAGAATTTATGTGGGAGTTATAGAAGGTAATAAATAAATTAATACTTAACTATTAAATAAAAAAATAATATGATATAATATAATATAGTACAAAATAAATAAATTACAATAAATTTAATTTTATTTAATATAATAAGATATAAATAAAATAAAATAAATAAAAATTGATTAATTTAATTTAATATAATTAATTAAATTAAATAATAATATATATTAAAAAATATAATAAAAATAATGTAATTTAATTTAAATAAATTATATAATATAAAAATAAATTAAATTAAAATATACTAATTAAATTAAATATTATAAGATATAAATAAAATAAATTTCTTAATATAACATAATACATGACAAAATAAATAAAATAAAATAAAAACAATATAATAAAATAAATAAAGTAATTAATTAACATAAATCATTTAAATAAAATAAATTAAGATAAATATTATAATATAATATAATTCAAATAAATAAGTAGTATGAAGTAAAATAAATTAAAGTATTTAGATAAATTAAATTGAATTAAAATAAACTAATTAAATTAAATATATATAAATAAAATAAATTACTTTTTTTAAAAAAAGTTGCTTAATATAATATAATATAAGACAAAAGTTAGTTATTAATGTATGTATATGTTGTTGGAAGGTTATTATTATGTTGCCTGTGCTGTTGGAAAAATAAACAGGTACAAAAATGTGGGTTAAAATTTTGAATGTTGCCAAAACAGAACAAACATAAAAAAAATCCTTATTCTCAACGGAATAAGGTATTCTCAATGGAATTCTGTCGGGGCCAGATGGCTATGCCACGTGGCAGAATAATTTCGACTGAATAAGTTCGACGAATTGGATTCCATCGAGGGTAGATTACCTCTTATTGAAAAGTCGGTCGGAGATGTTCCGTCGGAGTTAGTTATTCCCAACTGAAATATCGATGAATTTAATTCCAACGCGTCTATATCCGACCGAATTACTGACTGAATATTCAGACGAGATTAGTATATCCTCGACGGAATTAGTATATCCTTGACGGAATCTCCTTAAACTCGACGGAATATTCCGTCAGAATTAGCTTGTTTTCTTGTAGATATTATTTAATCATAGGATTAATAGTCCCATGAATTATAATTCTTGCAAACAAACATGACCTTGAAGTTTCATAAGCCATAGAGGGAATTAATTTGTATTCTAGATATATGCATTCGTAATGTCATGCATGGAGTAGAAAACTTAAAATTAGTTATCGCTAATTAATTTGGAGTCTTGAAGTTTTTAACTAAATTATAATTTCGATGTATTTGTATACATGAGATAAGTAAGAATTAAGAATGGTCTCAGCCTAATTTATTCAATCTTATTGCATAAATTTTCATATTGGTTGCAATTCAACTTGATCACATATTTATTGATACTAGTTAATAACCCGTGCAATGCACGGTCTAGTTTGTTTTTCGATTGTATAATTTTCTAAAATTAGAATGAGAAAGATTTTTCATAATAATAATATTTTTTTTCATATAAATTTTTCGATTTTTTTGCATGGCATAGCAATTACATGTATAAATATGTTGTTATTGCTATTTTATTACTTCCACAGTTCCACTTTTATTGCGATAACCCATTTTATTTAAGATCATTCAGTTGTTGCTCAATTTTCTGAATCTTCTCTTTCATGGCTTCGATCTTTGTTTGTAGCGTAACAATAGTTTCTTCAATCCTTGCATTCTTGGCATATCCATAACCACCATTGTCACTACTGCTATCATCGCTTATTTCAATAATTTGGCGTTCGTTCTGCCCTTTGTTTTTTGTTGGTATAGATCTGCAAATAAATAAAAACACATAAAATTTTAAAAATAACATGCAAAATAGGAAGAATATAGTAGTTAAAAAAACAAACTAATAGTTGTTGCTCAATTTTCTGAATCTTCTCTTTCATGGCTTCGGTCTTTGTTTGTAGCGTAACAATAGTTTCTGCGATCCTTGCATTCTTGGCATATCCATGACCACCATCATTACCATCGCTATCATCGCTTATTTCAATAATTTCATGCGTTTGTTTACCCTTTGTTTTTTGTTGGTATAGATCTCGCAAATAAATGAAAACACATAAAATTTAAAAATAACATGCAAAATAGGAAGAATATATTAGTTAAAAAAACAAACTAATTACTTTACCTGATATCCATTATTTAGTATATTGTATGATATTGTTTGTGTATTGGGTTTTTTGTTTATGTGATAGTAGTATTTATAGGTGTTTTATATTTAATGAGTATTTATTTTTTTTTGTCATCAATTCTTATCCGTTATATGTTACCAATTTTAATATTTATGGCTATAGTGAGTGTTGTCTTTTGGATTGTCTATTATCCGTTATGTGTTACCAATTTTAATAATTATGGCTATAGTGAGTGTTGTCTTTTTGGATCGTTTCATTGATTTAACTCTGTATCTTAATTGTAATGCAATGTTGTATAGCATGAATCAGTAGTGGCGCTTTTGAAGATGAAAGAAAAGAAAAACTATCGATTGGAAGAAGATTAAAATCAATTAATAGTTTTCAGTTTATGTATTAATGGTTAATATTATGTATTAATGGTTAATATCAATTGTATATGGGATTTTAATTGATTAAAATTGGTTGTATGTGAGATTTCAATTGATTAAAATTGGGTGTGTTAATTAATTAATTGATTTGAAATTAATTGAGTTTATTGAGTTTCTGTTAGAAATCAAATTGGAAGACAGATTAATTACTTGATTTTTAACAGTCAGATTAATTAATTGATTTGAAATTGATTGAATTGGAGTATAGGCTATGAAATTAATTGAGTTTCTGTTGGAAATCAAATTGAAAGACAAATTAATTAATTGATTTTTAACTATGTTAAAAATCAAATTGATTTCAATTGATTAAAATTGGGTGTGTTTGGAAGCCAAATTAATTAATTGATTTGAAATTGATTGAGTTGGAGGATAGGCTATGAAATTAATTGAATTTCTGTTGGAAATCAAATTGGAAGACAAATTAATTAATTGATTTTTAACTATGTTAAAAATCAAATTGATTTCAATTGATTTAAATTGGGTGTGTTTGGAAGCCAGATTAATTAATTGATTTGAAATTGATTGAGTTAGAGGATAGGTTGTGATGTATTTATATATAAGGATTGATGTATATCATTTTTCATTAATTTGCAGGGCTTCAAGTGACGGACACCCGAAAAGAAGACCTAATATATATATATATAGACAGCGAGAGAGATTGATTCATAGCTAACGTTGTCGATTTAAGTTTATACTTATAACAGATTGTGACCATTCATGTGTAGATCAAATGGTTAATAGAACCCTCGTCCGCAGTGTAGTTTTCAGTATTCCGCACGGGACAAATGTCAAAATACCCCTTATTACAAAAGTCTCATGTCCGCCGTATTAAATTACAGAAGCTAGATATGACTAACTAGAAAACGACGCCGTTTTTAAGTAAGTCCGTTTGCAGTATTAAACTACGGATGCCAAATTCAACTTTTTAGGCTCATCAATATCAAATTACGAATGTTAAATAATAGAGATGTGTTTTCTTTAACTGAACGTGCAATTTTGTATGAAATTTTTGTTATACAACCGACCAAAATTGAAGAAAAAACATAATATAGTTGATGAACGTACAACTTTGTATGAAGCTGCAGAAACATGGGTAGAAGGTAAGAGTCATGAATTTATTGGTTTGTGATCTTTATCAACTGATTATCAGATTTTACTTTCATAAGGATATCAGTAATCTCTTTATTCTTCTCATCATATCAGATGGGACCAAACCTAACTTAGTTGATTTTGTATAAATTTAACTGGCCCAACATAAAACCCAATTTAATTAGTTGGCCCAACATAAGACCCAATCGCAATTATGAAAGATACAAAATTATAGTATTTTTCTCCACCAAAAAGTTCCTGAAAATTATACAAGGTTCTTGGCATATACAAATATGAATTAGAATGTTATAGAGAGGAGACGAATATGTTAAAGGAAACTATCTCTATTATTGCCTCTGTAATTTAAAATTAAGAAATATAGAAAATTTAAAAAAATTAAATTTGGCACCCGCAATTTAATATTATTGACGGACTTAGTTAAAAACGACGTTGTTTTCCAGTAGGTTATACCTAGCGTCTGCAGTTTAATACTGCGGACGAAGAACTTTTACAAGGAGTATTTTGGACATTTGTCCCGTCTGCAGTATTAAACTGCGGAATACTGAAAACTATACTGCGGACGTGAAACTATTAATCAGTCAATCTATGACGATCACGATTTATTATAAGGATAATCTTAAATTAACAATATTAACTATATATATGTATATATATATATATATATATATATATATATATATTGTTAGGAAACAAACACGTTTGGGTAAGATAACTAGACAAGTATGTGTATGAGAAGTCAACTCAGTTTTTTAGAATAGTAGCACTTTGTCATGGTGGGTCTAGAGCCAAATGATGTGACCATCCATCTCAGATCATAAACATACAACTCCCAAGAGCTGAACAAAGTGACGCTCTTCACCAATCCTTGAGAAGGTCACCAGCAATATCTTTATAACTGACTTTTTTTTTCTTTACAGCCACCGGATTGGGATCTGAAGAAGGTTCTTCACTTGCAAGAACACTACTGCTACTTTCGACTTTCTGTGTCCCAAGGCTTGGGATCATGTCAAGTAACATAGCCTCAACCGGATCAACCACCACCAACAGCTTTTCATTCTCGCGGTTACTAATTGTACCTGCCAAATAAGTTCCATCAACCCCTTCTCCTTGTTTACCGTCTTCTGCATTCTTTTGTTCAATTACCTTCGGACTTTCCTTGTCCACCAGTCCAATGATTTCATCAACCCTTCGTCCCATTTCAGATTCTTCCATAACGGTTGAAGAAGCATTAACATCTGATTCATCATTTTCATATATTTTAGCTGGCTTGTTCCCAACTCGAGCCCTTGTCCTTCGAGCCTGGATGACACCTAATTTCTTGTGCTGCTAGTAGGTCTGCCCCTTCTCCTTATCCCGCCGTTCTTGCTCGAGGCCACAAAGCTAGAGTTAACTGCTGTGGCTTTCCGTTTTCTATGTTTTTCATCTTTATCGAGAGAAGGTAAAATGTTCTGCTTTTCGACACCATCCAAATTAGATTGGTCTTCTAGTTTGAGTTCATATGTGCTGAAACAGCACAAAAGGTTAAAATGTCAAAGAAAGTTGAACTATTTATGGAAAGTTGTGTTTCAATTATTCAAGAAGCAGAGAACATATAACACATACGTGTTTAAAAACTTGTGTATGCAGTAATGTCTTAAGAGGATAAATATATGTAATAGAAATGTAAAATCCGAATGTCTTTGTGCCCAACTCCTCTTAACAGGTGACCTAGCCGTGCCCCACCTATGGAACAGACAAGTTTCACCAACTTTCTATTTTATGTCGGGAATGATTGTTGCTCCAAAGGTGTGATTCATATGTTTTGAAGTGTGAAAAAAAGTTCACAAAAGTTCCGTCACCAAGATGTGTAAACCTCCCAACAAAATTGAGCTCTATGGATGCATGCAGATTATTTATTGCTTTCATATAAGAACACATTTACGCATACCACTCTCCAACAGCTGAATCTTCTAAACCCTTGAGCTTTATACTATATGTATCCTCTCTTAATCTTTGGTTCTTCTCAATACAATCCTCTAGCCACTGAGACCCAACAACAGGCATCATTTTGTTGCGTATAAGATGCATCTCTGCTGCTGATAAACTGTTTAAGAAAAGATAAAAAAAGGAAAAGGCTAAGTTAACTTCTCAATGTTATCATCACAAACGATACTATCATAATATAATACCAATAACAACTTGTAACCTATAGTCTAAATTTTACTAACCATTTTAATGAAAAAATAGCACCCACGAAAAATAGAAAAGAAAAGGAATAATGACATGATGACTGAATTGAAGTTCGACCTGTTTAATGCAGCATCAAAATCCACATTCGAACCTCGAGACAAAGGACCACCAAATGTGTAGCGTCAGAAAGACTGTTGCATACCTTGCCACCACCCATGAAAACTTCAAGCCTCATCCTCCTCTCATGCAAGTTCTAGTAAAGCATTCCAATCTAAATTCCTATAACTCATAAAACTTAGATTCATCATGCTAAGCAGGGAGAGTTTACTTGTAAGACAACAGAGAAAAATAGAGGATCTTACGACTGAATTGAGAGATGAAAGTAGATGCAGCATCCATGAAAGCGAGACCATTTATCATTCGGACAATATTTCTTCTTATAATAGTCAACAGTTTTAGAATCTTCTGATCTATCTATGTTGTTTAAGAGCTGGAAAGGAAACAAAAGTTAAATGGAAATCGAGAGGGAGTCGTCAGAAGTTTGCTTGAGAAATAACATACACTAATCTTTCACTGGAATACTAGACTACAAAAAAACTTTAAGATTTCTCACATAATTCCTAAAATTGACCAAATGATTTTCCTTGTGTGAATACCTGTTTAAAGTCTACAATGTCAAGATCCCAGTAGTAAGAGTCGGAAAAATCATCAATCTCCTCCTTCAACTTTTTTTTTGAAAGTTTAGAAAGGTGGAGGAAGTACCTGCCACACAAAACACTAGTCTCACTTTCTACTTACGTATTTGCTGAGCAAAGAAAATCACAGCTTAGGATGAACAACTAACTTCGGCTTTAATGGAAGGAGCTTCTTTTGTGAACAACAATCAAAGATCCAAGAGTAGTGAATAATATCTCCTCGCAGCATCGCTGCCTGAAACTTGATCCCTGTCGTACAATTAAAAGACAAATAAATAAACAAAATTCTTCTTACAGGGAGAGTTTTTTCCATGCTAGAAAAGTCTACGAATATGAGGGGGAGAGAGAGAGAGACCTTTGCTTTCAGCTGCAATACAGTGAGTAACTGTGTTATTAAGATTCATTGAGGAAGTACCCCCATTCTCAGCGACCATTCTGTGCAAAGAATCTAGCGAATGGTTTGGAGGCAAATTGACAAAGTCTATAAAAGTCAAGAAACAATTGACAGTATAGCACACAAAAGATTTTATACACCAAAGGGTCAAGAATTATACATATATGTAATGGCTATACATCCATCCAAAAGTCTAGAAATCAATGATCAATTGGAAATTTAACTAGAAAAATTTTTCTCGAGGTTACTGACTTAACTAAATCTAAAAGAACCCTTGCCATATCTGCTATCCAGCAATTTATCTACAAAACAAACATATATAGAGTTGGTTGAAGCCACACCTTGTAAAAGAATGTCCAGTTGACGGACTTAATTTTTTAATTTTTCTAGATAAAACAGAGACATAATTTTATTAACTTTCTTAAGTGATTATACCCTGGTTTAATGCTATTGGACTTATGAAGGATATGTGCCATATTTTATCTTTCTTCCAATGCCTAGGGTAAATAATAGAACTCCTCTTGCACCCACCATTCAATTGCCCATTCACCCTCCCCTTTGTCCCCACCCCAATGAAAAATAGATGAAAGTGCATTTGCCCTCATGTCTATGGTACTTCAACTTAAGAGATTTTATCAACTAGGCAGTGCAGCAATTGCTATAACTTTGTCTGCATCCACCAAAATAATAATGGCCTCACTGTTCTTCCCCCTCCCTCCCTCCCTCCCTCCCTCCCTCCCTCCAAACACCCCAAAACCCCTGGGTGCCCCAATCCTTCCAAAGAAACTGACATATTTCAAAACATTTCTTGGTCATGTATGTGGAAGGAGATGATGTACTTTTTCTAGAAGTGGTGACAGGATACAAAACACCATGTCTGAAAATATCAAGGTCTCCCCCTTGATATGAGAAACATCAGTCTGAATGAAATGTGAAGGAACAATAGAAACATTCTTCTTCTCTCCTTTTCTCAAGGCTTTCACATGTTTCGGTTTGTCATCCTGCACATCTCCGTTATCTGCCTCCCTCTGTGTGGTACCATTGCTTGAATGTACCAATTCTATAAAAGCTGCAATAATGGGAATATGAGTGATTGAAAATTTTTTATTCAGAGAAGCTTACAATTATTAAAGATCATCAAATATATACTAAAGCTATGACGAGAGAATAAAAACAGAAGGAAAACTATTAAAAACAATAGTTGGACCAGATTCTAAGTACAAAATAGATGTATTTTATTTACTCACACTGCACATCAAAGCATTCATGCCAAGGCTTATCGTATCTTGCGCGGTCAATACATGGAAATCTCAAGCTATATGGTGCAGCAAATATCTGAAATATGGAGAGGAGAAAAGGAGATGAGACCTGGCGAATGAATATTGTAGAATCAATTTATAACAAAAACCATGAAACTTTCCTACAACTGAATTAAATATTTCAGTCAATTAGTTCAAAGATAGTCATGCTAGGCCATACCTCAGACCTAATTGTTCGTATATCACTGGTTATAGAAAGAATAATTGATCTGAAAATAGAGAGGGCAAGGGTGAGAGGCTATATTAAATGAATAGAACATTGCATTTACTTCTATTAGGGGTAAATGCTAACTTTTCAGGGCTATCAACCCAAACATCTGGTCTCTCTTTTGAGTTATTTGTAACTTGATAAAAACTTGGTGCAGCCTTCTTGGGGTATTCGTACTTCCTGCAAAGCATATTCTGCAGATTAATAAAAGTATTATACGAGGCAAATGAAATCTCAACGTTTAGTGCAACATGTCACCAAATACTATACAATTTAGCCCACATGCCAATTACTATAGTTTTCAGTTCCTTTCAACCAGCCTAAAATTTAAATTCTTGCAATGAAGTGTTCACTTAACAAACTTCTATATTCATGCAATAGAGCAAATGTTTACTTGATAAACTTTTTAAGGTACTACACATTGTGAGGCTGACATGTCAAAAAAAACCATAAAAAGGTGACTTGTAAGAATATCCAAGAACTAGTTTCTGTCCAAAAACATAGTTAAAGTGCATTTGAAGGCGGTCTCCTTACTCAAAACTATTTTCTCAGATGGAGTTCTTTGAGCATTTTCCAACATTTTTTATGGAAGAAATTAGCAAACTACAATAGTCAAAGTTCTGAAACCACATAACATATATAGACCTAAAATAAGGCTTCAATTTAGTTACAACAGCATCAAGCTCCTCATCAGATAGACCAGTGCCCACCCTGCAGAACGAAATGAATCTGCAATAAAATGATAAAATCAGAAGCACTGCTAAACTCTTGATACATATAACAATTTAAACTGCAAAAGTAGTAAAAGTAATTCAGGTTCTCCAGTTAAACAAGGTGAAGTATACAAAATTGTCACACAAACAACAATATTACATACAGTAATACTACATTTAATCTTGTCATTAGAATGTACAAAGACAATATTGGCTTCGAAGATAGGATCAAAGCCTAAATTAAAGGGTACCCAACCCTCTAGGACTTACCTAATTCCAAACCATCATTCAAACTGATAAATTAATCCAAATAGGACATTAGCAGCAACTGATGAAGTTTTGTACTGACTGCAGAAAAGCACTGCACTCCTCTCCACAAAAATTTTATTGAGCAGGGATCATTTTCTCTACAGAGAATTGTGGAACAATATGCCCAACCAATCCCTTCTATTTCAAGACAGGCGGAAAATATAGTAAGTCTGGATCAGTCTTTTATTAAAACAAAGATAAATCAGTAAATGTTTATGTACTTACATATAGCATCTGCATATACATGCCTGAAAAGACTTCAACAACTGGAAATCTCACTCCAGCATTTCAAAGTCTATTCATTCTATTAAAGATGTAGACACTTTCTTTCAATGAATCCGATGAGGGAAAACATTTTAAAAGTGAAAACCAGTTGCGCAACAGCATTTATTGTAACATTTTTATTCGGGGACTACAAGAGTTTCACTAAGAAAATGCACCCATTCAATAAGACATGTGAACCAATTGATTCAAAAGAACTACTTACCGTCTGGGATATGTGTTTGCAGCCAGACGCTCGGCAAGGCCCACCAGGAATTGAGCAACCTTCAGTTATATGAGAAAAACCAGGATCAACTCTCATGAAACATCCAGAAGAGAATAAAAATATCTTAAGCATATTGAGAGAATTATTACCTCCCCTCCACGACGTCCAGAGCCATAATATCCTCCTATAGAAAGAGTAACAGATCCTTAAAATAAGCTTCAACGCGCCATAATGCTGTGGAAAATATAAATTAGGAAGGAACACACACCTATGATAAGAACATCCAAATCAGAGCCAGCTCTAATGTAATCAGGCTTCAACTTCAACCACTTTCCACTCCGATCACTTGGTTCCCATTTGGAACCAAGGTCTTTTAGAACAATCCCTTCATCTCTAAGAGGACGAAAAACAAATTTCGCATAAAACATTAGTACACTAGTTCTTTTCAAATATTAAATAAACAGTTCATTCAAGACAATTCCATCCGAATATAGTTAATGAAATAGCACAATGTGCACCATAATGAAAATCAACCTTCTACTCTAAAATGTTCAGATCATTTGAAAAATTCATAAAAATGATGTGGGACACCGAGATAATCATTACATCGACTTTGCATTGCTCCGATTTGGAAGAAAGGTTGGTAGAATTTAAATATTGCGTGCATACATGCGACTCTGCCAATTAGGCACAACAACAGAGTTTTTTCATGTTCTTTTCTTTCCTTTATTCCGTGTAATACTATTGAAGCCATGCTGCTATAACAGTGGGCATGAAGGGGAAACCGGAAACTGGACTCATGTAAATCGGACCTGCTAACTATCCAATGGATGCTAATATAATTTTGTTAAATGTTAGAATACAAACCCCAGAGGTGTAGAATGTTGGCGCGAAAGATTACAAGCATAGATATGATAAAAACAATACAAACTTATATTTCAGTGCTCTTCAGATTGTTTGTATGACTGACATTCTGCAGAGTAGAATGAAAGGCAAGCATCAGGAGATTGCCTGTTGTGCTTTAAAACATTTGGGGGCTTCAAGTGTCCAGACTCCAGAACTACTTTCAAACTACGTAAAAATCGTTGGGTAACCTAATGCATGTTGCACTTTAAAATATTTAGTGCTTACACCTTTAACATTGCGCTATTAGCTTAAGCAGATTGGATAGAAGTGACCCAGGACCTGCTTTCTACTTCTATTGGTGGCAATCTGTTTATCTTAAATAGCAAAAAGTATTATATTATAGATATGATAAATGCATAGGATGGACAATAAGTTAACTTTAGAGTCATGGCTCATATTGAATATTGTATGAATGTGGATCTGTTCTACAGGAAATGGGATTTGCACTAAAAAAATTATATAAAATAAAAAAGAGGATTATTATGATCTCAGATTGCAAGAGACAACTGATCCAAACACTTCATGTGGGGCCTGTGATCAAAGAAGATGTGATGAAGAAACATTATTTCAAGTTTTCAACACCTATCATGTCAAAATAACCTATTAGGCGATGAACTAAATGGATATTCAAATAAAGAGAAACTTCTCTACTTATGTAAATAGTTAGGCATGATTATAATCAAGCTTTAACAAGGGTTCTATAGGTAAAAGAAATTTACAATCTTTGTCTTCCTTAGTATTAAAAACATCTCTCTCTCTCATGAACAAGTGGAAACAAAATCATAAATTACTAAAGTAGTGTTAATATCATGTCATTTATTCTTTCTTTTTCTTTTTTTTACCTTGCAGATGAGGAAAGTTTAAACAAGCTAGTTTGGGAGGTTGAAATCACTTCAACAAACCAGTCCGGCCAGAAACATTTCAAATAATTGCACATGACACTATACAACATATCACACACACCCAGTTTGCATATAGTATAATCTAATGAACAAGTGCTTTACAAACTCTCTGAGTAATAGATAGCCATCATCATAAGAAAAAGTGTATCTAAATACGCCGAAGATAAAACCAAATAGGATATTATCTCCTCAAAACAAGAACTCTGAGATAGAAATGTGGTGCCAGAAAAATGAAAAGATCACTAACCTGTTCTCAATGGTGTCCTTAAAAAATCTCTCGACTTCAACAACACTATAAGCAACGAGCGACCAACATGGTTCCCCTGTATGGACACAACAGGTAAAGTCATAAAAGGCAGAAATAAGTAATAAGTAGAAAAGAATATTAATAGGAAAGTCATAAAAGGCAGAAATGGATCCCCTGGATGCTATTCCTTCTAGGAAAGTTTTTAGACATGGGTAATCAAGTACACATGTATATAGAAATCAAATAGAAACTTCCTTGGTTGATGAAACTGAAGTCCTAAGTCAAAGGCTACACTTCTATACCACAACTACCAAGGAATTGGGTTACTAACTAAAGAGTCAACATATTGCCAAGCCAACTAGGTTGAAGCAGAATTCGAAGCAATACTACATTTCTAAACATTAACCAAGAAAGCACGTTGTCAAAAAAACATTCCAAAAATACATACTAAAAGAATATTAATAGGATAATAACTCGAATATTTTCTCAAGTGGCTAGGATGTCGATTGTTGACAAATGCTAGATGCAAGCTTTATTCACCAAGTTAAAGACCAGATAAGGTAGTTACCAGAAAGACGATGAGCATTAAGACCACCATTAGGAACCAAAATTTCCAAACGACCCTTTAAGGGATTCACAACCTTCCGAAGAAGCTCATGCCGTTCTTTCAAGCTTTGATGAATAACACTTGTATCTCCATCATAAAGAATATCAAAAGCAACATCTAGCAAATCTCATGTCAAGCTAAACAAGATCAAGTGCATCTATATTGTGGCTTGACTTTCAGAAAGTATGCCCATGGCTGCTGGAACAGTTTTTACCATCTATTAGTATTATATTGAGGCACCTACAAATATTCTGATATACAGGAAGGATACAGCACAACTGCATCAGGAAAAGGAAGAAATCAAGCTTTAGGACAATAGTTTTTACTACAAAACAGCATAGCAAATAATATACAGCAGGAAACCTGTCGGTCACTATCAAGTCCCTCCTTTGCTGCTTTAGCTGCAAGAAGGATCAGAAAGTTCATAAGACAGTATAACTGAACTGTACCAAACATTAAAAAATGATGATGCAAAAACATGGACCAGAAATTATGTAAACCTATTTCCTGATTTGAACCAAATTCAGCAAAACGGTTCATGGATGTGTCCCAGACTAACATTTCTCCATCGAGTATACACCTGAAAAAGAAAATAGCTTCAGGGAGATAGAGTTCAGAGATAACCTAACAATGCTGTAATGCCCTTAAACATTCCTAATATATGCATTTTCACGAATCACTACTATACTAATAACAAGTAAACTTTCCAAGATTGTGGAGAAAGGTTACAAGCCCGTCTTTAGTCCTAAAAATCAGATATTTCATCAGCAGAGATATTAGAGGTAAAAATGGCACATCATTTGGAACAACTCTACTGCTTAGTTCCTAAAAATAATTTTCTTCATCTGCAGAGACCTAGAAAGGAAAATAGCACAACTTTAGCAAGTACATGCAACCATTGAAGGCAATCCTTGATTAACCTTTAAAAAGATCTTTTTTATGTTTTTTGGCAAATAACCTTTTAAAAGATATCGCTACCATTAACAACACTGAAGCAGAACAAAATGCCGCTGAAATGGTTGCTGATACCATGCGTCTGGGATATGGGAGTTGGCGCACACCTGAGTACAATACAATAAGAAAAAAATGGTTGAACTCATTTTTTTTCTTCACAGCGTAAAAGACAAGGTCCATAAATAGAATAAAAAGCTCAGATGTAAGGGTCCTGAGCATAAACAGCTCACTGGCCACCATCTTGGATACAATCGTTACCTATTTACATACAGGCTGCTACACTTATCTCAAGTCTAACAGGAAAATAGTCTTCAACAAAAAAATTCGACTCTTTTACTAGGAAGAATACTCAAAGATCATTCCAAATAAGACCTGTGTCAAGCATTTATTAGGCTTTAAAAGAATTAAGTGATGATCTAACCTCACGTGGAAAAGTTCATACATTAAACATAGTAACCTTAAACAAAACAGCATATGTATACAAAAATATTAAAGTACTGCTATATAGGCATCCCTGCATGCTCTTAATCTCATAAAACATGATCTGGATAACTAGAACCCAAAGTGACACAAGGCAGTCAGGTATATAGGATTTTTTAAACTTGGTGTTAGAGTCATACCTGTCAACAAGAACATTTTGCTTTATAATCTTTGACATTGCATGTCCATATTCAGGATGATCGAGAAAGTTCCTGCATAAATAAGAAGATGGGAAATGATAAACACTGAACTGAAAGCCAGCATGAGAGTTTGAATTCTAAATTCATAAAACAGTCAATAAAAAATTTCACTTATTATCCATAAGCAAATTAATCCATGTGGCATAATACCTAGATTGCTAGAGAGAAGGAGAAGATTAATAAGTATCATGCATAAAATTACCTTGAGAAAAAGTGTATTTCTTCTCCATTCTTATGGATTTGGATGCGGTCACCATCAAATTTGCATTCAACAACAGCTTCCTTCCCATGAAGCTAGACAAAGGGGAAAATTATACATATGGAAATATTAAATACATATAGAGACAACACTGAATGTGATACAACCAACTGAAGATTCCATAATCCTTCAAATTATAGACTCAGCAAATATACTCAAAAGTTTGTTTCTTTATGTTCAAAAAAGAACTTGCTAACAGACCTTCTTCCATGCACTGGTTGCATTACTGACCCTTAGAGCTAATTGAGGGCGTACAGGTTTTCCAACTTCTATGTCCTGCAAAGGATGAAACAAACTTGTATAACTGATCCCAAATGTGACAGATAAAATCAAAAATGGTACACAACTAATAGGTGAAAAGTAACATTCTACTGAAATGGAAAATTAAATTCTACTATTGAATACGTAAACTCTAAAATTCTTAGACATTAGACATAACATAACCCTTTAATTCATAAACTCTGCAAAAGGTGAGAACAGAAGGATACTAATTGGAAAACAATGGAAAAAAATGACTTAAAAGGTAAATCTCTAGAATCTCTCAAGTGTATCAACTCACGAATCAACACTAAAAATGAATAAAAATACCTCTCATCAGAGAAATAATCACCTTCAATATCGATAATTTGTATTCTAAAAGACTTGTGGGGATTACTTCACTATTTAAAAAGACTCAAGATCCTAATATTACTTGGAGAATAAAAAAGTAAGCGACTAAAATACCCATATTAATAATTCATAATCACTAATTAATGTCCTATAATAAATAAATTACATTTTCTTACATTAAACTAGTTTTAAGTCACAAGTCACATTGAATAAGTCTTCAGCATCTGGATGAAATTCATGGAAAATGATCAACTTGAGGGTCTTTGACGATCAAAAAAACTAGTTCCCAACTTTAGATCTGGAAGGAAAGGGATCAAACTAAAATAATGGGCTTAATTTTTCACAAATAGTTTATACACACTAAAAATGTGGAAAAAGAAACCAAAATCATGCAAAAGAAACAAAAATCATAATAACTTATTATCAAACCTTTAAGGATTATCATAATAATCCATTTCATTTCCTGTGCATTTGTTTTCTGGATCAGTTCAGAAAGAACAGAAGTCTTCTCTGCTCTGTTGTGATAGTTTGAAATAAAAATCAGAACAAGAGATTGGTCTACAATCCATGAATAGAGAGGATGAATGAAAATGTGACATCATCAAAATAAAATTAATGGCCTGAAAGGAATTTTTTTTATTTTTTTTGGGGGTGTGGTGGGAGGAGGGGTAAAACACAAGCAACATTGTGTTAATAAGTAAAAAGAATGAAAATGTGGAACCACAAATGATAACAATACTAGGTTTGTTTATGTAATATTCCAAGCACATAGGTAGATTTTATCTGTTTTGATTTTTAAAACTCTCTTCTCAAAGAAAAAAATTGATTACTTAAGTCTTTTCTCAAGATGTATCTAAACCAGACCAATCACTGATCCATCTCAGTGTTGATGCTTCACCACCAAAGCTAGAAGTATGCTTCTAGGTTCAATGGAATAGCCGGAATCCCCCTGTTCCCCCATCAGCCTCAGTAGGAAGGTAAGGAAACTACTAATTAAGTATTTACATACATATCAACAGTTGCAGAATATGATGTTCGGATCCTGGGAATCACAAATAATATTCAAACAAGAAAAGCACCATACACAGAGCTCATCTTCATCACAAAAAAGCAAGACTGATAGTTCACAAGATTGTGTAGCAAAAAACTAATGGAACACAAATGAAATTCTATAAGAATGAAAATACTGTTGAGAGTTCATGGTGCTGCAACATTCAATTATCAGAAATATACACCACCAAACTGATTTACCTATTTTCACTGGAGGCCAAGCGATCAAGTAAGTTATTTAATTCCTTGATTGTTAATCCTCCAGAAGTCATTCCCTGCCTGAGTTGTAGAACCTGTCCACAGCAGCAATATATGAGATTTCTGAACATGATTTCAATACAAACCGGAAGTCCAATCAGTTTAAAAGATCAATTTGATGTGCTTTCCAGACCAGTGAAGGAAAAATCCATTCCTTTAAAAGTGAAGTAAAGGTTAACAATATTTTAGAAGAATAATGCTACAAGCCTGCTACTACATGAACCCTACTCATACCCAATGTCGTGGGTCATCACATCCTTCTTTCAAAGTAAAAATAGAAGAGCCCAATTCTTCAATTAATTTCAATAAAAGGGCCTCATTTATATACCAAGTACACATTGAGGTGTTTGAAATATTTACTATTTTAGAATTGTTACCAGATTCTAATAATCTAAGTGCAAAACAGTCATTAAAACCTGATGATAACACAACTCCCATTGCTTTTTTTTTTTCACGCTTAGTATTATTTACTCAAGAATTTTAATAGCTTTCACTACCAACTGATTGAGTGTGGTTCTTACATATCAAGCAACAGTAGTAGGTGTTGACAAAGTTAGCAATTAAAGAAATAGCTTAATCTTTTTTCCGTCTATAACTACTTAACCACAAGATCAACATAACATATTTCAATTCTGGCATTTCAAGTAACAGTTGACCACATTACTCAAAAATAAAGAGGAAAAAAACCTAAAATCAGCAACGAACCCACAAACAAAAACTTTAACAAAACACCTACCTCAGCGGCCACGAGAGAGAAATTGCCGGCATTTGCACCGGTCTTGGCACCGCCCTTGCGCCAATTAATGAGGCGAAGAGAATCCTGCGACTCCCTCGATATGCCAAGAGCATCAATCAAACACGTGGCGAGCACGGACTCTTTGAGACCGTACGAGCCGCGCTCTCGGTCCAGGCTCGGGAGTATCAACCTAATGGCGCTGAAGTAATCGCTGGGTTTGCAGAAGGCGTCGAGGAATTTTCTGAATTTGGACCTCTTTTTTCCCGAAGATTTGCTTTTCTGCATCCAGTTGAAGAGGCTACACATCACACTGAACTTCGTTTCGGCGGACATTTTTCGAACTCTCGAGTGGCTGGCTGGCTGGCTGGCTTCCTTTTAAAGTTTTGAAACTTCCAAGCTTAAATAGGTCAAGGATGAATTAGGAAGCTTGCTGAGGAAAAAAGATTGTAAGACCGTGTTTGGATCTAATCTTTTTTCAAAGACTAGTCGATTAAAATAGATTAAAAGAAACCCTCATATGTTTTGACAGTAAAGCTAATTGCTCGATTAAAATACAGCCTTTTTTGTCATGTCAGCCTGTCTATAGTGTCTTATTTTTTTAACTTTCTCATTTCTCTTCCACTCTATATATATCTTCTCTCGCATAATTCATTTCTATAAACTTCAATTTTTTTTATTAAATCTCAAATTACAAATTATATACCTGCATCGTCTGTGTGCCCCCATCCCATGTGTTTATATTTCTGAAAATACATGTATTACTTTCAAGTTTAATTTTTTTTTTTAAAGTGAAATCCAGAATTTATCAAATTCAAATTATTAGTATTCATTTAGCTTTGAAAGCAATATAAATTAGAAGTGTTTTTTTAATAATTTATAATTTTCATAATTATATTATATAAATTTCAAATTTACTTAAAAAATAAATATTAATCCTATATTTTTTTAGTAAAGGAAGCATTATTTAAAAGGAGCGCCCAAAAAATAAAGTGAGAAATTATTATTATTATTTTGGAATCCTTTTTCTATGGAAAAAAGACATGGTTTAAATAATTTGATACTTTTACATTCAAAATTTGATATCAACAGTATCAGGCACATAATTACATGCAAAATTATGCAGAAAACTTCCCTAAACACAATGTTTCTTCTATGTAAGACCTCCTAATACCCTCCTATCCTAAGAATTTTCTACAGATCTAAGAATATATATTATATATATATATATATATATATATATATATATATATATATAAATAAAATTTTAAAAAAAAAGCATACATTAGTGTTACTAGGATCTTTGGATTCTTTCTATCAATCGCACACAGACAAGCACATATATTCAATCGGATACAAGGAAAACTGATTAGACTTAAAAGGCTTTTTCCTTTTCATGTTTCCCTCTACGCTTAATAAACGACATCAAATAATAAAAAGTTTGAACCATAAAGAAGATTTACATGTAGTACAGTAGTCCATATTAATTTGAAAATTTTGCCGGAAAAAAAGCTACAGAAACTTTTAGACTTTGAGCCACCGACCATTCACATCCTGTAACTACTGTATCCTCCTAAACCAGATGATCCATAGCGACCATACTGTTGATCATACTGCTGACCTCCAAAGGAAGATGATGAATAAGAGGAGGCATTTCCCAACCGCGAGTAGGAAGACCTCAAATCTGGTTCGATATTGCCATAACTGCTAGGAACAACGTCTTTGTGGCTGTTTACAGATTCCTACAAGAAATCAAATTAAAAATGAATAAATATGTTGAGTCTTTCTTTTGATATCATATATATTCCTTCTCTATGCGAAGCATGCTCCTTCAGATATCATAATAGAGAACACCAGATATCTAAAAGCCATCAATTTTAGCACCTATATGCATGACTTGTGTCTTTCTTAACAAAACTCGACAACAGCAAGTTATTGACTGAAAATTATTCAAGTAATAAGTAACCGTAGAACATTTTTTCAAAATTAATAGGAAACTCGGTAAAAACCAAAGTTACCCCCTAAAACTACTATCTAACCAACAAGTGAGTGAACACAGTCTAATTAGAAATTAACCAGCATTATAATGAATTAGTGCATTTGGAAAAGAAAAAAAATCAACTAAAGATTTTTCCACCTGAATAAGTTGCTGAGCTGTCTGAACTTGTGAAGCAGTCCCCTTGATTTCAACAGTGATTTCTTCAGGTAGGCCTCTGCTTTCTTGCACAGTGAGGATAGCACCACTAGTACGTCGAATGTATGCAATATTTGACCCTCCAATCCCTATGATATATCCTCAGCTTAACGCGAGGGGTATTTGCATAGTTTGAGCTATCTAGTTTCGAGAAAGCATGTCAAATTTAGAAATGAACCCAGCCAACAGATAGTTGATATAATATATACGAAAGTAAATCTTAAAACTGAAACCTACAAACAGATGGCTGATTTAATAGATAAGAGAACCTACCAAACCTGTAGTTTCACCACCTCCTACCCCTATATTCTTTTTGCACTATCAATTAAACTCCATTTACAGTGTTTTTTTCCTGATAAGTTAATTCTTATGTCCCGCATTACAAGTTTTATAATGTAATAAATATTCAGTACCAAAGTAAGAGTCCACACAAGAATTTTTATTTTTCTTTTGGGGATGATAACTGAAAAGAACCACAAATAATCATTTTTCACCATCTCACATTAAGAGCAAAGAAGTACCAAAGCATTATATAGGTCAACCAGGTTTGCACGACATAAATGTGGTAAATAGATGATTTTGATAAAGGCAACCCTTGGGAAACTATCTGGCCCGAGGAAAAGAAGCTCCCACACAAGATTTCTTATTTTTCTCTTATTTTTCTTTTGGGGGTGGTAACTGAAAGGAAACTCAAACAATCATTTTCTCTATACCTCGTATGCATAAGAGAAGAAAAGTACCGAGGTAATATATAGATCAAAGAAAAACACAAATGGTAAAGCATTAGGTTCACTAATTTCTAATTGAGAAGGGTTTGCATTGAAAAGGTTTTAGTTTAAAGATTTATGGGAGACATATGAACCATAGTTGTTAAGGCGTCGCAAGGCGTCCAGCCGGTAAGAGGCAGACAAGGCGACCGGGCAACTTGATCGAGGATTGAAAGTCGAGCGCCTAGCAAAGGCCGTCGTCTCCTTGGACAACTCGACTCGACGATTGAACGACTTGACTGATTCTACTTAGCCTATGGATCGTACCAAATCCCAACTAGGCTAAAAAAACGTCGTTGTTGAGGAACCAAAACTAGCCTACTCGATGTCGATTCACAGTGAATTTAGAAGATCGAAGTTGATTCGCAGGCAATAGAAGTAGAAGAAGAAGTTTAGAAGGCTAACCGAGAGAGCGATAGACTGCGACTGAGAGAGAGAGATTGCGACCGCAACGCGGCTTGGATACTCTCTTGTCGGCGACACTACTCTGATCGGCAGGTATGTCTTCAGTCTTCTTCTATTTTTTTTCCCTTCCCCTTTACACCTTGGCTACTTTCTTAATTTCTTTACGCCGCTTGGCTACTCTCTTTTTACGTTTGGTGCTTTCTTTTTCTTTCTTATTGTACTTATTTTGTTTGTATATAAATATCAAATGATCTAATAGATGGAGTATATATGTATACTACTACCTCCGTCCCATAATAAGTGTTTTTTTAGCTTAAATCACACATATCAATACACAAGCTAAAATGACAAAAATACCCTTAATATATTTTTTTTGAAGTTGAAGAGTTAATGAGTGTCATTTAATTGTAGTGATGGTAAGATGCAATAAATACCATTGAATCATAAGAGCATATATGAGAAAATATTGCAAAAATTGTATTGGATGCCTAAAAAAGCACTTATTGTGGGACGGAGGTAGTATTATTTTATTAGTTGCATGTGAGGGTCAGACAGGACAATGGGTTGCATATTAGTTGGTCACTTAGTTCATCAACTCTTGTCCCACTATACTATAGTGATGATGATGAACACCTGTCCCACTATAGTGATGATCGGAAGGATAAGAATAATGTATATTTATTTATCAACATGTACATATCTAAACTTGCTTTGGCACTATTAGCTACATGACATGCATTTAATATCAAATACTTTGTATAATAGAATATTTCTAAAATATTATTACTTATATTATAATATATAATATTTATTATTCATAAAAATTAAATAAATTTAAGATAATCAATAATAATTTTAACTTTTAATTTTAAAACTTTTATAAGTAATACATTCAAAAGTAAAAATAAAAATAGGTAATATTTTGATGAATGATTTGTTATTGCTAAATGCTAAGTATTTACATAATTGTGCTTTTAATGGTATTCCATAGTGTTATGTTGTGGGTTAAAATTTTATTGTTTAATATACTTGTGAAGTAGAATAAATAATATATAAATTGCACATTATAAATAACTTGTCACTATACGGACGCCATGGCGGTCGCCTAGGCGTCCTGGCGGTCACCTCCCGTTGTGGCAACTATGATATGAACAAGGATTTGCTCCTTCCATGCTATGACATTATTAAGAGCATAATTAGGGAGGAAAAGAATAACTCATAAAGGAATCCAGTTGAAAACCAACTTCATTAGTAACAAGATGTGTTTCAAGGCTTAACAAAATATAGGAGATATGAGAAACTAAAAGAATGAAATTAGAGGGGGGGAAAACAGTCCACAAAAAAGTTTTACTTTCTAACCCCATGCATGTTTACTGTTTAGCATTTTTTAGAAAAAATAATAACTCAAAGACTCCCAATCAGAGATAAGAATCTAATACTTTCAGAATAACAGCTTTGTGACTCACAACACTGTTCAAACAATAATATCTTTTAGACTTGGGCAAGTATTCTTGCTCTTTTTTTTAACTACTGTAATTAAAATTTCCAATTTTTCACACATGATTTTGACATGCAAAATTAGGAAAATAATATGCATTCCAAACACAATTGAGGGAGTTCAACTCAAATATGATACTATCAATTAGTTATAACTGGTGAAACTACCGCACCTGAGTTACGATAGGACCACCAGCGCGGCCACGCCCCGAAGACTGCAATCCTGAAATTCCGGTATCTTGTCCATACAATGACAAGCCAGACGAAGAGTGTTGGGAATCCAGATTGCTTTCACGATCAAGATACAAAGAGTCTCTCTTCAGTGAAAGAGAATAATCACTACCTATTCCAGTTTGCGAAGAAGTGTGCAGTGTTGACTTGTCAGCCCAAGTCTCTGCCTGGTGATCTTGTGAGACCGGTGTAGTATACTGTAATATAGAGTAGCACAATCTTAATTACAGGGATATAACTATGAAATACAGAAGGTAACAAACATTGTTATTTAGATAAAAGGAAGACTTTATTGATGAAGAGAGAAAAAATTACAACTCGTCAACTTACGCTCTTTTCAAATAGGGGAAGAACACTATGATCCACCAAGAATTTCCTGAGGTGCCCCACCACAGCTTTGAGGGCTTTAAGAACCTTGAGAGACTCTCCTTCCAACTCCACAACCCTCTCATCTGAGTTGCCATAGGTTGGAATTTCGTCTGCCAAAACATATCAGTATCAGGTGCTTTGTTTCAGAGATGACAGTGTTTCTTACTAGCCAAGTAGCCGAGTGATTTAAATACAAGCAAGAAAGGAGGAAAAAAACTATGGGGCTACTTATCCTTCATGTTGATCACGAAGACCCCCCCCCCCGGTCAAAAAAATAAAAAATAAATAAATAGTCATGGGTCTGCCTAACACCTATTCTCACTCTTTTTTAAACAGCATTAGCATTATGCTACAGGAATTAGAAAGAATATCAATGAAAAAACATCAAAGCACCAAAGTTAAATAATACTTCCATGTGCATGCATTTCCCTCCACTACATAAAACTCTATGCACACCGGACTTGGTCTGGACATACTTTCTCAATAACCGATCGGAAACAACCCATAATCCTAGCAGGAAACTTAAATAATTAACCAAAGCTCAGCACATATAGACACACTTTCAACATGTGAATAGAATATAGCTTGAGCTGACGGGGATTAAGGGTTGTCTGTTTCCTCTTTTATGCAAGGATGGGCCAAGGACTTACAGTTCTAATCGCTTTTCTGGAACAAGCTTAGCCAGTCCCACTAAATCAGCTAAGGTCATAGAAGGAGAATTCGATGATCTTGTGCCACTAGGTTGGCAAAATATATACTTCTTGAGCATTATCTTTTAAAAATTTAAATGGCCAGTACATATTTAAGATGATCTCTCAGATACTACATTCACAAATACCATTGTGCACATTCAGGTGCATGTGCCTTAGTTTTTTCTCCAACTTAACAAGAAATGTAGATTAAATTATCCATGCAATATCCAAACATTTTATAATCAAACCTTTGTAATTTGGCAGGTTAAAAAAATTACAACATACTAATGTCTTTCTACATGTGTAATGCTTGCATACTAACCAAGATTGACCAACTGAAAGAACTAATGAAGATTCAAGAGAAGAGAGCTTTGAAATGACTGCACGGTATCAGGATGGCAGGGCACATGCAAAAGACCAAGACTGACCAACTGAAAGAACTAATGAAGATTCAAGAGAAGAGAGCTTTGAAATGACTGCACAGTATCAGGATGGCAGGGCACATGCAAAAGAAGATGCACATTAAAGAGTTCAGTTACAATCAGCTCCATTCAACAAGTTTCGAGTTTAAACAGTACACTAATCCCTTGGGAGAGAAGGATGAAACGAAACATCTAAGTTCTAACTGACTATAACTCAGAACCTCACATACGGCAGGGTCACCAAGACTCATTTAAGATGAAAAAGACCAAGAAATACCGAATTTATGTTTGGGGAAAAGGCTGCTTTCCAGCCATGACAGACACCTTACTGGAATTTTTAATTCAGTAACAAAAGATTCATGTTAATTGGTGAAATAAAGTTTTCAGCAAGTTTTGTTCTTGCCAATTTGTTGTTTGAAATTTTGTAGTTTTCCTCCTTGGGTTGTTTGATTATGTTTTATGCTACTTATTCAATTTTGCCTTTTAAAAATCTTTAACTGCACAACCCATGATTTTCCAGTATTCACAATTCAAGAATAGTATTTTTGGTAATTTAACTAAAAGCATTCACAAAGAAAGAAAGAGATGGCCTGAACTTTCCTAATTCATGTATTTCCTAAATATTTTACATGTTAAATAGTTTCTCAATGCTACAGACAAATGAATTCTATCATAGGAGAAATGCCAAAAATAAAAAAACAGAAATATATCACTTGCACACAGGAAACAATTTAATAGAATTGTGTTGTTTGAAACATACCGGTTGAAAGAACCCGGATGGATGCACCAGTACTCTCCTGTATTGACTTGATTAAAGAGCCTTGTTTTCCAATTAGATTTATGGCTTGTGTGGATGCTACCAATAACCGGAATGAACAAAATGCAACAACAGCAGCTCCAGATGCTTTTGCATCTTCTTCATTCTCAGGTAATCCGTTGACGCGTTTGGAAATTCTCATTACCGCATCCATTGCAGGGGATAAAGCTGCATCTGGTTCTTCCTTTCCAGATATTAAGACCTAAAAATACAATGGATACGATAAGCCACATACTTCCTAAGCCTGACCATTTTCTGACATAGATACTGCATAAATCCAGCTTTAAAAACATAGATTCTTAAAACCCTTAGCATATAAAAATAAACCTTACCAGTTTCTTATACAAGTACTGCATAAATCCGGATTTAAAAACTTAGCTTTTTATAACCCTTAACATGTAAAAAAAAGCACATACCCACAATCCCCCACCAACTGTTTGCCAATATTACAATTTATCTATTTCTTCTCATTTTAACCTGCAAGCCATTTCTTTTAACTCATACACCCATCCCCAAAAAACAAAACCACAAAAACATTGTCTAACTTACGAGCTAAAACAACATTAATCTTTCACACTAACAAACCCCAATCCTACTTCTCATACAAAACCATGATCAAACCCTATTCACAGAATAAAAATATAGGCAAAAGCAATTACATTGCCTTGCATAAATTTCCCACTAACTCACATCATACCGAAAGTCAAGCAAAGTTAAAAAAAGAAAAAATATGATACCCTAAAGATAGGAAATATAGAAATGTAGGGAAAAGTGAAGACTTACAATGCGGTCGGGAGAGCCGACTGGGCCATCGAGAACGCGAACGCGGGCACGTGTCTCCTCGCACAATTTCTTGATGAGATCTCCCTTTCTGCCAATAATGCTACCGACCTTCAGCACCGGCACTATTAGCCGAAAGACACAGTCCCCGGGCCAACCCGGCCACTTCTTTTCCGCCGAGTCCATTGTAGCCTCCGCTGCCGGATCAGTAGCCTCATCAGGAGGCGACTCGGTAGGCGGAGGAATCTCAGGCTCGGTGGTTTCAGCGGCTGAGGGAGAAGTGGTTATGACGAGCGACTCAGATGGTTCTTTTTGTGATTCGGGTTTTTGTGCCTCTGCAGAGCCGTTCTCGGAGGGTTTTGTGGTGGCCATTAGAGAGCAAAATTAGGGCTGAGTTTAGAGAGAGAAAAAGGGTTTTATGGACGAGCTGACAGGCGCGGGTTTCAGCAGAGGAAGTGAAACACTACTAAACTATCTATCTGTGTAGTAAATAGTAAATAGTAGTACTAGTTTTTCTAGGGCTTAGCCACTGCTTTTGAGATGGGGAAGTGACAACCTGACATGTGCTCCTCAACGCGTGAGTTGCACGCAACAAATACAGACTAGAACTTACCGCCGACGTGCTCCGTTGCCTAAAATCCCTTTATTAATTTCTTTTCTTTTTTCTTGTACATTTAAAATAAAATTATTTTAGGTTAATTTCAAATATATGATCACTCCCACAAAAAATATACTCCTTCCGTCTTCAAAAAAATAATTAAAAGTATATAATTTTTTATTTCCTAAATAATTAGATAAACTATATAAAATTGAAGTATAAATATTTTATTTGATATAATCGGTTACTAATATATGGATAAAGTAGAAAATAAGGAATGGTCACTTGAGAATAAAAGTTCAGTTGTATATATTTTTTTTTCACTTTTAATAGACATTTTGATCATTTAAATTTTAGCACATAATCTCTTACTCGTAACATTAATTAATTCTAAAATTAAATAAAAACTTGTGTGAAAATTAATTTTTGAAAAAACACAAAATGACAAAAATTAAGAACTTAACTAAAAAATTATTTTGATTTATATTTTAGGATGGAGGGAGTAGAAATAAAAGGAATGACTTATTTGAGAATCATAAAGTTCAGTTGTATAATTTTTTTTCCCACTTTTAATAGACATTTTGATCATTTATTTTAGCAATAATATTACTCGTATGGTCAATTATTCATTAATTAAAGTTTCACTACAACTAATTTTTGTTCAACTAAGAAAGAAAACTAAAAAAATATTTTGATTTATATTTAAAAACGGAGGGAGTATTTATAAATAAAATTAGTACTTTTTTGGGAATAGTATTAGCATTTACTCCTCCATAAAACAACACCATCTTTACAAGAAGTAAATATGACAAACCCAAAATTATCTCCAAACAAGTTCCCTCGCGCCAATGCCATTATTAAAAGCTCCTGAACCAAACAATATACACCTGGTTAAAGAGACGATGCACCACCACCACCATAAGAAGGCTATCTAAGTATCCCTGGCGCTCCTGATTGCTACTAGCTAGACTAGACTAGACTGGAATAGCATCAATCTTTGAAGAGTCCTCGCATCTTAAAACAATGCCCTCAAGGCTAGCAGGAAGAATGCATTTTGACCACTGGCACCCGGTAGGAATTGGCTCTTGTGGAGGCACAATCGTCAATACAGTATCATTTCGCTGCAATACTCCCATTATGCTTACAGTGCTGCCTTCTTTAATGTACCTATTGTCATTGGGAAAAAAATTATTCTTCATTGTGAAAGATGAAACAAAAGAAATTTCTTTGGTCGTTAAGGACCATCACCCATCAATGCTCGACCAAGACTCGTGTCCTCATGTTCCCTTATCGTTATACATGTGCTTCCAATATTCTCATTTGAAACATGATATAAGAAACAAAGTTTTCAATAACAAAAGGTTAAGCTTTACCCTTCTTTCAATTGCATTACTCGATCATCACCACAAAGGTTTCTCCGTCGCAGCCACCTTATGAATTCTGGAGACAGGTCCCTATTTGACTGATTGATGTCAACAACCACAGATTCATAAACATAGGGAGTCACCTTAGCACCGGACCCGGCTTTAACCAATACCCTTAACCCAGATTGGAAATCAGAAATGTAGTAATCGACCACATGCCTCTGCAATTTAGAAAGAATGATTCAGTCATGTGCAAATCTTTACATATGTCAACAATTGTTTGGCAAATATTTAATATTTTAGAAAGAATGATTCAGTCATGTGCAAATCTTTACATATGTCAACAATTGTTTGGCAAATATTTATTTATATTACAGCCCCCCCAGCCCCCCAACACACACACACACAAAAAAAAGTATATAGATAAGATATCATTTTACTTCTTACAAATGACAGGCGTATGTAGAAGAAAAAAAAGTATCCACTGGCTTGTCAGAAAGCCCTTCAAAATAAGTTTTAAAGATAATTTCAGAAATGAGAATGATAATTAAGCATACCTAATAAAGAAGGAAAAGCATTTAAAGTTGATGACTTCCCTGTTAAAGATCTAAATAGTTAATGTTGTTCCAATAAAACACTCCCATCTCCCAACTTCGTTGACAAAATCAAAACGTAACAGAATAATTTCGACATATATTCACTAGACATGTTGCTAACTTGCTACTAGCTTTATGTTGACAAGGTCAATTTAAATGCTTAACAGAATTGAGTTGGAATAAGATTCACAAGTTAAATCCAAAACTGGTTAAATCCAAAACTGGTCATGTAGTTATTGGGCATCAATTTATGGATGGGCTAATTAAATGGGGTCACTGATGAGAACGTCTGAAGCCTGCATGAATATACGGTATAATATATTACTAGTACTATTTTGTACCCTAAAAGCTGGCTACAGCATGTTTGCAAAGGTTAAACTACCTGTGTATGGACTGTATCACCAAAATGCAAATTATGCTTGAAAGTATAGCGATAACAAAATAATATCTGTAACTAGCATAAAATGCAACTGCCCACTTGACTGTGAACTTCTGAATTATGCATACTTGAGCAAGTTTATATTGAACATGGAGTGACCATACAACATTAGCATGCTAACAATAGTCTTTCTCACCTCAACTGACCGGAGACCCCAAGTAAAGCGGCGATGTGATGGATTGGAAGCTTTTGAATCCCATCCTCGGTATTCATATAAACTTGTAGATGTATAGACACATCTAGGAACTTTCTGGAATGATGATTCAAGAGGAACGTTTCCACAAGTAACCACCTTTAAGAAATTGAACCCTCTTTTATTAAAACAAGATATGCAAGCAGGCCTAAGAACAGATGGATACAATTTCAAGAACACAAAACAAGCTTAATCAAATTAATTAATCTCATAGAAATAGTATTATCTGGAGAGTCGGTACATTTTTCTGTCAAGAGAAAAGGTTACAGGATACTAATCATCTGTCGAACAATATCCTCAGAAGGTCTGCATAAAGTTCTCTCTCCCCCTTTGTAAATACAAAAACATTAATTGAGGAGGGTATTTTTTTTTTTGCCTGCATGACAGACAGAAGCAAAATTGGGAAGAAGATATTTTATTCCATTCAAAAAATTAAAACTTTACATGAAAAAGATATAGATTTCGAGTGCATCGATCTTAGAGAACACACCTATACTTCTCTGGAACTGTGCTTTAATAAATAAATAGTTGCATGTAACTCTTATACCTGAACAATCTTGAGGATGAGTCAGTGATGTCCATCTTGGTCACTTATCTCTAATATATATCTTGCCCCCATTCACAATTCCAAAAAACAAAAAGGTTACGAGTTCCTCACTCATGCTCTTAAACCTTTGTTTGCTTCCTTTTTGTCTCCCACATTGCAAATGAAAGGCAAGAAGAAGAATTATTTACATGATCATTTTAACTACAGTTTAGATTGAACTCAACTAACAAGGATGCTTATAAATCTACGAAATCCTAAATACAGGAAGAGCTCTGTCCTATGTTTCCAACAACAACTGGCAAAATAATGATTCGAAAAAGAGGGTACGGGAAGCGTTATAGTCCATATAGTTTATTGATGTAAAATTGATTCTTGAACTTATTATATGAATTGTAAATTTTAGACACTGAACATAGAATTCAGAATTTATTGCTTAGATAGGTCTAATAAGGTTCAATATTTCTAAGATTGGATTGGACATCTGTTGGTGGTAAAACTTGCCGAAGATATGCAATCAACAATGGCAAGTGATGGTAGGAAAAGTATTAATCACGATTCACGAATATATGATTCTGGTGGCAGTGATAAGGGTGAAAGGTCTTGGCTTCCTGGGTTATGAACTTATGATGGTGGAGAGTAAGTGGTGGTGGTGATGGTGTGTGTTGCAGGTGACAGTACTAGTGGTTTTGGTAGAAATAAATTGGTAATAACATATAATGGTTGTGGTGCCGATGAGGAGCTATTGTCTTGGCAGCAGCCTTGATGATGGCAGCACCCTCATACACAAATAAATACATGTAATAATATATACTAAAAGATGTGTAACATAAAAAATTCATATACACTAAACAAACTCTAGAAACTATTACATCTAAGACCATGAAATAAAATTCGTGCTTTTGAACCTCATATTAACTTTAAGCAAATCCAAATATTCTACTTCCACAGCAAATAGCAAATGCACAATTTTGAACTATAGAATTTTAACTTTTGACTCAGAAATATTTAACAGAAGGCCCAAAGAGATGAGCGAGAGAAGATGTCACATACCCCAGAAACCTTGACAAATTGGCCATTCGTTGCAGTTTTGAGATCACAATCTGGATAATGAGAAATAAAACCGGTGATAGCTCTTGTCCCCAAACAACTATTCCAGACAAATACGGAAGTGACAGCAACAAATAAAATAATGACGACAACTAAAAGAATGGGATTGCCAACTGCCGCAAAGATAAAAATGCCAGCAATAAACCCCATCACAAAGAGTAAAATAATGGACCAAAAAATTAGCTTTGGAAAGCTTCTGAAGAAGGAATGTTCATTCTCCTGGCTAAGATGAGTAACAGCTTGGTTTTGAAGTACAGAAGCGTTATTTAGTTTGAGTGATCCCGTTGAATCCAATGGACCAGATGCCTTCCACGGACCACCTGATGCATTAAGGGGTCCAGAGAAAATAGGCCCAGATGTAATGAGTCCTGTGGCAGGAAGAACTGGAGGGAGAAGGCCAGAATTTTGGCGGGAAACAAAGTTTGCTCCTCCACCTTGAGGACCTGATGCCTTTTTCAGTGGTTCCCCGTGTTTATTTAGTGGACCAGAATTGTTTTTTTTCAAGGAAGCTGAACTGGGAACACCAGAAGAAGAACCAATCCGATTCACAGAATTAGGGGTCATTTGGCTCAAGTGAGAAGTAGCACCACCAAAAGATCCTGTCCTTGAAGGGGCAATATTTATTGGTCCAGATTTTCTTGGCCTAGAGCCATCCATAGATATATCAAACATCTTGCCGAGTTCACCGGACTTTTTTATATCTCCGCCAGTGTAAGGCATTGATGTGGAGCTCATTGTTGGAGGCCTTTCTTTCGGCTGCAGCTCAGGGCGGCCTGATACGTATAGGCCATTGCTCAACTTGTGGGATGGGAATCGTGAACTCATAAGGTTGCTTGAGTTCCAAAAATGCCCAAATGATAGATTGTGCATAAAGCCGCTTTGCTTTGAACACAATCACCTAACTATAAAACTTTAAGAAAGGTTGCAAACCTAGCAGGCCCAGTTCAAGAATATAATCACACCTAATCAAGAAGATCAAAATATGTGTTATTGAGTCTTGAATTAGATTTCGGTTTCGTTATAAGAAACTAAAGACAAAATTCTAATACAAAATATTGTTTTTACTCTGAGCTAGAAAACAAGCCATGAAGAGATTCACTCGTCAGTTATTACACATCTAGGATTCAAAAGAGAATTTGACTACAAGTCTTGAAACTTAAGGAGACAATATGGAACTGCATTGGTTTTCGAGGGACTTGCAATGCAGCAAATAAGTTTACCAGAAAAAAAATGTCTCTCCACTCAAGTATAGATAATGAGATGATGAATCCTGATCGATCAAATTTGGCACAAAAAATAATTATTTGTTTCATTGAATATTTTTTGACATGCTTTTGTTTAGTATAATTGGTTTTAAGAGGTGACCGCGAGTATTAGCAAAATCATTAGCAAATGCACCATTGATCTGAAAGCAAGTTGATTATTCTTAATACTAAGAAATAGGAGTACCGAGTAACAGTAGGAAAAGTCTTACTCAGCAAAATACTAAATTCAATAAATACCCAAATGAACCCCATATAGCGATCCCAATTCCAGAATATATATATTAAAAAAAAAACCACAATGCAATCAAATTAAGCTATATAAAAAAAGACAATGCAGAATATAGATTCACAAAGCTAGTGCCCACTTAACTTACTAGTGTAATTCTATGTATGTGCACACCTAGAGGGGGGGCGAATATGTGTTTAAGCTAAAAGTGATAAACAGTGAAAACTTTTTGAAATTTTACAATAGCGAGTTTAATTCGCGATTTACGTCTACATGCGCTTTAATCTCTGCTTTAGCTTATGTTCTTCGTTTTTTATTATCAAACAGCTAGACCTGTCTGCTTTAGTGTCTGGATAGTAGCGTGAATAACAAAAAAGTGCAGAACGTGAATGAAAGTTAAAGAGATCAACCAAGATTTTTACGTGGTTCAACCCCTATCCTCTAATTTAGTGGCCTAATCCACGTCCAATCCTAACTAGGATTGGAGACTCTCTTTATTAAACTTAATATTCAATTAAATACAATAAAAAGAACTCCTTGTTACAAAGAAGCCTCAAATCTGATGTTGGACACCAATGTCCCCTTTGCACCTCTGCAACTTGTACACCTCTGCACATGTTCTCACCTCTGAGACCTTTGAAGCTTCCTTTGAACAGACCCACTAAACTCTAGAAATTCTAGACCACCAAAGCTAACAGTTTTGTTTTTCAGATTACAATGATGGTGATTCCAATGGAATATCAACTTTCTAGCCTAAGGATAACAGAACATTGATTGCTAGAAAGACTATTAGAAAGCTATAAGAATTAAGAAGAATGAATTGCTGCTTTCCAATTGTTGAGCTCTCCATAACCGAGCATGATGAAGCTTTATATAACATGAAGGCCAACGGCTATATTTGTTAGCAAGAAATCAGATAATTTAAATCCCATAATTAAAGCTACAATATTGACCAACGGTTATGAACATAAGATAGAATAGGAAACTCATATCAAGGTTGGTATACCCTATGATATTAGCAATTAAAGAGTCCAACGGATTTGGTAAATCAAGGATATGTTTTCAAGTCAAACCAAAACACCTTAAATAAGAAACAAGGAGATTAATAAGGATAAGACCCAATAGCTTCTGTAAGTCTCCTTTTCAAAATAGAATACCAAAATGTCACTAACTAACGTGGGCTCCACTAAGCAAGATAAAATCCTTAAATACATAAGCACCCACGAAATACTCTGATGAAATAGAAGAACCAATTTGGGCCAGCTGGAATTAATAACAAAAGACCATAATATTTGTCATTATTAAAATTATAAATACCAACATACCTTAATAAACTCCAATTCAAATATTCCTTAATAAACTCCAATTCAAAACTTCTAAATCAAATATTCCTTAATAGACTCCAAATCAAATCTTCCTTAATAGACTCCAAATCAAATCTTCCTTAATAAACTCCAAATCAAATTTGAAATGATTTTAAAACATTCCAACATACCAACAGAAGAGAATCAGCAACAAGTGTTCATGTACCATAACCCATGCATATTAATTATAATATTATAACAAACCATGAACCATGCACATGTCTAATATACTTAAATTAGTCATCATTCAAAACATCATAAAATCAAAAACCAACAACTAGATCCCAAAATCAAGAAACATAAACATATCCAGACTCCAGTACTCAATTCCCATAGAAAAGCACACTGCTAAAGATCACAAGCCAATAATAAAGTTTTGTATAAAATTAAAAAGAAAAAGTATCCTTAATCCAAACACGAGATGGGTATTTACATATTTGACATTGAGAATCCAATAAAATCATAAAAACGAGTTTCAAATAAGGAAACTAAAAATACCAAAATTTCCACTTTGAGCACGAATGAGCTAAATGAGAAAAATTAGAAGCCCTGACCCTAGAAGCAGAAATTAAAAAAAAAAAAAGTAGATTTCACACCTGGAGAAGAGAATGAAGTTGGAATCTGAAGAAGTGTGTGCATTGTGGATCAGAATAGGGGTGTGGAGAGAATTGAAATAAGGTCGGTTGTTTGTTTGGTGAGAAAAGACAAACTCACAACAGAAGATAATGACTACTCAATTGGAAACTGAAAACAACTCTCCACCTGAATGACATTTCTAATAAGGTGCTTGCTTGCTTGCTTTATCAAATTGAAATTGTCATAAATTTATATCGACTTGCACTTATCAAAGCTTATCCACGCATAATATTGCTAAAAATTATAACAAAATTCTACTTATTACATATTTATCTATAAAAAATTATGACTTTTTTATAATTAAGTCGAAGTAAACTGTCGTAATATATATTATTTTTTATATAAATTCTATTAGTAATACTGATTGCTTTTAAACTTTTCTAAATTCTAGTATTATTTTTGACTTTGCACCCTCCTAATTTCAAAACTAGGAGATAGAAAATAAATTGTGGGCAAAGAAATTTTGTCTTGCTAAGGGGGTTTCGTATTGGCTGAGGAGAACATAAATTCACGAAGAACACGGAATTGATTGATTGATTGAAGAGGGGAGAACGACAGGTGGGCGATTATTCCAATAACGCGTGGCAGAACTCCTAAAATACGCGTCTTCCTCAGTGTTGAGAGAGAATGCCCCCAACCCTTTTAGTGTTTTTTAGGTGGAATATCCAAGCCTTAAGTCACCAAAAGAGTCCTCCTCCTTCCTAGAATGGAAGGGGTATTTATAGAGTTTCTGGAATTAGGTAGTCACATGCTAGGCACATGTTTTCAGAAAAATTTCAGAAATACCCTTTAGTCATTAGAATAATGCTCATATTGTCCTGTCTTTCTAGCCACCAATCCAATCTCTCAATCAATTCCCAAAACGATCCACCTCCACGAGTCTTCTGCCTCGGAACACGTGAAGGCTTCTTTCGGGTCTAGCACATTTATTTCTAACCTCTTCGTCTTCATTTAATTAGGTCATGTGAACCCTAATTTAATTTGCACTTAGACCCACACAAATCATATTAGGAGTTACGTGTAGGTAAGAATTGTGTTTATTTGGTGGGTGTTAAAGTTGAACAACATTAATGTAACGTCCCTAAATTAGGTATACACAACTTATTCTGAGTCATCAAATACATAGTACAAAATTCAAATACAAATTTAATTATACAACTTTCGTGTAAAATACGACAATACATAAGCTGAGAGTTTAAATACGAATATTGTCTCGTAGACAATATCCAAACTCAAATAGAATTCTCATTACAATTATTATCACACTATTTTATAAAATAGTGAGGACTACTATAGCCACTATCTCGGCACATCAATATGTTCCCCGACTAGTCTCAGCTATATTCTCATTCAATGAAGATAACAATGGAAGCAAAGGGTGATGTGACGCCCCCAAAACAGGTATACATCACCCATCTTGAGTCGCCAAATACATGGTACATAAATCAAATACAAACTTAAATATACAACATGAGCTGTGAGTTTTAATACAAATATTGTCTTCTGCATAATATTCAAACTCAAAATAAGTCCTCATTACAATTATTATCACCACTATTTCACGAGAATAGTGAGGACTACTAATGCAACCATTTGAATGGTTCGATCCATTCTCCATTAGTCCGGTATATTCTTATTTCAATGAAGAGAACGACGAAAGTGAAAGAAAAGGGTGAAGCTCAACTAACCCAAAGAAGAAATATTATAACTAAGATAATGCAGAATAAATTACCCTTAGCCTTCAACAGTATAACAACTAATATAATATAATAGACAACAAGTTTTCGATCAACAACTACAGCGGAATAAGCAATCCATTAGAAGAGTCAAGTAGAGCATAAAATCTAATATCTTCTATGATTTAAAAGATTTATCATCAATTTTATCGCTGACACTCAGCTTAATAAATAATTCACATCATCTAATCATCCATGCACTACGAGCCAAGGATATTATTTAGTATCACGATCACAAATTATCCATGCACTACGGGCCAAAGATAATCGTGTTTTCATCAACGGTCATGATCATGCCATAAAATAATTCATCTTTGCACCCTACGGTAGAAGAGAATCCATGGCCATAATCATACCAAAAATTATCCATCAATACTACACGCCAATGAGGACTTTTATCACACCATTTGTAACATTCGATTGGCCATGATTATACCGAATAATCCTCGGTCATAATCATACCAAGTCCATCTACGCACTACTTCTGGTCAAAGATGACTTTCATAATAATATAAGTATGAGGATGATGACAATGACATAATAATTCAATAAAACAAGTTCAAAGATAAATTTTAAAGATTTATAGTTTAATTTATCCAGAATTCAATAACGTTCAAATTATCGACATGATCATTGCTTTAAGGAGTAAAATTCAAAAATAATATTGTACCAAAATGATTTGAATGAAAGCGAATCAATTTTTATCATAAATAGTACTCAAGGTGAATAGTTTTCGGTGAATAGTACTTCGTGAATAGTAACTTAGTGAATAATACTACTCTCGTGAAAAGTTAAAACTTATCAAGAATGCTCAGAATAATATTTTCATGAAAAGATACTGGATGAAGCGCAAATATTAAGGATATTCTACTAATTTCATAGAGTATAGAAGCCAAAACTTTAACAAAATGAGTATAAAATTCAAAATTCTGAAACGAAATAATATTACTTACATACTACAGAGTATAGAAGAAAATATTATTTCAAGCGAATATTGAACAAAAATAACATTCCTTATGAATATTGAACGAAAATAATATTCGTTACGAATATTAAACGAAAATAATATTCGTTACGAATATTAAACGAAAATAATATTCATTACGAATATTAAACGAATATAATATTTCTTGCGAATATTGAACGAAATAAAATTTCTTATGAATATTGAACAGAAATAATATTCATACGAATACGAAAAATAAAATTTTTTCAGAATGTGAAATAAATAATACCCCTTACCTCAAAAAGAAGAGTATTACAACTGGTATAGCGGATATATTCTTGAAGAAAACTTTCACTATTTTCTACACTCAAAGGTTTCTAAAACTCGAAGGAAATACGCTCAATATTATAGAAGAAGAATTCTCTGATTCTGGTGTGATTTTCAATTTTAACTAAGCATCCTATTTATAGGAGAATTGAGAGGATACTATTTAGAAAAATTATCACGGACCAACAGTAGAATTTTCGGACGAACGCATCACGGGAAACTTGCAATTCTAAAACGTTCATTTTTTAAAAAATAATATTATAAAATTCAAGTAAAACAAATAAATTTATATATAATATAATATATTCTATTTTTTTCATAAAAAACAAAATTTATTATAATATATATATATATATATATAATAATAATAGGTTGCTTGTGTGGGACTCTGAATTTTATGAAATAAAGTATTCAATTTTTCTATTTTGGTAAATAGTTAAATTGATAAAAGTTTAAAGTTAAGGGTCATATTTGAAATTTTTTTAAAGTAAGCAAGTTGTCATAAAATAACCTGTAGTAAAAGTATAGTAATACGTGTGGTTGCATAGTAGCACACGTTATTGATTATTGATGCTTACGTGAGAAGTCACTCAGTTATACTCAATTATTGCTACAGTAATTGCTGCATCATATCTCTCGTATTATTGATTCAATTATTGTCGCGATTATCATCCGCATAATATGTTATTTTATTAAATCAATAATTGAGGCGACAAAGTTATTCATATTATTAAATTATAATATTTACAATGTCTAGAAGTTACATCGAGGAGAGGTTTGGTCACCTAATTACGCGCCAATAGGGAGAAATCCTTATTGGAAAGCCCCCTCTTTCCTGAGAACAACCTGGTTGCTAAATATTGTGAGTTATAATATTAATGATGAATAAGTTCGTGTTGATTAAAGATGAATTTGATAGTTTTATTATGTTGGGATTATTCGTGTTAGTAGAAATCGACATCTATTCTGATGATAATTGATGTCTGGAGGTTATATTGTTTAATCGGGTATTCGGGAAATTTTTCGTGTCGGAGTTACTATTCACGAGTTACTACTATTCACGAGTTACTATTCATGAGTTCTTATTCACGATTCTTATTCACGAGTTCTTATTCATGAGATTCTTATTCACGAGTTTTAATAGTAACTTGTCCTTTCGATTTTTCAAGAGTTATTTGACCCTTGACTTTCCAAGAGTTATTTGCCTCTTGATTGTTCCAAGAGTTAATTGCCCTTCATGAATAGTAGTTGTCTCTTGATATTATCAAGAGTCATTTTAACCCTTCGTTAAAACCAAGAGCCTACTCTCGGTTCTTCTATAAATGAAGCTCATTCCTTCATTATTTCTTACGAATTCTTTGAAACTCTAGAGAAAAATTATAGAGAAAAAAAAGAAGAGTTTTCTACTACTTCACTGCTTCGATATCCAGTTTCTTTACGATAAGGGGTGTTATTCTTTCTTATTCATGAAGAAAACTTCTGTTATTCCATTCTTTATTATTACATTGGAATAACTTTGTATATGTGGCATACCCTATACATAACCTCGTATATCATGACATACCCTATACTTGGTGAAATCCTTATGTTATTCCATTCTTTATTATTACATTGGAATAACTTGTATCTATGGCAGATACCTATACATAACTCAGATATATCGACATACCCTATACTTGGTGAAATCCTTATGTTATTCCATTTATTATTGGTTGGAATAACTTGTATATCGTGGATTCTAGTATACCGGTGATTTTGTTGTTATTCCATTATTTAATATTACATTGGAATATCACATGCATGCATTTTACTTTGGGACTGGTTCCGTCTTCTTTATTATTCCATTGGAATAACTTTGTCTATCAAGAATACCCATGCATGGTGATTTACATTGTTATTTCATTCTTTATTATTACATTGGAATAACACATACATGTGGATTACCACATGCATGGTGAATGATCCTTTGTATTCATTCTTTATTAAATTGTGAAAATAAACTGTTTACGTGGATTATGATGAAAGTTATAATAAAAGCATTGGACTGATGAAAATCATGGGTATATATGGTATTAGTAAGTGTTATGATGATTTATGTTGGTTATTATGTGAAAACATGAAAGTTTCATAGAAATCACAAAGGGTTGAAAATCAAATTTTGGTGAAAATGGAACATGAAATTTAATTAACCATATATCCTATTATATTTTGAATTTTTGAGTGAGGTTAAGTTATAGAGTTAAGTCTATGAGTTTTATAACTTATCCAAGTGGAATAACTGAAAAAGGTGTTGTAGATTTTCGTGTGGACTGATTTTAGCAAAGGAGACCAAAGGCTAAAAGCGAAAACGCTCTCGCTTGAGAAACTTTAAGGGCTGTTTTAATTACTTAATTTATGAGAAAAATTTTAGCCTTTTGGGACATGAAAATATATGGTATAAAGTACCTCCTGTCCAAAAATGAGCTCATTCCGACTTAAAATGAGCAAGTTATGACTATTTCAATATTTAAGTTTTTCCGACGAAAAATGCTATAACCGGAGTTCTATAACTCCGATGACCATGAAATTTAAATTGGAAGCTCACATTAATATGTGTAAGATCCTTCCAAGATTTGGCGATTTATGGAGTTAAACTTGAGGTAGCTAATTTCTTAAGGAATTAATTAAAAATTAATTTTTGAAAAATAGTAAATGAATTTTAAAAAAAATTCGAGAAAAATATTTTTTTCATTATGGGACTATATTATGCTAAATCCCAGAAAATAAATATTTTTGGAACTGATTTGATATTTTTCATGAAAATGATCTAGTTATGAGTAAATGAGTTAAATATGTTATGTGAAGTAACAAAATTGGAAAATAGGATTTTATGGCTTAGAAATCCTATATAGGGTATATGCATATTTTTTATGAGGAATTTGATCATTGGTGATGATATCTTATGAGTATGACATTTTTGAATGATTAAATGCATTATGTGGTAAAGTGTAAACAATTGAAATAAATTGTTTATAAGTTTAAGAAGTGATTAAAATATTGTTATAATATTAATGATATTAGATTATAAGATTATTAAGTGATTGATAACATTGGGATATTCTTGAACCCTAGATAAATTATATTATAAATATTTAATATTTATCCTTTATCTCATTTGATTGATTCTTTATATCATTGTCATGATCCTCATGCTTATATTGTGTTGAAAGTCATTTGTGGCTTACGTGCATAGATGAACTTGGTATGATTATGACCAGGGATTATTCGGTATAATCATGACCGTAATGTTACAAATGATGTGGTAAAAGTCATCTTTGGCCCGTAGTGCATAGATGGACTTGGTATGATTATGATCAGGGATTGTTCGATATAATCATGATCGTAATTGAAAACACGAATATCTTTGGCTGAAATAATTCATGATGTAATTGTTCGGTATAATCATGATGTTGAAAATTAATATTTTATTTTTTCTGATAAAATAATTCATTTAAATATATTATTATATTTTAATAATATAATAATGGTGATATTTTTACAGTGAATATGGGATATATAAGTATATGAGGAGGAGGAGTATTTTTGTTACAATAAATGTTTAAAACATGTTAAACATGTCGGTGGACCCCATTTCTTGACTGAAATTTGATTATAGACTGTAAAATCGTCCGTTTATGGATTTTGGTCAATTTTTATTTGGAATTTGGAAAACTTTTCTTCTGCAAAGTTGTAGAGAATTGAATTTCCTATAAAAACTCGCGAGATTCGAATTTTCTGACAAAAAGGGCTATTTATTATGAATTATTGAAGTTCTGGATTAATTAATTATTATTTTTTTGGAGTTTTAAATTAATTAATTGAGAAAAACGTTTTTTTTAATGTGTGGACATCTTTAACACATGCTTAGTTGCTGAAATTGGTTGATGCTAGGTGTGCGTGAAGATATATATATATATATATATATATATATATTAATATTTTAATAAATTTTTAACTTTGGTGTTACAAGCATTTTCTTATAAATAGGGTGCTTAGGTTATAATTGAAAATCACACTTTAAGCTGAAGTTTTCTCTCTCTATATTATCGGCGTATTCTTGTGAGTATTTTGAGTATACTTTGAGTATTGCTATACGGTGCAAGTTTAAGATTCGGCGTTATTCCAATCGTAAATCTACTGCTTTCTTTTGAGTAAAGAGATAATAAAGGATTTTAAGGGTTATTATTTCGAAATTCTTCTGAACCTTCAAAAATTCTGGAAAAATTTGAAATGATAATTTGATGAGTTTTGTTGATTGTGTCCAAAAATGGCGATTTTTGGATGTATAGATTAAGAGTTATGAATTTTATGAGGAAAGACTATTTTAAAAGAAAACCCTTATAACTCCTTGTGGTTAACTCCAAAATTGATGAAATTTTTATTGGAAGTACATCTATATAATATTAGTATACCCTGTGAATTTCAAAATTTTTAGATAAAAGTACAATTTATGATAAATGTCTGAATATTAAATTGGTTTTGGCACGTATGAAAAATAGTAAATAAATTTAAAAATTTTGAAAAATGTATATATTCAATATGGGACTATATTCTTCTAAATCTCAGAAAAGAAATATTTTTGGAACTGATTTGATATTTTTCATGAAAATGTTCTAGTTATGAGTAAATGAATTAAATATGTTTTGTGAAGTAAGAAAATTAGAAAATAGGATTTTATGGCTTGAGAATCATATATGAGGTACATGCAGATTTTTGATTAGGGTTTTGGTTATTGATGATGAGATCTTATGAGTTTGGCATTTTAAGATGATTAAATGCATTTATTAGTAAAGTGTAAACAATTAAAATAAATTGTTTATAAGTTTAAGAAATGACTAAAATATTGTGGTAGTATTAATAATATTAGATTATGAGATTATTAAGTGATTTATAACATTTTGATTAAGTTGTTATGAAATCATTGATTTATGAATCTTACTCTTGAGATTAAATCTATATGTTGATTATATTATTTTTATATAACATTTTTATAACCTTGATGTTGAAATTCTCTTTCACTGGAGTGTAAAGATGGGTAGATTATTGGTATGATCATGACTAGGGTTCTCTTTGGCCGGTAGTGAAAAGTTGAATTGTATTTGGTATGATCATGACCATTGAATTTATAATTGAATATCTTTTAGCTTAAGTGCAAAGGTGAATTGATCAACATGATTATAATTATTGTTTATATAAATTCTGAAATAATTATATTTTCTTTGAGATATTAATATATTTGGCCTGTAATGCAAATATGAACTGTTGAGGAATATCTTTGGCCTGTTGTGCAAAGATGAATTGTTGATGAATATCTTTGGCTGTAGTGCAAAGATGAATTGTTGATGAATATCTTTTGGGTCGTAGTCTTGAAAGATGACTGTTGTTGAATATCTTTGGCGTGTAGTGCAAAAGATGAATGTTGATGAATATCTTTGGCACAGTAGTGCAAAAGATGGGCTGTTGATGAATATCTTTGCCCGTAGTGTAGTAAAGATGAATTTATTAGTATGATTATGAGCAGGAGGCGTGATTTGGTATAACCATGATCTTTGATATTTAAGGTAAAGACAAGTGATGAAAATTATCTTAAATCACGAATGAGAAAATGAATTTAGAACAACAATTACGATTATGAATTATACATGTGATTGTGGGCGAGAATTGTTGATTGATGTTCTGAGGTTAAAACATTGTTGGTGGACTTTTAACATGAGAAGATAATAGACTTTATAGTCTATTTAACTCTTCTAATGGATTGCTTTCGTTCATTTGTAACTATGGTTGAAATTTTTTATCATCTACCGTATATGTTCTAAATCTCGATTTATTAGTGATGAAGGCTATTGATAATTTAATTATGTTTAGTCATGATATTTTTCTTGAAAGCTAGTTGTTGCTCACCCTTTTGCTTCACAATTCCTTTCGGTGTAATAAAAGTGTAAATTTGAGACAAATGGGAGGAATAACAGGGAATAAGCGGTGGTCTATAGATGTTGAGGTGAGTGAATTTAACTTTGGAAGGTTTTTTGTCACTATTATATAAGATGTTTAATGACATAAAACCTCGAGTCATCATAAGACGAGTTGTCTTTCATCCACTTCTTTGAGTATATCTACCAAAGTACTACCTATATAATCTTGGTGTTTGTTTGGAGTATAATACCCAATTAGAGACAGTAGAGATAATGATATGTCAAGAGAAGACTCGCCATTGGGAAGAATATGATAGTAATCTTCTAGTTTTTCTTTGGGGTCTATTAGGTCAACCAATGATAATTCTCTGGACATATGATATCTATCATAACCTAGACGCATAGCCTCCCATGTACGAAGGTTTCCTTGAGCACTTCCCAAAGATTCTAATTTCTAAAAGCAGTTTCGATTATACCTTTATGTAAGGTGTCATTGTGACGTCTTACAATTGGTATATATTTGTATCCAAACTCACAAAGATATGTGTTGTTGTATTTTGCACGACAATTGTTGTAATAAAGTTGTAGTTATTTTACGTACCATGCATTTGGCGACTCAAAATGGGTTGGATGGAATGGACCTATTTTTGGGGTCGTTCTGAGAAGGCAAAAGATGAATTCATTAGTATGATTATGAAAGAAATTGTGATTTGGTATAACCATGATTTTTGATGCTTGGTGAAGATAGGTGATGAAAATTATCTTCGTCACCGGTGCGAAAAGAATTCAAATCACAATTATGATTATGAGTTATTCATATGATTGTGGGCGAGGAATTGTTGATTGATGTTACTGAGGATAAAACATTATTGGTGGACTTTTAACTTGAGAAGATAATAGACACGATGGTCTATTTGACTCTTTTAATGGATTGCTTCGTTCATTGCGCAACTATGGTTGAAAAGTTTTATCATCTACCATATGTTCTAAATCTTTGATTTATTCTTCGATGAATGCTATTGATAATTTAATTATCTTTAGTCATGATATTCTTTATTGGGCTAGTTTATTGTTCACCCTATCTCTTCACATCGCTCTTTCTTGAAATGAGAATATAAATTTGGAGACGAGAAAGGGGAAAGGGTAGCGGTCGGATGATAGCATTAGTAGTCCTCACTATTCTAATTAAATAGTGCGAGGACTCCTTTGAGTTTCATATCTTGTATAGATGACAATTCTCTGGGCATATGATATCTATCATAACTTAGATTTATGGCCTCCCGTATACGAAGGTTTCTTGAGCACTTCCAAAGATTTTAATTTCTAAAGCAGTTATTATTTGTACTTTTTATATAACGTATACCATTGTAAGGTTGTGGTCGAGGCACCATAGAGAGTTACATACATTTGTATTGAAACTCACGGCTTATCATTGTCGTCGTCTTTCTCTACGCTCATTTGTGATTGTATAAATGAAGTTGTAATTGATTTTTATAGTATGATATCTGGTGACTTAGAATGGGTCGTGTGGACTATTTGGGGGCGCCACGACTTGCCTCCCTGCAACTCCCACCCCCCACCCCCACCCCAACCCCAACCCCAACCCCAACCCCAACCCCAACCCCAACCCAAATTCGGATCATCTATACATATATAATATATAACATACATATTTTATATATATATATATATATATATATATAATAACACTAATGATATTAACTCCTCCCGACTTTCAATTCCCTTCCTCCCCGATAACTTAATTTTTTCTCCCACCCCAATTCATTTTCAAATGTGGGCCCCACAAGAGGCCCAATTTATTATTATATATATATATATATATATATATATATATATATATATATATATATAGACCGAATAACCTTCTACCGGTTATTTTAAAAAATAGGTAAATGGGGGTCTATATAATACGCCAATATTTACAATAAATACTTCATAAAAATCACCTCAATATTTTTAATAACATTTATCGTCATTATTATAATTCGCAATATTTAACAACCAGGTCGTTCCCCAAGAAAGAGGGGACTTTCCAATAAGGATTTCTCCTTACTAGCGCGCAATTAGGTGACCAAACCTCTCATCGACAGAATTTCTAGACATTGTTAATTATGCAAATAATAATATGAATAACTATATCGTCTCAATTATTAATTTAATAATATATAAAATATTGACAATAATTGAATCAAATAACGTGAGATACTACGCAAAGAATTATCGTAGCAATAATTGAACAAAACCGAGTGACTTCTCACGTAAGCATCAATAATCAATAATTGTGGCGCCCCAAAATAGGTCCACACGACCCATTCGAAGTCGCCAGATATCACACTACTGAAATCAATTATAAACTTCATTTATACAATCGTTGAACCGTAAGTGCGATACGACAAATGAGATAAGCTATGAGTTTTAATACAAATATATGTAACTCTCATGGTGCCTCGACCACAACACCTTACAATGGTACTTTACATAAAAGTATAGTTAATAACTGTTTTAGAAACTAAAATATTTGGAAAATGATCAAGGAAACCTTCGTACATGGGAGACCATGCATCTAAGTTATGATATATATCATATGACTCGAGAATTATCTTTGGTTGATTGATAGACCCCAAAGAAAAATGAGAAGATTCTTTGTCATGTTCTTTCCAATGGTGAGTATTCTCTTGATATATAATTATCTCCATTGTCTCCAATTGAGAATTATAATTCAACCAAACTCAAGATTATATAGGTAGTTCTCATAGATATAATCAAGAAGTGTGCATGCACAACTTTGTCTTATGATAACGAAAGTAAGTGTCGTCGTCATTAGACATCTTGTATGATAGTGGCAAAACACTCTTCCAAAGTTGGGTTCACCTCTCCCTATTCGGTTCACCAAAATCAATGGTTAAAATGACGTATAAAATACGACACACTTATCTGAGATTCTGAATAAAATTATTTCCATACTATTTTAGGGGAAACCTCAACACCTATAGACCACTGTTCTAATCCCCTGTTACCCCCGCTCGACCCAGCTACACTCTTATTACCTAAAAAAAATTGTGAAGCAAAAATGGTGAGCACAACTAGCCCAATAAAGAATATCATGACTAAAGATAATTAAATTATCAATAGCCTTCATCAGTAATAAATTAGATATTTAGAACATATGGTAGATGATAAAACTTTTCAACTATAGTTGCAGCGGAACGAGAAATCCATTAGAAGAGTCAAATTGTGACGCCCCCAAAATAGGTATATATCACCCATCTTGAGTCGCCAGAAAATACACTACTAACAACTTCATTTATACAACTGTCGTGCAAAATACGACATGTATATTGTGAGTTTAAATACAAATATATATACCAATTGTGACCCATGTCACAATAGCACCTAACATAAAGGTACAGTCAATAACTGTTTTAGAAATTAAAATCTTTGGGAAGTCTTTCGAGAAACCTTCGTGCATACGTGGAGGCCATGCGTCTAGGTTATGATATATATCATATGTCCACGGAATTATCCTTGGTTGACCCAATAGACCCCAAAGAAAAAGAGAAGATTACTATCATGTTTCTTCCAATGGTAAGTTTTCTCTTGATATATAACTATCTCCACTGTCTGCAATTGAGAACTATATTTTAACCAAAATCCAAGATTATATAGGTAGTGCTCGTAGATATACTCAGCAAGTGGATGTGCACAACCCTATCTTATGATAACACGAGGTTGTATGTCATTAGACATCTTGTATGATAGTGGCAAAACACCCTTCCAAAGTTGGGTTCACCTCACCCTATTCGATTCACCAAAATTAAATATCAAATGGCGTATACAATATGACACACACTTATCTAAAGTTCTCAATAAAATTATTTCCATACTATTTAGGAGAACCTCAGCAAATTTATAGACCACCGATTTTATTCTCCTGCTTATCCCCATTTCACCCAATTTACACTCTTATTACACCGAAAGGAATTGTGAAGCAAAAGGGTGAGCACAAATATTTCCGATAAAGAATATCATGACTAAAGATAATTAAATTATCAATAGCCTTCGTCAATAATAAATCAGAGATTTAGAACATATGGTAGATGATAAAACTTTTCAACCATAGTTGCAGTGGAACAAGCAATCCATTAGAATATTCAAATAGACCATAAAGTCTATTATCTTCTCCACGTTTAAAAGTCCACCAACAATATTTTATCCCTGTAACATCAATCAACAGTTCATTTCCACAATCATATGAATAACTCATAATCATAATTGTGATTCCAAATCCCTCTTCGCACCAAGGACGAAGATAATTTTCATTACCTATCTTTACCTGAAACATCAAAGATCATGGTTATACCAAATCACAGTTCCTGTTTATAATCATACTTAATAAATTCATCTTTGCACTACGGGCCAAAGATATTCATTCATTATCATTTCATCTTTTTCTACTTCTGGTAGAAGACATCTGTTTGTATTTTAGAAGAGTCAAGTAGATCATGATATCTACTATTTTCTACTTAATTTAAAAGTTTATTATCAATATTTTATCATTTGAGACTCGGTTTAATAAATAATCCACATCATCGAATCACCCCCTCGCACTACGGTCAAGGATATTCGTTAATATCACATCCATGAATTATCCATGCACTACGGGCCAAGGATATTCATTATTATCACATCCATGAATTAATATTTCATTGCTGAGACTCAGCTCAATAATTAATCCATATCATCGAATCATCCCTGCACTACAAGCGAAGGATATTCGTTAATATCACGACCACAAATTATCTATGCACTACGGGCCAGAGATAATCGTGTTTTCATCAACGGTCATGATCATGCCATAAAACAATTCATCTTTGCACCCTTGGCCGAAGAGAATCCATGACCATAATCATACCAAAAACTGTTCATCAATGCACTACGGGCCAATGAGAACTTTTACCACATCATTTGTAACATTACGGTCATGATTATACCGAATAATCCCTGGTCATAATTATACCAAGTCCATCTATGCACTACAGGCCACAGATGACTTTCATCATAATATAAGCATAAGAATAATAACAATGATATAAAGAATCAATCAAATGAGATAAATGATAAATATTAAATATTTATAATATAATTTATCTAGCGTTCAATAATAATCAAATGTTATCAATCACTTAATAATCTCATAATCTAATATCATTAATATTATAACAATATTTCAATCATTTCTTAAACTTATAAATAATTTATTTTAATTGTTTACACTTTACTAATTAATGCATTTAATCATCCTAAAATGCCAAACTCATAAGATTTCATCATCAATAACCAAAACTCTCATCACAAATCTGCATATACCTTATATAGGATTTCCAAGCCATAAAATTCTATTTTCCAATTTTGTTACTTCACATAAAATATTTAATTCATTTACTCATGACTAGTTCATTTTCATGAAAAATACCAAATCAGTCCCAAAAATATTTCTTTTTTGGGATTTAGCAGAATATAGTCTCATATTAACTGTGACGCCCCCAAAATAGGTATACAACACTAATTCTGAGTCGCCAAATATATGGTACAGAAAGAAAACTACAACTTCAATAATACAAATGTCATGTAAAATACGACAACACATACTGTGAGTTTAAATACAAATATTGTCTTCTAGACAATATTCACACTCAAATAAGTCCTCATTACAATTATTCATACACTATTTTACAGAAATAGTGAGGACTACTAAAACAGCTATCTAGGACCATCACTCTATACCCCGACTGGTTCCTGCTATGTTCTCGCTTCCTGAGAAGAAAAATGGAACAAAAAGAAAAAGGGTGAGCTCAACTAGCCCAGTAAAGAATATTATGACTAAGATAATATACAACAAATTATCCTTGGTCTTCAACAGGGAAAAATCTAATAGAATATAATCGACAACAAGTTTTAGATCAACAACTGCAGCGGAAACAATAATTCACTAGAAGAGTTAAGTAGAGAATAAAATCTACTATCATCTATGAATTTAAAATTCCATCATCAATATTTTATCCCTGTAACATCAATCAATTTACATCTTTGCACTACGGGCCAAAGATATTCATTTGTATCACTAGTTGGTCATGTTCATCTCAACACCTGTTCATATTTACACTACGGGCCAAAGATATTCATCAGGTAATCATTCATCTTTGCACTACAGACCAAAGATATTCATCAAGTACCACCATTAAGGACTGAGGATGATGAAAATATTTTAGAGAAACGAATCCGAGAAGATGCGAAGGACAAATATTAGGGATTTAGTATTTGGTTTATCCAAATTCAATAATACTCCATAATAACCAACTGTGAAGTAGAATTCAAAATAAAGATCAAAACATGGATACAATCAAAGATAGTAACCATAAAAGATATCTAGGACGAAAAAGAGAAAATTTCATTTTTCGATTGAATATAGTGCCACATATCGTGAATAAGTAACCCACGACACAAAAGTTCCAAATTTGATTAAAAAGTTCAAACCAATATTTTAAGATAATGATATTGAAGAAAATAATATCATTTAAGAAGAAAATAACATCCCTTACCTCAAAGAATAAGTACTTGAGAATGAAAGGTCGAAAATGATCTTTGAATGAAACAGATCTTTGAGCAATGAACTCTCAAAATATCAAAATACTCACAATATCGCTCTGATAATATAGAGAGAAGAAGCTTATGTTTACGGTATGATTTTCAATTCTAACTTAGCCCTCGATTTATAGGAAAATGTTAAGACGCAAAGCGAGACTTGACATGTTACTGTGTTGGGCCCGGCATATAAACGCACACGGTGAAATTAAAATTTTAAAGCAATTTAGAAACCCTAAAAGCAGGATCCATGCGAAAATCAATTAATTGAGAGGTTTAGAGATTATACCGGATATATAAACAAAAGCGAGAATCTGAAACCGAAATTGCGCCTCGAATCTCCAACGCAATACAAACCGATTTAGGCTTACACGGTATATCACATCGAACGCCGCATTTAACCGTCGAGCGATTCTCGATAATAAGAACTTCTTGATCTTAGCCACCAAAAGGAATGGATTTTACAAGCTTTTTTTCTCTGGTCTCTCTCAAGAAGCGGCTAGGGTTTTTCAATTATGATATCTTACCCTAAGTAGGCTGCTATATATCATATATATAGTAGTTAAAAGGAATTAATCAAATTAAAACCTAATTTTATAAAATCCGAATTTATATATATATATATCTCTTAATTAAGTCTTACTTAATTAATATACATATATACTAATTATCCTTTTAATTTAAATTAAGTGATTTAAATACTATTAATCATATTAATATATTTAAATCCTTAAAATTTAAATTAATTCCCTTTTAAATAACGTTACATGTGTGTGACACTATAGGTTATTATTACGTTGGCAATAATTTTAAAATCATATTATAAAATTAAAAGCGTTGGCGGCATCTCAGTAATGCATCACTTTGTTACCCAAGTAATAATAAGATCGATGATTCGATGCAACCTTTTCGTGACCAATGTTTCAATGTAATTTAATCCTTTTAACCTTAATATCCTAGATTAAACTCGAGTCATGGAATGTGTCATACTCTTCATAATTTAATCTTAGTTTTCTTGATCAATGAGTAGACTATATGAAACAAATCACTATTTGAGCATGGCCATGCATTTTCATAGTCCTACTCGATTAAGAGGCCTATGGATATCGACCCGTAATATATAGGATGGTTAAATTCCATCTAGATCACTCATATTTCTCACACGATTAATGATGAACCCAATAATCACCTTTATAGTCCACCCTATTAAAGGTGACATTTGATGATATCAAAGTACATAAATTCTCGTGTAGTAATATAGCGATTTTGGTCGGAGGACCATTACATCATTATCCTTTATGAGAATTCTTAACGACACTTCGCGCATAATGCTCCATATAGAATTCTCGTGGTGGGTCCATCCAAAGACATCGTTCTTCAACATGTCTTCTATGCATTGACTTAATATCTCATATATTTATGACCAATGAGATTTGGTCATCGATCGATCCACATCTTAGTCTCCATGCATCATTGTTGTCCCATCAACAATGATACTTTCGATTAAGGACATTTAAGAACAACGATCTTAATGGTAATATATAATCTCATATTCAAGTCACATACTTGAAACTATATAATTTGTATCACTATTCTAAGGAATTTTATTATGTTAACAATTATATTACGCGATAAATAAAACCATAATAAAATCATATATTTATTCAATCAAATATAATATCAAAGCGTTAAGCAATTATATCAAATAATTGTCCTGCAGGCATAAACTCTAACAACTTTGATGGCTTTACTTCTACTATTGTCACCCACCACATTTGAAATAAAATTCAAAGACACATTTCTTCACCAACCATAAGTGGGGCCCACTCAATTCTAGAATTTTCTACCAAAATCATTTATAAACCTAATTTAGAATCGATCACCTCTTAAAATTCATAACAAATCATACGTTCATTTTAATGGTTCAAAATTTGTGGACATATACTCAACTTATATATGTATAACATATCCAAAAATCCTAACGATCCGTGATTCGGATTAAAAATTATAACTCACGCAATATATCATAAAAATACTGATTTGATTTTTAATACCTCCATTCTGACAAAAATACTGATAAAATACCTCAACATTAAATCCTTCAATTATTACCACATCAAATAAATAAATCCATCATTTATATCCACATCAAATAAATATTTCCTTATCATATAAATCAATAATTAATTATTCACAAATAATATTATAGAATCATAATTATGACAACCAGGCCGTTCCCAGGAAAGAGGGGACTTTTCAATAAGGATTTCTCCTTACTGGCGCGCAATTAGGTGACCAAACCTCTCATTAGACAGAACTTTCTTGACATTACCAATAATGTTATCTAATAATATTATTCAAATAATATGAATTATTGATCTGATAATGGGAAATACTGTGCAGTGACAATTATTGAAACAACAATAATATAAAATATCAACGCAGCAATTATTGAATCAATAAAATAAAATATTGAAAAGTAATTATTGTAACAATTATTGAGTAGAGCATTCTTACGTAAGAATCAATAATTCAAAAATACTGTGCAATATTGTGTGCTACTGTGCAACCACGCGTATTACTATATTTTAACCACGGGGGTATTCAATAGTCTTCTTCTGTAATAACTACTGTAGATTATTTATAAAAACTCAAACTTGTCGTTTTCTTCATCCGACAGTTATTTTGTTATGAGGCCCACGAATTGCTGCGCCGTCGTACGAATATTCTCCGACAACAAGAATATTACACGACTAAACGAATATTCCCCGACAAAAAATGAATATTTTATAATCACTTGCTTATTTTGTAAAATTTGCACATTTCACCCATAACCAAAGTATTATATCAAATTAACTCCTTATTATTTCAAAATAATAAATAGAGAAAATTTAATTTTTATTCATAATAAGATGGGGTCTTATATTAAGCATATATTTTTCTCGGAATTTTAAAAATTCATTACTATTTTTCATATGGCCAAAACTGCCAAATAGTTAAACATTTTTTATAAACTGTACTTTTGTCCAAAAATTTTGAAATTTACACGGTATACTTCTGTTATATACATGTACTCCCAATAAAATTTTTACCAATTTTGGAGTTAACCACACGAAGTTATAAGAGTTTACTTTTAAAAATAGTCTTTTCCCATAAAATTCATAACTCTTAATCTATACATCCAAAAATCGCCATTTTTGGACACAATATAAAAAACTCATCAAATTATCATTTTAATTTTTTCCAGAATTTTTTGAGGGACAAAAAAATTACGAAACTGGAAATGGATTTTGGCCCGCCATGCGGTAATCCACGTAGACAAATCATTTCAATAGAATAATAAAGAATTTAATAATAGAAGAGTTCACCATGTATGCGATAGACCGCATAGACATGTTATTTCCAACAGAATAATAAAGATTGGAACCAGGTCATGCGTAATCCGGACAGACAGGATGTTCCAACAGAATAATAAAGGATGGACCCAGGTCATGCGTAATCCGCACAAACAGGATGTTCTAACAGAATAATAAAGAATGGTATAACAACAGAATTCACCAGGCATGCTATAGACCGCACAGACATGTTATTCCAACAGAATATTAAAGAATGGAATAACAGGAGAATTTCACCATATATGCGGTACTTCGCATAGACAGGTTATTCCAACATAATAATAAAGAATTGAATAACAACCCTTACGACTATTGAAAGAAAATAACTCTCTTTATGAATACGAAAGAATAATACCCCTTACTTTAAAAAGAAAAGTATTATTTGGTAGTAGGCGGGGATATCTTGAAGAAAACTCACCTTTATTTTCTACGTTCCAAAGCTTTCTTAAACTCTAAAGAAATACGCTCAAGATTATAGAAGAAGAATTATCTGAACTTCTGGTGTGATTTTCAATTCTAACTAAGCATCTTATTTATAGGAGAATGGAAATGATATTATGCAATAAAATATAATATATTCTATTTATAAACAAATAAAATAAAACTTTATAAAAAGTATTACATTTTATAGAAAAAGATTTTACTATGCAAATACTATGCGAGATAATTATACAAATACTATGCATAATAAAATATAATATATTCTATTTATAATCAAATAAAACAAAACTTTATAAAAACTATTCTGTTTTATATAAAAAGATTTTTGTTTTATTACATTTATAATAATAATAAAACAAAATTTATATAATATATATATATATATAAACTTAGTGACTTCTGATTCCCTCCCCATTTTTCTTTCGTGGGCCCTATATGTGGCCCCCCTTTTAAGAAATTTTTACTGGATTATTTTTAAAAAATGGGTAAATGGGGGTCCATAAAATACGCCAAATATTACAACAAATACTTCACAAAAATTTTCTCAATATTTTTAACAACATTTTCATTTTTGATTTTTTGAATTTTGACTTTTTTCCAAAAAAGTCAACTGCTGTTTTTTTGACCAAAAAGTCAACTCCAGAAAATTTTGTGTTTATAGTCTATTCTTACTATTTTCATCATTTTGGACTCAAATATCACGTCCGCATCTCCAAATTCAACTCCGAACTCAAATTCAATTTTTAATAACATTTATTCATTATTATTATAACTCGCAATATTAACAACCAGGTCGTTCCGAGGAAAGAGGGGGCTTTCCAATAAGGATTTCCCCTATTGACGAGCAATTAGGTGACCAAACCTCTCCTTGACAGAACTTTTAGACATTGTTAATTATGCAAATAATAATATGAATAACTTGTTATCTCAATTATTGATTTAATAATATAAAATATTATGACAATAATTGAATAAAACTAAGTGACTTCTCACATAAGCATTAATAATCAATATCGTGTACTACTATGCAACCACGCGTATTACTGTACTTTTACCACCGATTATTTTATGACAACTTGCTTACTTTGCAAAATTTTCAAATATCACCCTTAACTTTAACCCTTTATCAATTTAGCCATTTACTAAATAAAATAATAATTATAAGAAAATTGAGTACTTTCATTTCATAAATTTTGGGGTCTCACACAAATAGACCATAAGGTCTATTATCTTCTCTATTTTAAAAGTCCACCAACAATGTTTTATCCCTGCAACATCAATCAACATTTCATGTCCACAATCATGTTAATAACTCATAATCATAATTGTGATTCTAAATTCCTCTTCGCACCTAGGACGAAGATAATTTTCATTACCTGTCTTTACCTGAAACATCAAAAATCATGGTTATACCAAATCACAATTCTTGTTCATAATCATACTAATAAATTCATCTTTGCACTACGAGCCAAAGATATTCATTAACAATTCATCTTTGCACCACGGTGCCATGAGATACAACTATATTTTAGAAAAGTCAAGTAGAGCATGATATCTACTATCTTCTACTTAATTAAAAGTGTATTATCAATATTTTATCATTTGAGACTCAAATTTTAATAAATAATCCACATCATCGAATCATCCCTGCACTACGGCCAAGGATATTCATTAGTATTACGACCACAAATTATCCATGCACTACGGGCCAAGGATATTCGTGTTTTCAACAATAGTCATGATTATACCGAATAATCCCAGGTTGTAATCATACCAACAACTGTCCATCAATGCACTACGGGCCAATGAGGACTTTTACCATATCATTTGTAACATTACGGGTCATGATTATACTGAATGATCCCTGGTCATAATCATACCAATCAACAGTTCATCTATGCACGTAAGCTAATGATACTCATCAATCAATAGTTCATCTTTGCATGTAAGCCAAAGATATACAATTATAAAATTAATAATCAACAGTCCATCTTTGCACGTAAACCAAAGATATACAACTGTAAAACCAATAATCAACAGTCCATCTTTGCACGTAAGCCAAAGATGACTTTCATCATAATATAAGCATGAGGATGATGACAATGATATAAGCATTAATCAAACTAAATCAAATCAAACCAAATCAAGGATAAATACTAAAGACTTTAAATTTATCCAGAGTTTAAAAATATTCAAATTGTCAACATGATACTGCTTTGTGGAGTAAAATTTAAGAATAATATTCATGTACCAAAAATAATTTGGACTGAACAGAAATATATTTTTCGGGTAAATTGTACCCCGTGAATAGTACCCTGTGAATAGTACTTTGAGAATAGTATCTCATGAATAGTAACCCGACATAAAAAGTACCCAAAATACCCGAGTGAATATTATTCGGGTGAATAGTAACCCGTAAATAGTAACTCGTGAATAGTACTCCGGCATGAAAAGTTCTCCGAATACCCGAGTGAATAATATTTGAGTGAATAGTAACTGGATGAATAGTAACCCGTAAATAGTAACTCATGAATAGTATTCCGTCATGAAAAGATCAATAATTATCAAGAAAGCAAGCTCAGAATAATATTTCCATGAAAAGATACTAGATGAAGCGCAAATATCAAGGATATTCTACTAATTTTATGGAGTATAGAAGCCAAAACTTCAACAAAATGAGTATAAAATTCAAAATCTGAAATGAAATCATATTACTTACATACTACAGAGTATGGAAGAAAATATTATTTCAAGCGAATATTAAACAAAAATAACATCCCTTGAACGAAAATAATATTCCAACGAATATTTAACGAATATAATATTCCTACGAATATTGAACGAATACAATATTCTTTATGAATATTGAACGAAAATAATATTCATACGAATATAAAAAAAATAATATCTCTTCAGGATATGAAATAAATAATACCCCTCACAACTGTTGAACGAAAATAATATTCCTACGAATATTGAACAAAGATGATATTCCTTATGAATATTGAACGAAAATAATATTCATACGAATACGAAAAATAATATCTCTTCAGAATATGAAATAAATAATACCCCTTACCTCAGAAGAAGACTGGATACTAGAGTAGTGAAGTAGCAGACTACTCTTCTTCTTTCTCCCTATAACTTCTCTCTCTATAATTGCTTTTGTGAGTCTTAGTGAATTGGTGAGAATGAAGGAAGAATGAGCTTTTATTTATAGGAAAATATAGTTTCGATAATTGCACGTTTTGGGGCTCGAAATATTACAATATAATACCTTCATCTTTTTTTTCATTTTTAATTTAGTCCTACACGTATTATCAAACTTGCACCACCTCCCCTAATAGTATATCATGTGAATCGATAGTTCTATATATGTGAAAATATGAATTACAGTATAGTACCTCCATCTATACCTCCATTTTTAACTCTATTTTTAACTTAGTCATGCAAGTATTATCAATCTTGTACCACCTCTCCTAATAGTACATGAATGTGAATCAATAGTATACACATATGAACAAATAGTTATAAGCATGTGAATTAATAGCAATTAATTGCTTATTTATCCGATTAATTACCCGGTTGATCAGTATAACATCCAGACATCAATTATTATCGAAATAAATGTCGATTTCCACTACAACTAATAATTCCAACACAATGGAACTATCAATTTCATCTTTAATCAACATGAACTTATTCATCATTAATATTATAACTCACAATATTTAACAACGAAGTGTCGTTTCGGGAAAGAGGGGCTTTCCGATAAGAATTTTTCCTTATTGGCGCGCAATTAGGTGACCAAACCTCTCATTGACAGAACTTCTATGAGAGACCCCAAATTTTATGAATAAAGATTTAAATTTCTCAAAATATTTTTTTTTAATATTATGTTGTGGATTTGATATAATGTTATAGTTGTGGGTAATATTTATAAATTTTGAAAAGTATGCAAGTTGTTATATAATATTCGATTGGTCAGGGAATATTCGTTTTAACTGGACCGGAATATTCGTACGACGGCACAATCATTGGTAGGACCCCATAACGGAATTATTGTCGGATTGAGAAAACGACAAAAATAGTTTTATGAAAATAACGGCGAAAGTTTTACCGTTAAAACTGTTGAACTAATGGGTAGTAAAAGTACAATAATATGCGTGTTTGTATAGTAGCATACTGTATTAATTATTGATGCTTACTTGAGAAGTCACTCAGTTTTGTTCAATTATTGCTACAGTAATTGTTGCATAGTATCTCACGTTATTTGATTCAATTATTGTCGATATTTTATATATTATTAAATCAATAATTGAGATGACAGAGTTATTAATATTATTATTTGTAATATTAACGATGTCTAGAAGTTCTGCCAAGGAGAGGTTTGGTCATCTAAATGCGGCAATGATGAGGAGAAATCCTTATTGGAAAGCCCATTCTCTGAGGAACGACCCGGTCGATTAATATTGTGAATTATAATAATGATAATAAATGTTGTTAAATATATTGAAGTGTCTTTTTATGAAGTCACGGAAGTTTATATATATATATATATATATATATATATATTTATTATATATATAAATTTTGTTTTATTAGTATTATTAATGTAATAAAACAGAAAATCTTTTTATATAAAACAAAATACTTATGTTAAAGATAATAAATTATACTATTCCATTTTGTTTAAAGATAACAAAGAAAAGAAGTGATATGACAAAATTGTGTTCCACGTAAGCAAAAAAGAGAGGCCAATTTGCACAGTGAGCATTTCGTTCGTTTTTTCGGACGAAATCCTTAAGTAATGATTATTTTATAATTTTTAAGAGTATAATTATTCGATTATAATAAAAAAAATCGATAATCAGAATGAAAATTGAAACCTACTATAATAACTAAAAAGTATATTATCCCTTGTATCAAGTATAATATTGAGTTATATTAAATTCTTATTCGACCTACCAAACTCCACCCAAATGCTAAACAGTCCAGTGGGACTGGACATATGACGTCTGAATCTGGATCTAGAAAGGTTCAAACTAGTAATGGATTTTTATATTAAATAATTTTGAAGACAAAACATTTAGAGATCCTATGAGGGACATTTATGCAATTATGAAATAATTCACGTTAATGTCAATTTTATATAATATTCAAATAAGATTTATCGGTGAGAGAAACTCCCATACAACATTCTCAAATGGTTAAGAATAATCAATTATATAAGAGTATTAATATTACGTTTGGATTGAAAGAATTAAATAATTTATTTTATTCTAATTAAAATAAGTTATTTCATATGTTTTTGCTTTCCCAAAGAATAAAATTCATAAATTTAAGAGAAATAAGAATGGTTCAATTTATTTCAATTACAACCAAACACAATTTTTTTTTATTTAATAAGAATTAGTCATTCCAATTCAAACGTAGCATAAGAGTTTCTAGTTATTACTAGTATAAATGTTTTTGTTTTAATTTTGAGTAACATGTACACTCCGTCTTATTATATTTATTTGTTAATAAAAAATCCAAGTTAAGTAAAACAATATTTGTGATTTTTTTTTTCAAACTATATTATCTATATAGTAAAAAAATTACTTAAATCTGCAATATAATATATGTATATATAACAGTAGAAACTAGTATTAGTTAATATCTTCTGAAGATTATATGAGTAGTAATAATTTTTGGTTTTGACTCAATTTAATTGGAAAATGAACAAACCAAATTGTGTTCTTAATTATAATATGGTTGGATAAAGAATGTGAGTTTATCAGGGTCGGATCAAAGATCAATCTTTCCAAGTCCATATTAGGAAATTCATAAATTCTTGATAAGATGACTGATTTTGCTGGGTGTTATATAATTATCAAATTTGATTGACAATAAAATTAAGAACAATACAAGTAGAAAATTGTTATTTGTGTAATTTTTTTTAAAAAAAATATTTTCATAGTCCTACACACATAAATGTATGCTTTATTCAATATTTATGTAAGAATCTTTTTTGTAAAATATCAAATTTCTTTGGGAAATATTAATTATCTATAAGTATTTTGAAGTAAGCAGTGGGGGCACTTGTGCAAAATAAAGTTAAAAAATAATCCGAAGATAGTTAAGTTTGGATTCGGTTACTATAAAATAAATTTTATAATAAGTTCACTTCATGTTCAATACAAACAGAAGGATAATTTCTCTACATACATGTTAATACTATATTAAATATTAAATTAAATTCATGTTAATCACCCTCCATAAATTTTCCTTTTGCTATTGAGATGTTAAAGCGCCAAACGTAGGTGGAAGGAGGGCGGGGGGGGGGAGAGAGGTACCACCGTATGCCAGAGAACATAATTCACAAGACACCAAAAATCTCAATCATTGCTCTAATTTTAGATCCACAAACCAAACATAAATTTAATCTATTTTCCAAGTACGGATGAAAATCCACCAAGTCCACGTCAGCCCTCTCATATCTTAAATGACCAATGACATTTTGCCATGTAATAATCAGATAATAGCATGTTGTTATGTTTGATTATCGGCATTCAAGAAACATAATATTTATGAATTAAAATAAATTATTTGTAAAAGAATAAAATTCTCAATTACACGAACAAACATATAATCCAATCAATCCATGCCCATGGGCCATCACATGTTTACATATTTTGTTAGAATATTATATATATAATTTTTTTTAATATACTGACAATATATATATACATATATAGTAAAAAAAAACAAGATTCTTTTTATCTAAAGATTCCTCCTTAAATAATATTTTTTAATAAAAGCTAAATGCGTTTTGGAGTTTTCTTTTAAAAAAAAATAAGTGGTCATGGATAGTATTTTTGTAAATAAAAAGAAAAAGAAGTGGAATTACTTTCTCTTTTAAAAATCTCCAAAATAATGTAATTTTAATAAAAAATATTATTTAAGGAGGAATGAATCCTTGCTCTGTATGTATAAACTGGGCTTACCAATAATATATAAGAGTAAAAGGTAATCTTTGGAAGATTTGTCTAAAAAAAATTATAATATAACCCCAATATACTATATTCTATAACAAATATATCTAAAGATCTAAATATTCATCTTTCTATCAAGAATTAATGAGTATATACGTGACAAAAAGAAGCCAATCAGATTGATACAAATGGAATTTCATAATATAAAAAGTAGGAGTTTACAAATTTAGTAATAATTAAATCTGAAATCCAATAATCACATGGACTCTATATATCTTGATCGCATACTAAAACGTCATTAGGAACCTTCATGTTTTAATAGTATTATTTTATCAACAAAGGTTAAGGATATATTTTTTATTTTGTGTATTCTTCTAAAATTATTTTTTTATTTAATAGTATGATATAATAATAAAAAATTATATCATTTTACGTTACTCTCACAAAAAATACATTCATCTTGTTAAATAATTATTTTTAGCATTTTTATTAGAAAAGAGGGAGAACTAGGGAATAAACTCAGGACTAACCAATTTAGTACATGAAAAAGGTCATTAGAAATTTGGACTTGCTAAAAAAAAAAAACTACAGAAAAAACCAGAGGTAGAAAAGTTGGAATGGTAGGCACAATCACAAACACAATGGTCCACCCAAAAACTGCTGAAGCCCTTGGTTTGTCGCTTCCTCTGTTCTCATCTCCAACCCCTCCTACTAATTCCTCAATCTCTCTCCACGGCACTCTATAGTGTGTAGATGAGAGAGAGAGAGAGAGAGAGAGTGGTCTCTGCTATTTTTACAGAAGTCTTAACGGATCTCTTCGTTTTATCTTCTCGGACCCGTGACTCACTGCTCACAGACTTTCCCCCTCTGTTTTCTCTGCTAACCCACTTGACTCTTGTATTTTCTTGTTGGATAATTTTCATTTTCAGATATTTCCCATCTCATGAAAAGTTTGATATTTTGGGGTTTATGCATTTTTTATAATTAGGAATTGATCCTGGGTTTTTAACCGTCTTTAAACCTCAAGACGTTTTATATATAAATACCGAATACGGAGCTTGCTTTCCTTATATAGCTCGAAAATTAGCACAAGTGTTTTGTTGGGTTTCTTCATACCTTAATGTTTCGATGAATTCGAGATAGATTTTTTAGGTTTTAGTATTTGAACTTGTAGTAGTACCCTTAAAAAGGGTTCTGGAATATTCTTTTATAATTTACTAATAAATTTTTTTGGCCTTTTTCTCTTTTATGTGAGACCAACCTTTCTTTATAGTTGAAGTACTCTTTAGGGTTTAGGGTTTAATTCGTAGGTTCCTTTACCTGTTCAACACATCCCCTGAAACTTCAGGTTTTAGCATTTTTCTGGTCTAGTTGTTGGTCAAAGCGAGCTGCGTCTTGAGCGTTTCTTGGAGTTCTCTTCTCCAATTGGCTGTTAGGTCAGTCTATTCCGCAATTTCTTCTGACAATTTTGAGATTGTATTTGAATTGGGGATTCCTAAAATTTTGGGTTTATCATGGTGTTTGTTAGCTTTTTTCCAGCTTTTTTCAGTATTTAATATCGTTCTATTTCTTTGGTTTCTATACTGCTTAGAATACGTACTGAACATTTGCAGTTTCCTATGGTGATGGTTTGTTCTGTTTCTGCATTCCTGAATTGAGCCTTACACTCTGTCTACCCGTTAGCTAGAGCTTCTTGCTTGTCTGCATCTTCAGTACTTTCTTGAAAATCATCTAAGATATTCTAGCAACTGAATTTTTTCTCTTTATTGCTTGAACACACCTAGGTATGTCTTCCTGTTTCAGTGTAGGCGGTCGGGCTTATAGGCTCGACTCTGGTATAACTTCTTCTTCATCTTCAACACTCTCTGACTCTAGCAATTCTCCAATTGCAATTTCAACCCGAAAGCCTCGAACCCCTCGAAAGAGACCCAACCAAGCTTACAATGAAGCAGCCGCTCTTCTTTCCACATTATATCCTAAAATATTCTCTACCAAACCCCTCACAAAGCCTTTCAAATTTAGTAAATCACAACACACTTTCTTGGATGAGCCCCCGGAGTTGCTTCTTCCATTTCCTGCCATAGACACTTCCGGATTCTTACTCCATCAGCCAATACTAGAAAAGCCCAATTTTGGAGTTGGGCCGAAAGTTTTCAATACTTGTGAAAAGCCATGTCAAAGTCCGGTGGAAAGCGATTTCTATGGGAATTCATTGGAATTCTGTGATGGGTACCAAGAAAATTTTGATACAGAATCGATGCTTGATGAGGAAATGGAAGAGGGCATTGATAGCATCATGGGGAATTTAAGCGAGAAGTGACTTGACAGATGAATCCAATACTTGTATTGGCCTAATCAACACTAGCTATGGTTACCCAATGGGTTTAGGATTTAGTGGGAATTTTGAATTTGGTTTTGGAATGAGAAGGGGAGTGAGGGCACTGAGAAATGTTGAGGAATCAAATTGGTGGAGTTCTCCCACAGTAAATGTGGTCGATATCACCCCAAAATTCAAGAAAATTTTGGTGCAAAAGAAGAAAAAGAAGGTTGAGAAGGCAGTGACAACAGAGAATTCAATTCCAGAACGTAAATCTGGGCCGCGCCTGAAGTTGAATTATGACAAGGTTTTGGATGCTTGGTCGGACCGTGGCAGGCCATTTCCCGAAGAAATTTCGGGCTGGGAGACATCTGGAAATGATGATGTTCATGTAGGTTTCTCAACTCCCGCCAGGAATTCCTAGTCCAAGGAAGTTTAAACCAACCTAGTTTCTGTTATTCTAGGTGGGCTCTAGAGTAGGAGATTGTTAGGTGATGGTTCACAGCACGTGCTATGACGCGCTAATTTCTTTTTATAGAAAATTGCATTTAAAAATAGTCCCTTGCCTCGCCCTTCTAGTTGGTTGCTTTGTTTTTTCTTATGAAATTTAATGTCTAGTGAATTTACTATCATATAAAATCAGTCATATAGAGCTCATATACACTTAGATACGTGCTGAACAAGTCACCATTAAAATATATCTATGATTAATATGTAATTGATTTTATATGATAGTAAAGTTAATGTTTGTGCACTAAGGATGATGTCCGTGTTTTTTTTTTCCTTCTTCCTCCCCCCGTTATAATTTTAAAAAAGGGAAGGGAGCTCGCAGAATAAAATCAACAATATTTTAATTCGACTGTATAGTATAATTATATATAATAAAAGCTTACCATTTTTTTTGGTCAAGTAGTATTAAATTTCTTATTTTCATATTTTACTTTGTCCTTATAAAATAATATTTTTTCCTAACACTTGCGAGTCTTGTAATTATATAGTGAAAAATGACAGTAGAAGAATATCAAATTAGCAACAAAGACATTTGATGAATGGGTGCGAACTGGGAATCATTGCAGTTTTGTTTTGTATGTTTTGACAGGCCAGGTTGGCTAAAACAGACTTATTATTCTCAGAGTTGGGAGCAGAGAGAGTGGCTAGCCGCTGCTGCAGGCTGCAGTATAATAATAATACGGGAAACAAGTGTAACCGCAAGAAGATCAGGTTGCAGGTCAGAAAAGTCAACGCTGATCCACGGCCTAGAATGAAGGTATTCATTCTTATACTTGCCCCCCCCCCCGGTTCTTCCTCTTTCTGTAATATTAGTGGCTCTCCTTTCTTTACTGTTTTAAAATCAAGGGTCTATCCAGTATCAACATTAACAAAGTCCCACCAGGATGCATTATAAGATCACAGCCGCTCATAATTTGTGGGACCCACATTGATAATGGGAATTTCCAACTTCTAGCACATCACCTTAGATGCTTATTAATTAATGCCGGATGCATGTTATGAGCTCCCACCTGACATGTGAGGCTGACAACAATATAAATATGTGTATATGTGAATATTATGTGACTATTTTTTATGTTATAGTAGTATTTTTTGTGTATGAGGTACATTGGAGGAATAGATTAATGGGTATATAGAATTCGTCAATGAATCTTGTTATTTTAACTTAGTTGTTTATCATTTTTGTTTGTGGTTTGCAGGGGCGATTTGTTAGAAGGTCTCATTCTTTAGACATGAGTGGGGGAATATGAGAGATGGAGAAAGAGAAACTATCTGTGTTTGGCTCCAAAACTCCCTCTCTAATTTTGTTAACACTAAACATTACAAAAGGAATATGGAGTACAAGTATTCCTACATGTCATTTTATAGTACTAAATACTACTATAATTTTGTACTTGAGGAGTTGGAGATCATGACTAGTTATGGAGGAAATGAAATAAAATAGCCCTTGCATATTTGTTTTTATCTTTATATATTTCAAATCATAAGATGTCTTTTCAAAAGTCAATTTTAAAACTCAAAATTGTTCATTAATTTTATATCAATACAAATATAATTATCATAAATTACCTACAAAATTCTTTTAATTATTATTTTCAAAATTTAAATTTAAAATATACTTTTAAAATTTTAGTATTGATCTTATAATTAAATAAAAATAAAACTACACTCTTTATTACACAAAATGTATATTTACCATTAGTTATAATGAGGAGTTAGTTTAATTGTGGTAACATGTAATAAAATTATGATGATAAATTTTAGGACTGTGTTGTTAACTACTACCAATAAAAGTTATTATTATATTGATGAAAACTAAACAAATCCATGTTTTCTGAGTTGAAAAGCATCTCAAATTAACTTCTAAAATTTTTAATAATTTTATAAAAAAAAGTGCATAAATTCAATACAGAAACATCTTTTAAAATTGCAAGATTATATATATTTTTTAAAAGGGGTCATTTTAGTCAAATACCACTATACTAACAAAATAGTAATTACAAAAATCAAGAGGGGGGATACATCATACATTCGCGTGAATATAAACGTTTAGAAAGATAAAAAATACTACTTAAAAAATAGACAATTATAAGTTGAGGCTGTGGAGAAAAAATGGTGTTCGCTCTGTTCATTATTACATATATTTACATCCATGCATTTATTATTTGTGAAATTTACTGGTAGTATCAATTATCAAACGTAACTCATAAGGTTTCAATGGAATTGAGTATGTGGTGAGGGTTGGCGCAAATTAGTTGATGCACGCAATGTGTTTGAGGAAATCTTTAGGTGATCATCATCCACTCATCCAGTTACATAGACAGCTCAGCTGCAGTTGGGTAAAAAACTTAAATCTTTTATACCTTGTGATTTTTCACGAGTTTTAACGACTTTCCAAGTCTTAATTTCCTTACTCTCGCAATTGTTGCTTAGTTCTTGAAAATGGGGAAGTCCCATATGTTGTTGTGAAATCAAATATCTATTTGGAATATACACCGTTTACTTTAAAATTTGAAATTTGCCTTGCTACAGAAATGGCATTATATGCTGTCATATATTGTGCTCATATTGTTGCATTAGTGTGGACAGTGGGATGTGCTCATGGGGGATTTCCCAATGGGAAATGGCATTTTCCCTTTACTTGCTTGTGGGAATGAGGAAATTGTTGTGTATATGAAACTTGCTTTTCAATAGGTATCTTTAACGGATCTCTTAATGAACTAAGAAGATCTGCGAGGATAATCCTAGGGCTTTCTCTAGTAAATTCTTAACTTTTAAACCTAATTTTGTATCAACAGTGCTGCATGGGATGTCTAACTCGTTATGCCTATCAGGGTATTTGTTATCTTTTCAAGGATTATGCTACCAAATATTTATTCAGATTTGCATTTTGCTGCTGAAGAGAACAAGATATGTTTTTTTTTTCCTTTTCCTAAAGGTTTCATTGTTAGGTAGCTCAATTCAGCAAGCCCTTTTCCCATGGACCGTGTACAAAAAACATGGTCAATCACTGCAAACTATGTAGCTTCTTAGTTTAATCAATTTTTTCAAAACTACATTGATTTAATGTTGTACTTATAAAGATAATTTGGTATACTTGCTGAACTAAATTTTTTTCTTTACTTATTTACTTTTTGGAGAAGGTAATAATTAAACCGTCATAATATATTAACTTTTTTTTGGAAATTTTCCAGTTTATAAATTAAGATATCCGATGCAAGTGTTTCTTGATACATGTGTTTATTGTGATTTAGGTTTTAACACAAGATCTGGTATTGAGTTCTGTTTGTGAGGTGCTGTTCTGGTAGAGTCAAGCTGAGCAGTGCTGTTTTGGCTTGACCATTTTCGAGTATCCTCGTATTCAATATATCATGTTTGCTTCTTTACACTTCATATCTCAAATCCTAGCTTTCCTTGCTTATACTATCTCAATAAATCAAGTTTGAAGCTTCTCTCCTGAATTCTGGAGGTACTTTATATATCTTTTAATATTTTCTGCTTTCTATTGTATCAGGCAAAGCTGGCTATGGACAATCTTGAAGTGTCTATTCTGTAAGCCTCCCTTAGTTACTAATTATTTCTGGTAATTCAACTTTTTTTTTTTTTGCTTTTTCTGTGGGGTGGGGGCGGTTCATCTCAACTGTCTGCTCTAGTGCTTCCTTAACTTCTTCTGCGTGAGTGATATGCTTTTGCAAGCCATTAAAATGTTTTTATCCTAAGTTGAATTTGATTTGCTAGCATCAAATTTTGTTCTTCCATCTGCTGATCTGCTCCATAGCATGCTGTCCAATCATCTTGAAGGAGAGACCAGAACAACTCTATCTATCAACAAGTTCGAAACTTCTTCTCCCTCTTAGCCTCTCATTCCAGTCTGTCGAAGTTTATCTTTCTGGGCTACTGTGTTTTTCTTTCACCGTCGCGGCTAAAGTTGGGGGATGGGAGTCTTATTCTTTTCAGGAAGAACCTTTGATTGGGGGGGGGGGGGGGGGGAGGGGGGGGGGGTCTTATATGATGCTTATCATAGGGCCATAGGCTGTTCTATCTTTGGACTCTTCATAATTTCTTGGTTTTCTTTTACCTCACCCACTAACAAGTCTGCATCTTGGAATTATGACTTCTTCCATAATCTGAATGATAGGGAGGTGTAGGAGTTGGCTTCACTTCTCTCTATCCTTAATTATTGTTTCTTTTACACCACGTCTGCTTCATGGGTGTGGATTCCAAATCATCATTTTCCGATCGATTAGGAAGAATTATTGAAGGATGTTATGTAACACCCTCTTTCCAGAATAGAAAGAGCGGTTACGCACAAAACAGAACAGAACTTATAAAATATTTAAAATATAGATTTAAATGTTGTTTATTTTTTTTTTCCCGGGTATTACATCACCTCCTCCTTAAAAAGTTGTCCCCGGAATCAAAAGAATGGAACATACCTAATTTTCAAATAGATACAGATACTCTGCTCGAATAGACTCCTCTATCTCTCAAGTAGCTTTCCACTCTGAATGGTTCCTCCACAAAACTTTAACAAACGGAATAGTCTTCCTCCTCATAATCCGTTCTTGACGATCCAAAAATCACCTAGGCATGCTCCTCACAAGTAAGATCACCCCGAATCTTATCGAACGAATATTGCATCACATACAACGGATGATAATGATAACTCCTCAACACCGACACATGAAACACATTGTGCACATGGGCTAGCTGTGGAGGCAAAGCTAACCGATATGCAACCTTACCAACTCTCTCCAAAATCTCAAATGGGCCAAGATAATGCATACTAAGTTTTCTTTTCAACCCAAATCGTCGAATGCCCTTCCAAGGGGAAACTTTGAGAAACACATGCTCACCAGATTCAAACTCTAAGGTCCTTCTATGCTTATCAACATAACTCTTCTGCTTTGATCGAGCCGACCTCAGTTTCTCCTTAGCCACCGCTACCTTCTCTGTAGTGATTTGAATTGACTCAGGCCCTTTTATAACCTTCGCACCAACCTCATCCCAACAAGATGGTGCTCGACACTTCCTACCATACGTCTCAAACAGAGCCATCCCAATACTTGTATGCCAGCTGTTATTATAAGAAAACTCAACTAAGCTCAAGTAATCATTCCAAGCGCACAAGACCTCAACATGTCCTCCAACGTCTGAATAGTCCAAATCGAATCAAATTCATCCAAATAAGACCTTAAACCACTGGCCCAATAGTATGTTCTTGTGTCATCTTAGCACACCACAGGCTCACCCAAAATGTCACGTCTTGAAGGTACAATTGGTGGTAACTTATTTCCTTATATGCAGACAAATTTTTTCCTATCTTTCGATGTGGACTGGGGTATTACAAATTCTCCACTTAAATTTCTGACGTCCCCGTCAGAACCGATCACACACACGGTCCACAGATCTTTGTCTCTATAGCCATTGTGGGATAATACCGGCTGGCTTCGTGTCCCCACCTCTGGACCTTCTTCTCTCAATTGTGGGATAATACCACCAGCCTTCAAAGATGAAATTAACTCCACCATTGTCGTAATGGTGGAGGCAGTGATAATGGTGGCAATAGAGGTCAGCGTTAGGGTGGTCGGGTGTTTGTTTTGAGATATAACCAGGCGGTAGGTGCGCTAGGTACTGTTTCTGGTACTCTTTTAGTTGGCAATCGTGAGACTGCTATTTTATTCGATATTGGTTCTTCTCATTCAGTTGTTGCTCAGTCATTTGTTTGGCACCTTGGAGTGTCATCTCAGTCCTTAGATTCTTTTATATCTATTGCTACCCCGATGTGGACTTCTGTTGTTATTTTTAATTTATATCGAGGGTGTTCGATCAGTTTTGGAGATAAGATTCGTAGGACTAATCTTCTTTCAATGTATATGCAAGATTTTGACGTGATTCTTAGCATGGACTGGTTGGATAAACACCGTGCCATTATCGATTGTCAAACGAAAAAAAGTTATATTTGGAGATGTGAAGTCTCCGGAGTTTGTATTTCAGGGTTCACAGTCGAGTAGAGTAGTGAAGTTAATTTCAACTTTGAAGGCTGGTGGTATTATCCCACAATGGAGAGAAGAAGGTCCGGAGGTGGGGGTACGAAGCCAGTCGGTATTATCCCACAATGGCTAAAGAGACAAAGATTTGTGGACCGTGTGTGTGATCGGTTCTGACGGGGACGTCAGAAATTTAAGTGGAGGAGTTTGTAACACCCCAGTCCCACATCGAAAGATAGGGAAAAATTTATCTGCATATAAGGAAATAAGTTACTACTAATAGTTGGGCCAGTGGTTTAAGGTTTTATTTTGATGGATTTGATTCGATTCGGACTTGAAATTTGACCCGAGATTTATTCCAGACTCGAGATTTGACTCGGATTGTTTCATGTTATCTACCACATGTCTCAATCAAATTTAAATTAGATCCTAGCATATCCCTGTGAAAGTTATAAGTTTTCATTTATCCTTTTGAGAATCTATTCACTAAAATTTTAATGCAGCTTCAATTGAAAGAATTGTGTTTATTTACTATTTTCATTTTTACATTCTCATGGTAGTGTTGGAGTCCTACAAGTGCAGTAGGAATAATGGATTCAGAAGCATTTGTTATAAAACTTCTACGAGCAAGGAAACTGGTTAAATGTTTTTTTCAGCTTTTTTTCATCATTATACTTTAGCTCAACTTATAAATGCCTAACTATATTTTTATTTCTTACAGTCAACTAACTAAACTTTAATGTACTTACAAAACGTCACAAAAATCGGTTAAATCATGTTACTTTAAACAAGTTTGTCACATCTGATTCCACATAAGTGAGAGAGAACTGACATGGAACTTTCATGTATGATGCAGTCACTTTTTGAGTGGAAATGGAAGAAAATTAAGAGGAAAATGAAAGAAAATATTAAAAAACAAAATAAAATAAGAAAATTTAGCAAAAAAAGTGGAATTTTTACTTATTTTTGTAATTAATAGAAAATGATTTTTAGGTAATTAATAACAAATATAATTTATTAGGAAATTATAAAAAAATATAAATATGCTAAAATTAAAATTGCTTTTAAAAAAATAAATTCTTCTTGACTTTGGAAAATTAATGAATTATGTGTAGTAAGAATGATTTTTTAATTAGATTTTAACATTTAAATTAGAGATTAAAGGGAGAAAATAAAGTCCATGGATAAATGATTTTTTTTTTATATTAAATAATTTTAAAATTTTTGAAACATTTAAAAGTTAAAAAATCTATTAAAAAATAGAAATATGTCCATCTTTTCTTACGAAACAACATCATCAGCAAAAACCTAATCTTCCTCTTTCAAATCCAAAGCGTGATTAGAAAAGATTGACACCCAAAAAAACAACAACGACGACGTGAAAAAGCTTGGAGTGCTTTTTTTGTAACTCGAGTGGTAAAATAAAATGAGCAAGTTTATGGAAGTCTAATCTTCCTCTTTCTAAACGTGATTAGAAAGAGTTCGCCGGCAAAGAAGCTTGGATTTTTGTAACGTCGTGACAGGGTTGAATTTTTCAATTGGGTTGAGTTGAGTTGAGAAATTGAAGAAGATTGGGAAATAGGTTGATTATTTCATCAATGTAGTAGTCTATGGAGAAAAAGAAATGTATTTTTTCTTTTCTTTAATTTTGAGTTGGTTTTGTTCATCCCTATGGAGATTTAGATCTTGATCTAGATCGGGATTTGGGTAACATTCTAGACTTTGAATACAGATTAATAATTTTTGAGCTCTTCTGCTTTGACTTTTTTTGAATAAAATGACAAAACCATAATAATATGGAAAATAAATTACATAGTATCTTGTTAGTGGGCCATTGCCACCTATACTGAATGCTTTAAATTAGAATAAATTAAGCCATGCCACATTGCAATGCCAATATTCCATTAAATTTTTATCGCCCAAGACGAAATTTTAAATTTTTGTAAGAGAATTATAATTTAGTGAGTTGGCTGTAAGAAAAATAAGTATAATTAGTCATTTGTAAGTTGACCTAAAGTACAATGATAAAAAAAACATTTAACCCACAAGGAAACACTTATGGTAGGTCGTCATAATTAACATAGGATCCATTCGCTAGCAATCAAGAAATTGCTTAAATATATTTTCCTTTATTTTCTTGAAAATGAAATGAGAAGATAGAAAGAATGAATTTATAAAGAGAACATTAGAGTTGCAATTCAAAATCGCAGCATAAAATTGTTCTTCATTAGAATGGCACTACCACAAAACCAAATTCTGCTTTTTGTTCTACATTGTGAGAGAACAGAGATAATTTGATGCATTTTGAGACTGGGCTTGAGCCATAGCTTAACTCTGACAGGGTGGTACTCTGACATATTGAACTAGAATTCTAGAAATATTGGGTCCACAAACTAAAAAAAAAAGGTGCTTCTTAAAAAAAGATAATTAGCCAAGGGAAATACTGTATAGATGTGCTTAAATTATAGTAACAAGATTCTCCAAGAGATAAGGTCTCCTTCAACCTTTTAATACTTTTGCAACCTGCTCCCTACTGGATTCCAGAAGCCTAAGTAATGACCTACAATCAATAAGAGAATACCTGCATAATAGGTGGAGTGTCATTGAAGCTATGCTATTTGTTATGTAATCATGTTTTGTTAAATAGAAACTTCTTCCCCTTTTCAAATAAACATAATTTCCTAAAATCATCTTCTCTGTTATTAATGTTTCTGACAATTATATTTTATTTATTTCAGCTCCAAAGCCTCACAGGCCACCTGTCCAGAATATGTGAAGTTTAATGTATACTCATGTACATTGGATCTGCTACTTGCGAAAGAGGTAGGCCTATTGCACTTTATTTGGTTGTCATATTATTGTGATTTCATTTTGTTATAATCTTTTAAGACATATATTAATCAGAATGGTAAATAATAGTCTTGTCTGGTATGTCTTTTATTTCTCTGTATTCATTAACCAAGTTATGTGTGATGCATCGAAGACATTGCTCGTCTAGTTAGTTGCCTCTTTGAATAAAAAGAGCAAGTTGAGGATGTTTGAAATGTCTCAACTTATTCTCTCTCATGTTTATCTAGTCTAATCTCCTTAATTGCCATGCTACACCAAATGGTGTTATTTGAGTTTGTCTGTTTTATTATGTCCATCTGGCTTTCAAACACATTGAAAAGGTTACAGCTAGTGTCACAGAGTACCAAAAGCCTTTTTTCTTATCGAGTAGTTTTGTTGTCCTTTTTAAAATTTGCCTTTTTTCCCAAGTGTGTTTGAGGATTATCAAATTATACTTCTTTGATTACTGAGTCAGAATAAGTGAGAAGAGAAGGAACTAGCCGAGTGGAACCCTCAAAACTGTCAAAAGTGGGCCTAGTGTGCCAGAACATTGAAACAGGATTTTGTGCTTCACATTTTCAATCAATTTGCCTATTGATTCAAAAGATCATGTTAATAATGAAATAAGAGATGGTGGTTGAAATTTTTCCTAATTTTAATGTTCAAGACGGTATTCAGGCAAATCCTATTAGCAAGGTGGTCAGTTTTATGTGATATGAGTTGCTAGTTTTGGTGAGTAGATGACATTGAATCGTTAAAAGAAGTGGTTTCAAATCTTTTGTTTTTATTATAAAAAAAGAACATCTCTTACCTTTCTTATTAGAAGCGGGAAAAATGTGGAGAGGGTGAGGAAGGAGGTTACAAGTGGTAGGAGGGAGAATTTTGCTTAACCAAGCCAGTTGTTTTTTAAGATGTATATACTAATGTTGATTCTGTTGGCCCTAAAAATGTTTCTCCATTCCAAATAGTGTAAAATTAATTATTTGGTATGCAAATAGTAGCCTGCCCATATATATACAAATGTATAAGCCAGGGGCATATTGAGATTAGTATGGTTTGGGGGAGGAAGGTAAACATGGGAAATGATAAGAAAACTTGAAAAGATACAGTCACAAGGCTGTCCAGCAAGATGATCATGAAGACGAATGTTGTCTAATAATTTCTTCTTACTTACTAGCGCTAGGAAGGGTCTGTACAGTGGTGTTTTGGTTTTAGTTAATCTCCTTTCTATAGGGGGCTCTGTACGTGTGTTTTGGGTAGTATACAATTTGTATATGGGTTAGACCCAGCTAGCTGGGTTTTTCAATATAAGAATACTTGTTAACTTAAGGAAATTGTCTGAATAATTAAAATTTTCTAAATGAGCTGAATAAAGTAGAGGTTTTGTCGCAAAACAAAATACCAAATGAAATATGTTGGATAACTCATTTTTCTAAAACAACTAGATGAGTGTTTTTCCACTTTAACCCTTTGAACTTTTTTCAACATGTTTATACTTAATTAATATTTTCACTAGTAAAATTTTATATTTCCACAAGCTTCCTCTCATATGAGTATGGGACCCATTTACTATCCATGTGAGAAATACCTTGTGGAATTATCAATTTTGTTTGTGGAAGTATCAATTCCCTATTTTAATAAAATATGTAGTCTTGCCATAAAATTATTAGATGAAATTTTGGACATTTATTAATATGATAATTTTAATTATTTGAAGTACATTAACTTTAAAGTTTAAACTATTACACAAAAAGTACAATAATTTAAAATATATATATATATATATATATATATATATATATATATATATATATATATATAAAAAAAAAACTTTACTGTGTGAGCACTTTAGAAATAATAGATAACTCGATTGTATATAATATTATACTGTGTTAGTATACCCTTCAACGTGCAGGTTTTGTATGTGAGGATATTTTAGTTAAAATTCTTATTAAGTAACCAGCTGACTGAAAGATGCTAGGGGGGATAACTTTTTGTAAAAGGAATATTGCTCCAATTAGATGGTAATGATGAACTCGGTGAAAAGGGTTATCATACTTGCTCAGCTGCTGATATGTATTGAATCTACATTTGGGTTGAAATTTGTGGCTTGCTAGTTGCTAAGGTGTTATGTACGTTATCCATTATGATTTTCATTTATGTGAGGCTAAACAGTCAATGATTTTCAGCAGATTGTTCAGTCCAGTTGATTAAAAAAATACTTTCATACTTGGAGATTTCGGAATTTGCTTATGAGCAAACTGACAAATTGCAGTAGTTTGGCAGAAGCAGACAAGCTAGCTGATATAGGTGATGAAGTCCACGGTCAAACCATCGTGGGATGTGATGCAGTTGTTGGCTTTGCCTCTAATTTTCTGTTGGGGGGTTTGTTGAATATTTCCATCCCATAGTTTTCCTTGTTATTTTCCGAAAATAAACAAGTCTGGAAGAACTAGATTTGCTCTCTTAGCTAGCTAATATGGTAATGCCAAATGAGTATTATTTGTATAGTTCTTGTAGGTACTTGGACATAATGTTAACTGGGTTTATGTTTTATTTATATACAAGAATCTTTTCATTATTTATTTTATCAATATTTCTCATATAATACGACGCACACCTCTCGCTATTTTGTGCATTGAGCTGGTTGATGGGGGAAATTTTGATAATTGTAAATCAGCAAGAGTTTTGCATTGTCAAAAGCATCTTCAGTTTTTTTTTATTTGTGTTCATAACTTTTGGTTCAATGCCTTATTTTCCTATGAATTTGCATAAAGTTTTAAGACCTTTCCATATTAGATGGAAGCAAAGTGTCCCAAATAGTGTAACTGGTAAAGTGTCACAAATCAATCAACTGTGAAGCTACTTTGTCTTGCGAACACCAACATAACTACCACCGCACTGTTTTAAGGAAATAATAAAACCAACAAAAAATAAATGAGGGGTTTTATATAATTTTTACTGAAAAATGGTGTGTGGTGGGTGTGGTGGTGGTGTGGGGTGTGGTGGTGGGGGGGGTTTAAAAGCACTTAGTTGCCATAACTATTCTATTATGTTACCCCTAGAATTTGCAAGGCCAATCAATTGAATAAATGAACGCACCTTCTTGATTGTCAAAATTGGCATAGGGTTCTCACATTATAATTGAGTTTAAAAAGAAAGAAAAGGGGAAGCAGAGGATAGTTTTTATTCAATAGAATAGAAGTAAAGAATGCTAAAAGATGTTATTTTTAAATTAAAAATTTATATTGGAAAATAGAAACTTGAAAGATCATTTTCAAACACCTAGCTAGAGATTCAAAGTTTTGGTACAACTTTCTTGATCTCCATATGATGTTCAATGTAAATGATGATATCCTTAATGATCATACTTCTAAATATTCATTGCAAGTTATAAAGTGCAATCTATGAAAGTGAATTTTATAAGATATTTTAAAATGGCCAAAACAAGAAGATGGTTAAATGTGTTGGAAGGAATTCAAAACTAAATTGAAATTAATACATAAGAAGTAAATTGTCAAGAGAAAGTAACTATTATGAACAACTTCAATTCATCTCTCCAAAAAATTACTATACACATAAATTTACCTAATAGCAAAAAAAGATAAATGTATAAAGAAAAATATAGTACTAGTATGTAATATCCCAGTCCTTTGAAATATTTGAATTAGTATATAAAGACTTAAAACTCTTTCATTAATATATATTTTTTTGGATTTTATTATGTTATTGTTTGATTCGGACTAGGTTTGTTACATAGTAATTGTCTCAAAAAAAAACATAACTTAAAAAAGAAAAAACCAGGAGAGAGAGAGAGAGGGAGGCAGCAAGAACTAACTAGTCTATTTAAAATGAGAAAAAAATCAGGGCCAGGGGAGATGAGTTACAAAGATTTTTAGGAACAGAGCATAGAGAGAGAGAGAGAGAGAGGGCCTCTCTCTGGGTGTGTGGGTTTGGGCTAGAAGAGGCTACATGCAAGCTTCTCTTTGTACAGGCTTTCAAAGTACCCATTAGCGGCTAGGCCTCCTCATATTATCATCAGCCGGTTCTTCCTTTATTTTTCAGATCGGTCAGGTATAATTTCTTCCTTTATAGAGTATTTCAACTTGTTTCTATGTGTTTGTAAATCTATTAATTTACCAATTATCTCATATATGAAGTGGGCAAACAGTTGCAGAACACATTGTTGAATTGTTTGTGTGTAGTCATATTTCTATTGTCAACCTTATTCTAGATTTGTTTATCCCTTAATTAGGTTTTACAATTTAAGAAGTGTTATATTATCCTTGCTATATCACTAAGTTTTTCCTTCACCAAACATGGTTGTGATGATACTTCAACATGAAGCCCTAAATATATTATCTATTATATATAAGGCAAAAACTGATAATCTAAAAGATTTTTTGGTGGGATAATATTAACTGTTTATAACAAAACCAAGCTAATTAATTGGTGTAATTAAGTTTAATGTAACATAGCAAGTATGGACTCTAATAAAGTCTTATATGGGTTGGTTATATGGTAATGAGCTGGCTCATTAATTTTACTGACTCAGGTATATAAGACAACTAGGTTACCTCCCTTGATCTTACAAGTAGAAATATTCAAAATATCTTAGCTGAATAAGGGTTTCTCATCAAACCAACATTTAGCGAATCAATGGGAGTAGTATCTTGTTCATAAGGAAATCCCGAAGAAATTCCATTGCGTTTTTTGGTGATCATGGATTCTAAACATGTTACATAAAGTTTATTATTTCTATATGTGTTAGATACTTGGGTATTCTTCTTCTATCAATGTACAAGGACTTGCAGACTTGACATGGCTTTGGCTTGACTCATGTGTTTTGCTCAATTGAATTTTCGTATGTTATGCCTAAATTGATTTCCTACTGAATGTATATGAAGGGCTGAATGTATTTACCATTTTCATTGAAATGGTTCGTTGTCAATATCGTAAACAAATTAGTATATAGTTAAGTCCCACAATGAATTCAATATGAAGGAAGCACGGATACGTCCGGGAAGCCCCACGAATTCGTATCGGATACGAATTCGCTTCGACACGCACCCGACACATGTCCGTGAGCTTCCCTTTTTTTTTCTTTTTTATACTAGGACTCGCCTTGGACACGCCTTGGACACACCTGGGGTAAAAAAAAATTAAAATTAAAAGTCCAGTACTTAAATTGTAAGATTAAAGTTAATTGAGGGTATCCATGTGCAATTGGTTTAAAACTAATTCGTTCAAACCTTTGAATGAACCATATGGTTTAGGCTGCATATGTTATTAATTTGTATATGGACCATGATGGCTGCCTAAAATGGATATGTTATTAATTTGTTTAAGTTTATATCATGCTCTTAATAATTAAATTTATTTATTGTAAAAAATACATTTATATTATATATATATATATATATATAATTGCATGTGTCCCTGACATATCGTGTCCTGTTTTTTTAAAAAATGTCGTATCTCATATCGTGTATCGTGTCGTATCTGTGTCTCGTGTCCAAGTCGGTACTTCATAAAATTATCCAACTTATACATTGAACTGATACTGAATGACATAATTAGGTAAATAATTCAACAAACATTTTGTTGAATTCGTGCAGCCTAGCTGAGGAATACCCAGAATTTAGAACATATTCATAGTGATTTCATTGGTAGTATGTGGAGTACTTTCTTTACGCTTTTGGTGTTAGCCGGGTCATTGCTGAATCGCTTAAAGACTTGATGGTGTGTTGGGGAGGGGTTAAAATTGGTAAAATAATGAGAAAGATTTGGATATTTCCTCACATTGTTATGTGGTCGATATGGAGGGAGCGGAACAAAAGATGATTCGTGGGTGAGGAGTTTTCAACGATAAAGTGCAATCATTGCTGCTGAGATTTGGTCTTCTGGCTCTATGAGGCTTATCCATCCGCCTTTTTTCTTTCTTGGATTTTTGGAAAAGATGGCACTTTGCTTGTTTTTTCCTTCCTAATGGCCAAAAGGTTGTATATATTTTTGTAGGGCTTGTTCCTCTTTTAGTGAAGGGTTTGGGGATTTGGGTGGCTGTAATACCTTTTTAGTTTGTCTCTTTGATTTTCAATAAGTGATCATTTATAGAAAATAGAAGGGATCCACGATTCCCACAGGCACGTCACAAGCCAAAAGAACCAAACTTTAATCTCAAATTCTCAATTATATTAAACTTGCGGGAATTACAATACTCTTATTATAGTTGCAAACAAACCGAACCGAACTGGACCTAACTCTGTCGAACTTGAACCGAACCGAACTCGAACACTTTTAGTCGAACTCGAACATGTTACTAACCAACGACTATTCGGATCGACTTCGTGATCGTTTGGTGAACATGATCGAGTTCGCGAACAAGTCGAACATAAGCTTGTTCGCGAACACAAACTATGTTCACGAACACCAAACATGTTCACGAACACAAACTTGTTTACGAACACAAACTTAAAACTCTGAAGCAAAAAACAGTTAAATAAATACTAAAAATGTATTCTCTAAGAGTTTAAGTATTCAATCAAAAATTAGATCAAATATTGTAATCATCATTCATCCGAAAAGACCAAAACCAAAAATGATTACTTAGAACTTAAAAGTTAACAAGTACTTAGAAATTCCTGATTACAAATATCAACAATCAAATTTTAATATCGAAAAACCTTTCAACTCTTCAAGATCCAACCACTTCAAGCATAGTCTACAAACATTTAAAAACTCATAATTTAATATTAGTAATGTATTTCTTTTGTTGTCATTTTTAATTAATATTCAATTTTATTTACAAATTTTAAATTTAATATCTAGTTTTTATTTTCAATCTTCAAATTTATGTATAGTTTTTTAAAATTTCAAAATTATTCAGTAAATAATTTAATGATTATTACTCTATTCCTGAAGCCTTGATACGTACATTGAAGACTTGATTTCTCTATTCTCTATCTCGATTTGAAAATTTCAATAACTCATGTACTTGTAAGCAACTGTATTGTATCATTCTTTAATTAATGTCAAATTGTCATTGCATGATGATTAATGACTTTATTTATGTGCTTTATGACATGGGTTATAATTTATTAAATTATTAGGGATGTAAACAATCATTGTTCAAAATTTTACGAAAATATTATATTTATTTTAATTAAATTAGAATTTAGAGGTTAAGAAGTACACATTATTATTTATTAATTATTTAATTAAAAAATTACTTATAATAAATTATTAAAAAACAAAAAGATGTTTAGGTAATAAAAAAATAACTACAAATTTAACAATTATTAATAAGACAAACTTTAGAATTTAATATGAAATAATCAATTATTTATATTTAGAATTTTAGAAACAATTTAAATATGTAATTAAGAAATCGAACTACTCGAACTAATCTCGAACTTATTGAACCAAACTCGAACTTATATAATCGAACTCGAACTTACCGAACCGAACTCGAACTAGAACTGTTCGCGAACAAAGACGAACCGAATCACATGGTTCGCGAACATGTTCGATCGGCAATCGAACGGAATACTATGTGTGAACTCGACTCGACTAAGCGAGCAAGTCAAACTCGAAATCAACTCAAACTCAAATCGGAACCGAACCGATTCGGTTTGTGAATAGATCGGTTCAATAGTCTTATATAGCAAACTTCATATCAGGACCAACTAAGTAAACTTGGAGACCAAGTTGACTTAAAAAGACTTGGACATCTCTTTGGACATACAAGATCAAAACATATAATTCAAAACCCATGATTTAAAGCCTTTAACTCCAACTTATAAAATCCAAACTCAAAATCACCAATCCCTTTACACCTAATAATCCCCAATAATTCTAAAAGTACAACAACATAATCCTAATTGACCCTAAATCAAGTTACATAATTATGAGCCATAATACTTGAAGAATGCTTAGTTCCTCTGACGTGCATTCTGCATCACCAAGTCTCTAGAAGAAATTGAGTACTGACGGCAAGAGCCTTCAAAGCTGGCTGAAACTCATTTTGTTGGTTGGTAATCTTTAAGGTTATTTTGGTCATTTGGGGTCTTAGGTTAATATATATATACAAAAATTTGTACACTCCGCAACTAATATAATATTGTGAGTTTCTCTTCTCCCTCTTTTTCTTTCCCTCTTCTCGGTTAAAATCTTTCAAGCTCTCATTGTGAGACCAAGAAAGATGATGAACGACTGTCCTTTTCACTATATAGATTGGCAATAATATTTTTTGGTAAGTGAAATTTTTTAATAATCGAGAAGCCAAAACTATTCTCATCTATATGATTTGTTTTAATTTGATTTTTGCCATCCTTTATGATTAATATGCTTACCCTTATATGGTATGATTATCATAACACCAATTTCATTGAAGAATCTGACATTGTATATAGATTTTCTTTGTTTGTTGTAACGTAATAATGCTCCTTTATTTCTAATTCTACTGTTCTCGATGGTGGTCTTGGGATTCTCGCTCCTTTAGGAATCTCAGTGACCATGATGCCAATGAGTTGTATATGCGGTTAATTTGTTGAATTTTAGACAGATTTTCACCTCCCTAATAAATGATTAGACTCTACTCTTTTGTTAGTTGTTTTGGTAAGAGCTTTTTCTCTTTTCCAAACTCGTTCTCGTGCTTTATTTCAGTTTCCTTTAGTTTTGGTCATTTAGAAGGCAGATGTTCCATCTAAAATCAGGGCATTTATTCATAAATTCTACAAAGGTTGAATTCTAAGGATCTTTAATAGGGTTGCATACCCACAAGGCTTTATTGTGTGTTATATGGAAGTAGAATGATGAGGCACACTCTCATTTATTTTTGCATAGTCTTGTTGTTTGGGCATTGTGGAACTCAATTTTTTGGAATGTTAGGAAAGGAGTGGGCATATCCTGCCTCAAATTCAATGGAGTATTTGTTGCTTAGTTGGTTTAGAGGTTCTTGAGGAAGGAAGAATGCTAAGACGTTTAGGAAGTGTGCTATCTTTTACGTACCCCCCCCCCCCCCTCCCGGCCCCACCCAGCCCAGCCCAGCCCAAAATTTGGCCCGAGTATAATTCTCGGCTTTTAGATACATTTATTTATATTTCCCTTTGTTGAGAGACAATATGTTTTTTCTTATTTCTTTATGCATCTCTTTCATGGTTTTTCGTAGGAGTATTTTGTTGCTTGATCTTTGTGGAGATAGGAGAGCTGACCTTTTTTGAATGATTCCTTTTCTATTTCCACTTGTTATAGGATGGGTGGACTCATTGTCCCCTATTCTCTTGTATTTTCTCTTTTTCTCTGATACAATTTCTTCTTATATGAAAAAGGAGGCACTCCTAGTAACCAAGAAATCTCCTAGCCTGCATTTGATCTTTTTTTCACACAAGTGTTAGATGTATAGAAGAAAGTGAGGGTTATGGAGTAAAAATGAATTTCAGCTTTAGGGTAAATAGTAGGAATCTTCTGTTTCAAATGTGAATTAAAGTACCCTTAACCTCTTAGGATCAAGGTTTTGGGTTTAATTTGAATGATGTGTCTGATTATTGAGATGTCTGAAAATGAAGGCACATCTGACTTGAACGAAGATAGTGGATAATATTTCCAGTACTTACAGTAATCAGGTTTTCTTGTCTTCCTCGTAAGTGTATTTCTTAAGCGGCACCGGTTAATATGCAGTAGAAATCTAAATAACCTGTAGCATGAGGCAATTATATTTTGAACGATATGCCTTTTAGAATGTACTAGACATCTTTAGGATAACCTGCTGTTAGAAAACCTTGTTTACAAGTTTGGTTTAAATATATAAGTCAAATTATTCGTTTGCTAGTTCAGTTAGATGAGATTATATTGAAGTACCAGAGAAATGTGCTGCTTGCTTGCCGAGTAATGGATGGTGTTGTTTGCTAGAGCTTAGCTAATGCTACCTTGGAAAGTTCTTAACTTTTTTGGCTCTTTTTTTGGGTGTCTAATTTCTTAATCTCCATATTGGATCAAATGAAGATAGCAAGAAATTTACTTCATGCTCTTTAGTTTATTATTTTCTCCTTGAATGTGATCAGGTTGCATCCATAAGTCGGTAAAAAAGAGAGTTATGAGATTGATTTATACGTCATCTTTGAGGCTGACATAAAGAACGTCAACACATTGGCATCAGTTAGGAAGAAACGAGACATAATTTAGTATAATTAGTAAAATGTTTTAGGTAACAATGTTGATACGGTGTTCCCTTCCTAGTTCCGTTGAAGCTGGTCTCTATTTTACATCTGACCACCAGGGAAAAGAGCTTTTGTGTGACTGGACCTCTGGTGCTGAAACTTGGCAGGAATGTCCAAGATGTGATAAACATCCTAACGTTGACCATGAAAGAGTTGTTTCATTTACGAAGAGAAAAAACGTCTGTGGCTCATGCTCCTTGAGTTGTCTTAGTAGTTCTTCCCAACAATCAACTGTGACTACAATGTCCGAGAATTCTACACCTACTTTTGTATACCAGCGAAGGAAGCTGCAAAAAGGATATGCTTCTGTCTGCCCAGACCAAGCATCAACTAAAGCAAAGCCAACTAGTAATTGTGTTTCAGCCATCAGTTCTGAAGACCCTTCAGTGGATGCCAAGGAACATGTAGTCTCTCTGGTGGAGGTTGAAACTGAAGCTGACAGAGCTTCTGTTATGCTTCCTGCGGAATGCAATAGAGGGGCCCTTGTTTCAAAGTCAGCATCTATGGGTGGATGTTCTCTCGGCGAAGAGCTTGGTTCTGTAGAATACCCAAGAGCTGGCATGCTCAAATTTGTAGATGTCTGCTTTGTAAATGACAGCTGTTCATCATCAAAAACAAATATGGATCTATGTGCAGCTACCTTGAAGACTGAAGTGGATGACACTGGTGAGTGCTCCTCATCTGATGCATTCATTAAGGACTCGCAGGATGATATATCTAAAAAGGATGTATGCATCTCTATTCTTAAAGGCCTGGGGCTACATAAAGGAGTTTGGCCGATTAACAATCGTGCTTCTCCTGAAGTTCTTGGTATCAATAGTAATTGCAGCTGTTGGCGTTCATGCAAAGTTTGTGATCAGTCGGAAATAACAATGAAGATGCTAATTTGTGATCATTGTGAAGAGTCATTTCATGTCTCTTGCTGCTACCCCGCCTGAAAAAATACCTCATGATGAGTGGTTCTGTCATTCTTGTTTGAAGAAGCGTTGTAAAATATTGAAGGAGTCAACTAGCAGCAGTGAGATGAGCAGATGTAGAAATGCAACTTCCAAGGGTGTATTAGGTCCTATAGCAGTTATGTTGGAAGACTCTGAGCCATACACAACCAATGTTCGTATTGGCCGAGAATTTCAAGTAGATATTCCTGGTTGGTCTGGTCCAATTGCCACGTATGTATGTTCTATCAGTAATCATCGTATTAATTAATTCTTTTTCTTTCTTTGGTTCGTTTTTCTAAAATAATGTTGATGGTGTGACAATATAAGTCTTCTAGTGTTTGTTCTGAAATGAGATAGATGATAACAGTAATCTGCAGAAGTACTCCTCTGCCTATAGGTTATATTATACATATCAAAAATCGTATGCAGGATACATTTCCAGAAAATTGCTATATATCTATTTTATGTAGGAGACTTTACTATAAACCTCCTCTGAGTTATACACCTGTCTAGCACAACGCGTTTAATGTGAGCATGCCCAACATTTGAAATTTTTGTAGTGTCCACCATTACTTGAGCATTGTGCACTTATAGGATGGTGTATTGCCTTTCTTCTAAGAAGCATGTTATATTTTATCCGTATTCTCGTTGTTGAAATTTCTGGTATCTATAATTCTTATAGGTAACAAGTTTAGTATATATAATAAAGCATGCTGCACCCAAGTCCTTGATGAGTACCTATTTTTCTTGGTTTGCTTGATGTCTAAACTTTCACCCACATAACTCCACAAGCCCTTGCATTTTAGTGTCTTAATGAATTATTCTCCCGTCTTGCTTTTATTTTCAAAATATAGGATCACTTTTTTAAAGTCAATTTGAGATATTTTCAAATTCAAAATTGGTATAAATTCATTTAATTTTAGACAAAGCAGTTATGAACTTTGTAAATTGTCTGAAAGTACTACTAATTACAAGATTTGATGTCTTTAAAAGCTAAATGAGTCATCATTTTGAAATTGAAAATATATAGACTTCGAAAAGTCAAATTTGTTCTTATATTTTGAAACAGAGGGAATATTTGTTTTCATTCTCCTCCTTTATTCTTGTTTGTTTGTTTGTTCTTATTTGTTTTTTCTTGCTTAGCTCTATTGCAGTCTCCTTGCTTATCTGCTTATATCGTTTTGATAGTGAGGTAATCATATTGTTAAAATTCCGGTGTACAGACCGGTTAAGAATAGACAATCAAGGGAATGATGGGTATCTCAAAACTTGTCTGAAGCCTTTTTTTTTTTAGCTACTACTTTTCCTGAGATAGTTCTTAATTGAATCAGAGGAAGGTTGTGCCACTATGTACGGTATGGTTATTATGATAAAACTTGTATATTCTACCCACACAAAATAAGTAACAGTATACACATCTGCTCGAGTAATGGACCAAAGTTAATTATGAAACATAAAGGAGCTTTACGTGTTGTCCGGCTTTAAATCTCATATACACTTCAACTTGCTGTACTTCAGAATAAAGGTTACATGTACCCAGAGACTTATTTACGTGTGCTTGAAGTTGTCTTTGCTTGTGTGTTTGATAAACTAGCAGCATCATTGGGCACTAAAGAAGCTAGTTCTATCTTTGATTCCTTTTTACTCTATGCACCGTTTATGAGTTTACCATTTGTGTAGTCTGATATATAGGTGTTGCCCTTGGCCATTTTATGTTTACTTTGATGAGATTTGGTGCAGTGAGGTTGATAATATTGGTGAACCGATGGAAATAAATCCTTCAGAAGGTGTTAGCTTTCAAGTATGCCTCCTTTCTTTATAAACTAACTTCATTGTTCCAGTTGGCAGTAGATTGACACAGTACTACCTGCTCTTTGTTTTCATAGGAGAGGAGTTTGGGGAAGTCTTATAGACTCCGCTCTATCTGTAATTGGCTTCAATGTCGAGAAGTCATATACGGTATTGGAGAAGGTGTTAATGGAACTGTATGTGGAAAGTGGCGCAGGTATACAAAAAAACTGTTTCTGTTTCCAATTTGTTAGTAGTATCTATCGTTTTTTCTACAAGTGATTCACGTAAGATATTTCACTTTTTTAATCATACATCTGATGAAAACAATTTCTTTAGATATGGATAAATATGCCAGGGACATCAAGAGAGTGAGATTTAGTCAAGTAGACTAGCCATTTTATTTTTTTTGTGGATAATAAGCTTGGTACTTGATCAAAATGAATCTTGTCAAGTTTGGACTTTTTTAGTTTTGTGCACTGGAGGTAGTCTATATAGCTAAGAAATAGAACAAAATGAAAAGCATCCAGAGATAATATTTGTATTCTTGATATATTGCAGGTTTCAGTTTTGCAACTCTGGGCATGTTTCTTGTTCTCTTGAGCAAATGCAATAGTGCGGAATTTGAGCAAAAGAAATTTATTCATTTATTTCAGAAGTTGGCAATAATCAATGCAAACTTCAGATCATGCGTTACTCTTTTTTTGTGTCCATGATTATTTGTGTATTACACCATAGTTATGCTCATTCTGTCCAGCTGCTCATTAAAGTGATTTTTCCCTACTATGTTAATATGTGCAGCGTTTTGCTTCTGATTTGTTGTTTCCTTTTTCTTTTAATAAAATTTCCTTCCTCATTGTTTGTCAAAATGATTCTGAAAGTTTCTATACTACTCGATATGATTTATTTACTAAAGTTGTTGTATTACAGGGCACCTCTTTTCGAAGTTCAAACTGATAATTGGGAGTGTTTTCGCTCTTTCCTTTGGGATCCTACTCATGCTGATTGTGCTGTGCCACAAGTAATAATAACTATCCATCTATAATTGTTCTTACTTATCATTTTTGGTCTATTTTGTCTTATGCATAATCTAAGAATTTTCATTGGTAATCTAAGAATTTTCTATTGGTACATATATCGATATATATATATATATATATATATATATATATATATATATATAGGGCTATATATATATATATATATATATATATATATATATATATATAGAGAGAGAGAGAGAGAGGAAGGATAAGAGCGCTCCCCTTATCTAGCACTCCTCCTTAAATAGCACTCCTTTATTAAAACTACGTCGTTTTGGAGATTTTTAAAAGAAAGCGGTCCCACTTATTTTCTTTTTATTTACAAAATTGCCAACCGCGACCCCACTTGTTATTTTAAAAAATCTCTCAAACGACGCAGTTTTAAAGGAGGAGTGCTCTTTAAGGAGGAGTGCTCTTGATCCTTTCTATATATATATGTGTGTATATACAAATAATGTTGAGTATCTGTTTTATTCTTGCCTCAGTGACGTTTTGCTGTCTTCTTCTTCTTTTTCTCTTGGGGTTGTTTTTTGGTTCCCTTAGTTTGGCTTTTATGTACCATTGTCCTTTCAAAAACATCTAAAGGAAAGTCACTGGTTTCCTTTTAATATTTGATAATTTGGCATCTCTGGTCACTATAGCTTTAATCACTTCCATTCGTGAAACTCTTTATGTTCCTTTTATAATTGGTCTCTATATTTATCCATTTCAGGAACTGGATACAGATCAAGTTCTGATGGATTTAAAATATATAGAGATGGTATGTTGTAGCACTTTTGTTCTAATGCCTCACAAATTTAAATTTCTATAGGTTGAGATGAATGGTAAATTCTGTCTTAAATTTTGATTTTGCCAGTCGCATTTCCCCATATGCTCGCTTTTTTACATCGCCGCTTAGAATTAGCAAGTTTCAATTTAGTATGGTTAGTTAAATGGACCTGGAATCTCATTTTCAATTCATTATTTATTTAAAACATGTCGCAACAGTGACAAATAATATGAGGGAAGATCAAATTTTGGTCTGTTGCTTGTTATAAGTTTTTCATATGCACCTGTCTAGCTGCCAACAGAACCCCACCTGTTAAAATGTAATTAGTCATCTATATGCTCGTGTTAGTAGATTTAGTTGCACTCAGCTACTTGCAGATAATATTTTTCCATATGTAACAAATGTTAACAGCTTGTACTCGTATAATAACCAGTTCACTAGTATGTGGAAAGAGTTTTAGTTCAAAATTGAAACTTTAGCAATAGTTTCGCATGTTTCTATCTTTATCATTCCATTTGATCATAGGCATGGATAGAGATTTCTTCTAAGGAATTTGATTAATTTTTGTTAAAAGTATGATATATGATTTTGGACTCATTTTCTAACAGCTTAAGATTTAAAGGAATTGATGACTTAAAATAGGGTCAGAGATCTGGTTTCTCCATGTCTTATTCAACTCCTCTTGTTTTTGTTTGTTTCTGCCACTATGTTTGGGAGTTGCATGTGAGTAGTTTTAAGGGGGCAGTGCAAGGCTTTTAGAGCATCTGGCATTTTAACACTTGAAATTTATCCTAGCTTTTAAGCATTTGACAGTGATTTTAATGTGTAATCCAAGTATTTGGTACATTTCCACTATGCTATACTAGTGAAGACCTTGATATATTTTATATGCCATGCAGTTGAGGCCTCGGCTGGCTGCTAAAAAACCCAAACTGGGTTGCAGCAAGAGTGTTGATTCCAATGGTCCTGCTGAGGATGTGAGAAATATGGATACACTTTAGTTATCCTATTTGGAATTTGCACATAAACATGCAAGCGAGGTAATTCCATTCGGCCAGATTTTCTCCATCACAATTGGCTATTGGCTGGTGTTGTAATTGCCGGATAATTTATTAGAAAAGGTGGGGTGGGGCGGGTGGAAAGGGGGTATATTTGTTCAAAATGATTGGTCTGAGTTGCTGCTGGTCTGTGATTTCTTTGGCGTTTTGTTACTGAAGGAACTTTCAGAATACTTCCTTCCTTCATCAGCCATTGTAACCGAATGCCATTGAAGCACCGGAAAAGGAAAACCAATTCCGTCAATCAGTTCAATTATTGATCTTTTAGCATTTTCATCTTATGGTATTGCATCCTTTTTGGATGGTTGCCCTCGTTTAGCAATTGATGGAATTTAAGGAATAATAGCCTGGTATTTAAGAGTTGGCACATATTAATAATGTAATAGAGCAAAAGCTATACATATCTGGGGATGCTCCTGAAATATGTCAGTTTGTTGAGGGACCTGGATTCAAATTGTATCTTTCTGCCAACTCCATTTCATTACTCGTTCAAATTTATGATCAGTCGGTCATTTTATAATGTGAATAAACACTATACGCTTGCACAAGAAGAGCAATTTCGTTGTTTAAGGTTTATTGGAGAAAGAGATTATATATATATATATATATATATATATATATATCAAATGATAAATCAAAATGGTCAGTACAAATGCATAAATTGCACAAACTTACCTTCCCCCCTAGATTTTTTTCCTTTTCCTCGTTCAGCTCAAGTGATCACGGAGAGGTTTAGGGAGAGATGTAATATCAGCATTGCTAGCTTGCCATTTCCACACATAATTGTAATTAATTAATTATTCATCTTTTAAATTTTGAGATCAAATGACTGATATATTTTATTTTAAAATTATTATGACATATAAAATTTATAATAAAATAATTTTATTATATATTATATAATTATAATAATCGTAATGGATTTTAAATTTAATAGTAACAAAAGCAAGAAGTTAAAAGATAATTTATAAGAGTAGCATATGGCGCACAATTGTCACATGTTGTTCGTGATAAGATAATTTTGGCGCCAACCCGTATGCTCCTTAAATGACCAAATCATCCTTCGATTTCCTTATTAAAGTATTAACTAAGCATGGGCATTCCAGTAATATTGTGCACAAAAACACGAGCTGGCTTGCTTATGTCCACGTCAGACGTAAAAAATAGCCTTACGGCTCCGACAACTGCTAAACAACCGGAATGTATCCTTTTACATTTGTCCTTTTTTTCAGTTGATCATATTTTGTGTTTGGAAAAACAAACCCAAAAAAAAATAAAAATAACGAGGAAGAGAGAGAGAGAGAATGGCTGCCTGGTTGGTTTATCTGTCAATGGAAGAAGCTCACGGTTATGATAGAGAGAGAAGAAGAACATAATTTATCCACCACCTTCTTCTTCTTCTTCTTCTCTCTCCTCCTCATACACTATCTTTTTCTTCTTTTGTATTAGAATCAGAATTAAGAAGAGATAGATTTATTGATTGATTCAATTTGTTAAGATTATTTTGAGGATATCATTTTGCAGTAATGGGTACTTTTGATAGCTTTAGAAAAGCTTATGGGGCATTGAAGGACTCCACCAAGGTCCAACTTGTCAAGATTAATAGCGAATTCAAGGTCTGTATTTCTTGCTATATAAAACTTTTTAATCTTCATCTGGGCTTGTAAATGTATGCGTGTTATCATTTGTTTTCGTTAAGTAGACATAATTTAATTTTTCAAGTTTTTGTGTTAAACATTTCTAGCTTGTTTAAATAAACGCCCCATTTTTTTGATTTTTTGATGGAAGGATTTGGATGTTGCCATTGTCAAGGCCACCAATCATGTAGAATGTCCTCCTAAGGAGCGCCATATTAGAAGTGAGTTTTGATTTATGTTTTGTAATATGTTTGTGATCAATAATGGAATAAATCGCATTTGGTTTTAACAAGACCCCTACTAAACCAAGATTTCATTTATTTATTGGTTTTCACCTATTTGTTCTGTTGACAATTACCCATTTTGATAGAACCCTAGGCACATCTTTAATTGAACATGGTTTGGAATTATTCTGGCCCAGAAGGGTTGTTTTGAAATGGATCTTTTTATTGTGTATGGATTGACATTACAATTTCTTCTTTTTCTTTTGGAGAATCTCATTTTTGTGTTTTTCTGTTCTTCATAGAAATTTATTCTGCAACCTCTGTGCTTCGTCCTCGGGCAGACGTTGCCTACTGCATTCATGCACTTTCTAGAAGACTGTCAAAGACACGCAGCTGGATTGTAACGTCTTCCACACTAGTTTGTTGATCTGGTTTTCATTTATTTGTTCACTTAATAATTATGTTGAACTTGCTATTTCGTACTTACTGAACACATCAGTTTTTTTTACCTCAAATGATATCATAATGCCCGTTAGATAAGCAAAATGGTAGGATTAGCTACAATTGGAGTTTCTACCTAAATTTCTACTAATTCAGTTTTAAATATATTTCTAAACGCAGTTAGTTAGGAACATTGTATCTCGGCCTCTTCTATCTTACCTTGTGAATGTCAACAGGTTGCAATAAAGACATTGATAGTTATTCATAGGACATTGAGAGAGGGTGATCCCAGCTTCCGAGAGGAATTACTTAACTACTCACATAGGGGATATGTTTTCCAGATATCCAATTTTAAGGACGACTCAAGCCCTCTAGGTAAACTGACATTTTTTTTCAATGTAGCATAACAGAAATTCATGGTTTGATGCATGTCAAATTTGAAAAAACTGAACGATTTTTCTTGACTGATATAAATATCATGCAGCTTGGGATTGCTCAGCTTGGGTCCGGACATATGCACTATTTCTTGAGGAACGGCTTGAGTGTTTCAGGGTATTGAAATATGATATTGAGAGTGAGCGTTTGACTAAATCAATACCAGGAACATCCAAGGTGTGATATTTTTTGCATTAGAAGAGGTCACTTTTTTGACTTTGTTATATGTTTTCTAGTGATAGTCAGAAAATATATTAAATACTAATTTTTTTTATGTCAGGTGCATAGTTGCACACGACTTATGAATGGCGAAGAGCTATTGGGGAAGCTACCAGCATTGCAGCAGCTCCTGTACCGCCTAGTAGCATGCCAGGTAATTATTTTGCTCCTCAAGAAGCTGCTGTGAGAGGCATCTTAAAAGTATGGCTTGAAGTGTTCAATTTTTGTTATCCAATTATAACTTTTTCCCACTTCAGATTAGAGTATAACTTTTTCCCCCTTCAGATTAGAGAAAAACACAATATCTAACTTGCTCCTAATTTTTGCAGCCTGAAGGAGCAGCTTTCCACAATTACCTTGTACAATATGCCTTGGCTCTGGTATGCACAACTTAAACAAGTCTAAAGGAAAAAGTGTATTGTGCTTAGCGTCTGTATGAGCCGAAGATATTTAGGAAAGTCTGTGAAGAAATATGAACTAGTACATCTATTAGCAGTGCCACTTCAGTGAGTTTTTTCAGTTAAAATTACAGAGATTCCTGATAAGCTAAAATATCCAGTAGATAGCGCTCTGAAGACTATTGTTGAGATTTTATACCTGAGAAATTGGAAGGTTGAGAAGTTCTAGTACAGAGTTTTGTTGTCTCTGATCTTTTTGTTTTCAAAGGCCTACTACTTGTTATCATGAAGAGATAGCTTCATCAGAAAATATTTTCACTTTTATTTATCCACTATAGGCATTTTTTGTATATAAACATCAAAGATGACTTGTTATAATAAGACTTTGAAGGATCTCATACTCTTATTGACCGAGTGTTGTATATAGTTGGATTGAACTTTCTAAGATTCAATGATAATAATATAGGTGCTGAAGGAGAGCTTCAAAATATATTGCGCCATTAATGATGGGATTATCAATCTTGTTGACCTGGTATGATTTTACTTTTGTCTCTAAACCTGGACAACATTATTACCTTTTAATTATGAAGTCCTAATTTCTTCACCTTCCTGCAGTTCTTTGACATGTCCAAACATGACGCAGTTAAAGCACTCAATATTTACAAAAGAGCTGGACGACAGGTGTAACACCTGCGCTTTTCTATGTAAAAACTAATTGCTTCAAGCAAATGTTTGGGAGGCCGTATTTTCTTTTAGACATTCTTGCTAATTCTTTATTTCCTTTGCCTTTTTCTTGTTTTTATAGGCTGAAAATCTTGCTGACTTTTATGACTTCAGCAAAGGTTTGGATCTTGCAAGAAAATTCCAGTTTCCAACACTGAGACAGGTTCTATTTTCTTTTTGCTTTTCATAGTTCGAACTTCGAAGTTAAAAGCTCTAGAAAACTTCAACAGAGTTTCTTATGTGTGGGTCTTGCTGAAATCAACAGCCGCCACCTTCATTTCTATCAACAATGGAGGAATATATAAAAGAAGCTTCCCAAATAGATTCCGCCTCAAGCAGGAGACTGGTGAGGACATTCATTTATTTAATTTCTAAACTTTCCTTTTAAACACATTTGCCAAATTGCGATATGTTTATATATGCAACTTTGCATTGTAATGCCAATGTATTAAGTGTTTAGTCATTTGCATTGAATATGTTACTTTGAGAATAGGAGTATCAGGACACTGAGCAAGAACCCGAGAAACCTGACGAACCTGCTCCTGAGGAAAGTGAGAAGCAAGAAGTTGAAGATGAAGAAGAAATGGCAGATACACAAGAGGAATCTGAACCTAAGAAAGAGGATGAAGTTCCTCCATTGATCGCTACTGAAGAAATCGGGGACCTTTTGGTAATTTTAAAGCTTTTACTCTGTTTCCTTTCTTAGGCTATTTTAGCAAATTCTCAAGTGTGTCATCTTTCAACATCTGCCTCTGCAGGGGTTGAATGAAGTAAATCCAAGAGCTGCAGAACTAGAGGAAAGCAATGCATTGGCTCTTGCCATAATTCAACCTGGTAAATGTTATAAACATAATTTGATGATAAGATTTACCTTGAATAGCTTCTTCCAATTCAATAATTTAGGCACAATGAATTTCACTATTTGAGTGGGAAAGATTTTCTTTCCCCTGTAATAAATGTTGTCCTAAGGAAATTCCCTACAAATATGATTGTTTAAGTACCGAACAAAGATCTTCAAGGCAGATGCCCATTATTACTTCCTCGTTCACATGTATTGATAAATTCTTGTGCACACCGGATAAATTCAAGATCCAATAACTATAACTAAGAAATTTCTGTTGGAATTGCATTGCCCTATTCAAAATATCAAATTGATCATGCGCTTTCCAGACATTGCAAAAAATTCTGATACGTAGATATCATGCAGGTAATGATCCCCTATCGACGAACAATGCTTTGAGTGAAATCGGTAATACATCAGGTTGGGAGCTAGCACTCGTTACAACACCAAGCAACAATAATAGCAACGCGGCACAAAACATCAAACTGGTTTGTTTTTTTGTTTTCATTCTAATTAGAGTGCCAAAGTCTTGTAATTTGGGATCAAAATTTGATCTTTTATTGACCACCAGTCAAGTTAATAACTTTTTTTCCATTAGTTGCACATTTAGCGACCCTGTCCAAAAATGTCCGAGGATAAACAGATTGCTGCTTATGAATTTACTATAAACAGATTGCTGCTTCCATAATATAAAAATATCCGAGGCTTATGAATTTACTATAAACAGTTTGCTGCTTCCATACTAGGGGTTGATTACTAATAATGTTGTTGGTTTTTAGGGCGGTGGATTCGACAAGCTTTTACTGGATAGCTTATACGAGGATGATGCTGCGCGGAGACAAATACAAATGCAGCGTGCAGGGTACAACACATACGGATATGGATTGTCCCAACAAAACCCATTTGAGCAGCAGGGGGATCCATTTGCAATGTCAAACAGCATAGCACCGCCAACCAATGTACAGATGGCCATGATGCAGCAGCAAATGATGCAGCATCAAGAAGAGCAGCAGCAGCCGCAGAAAAACACGATGATGATGATGATGGTACCTTATCAAAATCAACCCCAATATCCTCAACAACAAATGTCATATTTGAGATATTCAAACCCTTTTGGAGATCCCTTTAGCAGCTATTCACCACAAAGCTCAATGCCATCACAGGGAAACCATACATTACTCTAGGGATATGCCACACTTTTTCATTTTCTTTGAGGTCTGTGTATTCTTTAGACATTATATCTTCTTATGAATATGAAATACTCTGCTAGATAAATTATTATTTCAAAAATTAAACTATATTCACATTATAATTTGAATTTATAAAATTAACTAGAATTAAAGTCAAATAAAACTCCACATAATATTTTGTTTAATTTAATCCAGTAAAATATTTTTTATTTTTTTAAAAAAATACATATAAAAAAAATTGAATAGGATTTTGATTTCGAGGCAGATATCATATTTGAATTACTAGTATTTCATAACAATTTTGATGCCTGGTGGTTGGGTTGGCTGGGTCAAAAATGGACAACTAGAGTAGCTGCCCAACACTGAATAATTTCATTAATATGCGACAAAATTTATTGAATGTTAAATTTCAATATTTTAAACGTTTTTGGGGTCCATTTTATACTCGTTCTCAACTACCTTTTTTACTATTAAATAAATTCAGTTAGAGGTCAAAACTCTTTTTTCATTTTTCTTTCTTTTTTGATACCATTATATTTATTTATTATACTACTAATATCATAGCATAGGAGATAGGGATTTAAAATAATGTTTTTTTAAAATGTTACATATTTGGTGAGCATCCTTTTGAACTTTTTTCTGTTCATAAGTAAAAAAAAAAAGCTTAAATATAATTTATTATCTTAAATCATAAGTCATATTCTACTTTGGTAATCCATCTTTTAATTTTGTCAATTAGATGATTGAACTATTAATTTTTTTCAATTCCGACAAATTTAGCATGACACGTTAGAAATTGTTGATGTGGCTATCTGGGTGGGCCATTAATCAACTAATGTGTATAAAAAAAAAAATTTAATATATTCAAGGGTAAAATTGTTACACAACAATCAAAAGCATTAAACTATCACAGATGTCCTTTTTTTATTTTATTTTTCCCAAATCTGGCAGTTTTTTTTTTGCTAGCCACAATTGTGGAAGCACAATGGTTGTGGATTTTGAGAGTGCAGTTGGGATGAGAATTGAAATATGATCAAGGATGAAAGATTTGATCGACAGAGACAGCCATGTAGTTCGATTGATGATGATGGTGGAATTTGTGGGGTTTTTGTGGTGTAATTATTTGTGTTTTTTGGTTCGATTTCTTGCGGAATTTTTTTCTTTTGGTGGTGTAATGTTGATGATAATGGCGGGTAGAGGTGATGATAGTGGTGAGCATGTGTTGTGGTGATAGGGAAGATGAGTGGGCTTGACAAAATTGTCTAATTTCTTAAATATATAATTTTAGTTAATAATAATTTTTTGTCTTTTGATCTTTCATTTTGGTTTGGGTTTCATTTGATTGTTGGTTTGGGTTTGCAATTTGGTTGCTGGTTTGAGTTTGCAATTAAGATTTCTGTGTTTGTTTATGTTGCCTAGGGTTTATACTTGGAATTTTCTGAATTTTTTGATTTTGTAGCAATGGTTGGACTAGTGATGAAGGAGACAAATCTGTCGAAGTTTGGATTTTTCGAGAGTTGTGAGATCCAGTATGTTGTTTTTGATTAGTATCAATGTCTAATATAAAGTGATTTGACGAATTTACCTTTTAAATATGTTAAGAAAAAATAAAATACTATTTTTTATTATAACTCAAATTTGATTAATTACCATCCAAAAATATCACGCCAATGATTTTCACGTCAAGAGACTAATTTATCGTAATTGAAAAAAATTAATAGTTTAATTATTTAATTGACAAAATTAAAAGGTAAATTATCGAAATAGAATATGACTTATAATTTAGAATAATAAATTATATTTAAACCTAAAAAAAGGAGAAGGGGGAACTCCATATCTTAATTTTTATATATGACCAATAATTAAATATATATCTTAATTTTAGGCACAACAAACGTAATAACTTTTCCCGATAAAGTTTCCTTCCATATATAAATACTCATAGATTCCAATTTATATACAGATGCTATAGTTTGTCTATTCCTCAACAAAGTAAGTTATAGGTTGTATTCTTTTTTATCATGCGTTTGGATTGAAAGAATGAAATGAAAATTTAAATAATTTATTTTATTTTAATTGAAATGAGTTATTTTATGTTTTTTTTTTTCAAGACCCTAATGACTCAATGATAAAAAAATTACTCATAAGACTTTGATCATTAAATCTTGGGCAAAAATGTTAAATTTCAGTTAAAAAATAATAATAATTCAATTCATTGCAATCGCAATTAAACACAATTTTTTTGATGAGTCATTTCATTTTCATATTTATTACTTCAATCCAACGTAATTACACGTAAAACAAATAATCTTAAACAAGTAAACAAATTTAAACAGGGTATCTATCCACATGAAATTTAATAAAATAATCTTGTATACAAGAATCATGAAACAAAGACACGAATTTTATATACACGGACAATACATAAAACTTTAATTCCTTTAAAATTTACTCTAACATCAAATGTTGCCTATTATATTTACAAATCGTAAGACTAAATATTTATTTACTTTTTTGACTTTGCCGCGGGTTACAACTTACAAGGGCTCTCTTCAGGTTAATCACGATTACTTTGACGGTACAAATGTCAAATACAAAAATATCATTAATTTAACATTATATTTTGTGTTAAAATATTACTCCATCTCTTCTTTCTAAAATTAAATATTTTATTAGTTATTAAGAATGTATTTTGAGGACACGGGACGTAAGAATTGCCTAACGTCACTCATTGCATGAGATATTATTTTTAAAAAATTAAAAAATTATTTTTTATATGTAACATGAAATTCATAAAATAAATTCAACCATGCAAAATCACAATCATTTTGAAAGCTGCCTCACGCTACTGTGACTTGTCTTTTAAAGACGTCGGACTCGGGACATATGAAGAACGTGACACAGTTAAAATTTGAAACCTGAATAAATTTACTTTTTTTCTAATAATTAATGCCACATCATCTCATAAATTCTGACGTGGCAAAGAATCACGCGAAGGGAAGGTAAAGGATTGTGGGAATTGCATTCCGGCACGTGGTAGTTGAATCTTGCACGACCCTTATTATAACTCAATTCAGGCGCACCGTCCTGCTCCTGGCGACTGGTGTAATATAAATGATAGTAAATCCAACCACAGAGAGGTGTGTCTATTCCATATCCAATCCCTGTATATATATATATATATATATCTTCTCTCTCCTATTTAATCCCCCAACACCCGGAACAAGAAAACATTTTCTGCGGAAATATAATTCCATCCGCCATCTAATCTAAAAAGATGGCGTCAATGGGGATTCCTTCTGTAGGAAAAAACTCATCGGCATCCATTCTTGATCCTCATCGTGTTCGATCGAATCGTATCGTATCGATTCCCAATCCCGGATTCAGAAACCAATATTCCCTACGAATCTCTGCATCCATGGCTGTATCCGATATTCCTTCTTTTTCACCCTGGTTTAAAGATTTACAATCCGGTAGTAATAGGCTTGTAAATCAAGAAGATTCGAAATTGTTTCAAGGGAAAGATTCGATTTTTTCCGATGATCTTGATGGGTGGGTTAGAGGTTCAATAGTGGAGATTGTCAAGAACTTGAAAAAAGCTCCTTTGTTGGCTCATGTTTATTGTAACAATGGTGGGTTAATGGAGGTGATAACAGAGAAGGGGTTTGCAGAGGATTGGCCTAATTTGAAAAAGAAGTGGAGGGAAGGAGAGAAAAAGTATCCGGATGGAGTCATACTTGTTGAAGAACTCAAGGACAATGAAGATTTGGATTTGGAAATTGGTGAAGAGGAAAGAGAGACCAAGGCTTGGGGGTTACTGATTCAGGGGAAAGGGCCGGAGAGAGAATGTGTGCCGGCTTGCTATTTATTAAAAACTTGTAGGGTAAATTCAGGGGTGGGGTTGTTTGCGACTCATTTTATCTTGGTGAAGGTTAATAGTTTTAGGGAAAGTGCCTTTTCCCAGATCAGAAATAGTTGGTCGGTTGGAACAGATGGAGAGGGGAGCAGTCACCCAGAATCACGATAATCAAACTTGTAAATTTATTCAATCTTCTGCTTAATTTTAAGCTCTCTCTTGTTTCCTGTTCCTTTTTCTCCCATTTGAACTTCACATATACAAACAAGTGTTTTTGCTGTGCTTATGTGTTCCCTTGTGCATCAATTTGATATCTGCTTTAATTACCTAATCATATTCTTAAACATATAGTACTACTACCTCCGTTACTAAAAGATTGTTGTTTAATATTTTGGTCATTTATCAAATAAAATTTGTTTGAAATTCCATCATTACCTCTGCCTCTTTATGGGAAGTTGAAAACTATTAATATAAGGGAGAGAATTTCTTGGGACAATTAGAAAAGATGGGGGTGTAATATAGAAAAGTAAATAATTTATTATTTCTCGAAAGTTATAAACCATAAACATTTTGAAATAAATTTATTTTTTCTTTTAAAACGATAATCTTTTAGGAACAAAGAGAGCAGTATCCAAGACCAAAGATGAGTAAATTTTGTTGAAGCCTGCAAGCACCTCACAGTAGCCTATATAATTAGTAAGTTATGCATTCACTAACTCTATAATTTTGTTCGGAAATTATTTATTTTAAAATGATTTAAAATTCACATATAAGTGTTTTAAGTTGGAACTTATAAATAAAAAGTTTTGATATCAATTTGATTTATAAATTATAAATTAAGTTAAAATAAGATATTAAGATGTTTAAGTAATAATGACTTACTAATTACTTATAATTACTCATAATGACTTATAATGATTAAAAGTTGCATGTCCTCCTTCTCTGCACGTCAAATCTCATAAAGGGGGTGACGTCTAGCCGTTAAAGAGTTATTTATCCCCATTTGCAAGATCCAAAAAGAAAAAAAATTATGATGCTATAAGGTCTATAAACTCCTCCCTCAAAACACAAATTATTTTAATTTTAAAAATATATCTTTAATTTTAAAACTAAATAAAATATTTACACCCTCACAGTGACACGTGCAAAGGTAATTCTATAGCCCGACCACTGACCAAAGTAGCAGCACAACTTGCACAAGGCAGATTGTGAAATTAAACCCTCCCAACAAACGCGGCAAAATTCCTTTGGGCCCCATAAACCCCTCCACACTCTTTTTTGAATTTGAAAGTTTGAAACTCATACAAACGAACACACGCCAAAACATAAACAAAAACAAAAACAAATTGTAGTCTAGTTTTTGGCGAAATTATAAATAAAAAAAACATGAGCTACTTCGAAAATTACCAGAAAACGCTTGTCAGCGCGCTCTTCCCTCAATTCAAATCAAAAATCGCCAACACCCAAAAAAATCTAATCATATTTATGGCAACCACATCCGCTCTTTTCTTTCCATATCTTTTAAAAACCCTAAACCTAATCACAAATTCTTGACTCCAATATACAACCAATGGTTAATCGATCTTCACTATTCTCAGTCTAATTTTTTCAATCTTCTCTCTTTCTCTTACCATTTTGAATCTAAACTTCTTGGTTTTGGAGTGTGAAGCTTCTTGGAATTTTCATTTCTTGATAACAATGGGTGATGACTGTGGTAGAGGAATAATTTCAAGCAAATCTTTTGCTATACCCAGATCTAAATCCAAGGTTTGGATTTAGAATTTTTAAGTATGCTGTGATACTAGGCGACTTTGATTTTCTTTTATCGTACTCATTTTTCTGGTTTTTTGGTTTGATTTGTAGTCAATGGCGGGACAGACGAGGGATAGTTTAGAAGTTGGAGAAAGATCGGAACTTGGGCATAAGAGAGTTAAAATGAGAGATCTTGAATCCGTGTTTCGGTCCGAAGGTAATTCTGTTTTTGTAAGTATTTTTATGATGATAAATTTGATTTGGGTAAATACTGAATCCAAATAACTGAATTTATCATAGGATGATATTTTTATGGATTCTGTAACTTATACTACACTTAATTTCGGATTATGTAATGTACTGAACCACTCAATGGAGTCAGGCACGTACCATTCAAAAAGATAAGAATTGAGAATTTCTCGACTTACTAGAAACAAAAAAAAAACAGTTTCCCTTGACTTTGAAAACATGTATACTCACTCTTCCAGAAGGAAGAGTGCCATTTTTCTGATTATTTACAAAGAAAATGACACTCATTGTTTCCAAACTCTCTGTCTGGTGGGGTATTATATATACAAGTTTAGTTTATCTGATTGGTTTATGTTAAAGCTTTGAACAATTGATGTTCAAGACCATTTTTTGTTGAATTTATGCAACAGGAATTTACACCCATTGCCACAAATCTTGGAAAAACAAACAAGCTGCCGACCTTTCATATTTTGCTGAAAAAGAGATCTCTCAAGTCGCCAAGGAAATTGTAACCTTGAATTCAAATGCTTTACACTCAGGTAGAATTGGGAAGGACACATCACATGTAGTGGTTAGCCCGCCCTTCCTATCACTTGATCTCAATTCCACAGTTGACATGGCCAACTATTTGACCAGTGGTAATACTCAGGCATGTGTTGAAGACACCAATAAACTGACCCCAAATTCTGATGTTAATTTTGAGAAGTCAAGAGGCCTTGGCTTGGACCTTAATGCAGAAGATGTTTCTACTTCTGTTAACCATGGCCTGTTTTCCCCTAACAAACATTATGAGCAGTTGAAGTTGAGAGATGCTTCAGAGTGTGGGAGTACTTGTGGCCCATTGGAAGAGAAAGATCCAATGAAAGTGTGGAAAGAGATGAAGCAAAATGGTTTCATGTCATCTTCACATGGAGGTGTACCAATGCCGAGGCCACGTGGGAGGAAAACTAAAGCTGATGGACTCAAGAAAAAGATGGAATTTGCCAGGAGAGAACAGGTTGACAGGTTTGCGAAGATTGCTGCTCCTAGCGGACTGCTTAGTGGATTGAACCCTGGCATCATAAACCATGTGAGAAACAGTAAGCAGGTTCATTCTATAATAGAGGCCCTTGTGAGGTCTGAAAGACGTGAAAATTGCCATGCAGGAAACAAACAAGAAAACCAAACCAAGACCGGAAGATTAGAATCAAGTGACAGGAAGGATCTGGAATGCCTGAATTGGTCAGGAATGAATAGATTCAATATTTTTTGTGAAAATGGTTACCTGAATACTTTGTCAGGGAACAGTAAGACAATTAACTGTCCTATGAGTTCAGAGCATATAGGGGAAGAAAATGACTCCATGGTAGAAAAAACAGGTTTTGATAGAAGTCATTGTCTATCATACTCCAACCTAAAGATTGAGGAGGATATACTCGCTCTAAAATTGTCATCGTCTGGAACTATGGCATCAGAGAATATGAGTTCTTTGTCTAATGAGGAGTCAGCAAACCTAACCAGTGTTTCTTCTCTTTCTGTCAAAGGTTTGTTTTTTATTTCTAGTATGATATGTTCCTCAGTTTTTATAGATGTTTATTACTTGATCTGTGTTATTTGGATGAATTTAGAACATAGTTAAAAGGAGCAAATAAGCTTTTTGTAATTTAAAGATTCAGTTCAGCAATTTTTTAATGGTAAAGTCGTGCCCATAACCTGATTTATATTATCCTTGCGTATACAGCTGCTAATGTAGCTTCTCAATGGTTGGAACTTCTTAATCAAGACATTAAAGGACGCCTTGCAGGTATGCTCAACTTTAAAGCATTACTGCAGACTGTTGAGGGTAGGCAATTTTCATGTCAGCCTGATAATGCAGCTGTTCTATTCTTGCAGCATTGCGACGTAGTAAGAAAAGAGTGCGAGCCGTAATTCAGACGGAATTGCCTTTCTTAATGTGTAGAGAATTCTCTTCTAATCAGGAGAATGATCCCTATGTTACAAAATTTTCTGTTAATGGTTCTTCGGATAATGCAACAGCTGCCATGCACAAAACCAGATGGAGTGTGCTGTTTGATCAGATGGATAAAGCACTTTCTGAAGAAGAGAAACAACTGGTGAGTCATTTAGAATAATGTTCTGTCTGCTTGTGCAAATTGACTGTTCAGGCATGTTTCAATAAATTATAGAGCATCTCACGTCAGTTCTGTGTGGACAAGCAGTATCTTGAGGCCTAGGCACCTAGCATATGTACTCTATAGACTGAATGCCATCACTTGTTTTGATTTGATTATGACATGAAACATACCGATGGCAGTTCATTCTACCAATTCTAAGTAATACCTCTAGTATGATATGGTCGTTGTTCTAATATGATGATGGACAAGTCATGATTGTAAATCTATATGAAAATACATGCCCCAAATCCCAATACTTGGTTCTCTGCTGATTTAAATTTTAAAACTCCTCGATGCACTGTTGAGTTCCCATTTCTAGCAATGGTTATTAAACTGATTTGCTTGTCTGAGTAGCTCTTTCATCAGGTCTTGCGATTATGTCTCAAAGATAAGCAAGGAAAAGTGGTTTTTTTCTTCTCTTTTTTCCTTGTAATGCGTCAAATCCTTTGCCTTGAATATAGTCTCATTATGGGATGTACATTTTCACTTTTTAGCCAGTTACTAGGCAAGGTTTTTCTACCTTCCCATTATTTTTTTTTCTTATCCTTTCCTGCAATGAATATTACTTCACTTCTATCTTGCCTCTTGTTAAGGAAGGGTACGTAAACCAGTCCTCTGTTCAAATTATTATTTTCAGGAAAGTTGGTGGAATCAAGTGAAGGAGATGCAGTTGCATTGTGACCACGGTCTTTTCCAATGTAGTGGAGAACCTGGTATGCAGCGACTGGGCACATCAGAAAATGACTGCAGGTAAGTTAGTAATATCCTTTCAAGGAACAAATTGTAATATTTTTAGCTTTTATTGCTAAAGGAAGACATGAAAATAAGAAAATAAGATTCCCTTTTCTTTGTAAACAATTATTAGTAATTTATTACTCTCATAAGCTCTATTAGGGATCATCATCACATAACTGATATTGGTTAGTCTAATGCTTTCTAAGGCCTGCAATTTGTAGGAAAATAAATACAACTGATACATTGAGAGGTAGGTTGTTAGTTTCTGAAAGCCAAAGACGAAATAAGTAGGGTGTTCACACTTTAGATTCTTGTGAACTAAATTTTTTCTCTTTTGCTGCCAAAGGTTACTTGTTTGGAATAATACAAGCGCAGAAGAAAAAATATGATTATATTGATTTCATAAGCGCATTTATGATGCGTCATAGGTCTTGTTTTAGCGTAGAAAGCACTTGTACAGGACAATTTTCTTGAATGAATTATTTATATTGTTACTTAAAAAAAATTGAATTAGTCACATTGCATAGAACATCTTTGCGTCTAAATGATGTCTTTTGTAGTTTCTAAAATCTTATTGAAAACTATGACCATCTCTCGAAGGGAATAAATTGCATAATGAAAACATTGCTGGGTAATTTTTTATATGATTTTAGCAAACTCAAACCTTAGAAAAAATGGCAGAGAAAGTAGAAAAGAGTTTACATTGTACAGTTTGAAACCAAACTACTGGTACATATACCCTTGGTGAGATTGTGTCAACATGAAACATGGGGTACTAACATGTAAATTCTTGGTTTGGGAACAAGTTGCTCAGTTGCATACCATGTCCCTTTATTGTTCATGTGATTTCTACTTCACTTCCCTCATTACAGCCAGCATTTTTTTTTTGTGATAGTCGCCATTCTGGCTTGACTATTTGATAATCTATTCGTTCTGCAGATTAGCGAAAGGGGACGACTTTGAAAGGGAGCGGGAGCTAGCTGTCAGGGCTTCTGCAGCTGCCTTTTACTCAACATGCAACTTTCTACAGTCGATGGAAAGCTTGCCCTCTTTTTGATAATTTTTGCTGCAACCCATCCTTGTATCAATCTATTCTAATCATACAGTTCTTTAAATCCTGATTTGATTTGTGTTAATCACCATGGGCATTAGGCATAAGATAGTTCCTTCTTTTTTCTTCCTTTCTGGGTTAGAGAAGAAATTAATTGTTGTTAACAACTCTAATTGTTGCCTTGAAAATTCGTGACTGTCCTTAATAACTGAATATTTCCTCTTTTGTTTTTAATTAGAAATTCCAAGGTTGAACAGTTCGGCTTTCATTCAAAAGTAAGAACTGTAGCCTGTAGGGTTAAATTGAATTCTCAATTTTGTCATATATGCATGTCAAATTCTGATTTAATTTTCTCTGAACTATTTACATCATCCATTCGACTACGCACCCAACAAAACAGCCATCCCTTTTACCTATCAACGATGCAGGAAGGCTTACCTTAAGTCCCTATAATTGCTTCCACTTGAAGAGATCAAGAGACTGACTTATACCATAAGTACTAGAAATTATATATATATATATATATATATATATATAGGAGAATCATCATAGCTTGCGTTAGTTATAGGCACTATTTCAGTTAAAGGTTGGGTTGGGATCAACCGCTACTCCCTCTAGCGGCCGTCCAGTCAATAATATAAGGAATAATACTTGTTTATGTAATTTGGGAGTAGTAGTTCAATACTTAATTTATTTAAGGATGAATATAATATAAACACAATCACTATTTCTTATATGGATTATCAATAATACTAATTAATAAAATAAATACGTATAAAGATAATTATTGATTATCGATCTTATAATTTTTAATTATAAATAAAAAATGATGATTGAATTTATATTATATTTCTATTCAAATAAATTACGTATTCAACTATTCCTCCCAAATTACCTAATCAAATAGTATTCCTTATATTAGTCTACTATTTGTTTTATAATTTTTATATTTGAGAACCAATTAAGGAGTAAAGTATTAATTAGCTATATTTTTTAAATTTAAATTATAACTATTTTAAGTCCTTAAGCTAAATTCTTTTATGTTGGCCGCTATTAGGGTTATTCAAATCGAGATTTTTCTGGACCCGATTCGGTTCAAGACAAAAAAGAACTTGTTCGGGTTCTAAGACAAAAAATCGAGATATATCGATTTTTTGTTACCGATTTCGGTTCGGCGTTTTTATAGTTCGGTTTTACCAAATCGGACCAGTATATACCAATTTTCTAAATTTTTTTTATTATTAATAATAATAATGATTATATTAATAAAATAATAATTATATTAATTTTCAGTAAAAATCGGTATCGTCGGTTCGATATATCGATCCAACCGGTACCGGCATCAATATTTGGCCTGTTTCGGTACTGATTTGGTTCGGACGGGTTTTTACCGGTTGAACACTCCTAGCCGCTACTCCCTCTAGCGGTCAGTAAAAACGCAATTGTGATGGTGTTATAATTTAGAATCACACACATGCACACAACAATAGAGAATTAAGATTCACACAGAGACTTACGTGATTCCCCAATTTGGGTACTTTACAAGCGGGGCTTGTTGTTTAATGATGATTCCTTGGTAACATATGGCTTTACAATAGATAATATTTATAGTCACTAATCCTATTCTAACCCTACTTCACATTATATCTCAATTATCCATAATGTTCTTCCAAAAACAACTCAGAAAAAACTCTAACTGTCGACCCGCGCGACCCGCGCGCTCCCTGCCGCGCCCCGCGCTACTAGTGCAAGAACTCCACCGACCCTGGTGCTCCCCGTGCCACGCTTGTCCTTGCATCTCCGATCCCTCACTACGCTTCACTTTGCTACGTTCTGCACTAACTTTTTTTAATAGTTTCTATGTTATGAATCACAAGTTCTAACAGATAGATTAGTGAAATAGTGCCCATAGGTAACGGAAGGTATGGATAATTTCTCATATATATATATATATATATATATATATATATATATATATATATATAGAGAGAGAGAGAGAGAGAGGCTGCTGCGATTAATTCTACAAGCCACTGTAACAACAATACATTCATACATCATTATAACAAGCATCAGTAAATACAAAGGCTGCTGCTGCTTAGATACTTGTCAGCAAAAATGATTACACATAACATAGTGACTATATCTCAAAACTCAATCTACAGGGTTTCTCATATTACATGACATAAGTTTTCTACAATCTACAAGGCTTCTATTTGAGATGTGAGTGTAGGGAATACAACACTACATTCACACCTGTATATTTAAGTACTTGCAAACGTGGCATGTTTACCGATATATAATGACTATGACTGCCTTGATGGGACCATATTGTTCCATGCAATGCAACTCTAGAGCCAGTTTGGTGCCATTCTACTTGATATAGGCTTCGTTGTTGCGTTACCTAGAACCTTGGCAAGTGAGCGATACTGCAACTTCACACTCTCTGCATTGTCCAATGTCTTAACCACATACCTGTTATTGAATTTTGAATTAGTAAAACCAAATTAATAAAACAAGAAACTAAAGAAACTTGTTCTCCAAAAGTTGAGAAGCCACCAAAGATACCAAATTATAATGTAGTACTCCCTCACTCCGTTCCGTATTATAAGATCATTATTGACTTTTTTAAATTCAAAATCGACACAAATTCTTTTAATTTTAATCAATAATACAATGATGAATTACTTGTTGTAAGCTCTATGTTTCATATTTTTTTATGTGTAGTCTCAATTTTGAGTTTGAAAATGTCTCGAATTGACTTTCAAAACTCAACAAGTTTGAAAAAGAATCTTTAGAGTGTCTAGGCTTGGGCCAGGAGAGGGTCTCTTAACGCCTTCTTTTTTCTTCTCATCGGAGTTCTTTCACAAAGACTTGTCATGGTAAGGAAGAAGGGGTCGGATTGACTTTCAAAAGTCAACAATGGTCTTATAATTTGGAATGAAGGGAGTATAACTGAATGAGCAGGTAAGTTATTTAATTCATTTCTGCTTAGCATATAAGTACCAACCATACTAGCAAGATATCCACAAACCAATTTTAAAGTAGTTCATACATGGAGTATAAAAAGCATGAAGTCACATCTCAACAAAATTTGTATCTTTGAGCAGAGACCAATCAACTACCAGCCAAAGGCCCAAAGCTATAAGTTGCTAATATCTATACTGCCATCCCCAATGGAATAGTTTTGGTAACGCATTTTAAACACCAGTCCCACACCGGAATATGCGGGGGAGATTTTAATACTCAAGTCCCCATAAGTTGGCATGACTTTTGGGTAATTATGCGGTGGACTAACCCAGGTGATGTTATTGGATAGTGGTTTGCTCCTTATCCTGAGCTCATGTTAAGACCAGGTGGTGGTCCTTCATGGTGCGGTGGGTGTGGAGCCCATAGGAATTGATTTTAGACTTGACTGTGGCCTGATGAGAACGTTAAGGACTTAAGTGGGGGAGATTATAATACCCAGTCCTACACTCCTATATCATAATGTTGGAAGTAAGATGTGGGATGGACCATATAATGTCTCAACTCTATTACAAACTTGTCATGGTGAGCCAGTGGTAGTGGTGGACTAAGATGACCAAACTAGTATTATTGGACAGTGGTTTTAGCCCTATTCTGAGCTCGGTATAGACCTGGATCATTAAAGGCTTGGTCATCACCAAGATTATTAGGGCATGGTTTAAACTCCCTCTCACAAGTTTATGTCATGTGTCTAATTCCCCTATCCCAGGTTCTTGAATATGCCCGAAGGTATAATTAATTCAATCAATGTCAAAGATAAAATCTGTCTGAGCATTACTAAAGATAGTTGAATTGCAAACAGAAAATATAATGAAGACAAGCAGATTACAGCGAGAAAACACACATGAAAAAAATATCCTACCCTTTCCAGGAAAATTAAATCACATCAGGGCCAGATACAGCTAATCCAACAAAGAAAACCATCAAGATAGCTACTGATATTAATTAGCGAGATAAAACATTAGCATAATGATGAAAAGGAGACGGAATAACAGTATAAACATGACTAACCATCCATTCAAGCATTGAGTCGTTACAACAGCCTCACGTCCGACAAAACGCTGTGGGGTCCTCTTATTGCCCTGGTTTCCCCCTCCAAATTAATATTTCCATCAAATGGTAATCAAGCACTGTAAACAAAGCTAGGAACTTGCATAAAAACCTTTATGATAACCCTATCAGTCACGGAAAATGGAAACTGAACACCTCTGGCCCTTGGATGATCTATGAGTGCTAAATCACCATAACCACTTTTATCCTACATGAAAACAGAAATTAGTATAGCGTCAGGGATGACAGCTCTTGGAGGCAGAAGTCTCCCAATATATATCTTGTCATTCTCACATCTCAATTGTTTTTTTTTTGCTAAATACTTGCATCTTAATTGTTGATGCATAAGGACATATAAAGTTGGAATGGATTTATCAGGAAAAAAATTTAAAGATATACGAAGTAAGAAGTTGAAGCAATCAAAATGGCAGTCACCAGATGAGAAGGATGTCAGATGGACAGTTCAGCCAAAAGATATTTGAATCAAGTAAACAGGAGATGCTAATGTGTTTTTTTTTTACTTTTTCCCAATTCAAATCACCAAAAAAAGAAGAAGAAGAAGAGAGAGGCTGCAGCCCCACTCTGACAAAAAAAAAATCATTTCCAAAATTTATTCGCATTAAATTATAATTATAACAAACATGGAGATGCTGCAGAGTTTGGGACACAAAGATAAACCTGTTCAGATTTCTCTCTTCTTCTTTTAGAAGAACGATATGCATGCAACTCTTCTTCCCGACGGAATGCCTGGACAGCAGCTCGCAGAGCTACAAGGAAGCATAAAAATTTAGAAACAAACAACATATAAATGTTCTTAAACTTGAGAAGTAAAATACTTGTCCTCACCACCATGGCTGGTTTTCTATTTACAGAAAAACATTAATGAGTATTTCCCGTAATATGATTTACATACTTTATGGTGAGAACTTGTGGTACTCTATATGACATTATCCAGAAAATAACTTAAAATTGAGCTACTGTGAGTATTGTCATTACAAAGGGTGAAAAGGTGCAGACATGTATAATAATATAACAAGTTGACAACCCAAATTTCTGAAAGGATGAAGCAGACGGTATGCAAATGTTAAAAGTAAAAGGTATACGATACTGATTATGTTATCAAACTATCAGCTCCTACTCTGAAGCTTCCAAAGGCATAAAATTAGAAAGTCTTGCCGTGTTTGGCACTTTGTTACTTTGGTAGCGAATTATTCGACAAAGATGAGGACCAAGTAGGTGGAGTCTGAGTTTGGACCATCAAACTCTTTATGTATAGAGTTCTTCTTCGTTCCTCATCTATTAAAAAGATACCATAGAAGGGACCAACCATATAATACAACCAATGTCTAAAAGGGATCCACCAAATATTATCTATAAGCAATCCTCAATCTAATAAACTGAGGAAACAGCTCATAAAGTTAAACGAGTATACGACTCAACATATACAATTTGAGCTCATGGAAGGAAGACCAAACCCCTCCAATAAACTCCCAGTCTGACTCCAAATAGTTAATACAAGACAATGAGGAGTGACATCCCAGGGCCTTTCATATCTCTTCTATAGCTGTGTCCCTCATCAACTACTAAAAAACGTTCCATCATCCTCAGCCTTGGTGCCAAGGCCTTAGTGACTGAGCTAGTAGGGGTTTGACAGGGCCCTTTTTCCACCCCCAAATAAATTAAATCCACCTGGTTTTCTACTTTCTGATAAGTAAAAGGTTAATACTGAATTCAAATTGATCAAATTGCATGGAACTTAGAAGATCCAGTTATTTTAATTTGTTCTAAAAAAATTTGTGGATAAGTGTAGGTCTAAAATAAATTTTGGATGGGCCAAACTACAAAAGTTTATATTTTTAGTAAACACAACCCCTAAATCTCTTGTACATGGGGAAAGAAGATCACCATTCATGAACATATTTCAATTACAATGTGATGTAAAATTTTCAATAAATTGCAAACTTAATGAGATTGCTTGGGACATTTCTTTGTTAACAAAAGTCTTATCATGATTGCTAAACAATTACTAATACTTGGTATGCAAGGCAGACATTTTAATCAACTAAACAGCTGTTTGCCCTTCGAGTGTCAATGTCATAAGAAACAAAATGAAGTTATAGTAGAGACTGAAACAATGTCATCATCAAAGTTCTAAAAGGCGGGAGGCCCGAGGCCGGGGGGCCTAGCGCTTAGGAGGAATTTTTTATTTTAAGTCAATTTTAATATTTTATCTTACATTTATCCAAACAAAACAATAATATAAAGCAAAACAATCTATAATAAAGATAATAAAAGCCTTTACTTAAAGTTCAAACACATATCTTTAACGTATTAGTTTTAAGTATAATTATTTTATTAAATAATAAAATTTAAAATTTCAAGAATTCAATTGAATATTAAAACTTAAGAAATTAAACATAAATTTAAAATTATATTTAATTAAACTAAATATTACAAATGTATCATCATTTATAGAATTTGAAGTTGGTACGAGTTTAAAAAATACAATTATAATAAAATTATCCATTTTTACTTTATTTTGTTGACTTCTTGTTGTGATTTGATATGCTACAATGTGTATTATGAATATGGTAAATCATTAAAAAAAATATATATCAAGATCTGATTTGGGTAGTTATTAAAAAAAAAAACTCTCCGCCTAGGCCCACCTAATTTTCTGGAGGGATTTTTTGGCCTACGCGAGGCGCCGGCATGGGCAGAACCAAGGGGGGGCGAGGAGGTCATATGACCCCCCACCAAAATTAAAACACAATCTAGGTCACTACTTGAGGTTGAAGAATAAATTAAAAAATAGAATAAATTTTATTTTACAATGAAATTCAAATGAAAGAACTTAAAACACAATCAAATCTAGGTCGCTACTTGAGGTTGAAGAATGATCACAAAAACCAAGTTCTTTATTTACCAAATTATTTTCTACAAACATTTTATATTTTTAAATATCATGAATTTACTTCAGAGACTCTCCCCTTTGTTGATTTCTTTCTGGATTAATTTTCTTTGTTCTATATAGAAAATTTATATTTTCATATAAAAAAATAATATTTCTACATGAATCTCTCACGTATTTCTATATAAAATAAAAAAATAATATTTCTACATAAATTTTGATATTGACCAAAATTTTGAGACATTTTTAAACTATGCAAAGTCACAGGATACAGTTCCCTCCTCTCAGTCGTACAGCCGAAAGAAGCACTCCAAGCGTAAATAAATAATTTTTTTTACAGATGTATTTTGACCCCCCTTTAAAAACATTTTGGTTCCGCCACTGGGCGCCGGGGGGCCTAGCGCCTAGGCGACCGCCTAGGTTGCTTTTTAGAACAGTGGCCATCATGCATAAAATTGTCCCATGCCGGTAAAGGAGAGAGAGGGAGAATACATAAAGATTAAGGGACCTTCCTGATTGAACTAATGGCACAAACATTGGAATATAATTGAACAAATTTTATATGTACAGAACATCCAAATGAATTAATGGTATTATTCAATAGACTAAAATACAAATATTATTCAGTATATAACTATTGCATAAATGGTTTAACAATTTCTGCTTACAGAGATTTGTAGCCACGGAGTCTTCTGACACAGGTTGTGAGCAAGTATAACAAGCTTTCTGGAAATATAGTATAAAAACAGCATTAAACATTATTTTGGAAATTATAATTAGAGCAAATGACTGAAACTATACTCATAATTTTCTCAATAATTACATGCATAACAAACCAAAGAGAATGGCAGTGGCTGTTCTGTATATGTTCAACCGAACAGCACTATATAGTTTTAAACTATTAATCTTCAGAAACTTGCTCACGCTTTGCTCATCAGCTCATATATATAGTTATTAATATCGAAAAGTAAACTAACCAAGCACCGCACAGATGAATTTTCTCTTCAGATTGATAATTGCAGGTATCATTCTGCAAAAATTGCTTTATCAATACTCACCATTGTAATAACATGTTGCATTCCACCACCACCAAATGAATGCCCACAAGGCAATATCATTGCGTCATCCATAAGTGATCCTCTGCACAGTGGCGTAGCAAGAAAATTGTTACAGTGAGCGCTAAAATTAATGTTCATATTTTTCAACAAAAAGAAAAGATAAAATAAAAACATAGTATTAACAATTACATTTCCTAATGTATTCTTTCAATATAATAATGTTTATATTTTCCCCCAAATTTCAGTGGGTGCAGCCGCATACACTCGCTTGAGTATAGCTCCGCCCCCTGCCTCTGCATAACCGATAAATAAATAAATGCACAGCAGAAGTACCAAAAAGATAAGTGCGGTAACAAACTATTGCGATTCAATTATTAAAAGCAGGTGTAGCAGTATTAAACTATCAACCAAGCTATTTAAGGGACTTATAGCCCATCATAGTTGAAAAAAGAAGCAAAACTATCTATTGACTGAAAAAGTATTAAAAGGCTATTGCATCTCCAGACGCAGAGCTATACTTCAATATATATTCTAACAAAAGAGGAGAGTTATTATAGGATTAAAGCATTACTATTTATAGCTCAAGTGGTTGTATTCAACTCTTGGGGTTTGTAAGATTACTTTTTTTTTTTAATTTATTATGATAAATAACAGTAAAAATATGATTAAGATAAAAAGAGCTTATTTTGTAACCTTAATATAGTATCTTCCACATAAAGACAATAAAAAGTGTTCTCTGTTGAGACCAAATGAGAGCATACGCCACTAAACTTGTGATAGTTAAATGGCTAAGATAAGCCATACTATGTAATTGGTCAAGCTCCTTCGCAATCACTTCCGATATGCACGCCTATTAATTGTATGTATCACTCCAGATAAACTCATTTGTAAAATTATTTGCTCACCGAAGTTTCAAAAAATCATATCTTCTACTAAGATATTCACTGAGGAAGCAGAAGCCATTTTAAAAGAAGCTATTCAGGAACAGACGGAACGTTTTATACTTTGGGAACAAGTGTAAAGAAATTGATAAAAGTTCTCAATAAAAAGGATAATCAAGCGTCTCGCATTCAAATATTTCAAAAGGGCTTCCAAAATCTAAAAATATATATATATGGAAAGTAATATAATACATCATTATGAGCATAATTACCGATACAGAATTTTGTACATTGATATGGTAAACATAATAGTACAATTAGATCAATTCAATTTTAGTCCTACCTACCATTTTTTGAGTTTTCTCCATCTAGATCTTCACAGACACATACCCAAAACCGGTTTAAAAAGACATTGCTATGCATTCCAGCATTAAAGATTAAGACTTTCAGATTTGATTAAACAAATTAAAGGAAATCAACATAGGAAATGATTGATACTTACGTAAGAGGATCCGAAAGAATCCCTCTCAAAGACTCTCCAGATTCATTGGAATACCAAATATCCTTCCTTCCGCTAAACTCGCAACCATTTTCAACTAAGGAAACATCTTTATGGGCGGCAACATTTGACCCATCCGGTCCCTGCTGATACTGATGCGAATAATATAAATCCCCATCAAGATCAGCGATTGTAACAGTAGAACTCTGGAACTGACCGGCTGGATTTTCACAAGAACTTGGTCTCGCATTATTATTGTTACCAAAACCATCTCCAGAAGCAAGAACAATACCCTCCTTCACTATTAAATCTCTGCTTGAACCTAATCATCGGCCAAAAAGAACACCGCTAAGCACATAATGAAAATTTTTAAGAAAATTGAAACTCCTGTTAAAAAAAGAATTATAATTAGATGGCATACCAAAAGAAGAAACAGGAATTGGTTTACCATTATTGTCAATTTTATCACTACTATTTCCACATGTATTGCTACTGCTGTTGTTAATAGTAAGCTCACCGTTGGCGTCATCAAGCTCCTCATCGTCGTCATCTCCTTCGGATCCATCGTCACCGGCAGGACGGCCGTTGACGTTCCAGGGGTGGGCGTGGACGGGAGAGGCATAGATGGGGCGGCGGAAGCCGGGCGGTGGTTGGGGCAGAAAGAAGCGGTGATTATCGTCAATGAAGCCGATGGTGAGCTCACGGGTGGCTTTAGGGAGGGATGGGAAACGGTGGACGGTGGCGGCGGTGGTGTCGTCGTGATGGAAAAGGAATTGAGGAGGAGGGTTAAGGTGGCCAGCGTTATTGTCATAGCGTTGTGGTTGGATTGGTAGTGTCCCCATTTGTTGGGTGATTTCAGCGGAATTGGAGATGGAGGATGAAGATAGTAGAAGAACCTCGAAATATTTGCTGCTGTTGGTTGATACGATGTAAGCCTGTCAGGCGTAACAAGTAATATCAAAAATCTATTGCCTACTTAAGTAGTATTAATTAATTAATTAATGGTAAACCAATCAACCTTTTGCCAGGTGCTGCTCCAGATAGGTTGTTAATGATATTTTATAAAAAAATTAAAATAAAATAAAACTTATAATTAATAATTTTTATTTATAATAATTATATCATTAAAATTAAATAAATATACATCAAAATTTGATGATACAGTAAAACCTCTATTTAGGAATAGACTTGGGACCAAACTATTTATATTCTAATTGAGAGATTATTACTAAATAGAGGTATTGGTACAAAATATTTTTCGAACACCCAAAAATATTCATTTTAACAAAAATATATATTTTATAACAAAAATTAAAGAAAACATAAATTATTTAGATTTTCAAACTAGAAAAATGTAATCTTTTATATAAAAATGTGGTCTTTTATAGAAAAATGTGATCTTTTATAAAAAATATAGTCTTTTATTAGAAAATATAGTCCTTTATAGGAAATGTAGTTTTTATAGGAAAATATAATTCTTTATAGGAAATGTAGTCTTTTATAAAAAATATAGTTTTTTAAAATTAATATTGTCTCTCTCTCTCTCTCTCTCTCTATATATATATATATATATATATATATATATATATATATATATATGAAATTATTACTATATAGAGGTATAGTTTTTAATACGGGACTTTTAAAAATATATAATATATTACAATTTAGAGGTTATTTCTATTTATAATCTGGTCCAAATTGGAAATAATTTTTTTATAATATTGTAGAGGTTATTGTTATATAGAGTATTTTCTTAACACTAATATACAACAATTAAAAAGTAATTACAAAAACAAAACATCCACAAAATAATTACAAAATAACGTAACACAATATTACATCTTTAAAATTACGATTCATTAACTCCCTACACGCCGCCATCTGAGGCTTTATATTTCCAACCAACCGATCAACAATTCACGCTTAATGAAGAAAACAAGCAACTTTGAGATTCGAAAAAAGCGAGCAACGACGGAGATCGGAGAAGACGACTTCGACTAGCAAGTCTAACTCGAGATCGGATAATATCGAAGAAGATCAACAGTAACTTCAAGATCAACAGCAACTTCAAGATCAACAACTTCTTCAAGATCAGTAATCAACCTCGATCTGTAACAAATTTGATTGTTGATTGATTCGTTATAGATTTGTATACTGAGGTATTTGAGTTTAAGTTTATATGCATATAGTTACCCCGTGGTTACTATATACTCGTATATTGGTTACTTTTCTTAAGTTTTTCACTTTTTAATTGGTCACAAAGTCAAGATAATCGATCGCTTTTGATTTCGTAACGCATGTAAAAATATGTTTTATATTCTCGTTACTAAGTACATATAAATTGGTTATTGTTTATTATTGATTTGAGTTATCAGATAATGTTTATTTGGTTGTCAGATACTTTAAATGTATATTCTACTAATGTTTTTTATATCGATGGTTACTTATTAAATACATTGGTTACATTCTCTTAATCGTTGGATCTTTTAAGTACATATTGATGTTTTTTATATTCTCGTTTACTAAATAGATATATATGTGTTACCGCTCAATCTAAATTTGGTTATCTTTGATAATGTTATCAAGTTTGGAGTATTGAATTTTGGCATTTTCTGAGCCTAATTTCATTGGAAATGGATCAACGATCAAAAATCACCAGCTTTGCTGGTGAACTGCATGATTTTTTGGTCAAATTCCATCATTTAGGCATTTAAAATTGCATGTAAAAATGTTGTTTATGTTCTGGTTACTAAGATTATGTAGTTTGGTTACTGTCTAATATTGATTTGGTTACTTTATAATGTTTATTCAGTTGTCATACAATGGAGACTGACAGTAACCAATACAACAAATTTAATTATTTACAAGAATATATAACTGTTTAATGTTAGTAACCATTAACCACATAGTTGGTAACATTTTTGATGGTGTACAGTAACCAAAATTGATGTTGATTAACAAAGTCAGTATACTGACTGTTTTGATAACAAAGTCAAAATAAAGTCAGTATACTGACTGTTTTGATAGCAAAATGCATGAAAAAATATGTTTTATATTTTGGTTACTAAGTACATAGAAATTGGTTATTGATTATTATTGATTTGGTTACTGTATAATATTTATTTGGTTGCTATATATTTTAAATGTATATTTTCCTGATATTTTTTATATTGATGGTTACTTATTAAATATATTGGTTACCTTCCAAGAATTATTGGATCTTTAAGATATATTGATGTTTTTATATTGATTGTTTTTTTTGTAAAATGCATGAAAAAAAATGTTTTATGTTATGGATACTAAGTAAATATATGTTGGTTACTGTCTAATCTGGATTTGGTTACTATATAATGCTAACTTGATTACTGTGTAATATTACCATATTACTGCATAATATTACTGTGTTTTATACTGATTTTTTTATATTGATGGTTACTGATTAACTACATTGGTTACCTTCATACATATGTTACTCTTTAATTTATAACAAAGTCATTACTGATTATTTTGGTTGTAAAATAAATGTAAAAATATTTTTTATAATATTGGTTACTAATTACATATATCTTGGTTACTGTCTAATATGTATTTAAATACTATAAGGTATTTATTTGGTTACTGTATAATGTTATTGTGTTTCATAATTGTTTCTTTTATATTGGTGGTTACTTATTGACTATATTGGTTATCTTCATATAACTGTTTGACTTTAGTTGGTAACAAACACATTATACTGGTTGTTTTTTACTGTAAAATACAATAAAAAATGTGTTTATGTTCTGGTTACTAAATAGATATATGTTTGTTATTGTCTAATCTAAATTTGGTTATTTGATAATGTTGTTATGATTCATCAGATAATATTAGTGTATTTTATCTTTGGTTTGTTTTATATTGATGGTTACATATTGACTACATTGGTTAATTTCATACAACTGTTAGTCTTTAGTTGGTAACAAACTGATGCGGTTGAAGAGTAGGCGTGTCAGTTTATGGAAAAATTTGATATATTTGATCCAGTTTATGAAAAGATTTGATTTAGTGGCAATTTGGTAATTTCTATCAAGTTTGGAGTGTAGAATTTTGGCATTTTCGGAACCTAATTTCATTAGAAACGGGTCAACGATCAAAAGTCGCCATCTTTGCTCGTGAACTGCATGTTTTTTTTGTCAAATTCCATCATTTTGGCCTTCAAAATGGCATGTAAAAATGTTATTTATGTTCTGGTTACTAAGATTATGTAGTTTGGTTACTGTCTAATATTGATTTAGTTACTTTATAATGTTTATTCAGTTGTTAGACTATGGAGACTGACAATAACCAATACAACAAATTTAATTGTTTACATGAATATATAATTATTTACTGTTAGTAACCATTAACCACATGGTTTGTAACATTTTTGATGGTGTACAGTAACTAAAATTGTTATTGATTAATATTTTGATTTTTGATTTCATCATGAGTTGTCAATATAAAGTAAACATATACATTGAACAATCCAGAATCGTTTCTAAAATATTTTTATGTAAATTTGGTTATCCATCTAAAATAAAATGGTTATATCTATATTCATATTTAATTACCAACTGGACCATTTCTAAATTACTTTTATAACTATGTAATTTAAAAGTATCCATCAGCTAGATAAATGGGAACCCTCACATGTACATTAAGCACTTGATAATTGTTCTAATATAAGTTTTTAATTATTTGGTTACTAACAACAACTAAAATGGTTACCCTTATATGCAGATTTGGATACCAACTGCACCTCTCAAACTATTTTTATTTTAATACGAGATCTATAAGTGATCATCATATATATAAATAATAACTCTTAATTGGAGTTTCTTATTCCATCATGATGACATGGTATAAATAAAAATAAACATATATATTTAACACTTTATAACAGTCCTGATACAAACTTAAAATTATCTAGTTACTTATAAAAATAAAAATGGTTACCATATATGTAGGTTTGGATACCAACCTAATAAAAATGGTTACCATATATTTTAACTGAAATAGCTGATGGATATTGTTTTGAACCAATTTTATGTAAATTTGGTTACTTATAAAAAATAAAATAGTTACCTCTATATGTAGATTTAAATACCAATTGTATAATTTCCAGATAATTTTTATGAGTATGCAATTTATAAGTATACATTAACTATATAAATAGGACACTCTTACATGTACATTTTGTGACGCCCCCAAAATAGGTATACACCACCCATTACGAGAGTCGTCAATGATGGTACGTAAATAACTACAACTTTATTATTACAACAAGAAAGCTGTGAGTTTAAATACGATATTGCCATCTAGACAATATCCACATACAAATAAATCCTCATCATAATTATTGATACATTATTTTATAAAAATGGTGAGGACTACTAAACAACTCTCTCTAGAACCATCATTACATCCCCCGACTCGTACTCGCTACATCATCTCCTCTTGAGAAGAAAAATGGAACAAAAAGGAAAACAGTGAACTCAACTAGCCCAGTAAAAAATATTATGACTAAGATAATATACAACAAATTATCGTTAGTCTCCAACAGGGAAAAATCTAATAGAATACAATAGACAACAAGTTTTAAATCAATATTCGCAGCGGAAAATAATAATTCATTACAAGAGTTAAGTAGAGGATGAAATCTACTATCTTCTATGTATGAATTTAAAAGTTCATCGTCTATCTTTTATCCCTGTAACATCAATCAATATATATCTGAAATCAAATATTCATCTTTGCACTACGAGGCCAAAGATATATCAGTTGGTCATGTTCATCTAAACACACTGCTCATCTTTGCACTATGAGCCAAAGATATTCATCGAAATCATTCATCTTTGCACTCACGTGCCAAAGATATTCAAGAATATCATCATTTAGAATTTGAGGATGATGAAAAATATTTTAAAGAAAACGAATCCAAAGTGAAACAAAAGAACAAATATTAAGAATTGTACTTTAAACAATCTAAGTTCAAAAATACTTCATAAATAATCAGAGTGGAGTAAAATTCAAGAATGATCAAAACATGGATACAATCAAAGCTAGTATCCAGAATAGATATTTTGGACGAAAAGAAAAATTTTCATTTTTCGATGAATAGTCTTGCCCGTATTCGTGAATAAGATCAGATATCGTGAATAAGGTCGATACGTAAATAAGAACTCTCGACACCAAAAGTTTCAAATTTGATAAAAACTTCAGATCAATATTTTAGCATAATGGTATTGAAGAAATAATATCATTACGAAAAAAATAATATCCCTTACCTCGAAAGATTAAGATTTCAAAATTTAGAATCTGGGTATAGTCTTTGAAGGAACTTCAGACCGTATAACAATACTCAAAGTATCAAAATTCTCACAAGAATACGCTCAATATATAGAGAGAAAATATAGAAAAAAACTTTCGGTGTAATTTTCAATTCTAACCTAAGCACCCTATATTTATAGAAAATGCTTTAACACCAAAAGCAGTAAAATTTATTAAAATAATATTATTATTTGTTAAAATTCCATACGCCCACTTTTGGAGATCCGATTTCAAAGAATCAATAACACATGCTAGACCCACTTAACTCACCAAAAACGCTTTTCCATAATTAAAATATTTTAAACTTCCAAAATCAATTATTTCGGAGTTTCAAAACTTCAATAATTCACAATAAATAGCCCTTTTGTAAGACCCCAAATAATTAATAAATAAAATTTAATTTTCTCTAATTATTATTTTGAAATAGTAAGGGTTGATGTGATTAATGTGGATAGTTATGGGTAAAATACGCAAATATTTCAAAATAAGCAAAGTGGTTATAAAATATTCATTGTTGTTTGGGAATATTCGTTTGGTCGTGGAATATTCGCATGCGTTTGGGAATATTCGCATGCGTGAGTACAAAACCATGAGTGGGCCCCATAACGGAAAGCGATTGGAGGAAGAAAACGACAAATATAAGTTGTTTAAAAATAACTGGCGTAGTTGTTACCGTTATAATCGTTAGAATACTTCGGTGGTTAAAAACACGATAGAAGACGCGTTGTCAGACAAGAAGCTGCAGATTGCACCAATTATCGACTCTTACGTAAGAAGGCACTACTCAATAATGGTTACGATAATTATCGCTCAAAGATTTTATTTTATTGGTTCAATAATTGTTGCGTTGATATTTTATATCGTTGTTGTTTCAATAATTGTCATTACACAAGAGATTTTTCATTATCGAAGCAATAATTCATATTATCTCGAATAATATTATTAGATAACATTATTGGCAATGTCTAGAAAGTTACGTCTTCAAGGAGAGGTTTGGTCACCTAATCATGGCCAAGTAAGGAGAAATTCTTATTCGAAAGCCCCTCTTTCTGAGAACCGCACGGTTGTCAATATTGTGATTCTCGTAATATTATTTGTGAATAATTAATTATTGATTCATATGATGAGGAAAATATTGATTTTATGTGGATATAGATGGAGAAAATTTTAATGTGACAATTGTTGAAAATTGAAAATTTATCATTTTCTCGATAAAATAATTCATTTAAATATATATATTATTATATTTTAATAATATAATAATGGTGATATTTTTACAACGAATGTGGGATATATGAGTATACTGAGGAGGAAGAGTATTTTTGTTGCAATAAATGTTTAAAACATGTTAAACATGTTTGGTGGACCCCATTTATTGATCGAAATTTGATTATATTTCTAAAATCATCCGCTTATGGATTTCGGTCAATCTCTGTTTGGAATTTGGAAAAACTTTCTTCTGCAAAGTTGTAGAGAATTGAATTTTCTATAAAAACTCGCGAGATTCGAATTTTCTGACAAAAGGGCTATTTATTGTAAATTATTGAAGTTCCGGAGTTTCGAAATAATTGATTTTTGGAAGTTTTAATTGTTTAAAATAACAAAAACGTTTTTTAAAAGTTTTGTGAGGTGGGCTACTTGTGTTGAATGCTGAATTCATTTGATAAAAGTGTGCGTAAGAATTTAATAATTATATATTAATATTTTATTAAATTTTCGCTTTTGTGTTCTAAGCATTTTCCTATAAATATGGTGCTTAGGTTAGAATTAAAATTACACGTAAATCAAGTTTTCTCTCTATATTATCGAGCGTATTCTTGTGAGTATTTTGAGTATACTTTGAGTATTGCTATACTAAGACAAGTTCAAGTCATAGCTTTATATCAGGTGTTTTCAATTTAGAAGTATAAATCTTTCGAGGTAAAGGATATTTTTTTTGTAATGATATTATTTCTTCAATATCATTATTTGAAATATTGATCCAAGTTTTATCAAATTTGGAACTTTTGGTGCTCTGAGTTCTTATTCACGATACTTTTGACTATTCATTAAAGCACTATTCACGATACTTGATCTTATTCATTTAATACTAAGACTATTCATCGAAAAATAAAAATTTTCCTTTTCGTCAAAATATCTATGTGGATACTATTTTTGATTGTATCCATGTTTTGATCATTCTTGAATTTTACACTACTATGATTATTTTTTTGAGGTATTTTCGACGCGTGGATAAAACAAAGTATTTAATCATTAATCCTTAATCCTTGTCATTTTGTTTCATTGGATTCGTTTCTTTAAAAAAATATATTTTCATCATCCTCGGTCTTAAATGATGATATTATTGAATATCTTTATTCTGTAGTGCAAAGATGATTGATTTCGATGAATATTTTTGGCCTGTAGTGCAAAGATGAATGATTTTCGATCAATATCTTTGGCCCGTAGCAAAGATGAAGCAGTGTTTAGATGAACATGACTAATTGGTGAATTTCTCGGCTGTGGTGCAAGGATGAATATATGATTCCGGATATATATTGATTGATGTTACGAGGATAAAATATTGATGATGGACCGTGAAATTCATAGATATTAGTAGATTTCATCCTCTATGTAACTCTTTCATGAATTAATATTTTTCATTGCGAGTATTGATTTAAAACTTGTTGTCTATTGTATTCTATTAGATTTTTTCCTGTTGAAGATTAACGATAATTTGTTCTCAGATTATCTTAGTCATAATATTCTTTATTTGGGCTAGTTGAGCTCACCCCTTTTCCTTTTTGTTCCATTTTTCTTCTCGGGAGGCGAGAATGTAATGTAATACTTAGTCGGGGTAATGGAATGATGATTTTAGAGAGTTGTTTTAGTAGTCCTCACCATTTCGTAAAATAATGTATCAATAATTATGATGAGGATTTATTTGTATGTGGATATTGTTTAGATGGCAATATCTCAGATTTAAACTCACAGCTTTCTTTGTTGTAATAATAAAGTTCAGTTATTTCGCATCATGTTATTGGCGACTCGGAATGGGTGATGTATACCTATTTTGGGGCGTCCACGGTTGGTATCGAGCTTAGGGATATGATCTCAAGCATGAGATCGGGAATAGAACTAGGAGGGGAGAGACGTGTAAATCCTTCGCTAAAGTGTGTCCTACCTAAGATTATTTGTTAGTAATCGTAATATAGGGATATTATGTGATATGTTAATTTGTTTAATTAACCCTTGTTTTGTGGCGATTTGAAAATGGCATCCCAAAATGTTGAGATAATAATGGAGCACGCGAGACCGCCGTTGAGTCTCCACAAATCAATAATCGAGGATAATATGCAAACGAGAGGACAATAATCCTCATAAAAATAATAACACCGATGAAATGGTGAATGATGGGATGGTCGAGGCTTTATGCAATTCTTGCGATAATAACAAAGTAAGATAGCTCTGCCTAAAATCTTGAGTAGAAACATTGATAACTCTTGGGACGGTCACCGCTAAGCGGTTTAAGGAGTTAATTCATGTAACAACGAAGCGAAGGCGCCCTCATCCATAATACGGGTGGAAATGATAAGAACGCTATGGCATCGTTATCAAGCAAGAGTTCAAGGAGTTGGGACCACCAGATTTCCATGGAAAGTTCGGATCCCATCAAGGCGTAAACGTGGGTCAAGCAAATTACCAAGATATTTGATGTCTTGGGATGCAGAAGAACAAAGGTTCCGTTCGCCACCTTTATGTTCCGTGGCGAAGCAGACTTCATCGGTGAGAATCGTGAAGCGTACCCATCCAAACCGCACTCAAAGATGTCTTGGGAGACGCTTTCAGAAACTATTTAATGACAAATACTTTCCGAAAGTGTTCGTCTATATGAAGGAACGGAGTTTATTAGACTGAGCAGAACAAACATGGCGGTGTCTCAAAGACAAGGCTAAGTTTGCAGAGTTATCCAGATTTGCACCTCATTTGGTGGAGAATGAGGAACATACGACGCGGATGTTTCTTAGAGGTTTGAAACCAAATACATGACACAAGATCTCATTTCTCATAAATTTTTCTCTATTCAGATGTTGTAAAAATGTGGCTCAATTATTAGGCGTGATAACGAGTATGTTCAACCGAGGGACCACAACTGTGGTCATATCGGTGGCAAAGAATCATCGAACGATGATAACCAAATAGGAGGAAAGAATACGGACAAAGCGGTAACCACTCGGGTGGTAATCGTGGCCATGATAATAGGAGAGGTGACTCAAGTGGACATTTTAAGAAGCGAAGGTTCAACAACGACTATGTGAAGACGTCGGCGCCAAAGAAGAATCGGTTCCAAGGAGGAGCGACCACCCATTATATGCTACAAATGCGGAAAGAAGGACATATCACCAAACCGCCCACAACAGATTCAAGGTATGCTATAATAGTGGAAAGGAAGGACATATCGTCAGCGATTTATGCAGAAGCAAAACATAGTTCAAATGGGACGGTGACTCAAAAGGATGTCGCATGACAAGCCAAAGCCTAGTAGTTTAAGAGAGAGCGTTTTTTTGTGATGAGGAACCCGAATAAAATTATCACGGTAAGTTAATCATAAGTTCTCGATAAGTCTATACCGTGTTAGATATCTGGGTTCTACTCACTCTTTATTTCACCTAGTTGTGTTCAACGTTTAAATTTGACTCCGGAGAAGTTAAACTTTGACTTATTGGTTGAAACTTCGTTAGTAGGAGCCTTCATTACCTCTACTATTTATAAATCTTGTTTGATTCAAATCAACACTTTCACGTTACCTGTCGATCTTATCTCTTTGAAAATATTTGCATGGATGTGATTTTTGGAATAGATTGGTTAACTACTCATCATGCTTTTTGTAAGGTTTTTAGCTTTCATACTCCTAACCAACCTATTATGCGAATTCAAAATAACCAAACCACTAAAGTCAATCATTGTCATATCAAGCCATAAGTAAAGAGCCCCGAGCCTTTTGTTGTTGACTTCCTTGTGTGGAATACACAGAAGCCAGACTTTTTATAGGAGACGTTGTGAATGACGATGGCAAGTTATTAGGTATCAATGTGACGTGTTATCCAAGTTTTGGATGAGAGTCACAGTTTTGAATGATATTTCTATCGTTAATAAATTTTCTGACGTAATCCTGATGACTTCCTAGCCTACCCTAGAGCGAGAAATCGAATTTTGTATTGACCCTAGTACAAAACCTATTTCCTAAACCCTCGATATTTCTTTAACTAAATGAACGTATTACGCGCCAAAGACGTTGGCTCGAAATTTGTGAAGATTATGATCGTACCATTCAATATTATCGTAGAAAAATAACGTGGTAGGTGACGGATTGAGTAGAAGAAGATCGTATCTACAAGTGCGATGTTGATAACACAAAGACTCATTTCAGATAACTTACAAATGATGAAGATAGAGTTAAAGACTCTAGGGACTCACGTGATGATATACGAGTAGAATCGACTTTAATCGATAATGTTAAAGCCGCTCAAGCTACAGACTTGGAGCTGGTGAATATAAAGAAGAAGGAGCAAGAAGGCGTTATTCTAGAAATAAGAGTCAATGAAGAGAAGAAAGCTCAAACCTTCGATTTATTAATTCATTCTCGATCGAGTAGAAACTGTGGCCTATAGACTCACTTTACTACCAAGTATGTCACGTGTTTATAACATTTTTGTTATGTACCGATGTTACATAAATAAGTGGACGACCCAAATAACATCATTGAGTTAGAACCAGACGAGATAGCTGAAGACTTAACGTACGAAGAGGTACCTGTCAAGATCTTGGATATGAAGGAGTATGTCCTACGCGTAAAGGTCATACCACAAGTTAAAGTTTTGTGGAGGAACCATGTTATAGAAGAAATGACCTGGGAATTGAAAACGGAAATGAAAGCGAGGTATCCTCACCTTTTCGAAACACCAGGTACGTATGTCAATTTCGAGGACGAAATTTCATAAGGAGGGGAGGTTGTAAGACCCCAAATAATTAATAAATAAAATTTAATTTCCTCTAATTATTATTTTGAAATAGTAAGGGTTGATGTGATTAATGTGGATAGTTCTAGGTAAAATACATAAATATTTCAAAAAAAAGTTAAAGTGGTTATAAAATATTCATTGTTGTTGGGAATATTCATTTGGTCGTGGAATATTCAGATCTGCTTCGGGGAATATTAAATTTACCAAAAATGACCATGAAAGGGCCCCATAACGAAAAGCGATTGGAGGAAGAAAACGACAAATATAAGTTATTTAAAAATAACTACAGTAGTTATTCTGGATTATACATCGTTGGAATACCCGGTTGGTTAAAACACAAGAAGACGGCAGCGTTAAGACAAGAAGACACTTCAGATTGCACCAATTATCGACTTTTACGTGAAGAAGGCACTACTCAATAATGGTTCTGATAATTATCGCTCAAAGATTTTATTTTATTGGTTCAATAATTGTTGCGTTGATATTTTATATATCGTTGTTTTAATAATTGTCATTACACAAGATTATTTTTCATTATCGAATCAATAATTCATATTATCTCGAATAATATTATTAGATAACATTATTGACAATGTCTAGAAAGTTTCGCTCTAGGAGAGGTTTGGTCACCTAATCATGCGGGCGATGAAGGAGAAATTCTTATGGAAGCCCCTTCTTTCAGGAACCTACTCGTTGTCAATATTGTGATTCTGTAATATTATTTGTGAATAATTAATTATTGATTCATATGATGAGGAAAATATTGATTTTATGTGGATATAGATGGAGAAAAATTTTTAATGTGACAATTGTAGAAAATTGAAATTTTATCTTTTTCTGATAAAATAATTCATTTAAATATATATATTATTATATTTTAATAATATAATAATGGTGATATTTTTACAACGAATGTGGGATATATGAGTATACGAGGAGGAAGAGTATTTTATGACCAACTGGTGAATTTCCTTGGCCTGTGGTGCAAGGATGAATATATGATTCCAGATATATATTGATTGATGTTACAGGGATAAAAATATTGATGATGGATCGTTAAATTCATAGATATTAGTAGATTTCATCCTCTACGTAACTCTTCTATGAATTAATATTTTCATTCATGTAAGTATTGATTTAAAACTTGTTGTCTATTGTATTCTATTAGATTTTTCCCCGTTGAAGATTAACGATAATTTGTTCTGTATTATCTTAGTCATAATATTCTTTTATCGGGCTAGTTGAGCTCACCCTTTCCTTTTTGTTCCATTTTTTCTTCTCGGGAGGCGAGAATGTAGCGAAGACGCGAGTGGGGTATGGAATGATGGTTTTAGAGAGTTGTTTAGTAGTCCTCACCATTTTGTAAAATAATGTATCAATAATTATGATGAGGATTTATTTGTATGTGGATATTGTTTAGATGGCAATATCTCAGATTTAAACTCAAAGTTTTATTGTTGTAACAATAAAGTTGTAGTTATTTTCGTACTCATGTTATCAAGCACTCAGAATGGGTGATGTATACCTATTTTGGGGCGCCACACCTTTTGTCGTAAAATTGAATCTCGCGCTTTTTTTATAGGAAATTCAATTTCTACAACTTTGCGTAAGAAAGTTTTTCCAAATTCCAAAACAAAATTGACCAAATCCATAAAGCAAGCGATTTTACGTGCTATAATCAAATTTCAAATAATAAATGGGGTCCACCGACATGTTTAACATGTTTTAAATATTTTGGTAACAAAAATACTCCTCCTCCGCATATACTCATATATCCCACATTCATCGTAAAAATATCATCATTATTATATTATTAAAATATAATAATATATTTAAATAAATTATTTTATCGTAAAAAGATAAAATTTCAATTTTCAACAATTGTCACATTAAAATTTTTTCCATCTATATCCACATAAAATCAATATTTTCCTCATCATATGAATCAATAATTAATTATTCACAAAAATATTATGTAATCACAATATCGACAACTGTGCAATTCCCAGAAAAGAGGGCTTTCCAATAAGAATTTCTCCTTACTGGCACAAGCAATTAGGTGACCAAACTCTCCTGTAGATGTAATTTTCTAGACATTGCCAATAATGTTATCTAATAATATTATTCAGATAATATGAATTATTGCTTCGATAATGGAAAATATCGATAGTTGACAATTATCAAACAACAAAGAATATAAAATATCAACGCAAAGAATTATTGAATCAATAAAATAAAATATCGAATAAAGAATTCATCGTAATAATTATCGAGTAAAGGCCTTCTTCACGTAAGAGTCAATAATTGGTGCAATACCGTGCCATCGCAAGCAACAACGCCGTATTATTGTGTTTTAACCAACCGGTATTTTAACAAAGATAATCTCAGAATAACCACTACCGTTATTTTTAAACAACTTATATTTATCGCTTTTCTCATCCAATCGCTTTTCCGATATGGGGCCCACAAAAGATCGCTACTGTCTGCATTTAATATTCCCCACAACAATGAATATTTTATAACCACTTGCTTATTTTGAAATATTTCATGATTTTATCCATAACTATCCACATTAATCAAATCAATCCTTACTATTTCAAAATAATAAATAGAGGAAAATAAATTTCATTTATTAATAATTTGGGGTCTTACAACCTCCCTCCTTATGAAATTTCGTCTCTCAAAATCGACGATGTACACGGTGTTTCAAAAGGTGAGGATACCTCGCTTTCATTTCCGCTTTCTAACTCCCTGTGTCATTTCTCTATAAGATGATTCCTCCACAAAACTTTAACTGTGGTATGACCTTCGTATGTAGGACATGCTCCTTCTTATCCAAGATCTTAACAAGTACTCTTCAGACGTTAAGTCTTCAAATTTATCTCGTCCTGCTCTAACTCTATAACGTGGTTCGGGTTTTTTCACATATTTATTTAAGTACGATATGTGAAACACATTATGAACACGAGACATACTTTGAGGTAACGCGAGTCTATAGGCTACATTTCCTACTTGGCCAAGAATTTGAAATGGACCAATGAATCGTGGATCGAGCTTTCCTCTCTTTTCAAATCTTGTAACTCCCTTCCATTGGAGCAACTTGCAACAATACATGATCCCCTATACTAAATTCCACGCCCTTTCGATAAAGATTCGCATAACTCTTTTGTCGATCTTGTGCCATTTGTATACGTTGTCGAATCATTTGGATCTTTTCGGAGTCATATCGCATTTAACTCCGGGTCCCAACAATGTTGCTTCACCCACCTCATCCCAACATATGGAGAAGCGACACTTTCGTCCATATAATGCTTCAAATGGAGGCACACCTATACTTGCTCGATAATCTGTTGTTGTAGGAGAATTCCACCAATGGTAAATACTTATCCCAACTACCCTTGAAGTTCAGGACACGTAGTCTTAATAGATCTTCAAGAGTTTGAATAGTCCCTCTCGATTGTCCGTCTGCTTTGAGGATGGTATGCCGAATCAATCGTAAATCTGCGCTCATAGGTTTTTGCAAGCTAACCCAAAATCTTGAAGTGAATCTTGGGTCACGATCCAAACTATAGATACCGGCATGCCATGCAATCTCACAATCTCATTTACGTACATTCGAAGAAGACGTTCAAGGGAATAAGTCTCCCAGATCGGCAAGAAGAAAGCAGACTTGGTTAATCTATCAACAATAACCCAAATAGCATTTGATCCCTCGAGAAACCGTAGGAAGACCCAGAACTAAATCCATGGTAATGTATTCCCACTTCTATTTCGGAATCTCAAGTGGTCGCAATGGACCCTTTGGCACTTGATGTCCGCCTTTACACGCCGACAAGTTAAACATGTTGAGATAAACTTTGAAATCTCCTCTTCATATTGTTCCACCAAAATATATGTCAAGATCACGATACATTTTAGTACTTCCAGGATGGATTGCAAATGGTGTATTGTGTGCCTCCATCATAATCTTGTACTTCAAATCGAGTCGTTAGAACACAAAGTCCTGGAGTGGACTCAAAGTATTCCTTCTTCATCAATTCTCGCCCTAATAAAGACCTTCTTGTATTTCTTTCTTCATACGCATTTTCCCGGACGGTGGCTCGAGCAACCTTAACTTTTTCTATTAAAGTTGGCTCTACGCAGATACTTGACATCATCGCACTCGTTCTCGTGATATGATCTTCTACTCAACGCGCCACTACTACTACGTTCTTCTTTTCTAGGATGGTATTGAATAGTGTGATCGTAGTCTTTCAACAACTCAAGCCAACGTCGCTGCCGCATGTTGAGTTTCTTTTGTGTGAAGAAATATTTAAGGCTTTTATGGTTTGAATATATCTCCACTTTCTCCCCATATAGATAAGGCCTCCATATCTTTAATAGCGAACGATCGGGCCGCTAACTCTAGATCAGATCATAGTAGGATAATTCCTCTCATACTCTTTAAGTTGTCGCGAGGCATAAAGGCTATGACTTTCCCACGTTGCATGAGAACACATCCTAACCCTTTGCTCAAGCATCATCAGAGATAACAAATCTATCCGAACCAGATGGTATTGTTAACAAAAGTCAAATAAGTCTCCTCTTAAGCTCTTGGAAACTCTTCTCGCATTCCTCGCTTCCATACAAATTTTATATCTTCCGAGTCAACCGAGTTAATGGAGTAGCAATTCAAGAAAACCCTTCCATTTAATCTCCGATAATAACCAAATAAGCCCAAAAAGCTACGTGCATTTCACCACCGACGGTTGTTCTAACTTCAGATTGCTTCAATCTTCACGGATCAACAGATACTCCATGTTTCGACACCACGTGCCCAAGGAATACTACTTCCTCAAGCCGATTCAGTGATTTCTTCAACTGGCATAAAGCTTGTTTTCACGAAGCCTTTCGAGTACCAAATTTCAAATGGTGCTCATGATTTTCACGCGATTTTTGAATATATGAGGATGTTATCAATAAAGACAACAACGAATTCGATCCAAATATTCCTTGAATACTCGATTCATCATATCCATGAAAGTCGCAGGAGCATTACTTCAAATCAAAGACATGACTAAGAATTCATAATGCCGTCATCGAGTTCAAGGCGTCTTTGGAATATACTCATTCTAATATTCAAATTGATGATATCCGTAATCTAAGATCGATTTTTGAAAAGAATTGTCGCTCCTTGCAATTGGTCAAACAGTCATCAATACGAGGTATAAGATACTTATTCTTGATGGTGACATGGTTCAATTCCTCGATAGTCAATACAAAGTCGCATACCACCGCTTTTCTTCTTTACGAATAAAACAGGAGCACCCTCAAAGGAGATGTACCAGATCAGATTTAATGAAACTGATGTCCAACAACTCCCTGTTGTTGGAGCTTTAACTCCTCAAGTTCAATAGAGCCATTCGATATGGGTTTAGAAATGGGCTTTATACTGTGTTCAAGATCAATAAAGAATTCAAATTCACGCCGGGGTAGAATCGGAAGAAGTTCTTCAGAAATACGTCAGAAAGTCAATAACAACAGAATATTATTCAAATTTGATGTGTCTTTATTCAAATCCATAACATGGGCTAAGAAAGCTTGATATCCGTTTTTTAATAAACGAATAGCTTTATGATTAGATATGACGGTGATTGATTTTAATGGTTTAGTTCTTGAATTCATACAACAAAGTTGATTAGGAATATGAAAACTAACAACCTTACGAAAACAATCAATTTTGGCATGATGAGTAGTTAACCAATCAATCCCTAAAATCACATCAAAAGCAAGTATCTTTAAAGAGATAAGGTCAATGTGTAATGTAATGGTGCCAACTTGGATTAGACAAGATTTATAAGCAATGGATGTGATGAAAGTTTCTCCTAACTGAGTTTCCACAGATAGTCAAAATCTAATTTCTCCTGAGTCAAGTTTAAACGTTGAGCACAAGCAGAGAGAGATAAATGAATGGGTAAAGACCCAGATCAAGTAAGGTATAAACTTCAAAGAATTTTATAAATAGCTTACCCGTGATCACCTCGTTGGAGGTTCCTCGATTTTGACCAACCACAACAAACGCTTCTTCCAGAACCGTTGACTTTGACTTTTTGGGACGATCTTTTGAGTCACCGGCCCTCACATTGAACTAGGTTTTGCTATCGCACAATCTTGAGCGATATGTCCTTCCTTTCCACAATTATAGCATACCTTGAATTGGGGCGCGTTTGACCGATATGTCCCTCTTCCCAGATTTATAGCATATATGATGGTGGTCTTTCTCCTCCTTGGAACCGATTCTTCGCCAAGACTGCGTCTTCACATGGTCATTGTTAAATCTCCTCTTTTAAAATCTCCTCCGACTCACTTCTTCTATTTTCATGGCTATGATTACCACCGGAGTGGTTACCATTTTTGTCCGTCTTTTTCTTTCTCCACCGGTTATCGTTGTTTTGTTGATCGCTATCTCCGGTATGATCCTCGATTGTGGTCCCCGGTTGACCGTACTTCGTTATCTCGCTTCTAATAATTGAGCCTCATTTTACAACATCCGAATAGAGAAAAAATATGAGAAATGAGATATTGTCAGACGCCGGGGTTTCAAACCTCTCGTAAACATCCGTGATTACACGCTCCTCATTCTCCACCAAATGAGGTGCAAACACTCGATAACTCGCAAACTTTGCCTCGCATCGAGACACCGCCATGTTGTTTTGCTCTAATCGATGAACTCCACTTCCTTCATACGATTTAACACTTTCGTGAAAGTATTTGTCATTAAATAGTTCTCAAATGTCTCCCAAGACATACGCCGAGTGCTACCGGATGGGTACGCTTCACTGCAGACTCCACCAAGTAGTCCGCCTCGCCACGGAACATAAAGTGGCGAATGGAACCTTCTGTTTCCTCCGCATCCCAAGACATCGAATATCTTGGTAATTTGCTTGACCCATGTTTCCGCCATGATCGGATCCGGCTTTCCCTTAAATTCGTGGTCCCAACTCTTTCGAATCGCTTGGTGGACAACCCGTGAATTGCTATCATTTCTCCTCGTATTTTGAACACGAAGTCTCCTCGTCTCGATTTTGCATGAATCGCAAAAAGCTTCTAAACATCCTTCGCTCATCATCTCGCTTTCGGTGGTGTTGTTGTTCACGGGAGGAACATCACACTGTTGACGCTTTTCCTCGTTGGTGAAAGACACAGTGTTTCCACTGGCCTCATTTCCAATGTTAATATTCTCAATTCGACATTCTCAAATACCGCCATAAAACAAGGGTTAATTAAGCAAATCAATATATCACATAATATCCTATATATATCGACTAACTAACAAATAAGCTTAGTAGGACACACTAACAAGAAGGATTTACTCTCTCCCTCCTAGTTCTATTCCCCGATCTCCATGGAGATCATATCCTAAGCTCGATACCAACCGTGACGCCCCAAAATAGGTATACACCACCCATTCGAGTTGTCAATACATGGTACAAAAACAACTACAACTTTATTATTACAACAAGAAAGCTGTGAGTTTAAATACGAGATATTGCCATCTGCATAATATCCACATACAAATAAATCCTCATCATAATTATTGATATATTATTTTATAAAATGGTGAGGACTACTAAACAACTTTCTAGAACCATCATTACATCCCCCGACTGCATTTTCGCTACATTATCTCCTCTCGAGAAGAAAAATGGAACAAAAAGGAAAAGGTGAGCTCAACTATTGAAAAGAAGAATATTATGACTAAGATAATATACAACAAATTATCGTTAGTCTCCAACAGGAAAAATCTAATAGAATACAATAGACAACAAGTTTTAAATCAATATTCACAATGGAAAATAATAATTCATTAGAAGAGTTAAGTAGATGATGAAATCTACTATCTTCTATGTATGAATTTAAAAGTTCATCGTCTATCTTTTATCCCCTCAGTAACATCAATCAATATATATCCGAATCAAATATTCATCTTTGCACTACATGTGCCAAAGATATTCATCGATTGGTCATGTTCATCTAAACACTGCTCATCTTCAGACTACGGCCAAAGATATTCATCAAAAATCATTCATCTTTGCACTACAAAAGCCAAAGATATTCAAGAATGTCATCATTTAGATCGAGGATGATGAAAAATATTTTAAAGAAAACGAATCCGGTGAAACAAAAGAACAAATATTAAGGATTCGTGACTTTAAACAATCTAAGTTCAAAAATACTTCATAAATAACCGTGAGTGGAGTAAAATTCAAGAATGATTAAAACATGGATACAATCAAAAGCTAGTATCCGAATAGATATTTTGGACTTAAAAGAAAAATTTTCATTTTTCGATGAATAGTGCAGATTCGTGAATAAAGATCAGTATCGTGAATAAAGGCCAGATACGTAAATAAGAATCTCGACACCAAAAGTTTCAAATTTGATAAAAACTTCAGATCAATATTTTAAAGATAATGATATTGAAGAAATAATATCATTACTGAAAAAAAATAATATCCCTTACCTCGAAAGATTAGTACTTCCTAAAATTTAGAATATCGGGTATAGTCTTTCAAGGAACTCAGACCGTATAACAATACTCAAAGTATCAAAATCCTCACAAGAATACACTCAATATATAGAGAGAAAAATATAGAGAAAACTTCAGTTTCTGGTGTAATTTTCAATTCTAACCTAAGCACCCTATTTATAGGAAAATGCTTAGAACACCAAAGCAGAAAATTTATTAAAATAATATTATTATTTGTTAAAATTCCATACGCCCACTTTTGGAGATCTGATTTCAGCAATCAATAACACATGCTAGACCCACTTAACTCACCAAAAACGTTTTCGAATCTCTCGATCCCTCATAGGAAATTCAATTCTCTACAACTTTACAGAAGAAAGTTTTTCCAAATTCAAACAAAAAATTGACCAAATCCATAAGCAGACGATTTTACGTGCTATAATCAAATTTCAACTAATAAATGGGGTCCACCGACATGTTTAACATGTTTTAAACATTTTGGTAACAAAATACTCCTCCTCCACATATACTCATATATCCCACATTCATCGTAAAAATATCATCATTATTATATTATTAAAATATAATAATATATTTAAATAAATTATTTTATCGGAAAAAGATAAAATTTTAATTTTCAACAATTGTCACATTAAAAATTTTCTCCATCTATATCCACATAAAATCAATATTTTCCTCATCATATGAATCAATAATTAATTATTCACAAATAATATTACTGTAATCACAATATTGTGACCAGCAGCTCCTCAGGAAAGAGGGCTTTCAATAAGAATTTCTCCTCTTCTTTGGCAAGCAATTAGGTGACCAAACCTCTCCTTAGATGTAATTTTCTAGACATTGCCAATAATGTTATCTAATAATATTATTCAGATAATATGAATTATTGCTTCGATAATGGAAAATATCCGTATAAGGACAATTATCAAACAACAAGAATATAAAATATCAACGCAAAGAATTATTGAATCAATAAAATAAAATATCGAATAAAGAATTCATCGTAACAATTATTGAGTAAAGGCCTTCACGTAAGAGTCAATAATTGGTGCAATACCGTGCTTCGCAAGCAACAACGCGTATTATTGTGTTTTAACCACCGGTATTTTAACAAAGATAATTAGTAATAACTACGGCAGTTATTTTTAAACAACTTATATTTATCGTTTTTCTCATCCAATCGCTTTCCGATATGGGGCCCACAAAAGACTGCGCCGTCGTACGAATATTCCCCGACAACAATGAATATTTTATAACCACTTGCTTATTTTGAAATATTTGCGTATTTTATCCATAACTATCCACATTAATCAAATCAATCCTTACTATTTCAAAATAATAAATAGAGGAAAATAAATTTCATTTATTAATAATTTGGGGTCTTACACATTTAACACTTGATGTTTGTCATGATACAAGCTTGTAACTATCTGGTTACTAATAACATTAACCATAATGTAACATAATAAAATAGTAAGCACATAATTATATGATAGTAACCAAAACATATTTTAATGATAACCAGAACAGGTTTTAATGGTAACCAAAACAGAAATATCATGTAATGAAACCTAGTTTAGGCAATCTATGTATATTAAACAATTACATATTAACCAAAATAAAAAATAAAAGTAACCAAAATCTCACATTGAGGGCACAATAATATTAGCCAAACCATAAGATAACAGTAACTAAAATATAATAAATAAGTAACCAAATAGTTATATGAAAATAACTAGAACAAGTTTTAATGGTAACCAAAATAGAAACAACCTGTATATCCAACCCAGTTTAGGCAACTCATGTATACTCTCACATGTACATTTAACACTTGATATATGTCCTGATACAAAGCTTGTAACTATCTGGTTACTACCAATAAATAAAATGGTTACCCTTCTATACATGTTTGGTTACCAACTGCACTTTTAAACAATGTATCAGACACATAAGTTCCAATAAATATTACAGACTCACTAACTATAACAAATGGTTATGGATATCCAACAAAAATCAAAGTACGAAACACAATCCTTTTAATTCTTGATTGAAATTTAAATAAGGTTTATTTCTTCCCATGAAATCTGTCGCCACGATCTCTTTACGAGCAACATCAACAGACTTGTTTGAAGCAAAATTTCTATTATCTCGATAATAGAACAACATAAATGATTTCTGATCCAAAACCTTCTTCTCACTAACTTGAACAACCTGTGAATCAACAAGTGCATCAAAAGTAAATTAAAAAATAATCAATTTACGCCACCAATTAATTAATTAGTCTAACAACTGTGAAAAAGAAGAAAGAAGAAAGAAAATTTTAGAGAGAGAAATACCAGTACATAAATTATGGGAGTTGGGAGAAAAAGAAAGAATTCACGCGTTTCAAATAAAAAATTACCAGATTTGCCATGTCAGCCCACCAATAATGATCCACTAAATTAAGGAATCCTAATTGCACTAATATTATAAATAAATATGGAAAAGTGTATTATTTTTGTAATTATTTTATCTATGCACCATTATTGTAATTATTTTTAAAAATGTACTAAGATATGTAATTAATCCTATTTCTAAATAGGGGTTTTACTGTACCACGTTGGGCCTGAGCTCTATGGCAGTCCAAATGAAATTATTATTGTGGTTCTAATATTAATATCAATAAATAAATATGGAAAAGTGTATTATTTTTATAATTATTTTATCTATGCACCATTATTATAATTATTTTTAAAAATATACTAAGATATGTAATTAATTCTATTTTTAAATAGGGTTTTACTGTACCAAATTGGGTCTGGGCTCTATGGCAGTCTAAATGAAATTATTATTGTGGTTCTAATATTAATATCAATAAAATTCGTACAGACACCCTACTAAGGTTTCTAGGGCCCAAACAAATTGGTGTACATTTAGAAACACGAGAAACTGAGAAACTGAGGAGGGAGGAGGAGGAGGAGGAGAAAGAGAGTGAGGGAGCACAGAAGCAATGGCGTCTTCCAACGATAGCATAGTTCTGAATAGAAAGCGAAACATAGTTTATGCTCTCTGTAAACGTCTCTCTATCGATCCTGTAAGAGCTCTTTTTTATTTTTTGCAAATTAATTAGATTTTGATAAGTCTGCTTATAGTTTATAATTTCCTGTGCAATTGCTCTGCGTTTTTACTTTTATCGTGTCTCGCTAGTGAATTGAAATTCCTTATCTTTTTAGGTTTATTAATCAAGTAAATTCAACCTATCACTAATCCGATGATTGATTATATAAAGTAAATGTTGATTAGTGGAGTGTTTTAGTACTAATTTTACTGTGTTTTAGTATATTAAGAATTGTCTACAAGAATTGGATTGAATTTCTTGATTTAGATGAAGACATTCTTTTCTGCTGAAATAGTGAAGTTGGTTCCTGCCTGGAGAGTTTTCTTTTGTTACTTATCATTTGGATCCCGTTTCACTTTGCAAGAGTATGATTTTTATAAAGTAGTGGCATTGCTTCACTATCTGAGCTTGTTTTACTATGAATTTGCATTACATTTTTTATTCCTACTTATCAAAAGAATCTTTTTAACTTCTACGCTGTTGGGTTTTGTGATAATAATATACTCATTTAATTCCCATGCTTTATGATATTGATAATGCAGAAAGTTTTCCTGGATGATAGGGCTAGTGATATCAAGAGCTTGTGTGTAAGCATTTTAAAATCCTCCCAAAGTGCGTCTGCACCTGAGAACAATGACGAGGTAACATACTCTTCAAATTAGGGTCTGTTAAAGTCTACACTTTAAAAACTAGAATTAATCCAATCATACTATGTTATGTGAAGAGATTTCATAGTCTGTTTCAGAATCATTACTTTTCAGGACATATATATATTTGGAAGTAGCTTTAGTGAGCAACATATAAATAAGTATCATCTGGTGTTGCTTGACTAGCATGGTGACCTTAAGAGTATTCATCTTGACTTTGAAAGATCAAAATTTGGTGCAGTTGTTGAATTGGATATCTTTTGCGGAGAATTACCCTGTAGATTCTGAAGCATGCTTCAGAATTCTCAATGGATTAAATGGAGACTTAATTCAGAAATCTGTTATTGTGGGTGGTGGAATTGAACCTTCTGAAGCTGATGTTATCGTTTTCTCGGCAGTTCATTCATCAGTGGTATGCATTCTCCATATTTTGCTGCAGCTATTTGTCACATTGAGTGTTCTTAAACTCATGCATTGTTGATAATTTTATATATGTAGGTAATCCTTTTAATACACAGTTTTTGGGCAAGCTACATTTTATACTTGATGCTCTCTATGTTTACTAGGAGGGTTCACTAAAATAATACTTGAGGCAATTTTTATTGCATAATTAGCTCCTTAAGGGCTCATTTGTAAACATTCCTTTTTTTTACATTTCTGTTAAAAATGATTTTTGGTAACCGTTTCATTTTGTAAGTGTTTCAATTTTTGGGCCCAAAATTTAAAAAAAAAAAAGAAAGGAATTTTTTATTAAGAGGTGCTAAATTTTATTCTGATTTGTTTATAAAAAATTCTCAAAAAAAATCGCTCTCTATAAAGTCAACTTTTTTCCTTTCACCTCACTTTCTCTGTCTTATTTTTTATTAAGTTTTCTCTTGCTAAATTTTCATTCACTCTCTTTTTTTATAAAAAAATCTCTCTAAAATTTTCTTTTTAAAATTTCTTTCTTTCTTTCTAAAATTTCCATTCTTTATTAAACTTTCACCTTCCCTCTCTATACTATTTTCTCTCTTCTAAAAGTTTCTCTTTTACAGAAATTATACTTTTAAAGTATAATTTACAGAAATTATACTTTTAAAGTATAATTTCTAATTAAAACGAATTATGTCAACCAAACATGTTTTATTTAATTTGGTTGTCTGTTTTATTGCAACAGATAGTCAACCAAACCTGTTTCTTCTTTTTTCAAAAACAAAGCCTAATAGAACGTGTTAGTTTTTTTTACCCTAAAAACAAATACATAACATTACCAAAAGAGTCCCAAGATGTTGAATATCACCGCATCAGGTTTTTCTTTTGTCAATTTGGAACTCATTTAATATTCTGACAATTTTTACGTGGTCGGCTATTTCCAGATTGGTATTTCAGAGTCAGATAGGGAGAAGGTGCCGCATGTGATGAGATGGATGGATTACATCCAGGTAAAGTACGTGATGTGATAAAAAATAGTACTACAAGCACATAGTGTCAAATTGAATAACTTATAAACACCGGTCGAACCTACAAAGACTAGATTAATTTCAATGTATCCTTAATATCTATTTTAGGTGAATTAGAAATAAAGATTAAGGATTGATTAAATACAATTAAACTAATAATTAGAAATTGAAAGCTAATAATAAGGAAGTAATTTAGGAATCTGAATCCATTAAAAATAAACATTACAAGTAATCTAATCTCTTTTCTTTTATAACTTAAATATGATTTTGATTTTCCTTCCTTTTAATTTAATAATTTTTCAATTAACGTAGGCAATCATAGATTATATGAAAATTTAAGGTTAACTATAACCTTTGAAAACTTCTTCAAGCAAGCATGAATTATGAAAAATTAATTAATTAATTTAAAATCACATAAGAAATATAAAACGAAAATATTTCAATAAAAAAAGATAAAGATGAAATCAATTAAACATAAATAATAGAAGAGATGGAGGATATAATCATGAATAATTATTAAATTTTATCTTCATCCTAGATTAAAGAAATTAGCTAGACATTTAAATAAATAAAACAACTAGGATTAGGAAGAAGATTAAAAATAAAATAAGAAAACTCCCTTTATTAATGATTATCCATCGAGCGTACAATGAAGAAATAATTTGATCCAACTCCTACTAACCTAAACTAATACATAAAAATTACCTAATATCTTACAATTAAAATCTCTCTTGGCACTCCTTTATTTATAGGCCTTAAGGCTCGATTAATTCATTCTAATAATCCACTTCCTAGTAGCAATCAACTTATTTCAAAAAGATCTTCTAGATAGACTTTCCTTTTCTTCATTGAATTTGACTTGCACACCAAAATTGTTCCACCTCCTTCCTTCTCATTGTAAGATTCTTCTCGGTCTCTTTCCTTCTATGAATTGGAGTATTAAATATTGCTTGATCACCAAGATTTTGTCTTTATGATAGAAAAATATTAAATCCTACAAAATAAAATAAAACATATTAATTAAATAAACTAATATGATAAAAGGACAATATTAGGAATAAGACTGTAAAATGAGCAAACAGTTCGGGCTCGATTTGTACTCGCTCGACTAAAAGTTCGATTCGAGCTCAACTCGAAATGTAAATGAGTCAAATATGAGCAAATTTTAAAGTTCGATAAATTACTCGAACCTCCTCAAATTATAATTTTCTATTGATACTCAGATCATATTCGTTCAAAAAGTTCAAATTGCTCGGGCTTGATTCGGAATCGTGATTCGGTAGCTAAATGAGCCTCAATCAAACCTTATTTTATACTCGATAAATTTTGTGAACCAAATCTGAGCAACTCAATACTCGGTTTGACTCGGTTCGTTTATACCCTTAATTAGGGATAATAAATTGGATGAATTATGAGTCTATCAAATACCCTCATACCTATATTTTGCTCGTTCTCGAGTAAAATAAAAAGAAAATAAAACAAAATAAAAATTAAACTACCCTATTTTCGTAGAAAACACGATTGCATTTAGCATTTGCAACAAGCTTGTAAACCCAAGGTTACCCAGGTTACCCCAAGGGGACGAGTTATGTCTCGTGAGGGTTTGCAGTGAATATACCCATAAAATTCAAAATTATAAAAATGTTCTTTGGTTCAACAAATTACGAAATTGAAAGAAAACTTTTAAGCATACATGGGCATTATACATAAGCAAGATTAACTTCAAAATCATACTTTCATCTTATCAAAAATACTTTATCTTCATTCTAGACACCATCATTCATAAAACTAATTCCATGTGATACATGCATTGTGTAGGTGATGTAACTCTTAGTAGGGATTTTTATCATGAAAATCAACTCAATACTCGGCTCGACTTGGTTCATTTACACCCCTACCTATGACAACCTTCTAACATTTTCTGTGTATGATTTTGTTAGAATCTTCTTTACTGTCTAAAGCTCAAGCAATATTGGCCATCCATAATCCTTTTATAGTCCAATCAATATTAGATTGGGTTTTATTATTGTGAAAAATAGTTTGACAGAAAGGAAATTATATCCTTATAATATTGAATCAAGGACAAATTTGACATGTCATCATCTCCCGCTCTTATGCATGTATTGCTAATTTGACATGTCATCTTGTTTACATATAAGGCTGTTATATATTCAAAATGTATAAACAGTACTTAGTTTCTGGCTTTCTGCTTTTAATCAAATGGGGGATTTCATATCAATGAACTATGTTCTCTGTATATGTATTGATTAATGTTCATTGCAGTCATGTTATCAGTCTTTGTATTTGTTAATGTTCTGTGTTGGCTAATCACCGTTTCTAAACATGATCAGTATCTGCATTAAATGTTCATTGCAAGGCTACAGTTTTGTATAGGGCAGGCGGTAGATATGTTTAGTATTGAATTACGAGTTGTTACTTCATCGATGTTACCCTCTGTAGTTTGTCTAAGCCCTACATGTACTATGAAATCTTGATGAAAATTCTATTAGATTCTACTCCACTCTACATGTGCTTAGGCCTTCAACTAGTTGAGGCAATGAATTGATTAGTTCTACACTGACCTTCCATGAAGTCGCATAATTGAACTTTTTGTAATTTATTTTACAGGGCAAGGAGGAAATCGGAGAACTATTTGAACAGATTTTGTTAAAGAAAGTCTCATTTGAGCCTCCAGTAAGTAACGTCTATTAGGTTAAAAGAGTAGTTCAAAACCTAAAATGATATGTATGTTGATTTTCTTGCGTCATTTTTTCTTCCTATTCCATGACTAAGGGTCAGATTAGTTTCACAATCTTTTCATTATTGTTTTTGCCAAAGGAAAGGAGACATCTGATTGTTGAGGACCTGAGGTACTGGAGTATAATGGTAGTGAAATGCATGACATAATGTCATTATGCTGTTCATGGATTTTACTAAAATGTGACTATTAACAATGTTCTTTTTAAAATTAGATTAAAAGTAAGATTGCCTGATACAAATACACCATATCATATCAGAATGTTTGCTTTGCCACATTTTAGAAGTCAGATTTATCATAAAGAATATTCAGAAGATATGTGATTTGTAGTGCTCAATCTCACCTACTTTTCCCCTATGTATAACTCATACGGTCATGCACCTAATTAAAATGCCAAAGGATAGCTAATGACAATTCCTGATAGTTACAATTTCAGGTGCTAAATGCTGTAGCAAAGGTGGAAGCAGCGACTAATACAAAAAAGACTCTGCAAGGTGCGAAATATGCAAGTAGTTCAGAAGTAGGCCCTAATACAAAGAAAAGTGCTGATGTGGTATGTTATTATTAACTTTTAATGTCATCTTCTATTCTTTTCCACTAGAAATTTCTTACATGGTAATCCTCGTCTATTATGCGGTAAAGATGCAGCCAGCTAGCTAGCATATAGTAATAGTTGTTAGTAGAAGCTGGTATTCCAGAGTCCAATATAGGACAGCTATGTTTTGATGTCTTTTGGGGTGTAAAACATGTTTACATTATTCAAAATTTTGAACTACTTACAATTCAGAAAGTTGAAACATCCAGTTTTTATTTATTTATTTGGGGAATCAACTTATATGATAATGCTTTCACGTTTCCAAATAGGAGCTATCCAGTAGGTTGACGCGGAGCCCTTTCTAATTAAGGAACCCTTGGTGCTTTGCAAACATTTATTTTTTTCTTTCTATTCTTTCTTTTTTACAAGTTCATTTGTAAAATGGTAGGTAAAGTTACCTATCTACCAAAAGGGGCTGGGGCTTCTTAGAGGAATGTTTACGGAAAAAAAAGTTACCTTTCTTCATTTTTGCAACAGTCATAATAACTCATACATCTCTCTTCTTGGAGGAAGGAACTCGAGAATAAAAATAGTTTGTGATGAATTCATTGGTTAAGTTTAGCATTTCAGTCAAAATCTTGAGTCATTCCCTTTTGTTTGTAATTATTTTCTGAACATTTGCACTGGTGCTCTGCTCCTATAAAACATAAAGAAAAAGGTCGCAGGAGATAATGGAGTTGCTGTAGAGAAGAAAGAAACTGCTGCAGAGAAGAAGAAAGTGCCTGAAAAAGTAGCAGATGAGAAGGATAAAGAAGTTAGTGTTAGTTTACTAAAAATACAGGTTGGCCTCATTCGCAAAGCATGGAAGCATCCATCTGCCGACAGGTACAATTATTTTTTTCCTTCTTTTGTTTTGCTAACTTCTCTCCCCCCTCCTTTGGTGCTTGTTTTTTTCCAATGAACTATTTTCCAGTCACCACATTGGGGTAAACCACAGGTTTCCAATATGTGACACTTTCTCAACAACGTATGTGGATTGTGTATGTCTGATATAACCTTTTTTCATGTTCCTCAACATATACTGTAGTTTACTGGTTGAGGAGATAGATGTTGGAGAGGCTAAATTGCGGCAGGTGGTCAGTGGTCTGGCCAAACATTGCAGTCCAGATCAGTTGACGGTATGAATATTTAGTTAGTTACTTAACATTTTCTTTAGTTTGGAGGCACAATTTTACTCTTGTAAACAGCCTCCTATTGTACATTCAGTTTATCACAATACCATGATCAGGAGATATTACTTTGTCAGTTGTTTTTGCTCTTATTTACCTTGCAGAACCGCCATGTGGTACTTATCACTAACGTGAAACCTGGAAAACTAAGAGATGTGATGTCAGAAGGATTGGTATGTTCTCCTGCATCTAATTTTCAGTTGATTGGCTCATCTTACCTTTGATATCAGTTAATATTGCATTTCATGTTTGGTGCAGCTTAAGAGTTTTTTTTCCATTCCATCTTTGCTTCAAAACTTTCTGATTCTTGCCTCAGATTAATTTTTGTTCCACACTTTATATATTACTCGAATTCATTATTACTAGATTTTGGAGGAAACCAATATATTTCATCTCTGCTAACCTGATATATATAAATATATATATAAGGCTCTTTTTTTGGTGAGGGATGGGAGGAGTGATATATATTTTCAGATCCCTGTTCAATTGATGGACAAGAAAGGGTAGTCATATTGGGTTTGGAGGTCTTGTCCTCCATTGAGGACTTTGTATCTTTCAGATTCTGTCCTCCCTTTGTTTGTTTTGTAGTCTCCCTCTCTCTCTCTCTCTAATATATAAACGCCGCGTCTTTTCATGTCCAAATTTTTTTGAGGATGTCACCCTATGGTGATAGTGATGTAGGGCATCAAGCCCAGATGTCATGCACAGTACATATTGATCTTTGGTTCTTAGTGATGTTGTATAATACTCCCTCCATATCAAAATATAAGTTCATTATTGACTTGTTGAAGTCAAGTTTGAAAATTGTCAAAATATAAGAATTGGCGTGATACATTCTGTTTTATTTTATTTTATTTTATTTTATCTTTATTTCTTTAGGTATTATGTGCTTCCAATGAAGATCATACCATTGTAGAGCCTTTGCTTGTTCCAGAAGGAGCCAAACCTGGGGAGTGTGTTTCATTTTCCGGGTATGTTAAAACTACATCTGTACAATAGCTCGATATCGGCAAAAAACACTTTTACCCCACTGTGGTTGTAGTGTTTTAAGCAATTAGCCACTGTGCTTTTAAAATATTCAATTAGCCCACTGTACTTTTTAAAAATGTTCAATCAGACCATTCCGTTCAAGAAATTGGACGGACGTCAAATAATTACACATGTGGCATTGAAAAAAAAATTAAAAAAACATTATTTTCTGATGTGGCAACACAAAAAATAAAAAAAAATAAAATCAATACTTATGTGGCAAAAAATAATTAAAATAATAATAAAATTAAAATAAAATAAAAACCCAAACTTCATACGCATGCGAAATAACTTCATACGCGGGCTGTTTGATGACCATGGCTGCTGGAGATCAGATTTGGAAGGTATGAGCACTATTTCTTCAAGATTTGGAAGGTATGAGCACTATTTTCCAGACACTGTCATAGTTTGGATAGGCTATTCACCAGGTCGGAAGTAGAAATTGCTTTATCTCAGATTGCTCCCTCCAAAGCTTCGGAACCCAATGGGTTTCCCCTGGATTTTTGTTGGGATTTGTGGAGGAGATAGTGAGATTGAGCTTTGTGGTGAGCCGGGAGGAGTCGTCGGCGGCGGTGATTGAGCTTTGTTTTCTCCATATTTCTTATGTTTGTTTAGGGAAGAAGATGAACAGTAGGGTTTATTTAGGAAAGAAGATGAACAGTAGAATTAATAATGTTTTATTTATTTATGTTTGTAATTTGCATTATTTCTTTTTTGTCTAAAAATTTCCAAAATTTTTTTTGGTCTCTTACTCTCAAATATAAAGTCAACGTGTATTGTACATGGCAAAATTGTATTTTTATTTATTGTTTTATTTTAGGCTTATTTATTCATTTTGAAGGAGAAAGAAAATAGGAAATGAAAAACTTATTAAAAATGAATTAAAATATTTATTTTAATTTATTATTATTTTAATTATTTTTTGTCACATAATCAATGATTGATTATTTGTATTATTTAGAATTAAAATAATTAAAAGAAAGGAAAAGAGATAAAGGAAAAGAATAAATTATAAAAAAATAATGTGGTTTTGATTGTATAAATAATTTTAATTTTTATGCCATTTGTTTAACTAATTTTTGCTAATTGTATCAAATTTCCTATTTTATGTTAATTATGTACTTACCTTTTTTATATCATTAAAATATATATTAGTATTAATTTTTAAAATAAAATAATTATTAAAAGAAAGGAAAAGAGAAGGAAAAGAATACAAATAAAGAAAATGAATTAAAAAATTATTTTGTTGCCACATAAGGCTGCCGAATTTTTTATTTTAATTTGGGTTTTCTATTTGTATTTATACATATTATAAAATATTTTAAAAACCACAGTGGGCTAATTGCATTTTTTTAAAGTGCAGTGGCTCAATCGTATTAAGAATTTGGCTGACTGGCTTGCCACGTAGGAAGTAACTTACTTTTATTTTTTTTTCAAAAGCCACGTAGGAAAATTGGCGCAATTTTTTAACGTCCGTCACAGAAATTGGACGAAATGGGTTGATTGAACATTTTTAAAAAGTACAGTAGGCTAATTGAATATTTTAAAAGCACAGTGGCTAATTGCTTAAAACACTATAACCACAGTGGTGAAAAAGTGCTTTTTGCCGCTCGATATCACTACCTACTATCTATGAAAAGGCACTAATATTTTTCTCTTATGAAACTACTATCGAGAATTTTCTGCCCGAGTTAACCTTTCCTTCATCGTGTATTTTCTTTAGATCATGTAGTATATTTGTATTGATGACTCAGTAATCTATAAAGAAGCGGCTACTGATGGTGATATTAATGTTCATTTGGAACTATTTGTTAAATGGGGCAGGATCCATCTGGCCTATTTTAATAATGAGGATTTTTACGCTTCTTATTTTTTAGTATCTTCTCAAGTGACTTGTCTCCTCCCCTTGGTGCCAATACATCACAAATTCAAATTATATTACAGTTAAAATTTCAAATCTTCATCATACTACTATAAAACTTAGGGTGAGTTGACTGATTGCTTAGTCATACGAGTCTAATAAACTTAGGGTTAACTTCTGCACACCCAGTCCTCATCCCATCTTTCCCCCCTTGGGATATATATATTTGGTAAAGGCTAATTCTTCAGTAGATCTATCTCGTGTCACCTAGGTTATCCTGCTGTCCCAAGATAACACCAAGGAGCTCTGAATTTCAATTTTTAGTAATATTAAAAAGAAAGGCTTAAAAGCTCTATTTATTGTTACAGTCATGCAAGTTTCCCCATTTATTCATATTGCATCACCCCCCCCCCCCCCCCTTCCCCTTCCCCTTCCCCTTCCCCTTCCCTGATTAAAGATATGGCTGGCCAGATTTTGTAGTTACACATTTGGTATCTGCCTGTGGTATTCCAACTGCTCAATCTTGAGAGCTTGTCTTTGTCTCAGTAGAGTATTTCAGTGGCATGTTTCGTTCCTCTTCTGAATGCTTTGGTTTTCGTTCAGAATCCCCCACTTCATCACAATTCAATGTTTCTGCAGTCTTAGAATCCTGCAGTGCACCCTTTTTTTGTTCACACAGAGTTTCTAAATGCTAGTAGGTTTTTGAGGCAAAATGCCGCCTGTTCAAAGCCCCTTGATAAAATTTCCTTTATTCCCAAAGTGTCAAGTGCACTACTGTGTAATGAAGTGTATACCTGATGACCTGATGTGGAAAATAATCTTGTTTAACTTGTAGTGTAAGTGTTTAACTAGTGATATTTCTGTAAATAAAGTAGCAGTACTCGTATATCTGAATTTGGAATTGAGAAAAACTTCTTAGAGTTAATTGATACTATGTTTTTTCAATATAATTCCTTTTCAGTTTGATTGTACGAAACTGATTATTTTGATTGCAGTTGAAATTTCTCATAGTTTTAACATAACTTTTGAATTTGTCCATCCAGACACGAGGGAAAACCAGAAGATGTTTTGAACCCCAAAAAGAAACAGTTGGATAAAATAACACCGGTATGTACTTTTTCCCCTTCAAAATGTAAACATTTGTAACAGTTATGCATTGGGGGTGTTATTTTAAGTGGAGAAATCTGTTAATAATGTCGGTGTTTGTCTAGCTAATTCGTTTGTTCTCCTGATGACTACAAACCCTATTAAATGTGAACATCCAAGTAGTGTTTACAATCATCCATCATGAAAGCCTTCGGTCTCCGTAGGTGTATTTAACCGTACCCAAGTATTACTTTGGAGTTCTTTCTTTTGCTTTGGTCTCAGTGTGAATGTGTGAAACATATGTTTCTTCATGGGTGCATCCAGGACGGAACTAGCCTAGGGTCTAGGGGGGCCTAGCCTACCCCACAATTTTCAAAAGTTTATTTTAAAGCCTTGAAGTTTTGATATTTTTACTATAGGCCTCCCAAGATTTATATAATTTGCAACACTTATCATAAAGATATTTTAGTTAGTTTCTAACTAAATAACTTCTGTGACGCTAATTTATATTATATAAATCTCTTGTAATAAATTTTCTATCGTGTCATTATTTCTTGACCCCCCACCCCCCTTTGATTTTTTTTTTTTTGGCTTCGTCCCTGGGTGCAGCATCTGTTCACTGATGACAAGGGCATTGCAACATTCAAGGGAATCCCATTTATGACATCAAGTGGACCGTGCGCATCATCCATCATCAAGGCAAGCATCAAGTGATGGTGAATGTTCCTGTTTTATTGTAGCTACAAATTTTCAGAAAGTATCTATCAGGAGTAAAGACATTCAGTTGGCACCATCCATGGCGCAAGCTCTCCATGTTTGCTGACTAGTAAAGAATGTTGTAAGAACATGATAGTTGTCTTAAAGCAATCATGATGTTGAATCTTGACTATAGTTTTTGATCAATCATACAATCCTAGTGTTAATGAGTGAAGGATCGTGTGTGTGTGTGTGTTTTTTTTAATTTATAAAAATTATGTATATAATTCTCTCGAGGCCAGGTTGAGAACAAATATCAAGTTTTTATTTTTTTTCTTTTAACCGACTCCTGGTCTAACAATTTGAAATCAAAGTTGTGACAAATTTGGGGTATATGACCCATATGGTTAATTAGTGTCTTTTTTTGGGTACATGAAATAGTAAAAGTCTACCATCACATAAAACATGTAAAAACTGTTTACATGTGAATTATATTTTGATGGCCAACAAGTTATTTGGGCTATCAAAATATGCGCGTGAGTGAATTTTATGTGATAGTAGACTCAAAAATAGTGTAGCATTTTCAATTTGTGAAACTTTAAAATTATAAATTTAATGTCAATTCAGTTGATTTGATTAATGTAATAATTAATATTATAAATTACTTAAAAATACAAATTGATTTTGGAGATCAAACGACGACATATTAAATTTTAAAATTGATGACTCGTAAAAGTTTAGAATGAAATAAATTTTGTAATTAATAGTTTGTTATATATTATATAATTATAATAATTGTACCAACTAAAATTAAATAAATTCACATCAATTTGAAGTTTAATATTCTGTCATTTAATCTCAAAAGTCAAATTGTATCTCTAATTTTGAAATGTATGGAGTACAAAACTTTTATTTTGAAAGTTAAAATAACTTTATGCCAACAATTTGAATTTTAAGATTTTAGAATCCAAATAAAAAGTTATGAAACGTGGGAATATCATACCGCTCCGTTAATAGGATTTCACGTATAATTCTGGAGCTCCATTCAAAAAAGTAATCGGTTCCTACGTCTCAAAATTCAAAAAATAATAATAATAAAAAAATAGTGTTTTATCATTTAGCATATCCCTACAGTTTATTTGGAAAAAAATGAAGTTTAAAAATAGTGTACTAGATTTACTACGAAGTTACGATCAATTAGCCAAATACTTCCTACGGAGTTTATTTGATAGATATTCAAGCAAGATCGGATCTCCTCAAACTTTGATCTACTAATCTTTGTAATATCATCACACATTTAGCACATATTTTTTTTTGACTTCTTTTTCATGCATATCAAGATTTGTCAATAGATACACTTCTACCATTAATTATCTTTACCCTTTCGGATAATAATTTTCAAAAGTATTAAATGAGTCGAAGAATCCCTAGGACATTTATAAAACATATGGACGGAGCTAATAATTATTCCACTTTGTGAGTCAACATTTTCTTGAAAAACTGAGAATTATTGTTTTTTTTTTATAAATATATTTTAAGATTATTAAAAGATGCTTTAAAAATAACATTATTTCTACAGGACAATTTTATATGAATGAGGAAAATAAAAATAAAAAAATAAAAATGAGTGATAAAAAGAAACACCAAAAATCTTATCAAAAAAATAAACTTTATGCTAATCGAATCTAAAAATAAAAATGTGAGTGATAAGGAAAAAAAAAGGCCAAAATCTGTCAGTCCACAAATCACCAACAACACAATCCTCATTAATTTTATCCGCCCTTCCCTGGATAAGAAGAGGAGTCAGCAAATTGGATTAGATTTGGTTTGTTAGAAATAAAAAAAGTCAAATCGGATTAGATTTGGTTTCCTTAAAAGAAAGAAGTCAAATTAGGTATGAGAATTACAAATCAATTAGCACGGTAAATCCATTAAAAGTCAAGGCTCTTGACTAGAATATTCCTTCCGTGGGATGGGTCCCACCAAATTCACGGGTCCACCAGAGAGAATGAGCTGTAGGGAGAATTTCAGTAGGACAATAATATGAGATTAGATATACACAAGAAGATATATGTATGGGTCCTGACAACCCAAAAAGAATCACGAAATATCTGTGACTACCCCGGCCCTTTGATTTTATTTACTACTTGATTCTCCTATGAATCACACATTACCTTACTAGTAGTAGTGTGTGTGTGTATATATATATATATATATATATATATATATATATATATATATATATATATATATACCACCAGCCACTTACAAAACAAGAATACTACCGCATTCATACATCTCATTGATTTGGTGGGTTGGGAATTTGAAGAGGAAATGGATGGTGTTTCTGCTCCTTTTTCTTTATCAAAGGGAATGAATTATAAGCCACAACAGGTGGATGGGGAAGAACAAGAACCAGAACCCCATGTACTAGCTGTTGATGACAATCTCATTGATCGTAAAATTGTCGAAAAACTCCTCCTGCAAAGGTAGTCAGTCTATCTCACTAATTATTTCTTTTGGTTGCCCTTTTTCGTTGATTTCTAATGTTAATTGCAACTCTTGTTTACTTTTAATTCTAATATTCTAAATCACCATGTATCGTGTATTCTTTCCCTTACTTGTACAAACTTTTGATGATCTTGTATTTGAATCTCAAGTTTATGGTTTCTTATGAATCCAGTATAGGACTCTTTACTTTCTTATTAAAGAAGAAATATTGGAAGTAACGCAAAGATTGTAGAAATACAACTTTTTTGACAAACTCAGTGATCATATATCAACATACATTTAGATTCAATACACAACAAGTTGAACTATGAAAAGGAAAAATAAAAATGTATCACTCATAGCCTGCCAGTTATGAAGGAGACTGACTTTATACTAATAGCTGAATCGTGTTTTGCTCTAGTGACAACTGCAGAAAATGGGTTGAGGGCATTGGAGTACTTGGGGCTGAGAGATGATCAAGAGAATACTTTGAATAGCAGAAGTGTAAGTGACTTGCTTTCCAGACAGATAATCCACCTAATTTAAATACATTTTAGAACACTTCTCTTCATGATTGATGCAATTTTTGACCATTTATTCAATGTAGAATTTTAGATGCTTAAGGACCAAGTACACTCATTATATATTTGCACCATTATGAAGTTCCTGAAATTCTTCCTAAGAGGTCTATACTTGATACACATTGGCAGGGTTCAAAGGTTAATATGATAATAACAGATTACTGTATGCCAGGAATGTCCGGCTATGAGCTACTCAAGAAAATTAAGGTATTTATGTTTTCCACATATTAAAAAAGGGATAACCTTTACAATTCAAAACTACTAGTTCAGCGAGGTAATTTTTGACATAAATATTATTCTGCAAGCAGGAATCATCTATATTGAAGGAAGTTCCAGTTGTGATAATGTCATCTGAGAACATCCCAACTCGTATTAACAAGTAATTACTAACAACCAGTATTTTTATACAGTTTGTTCACTCTTTTCTGTTTTTTGACAACATTTTATTGTTCTAAATAATACGCAGGTGCTTAGAAGAGGGAGCTCAGATGTTCATCCTAAAACCCCTCAAGCAATCTGACGTGAAGAAACTGAGAGGCCAATTAATGAAATGTGGAAGCTAATCGCATGAACCTATGAAGAATATTCGAGTAATTTGGGGAATGGTGATTTAATTCATTAGTATCTTGTAAACATTAACTTTCAGGTTAATTTTCTTTAAGCTGGTAATTGATTTTCAGCTAGTTTAGCTTCCCTCTCAGAAGAGTATCTTTACATTGTTTCCGTCTCTAAAAGCTTATTCTTTCATTTTGATAAGGTCAATGAACCTTTTAAATATTTTCTTCATTTGTTTTTTCCTTACCTATCCACAGAATTTCATCTTGCATTCTGCTACTGTCTCAACTAGTTTGACTTGCTATAATCCCATTCTATGCAAAGTTTCACCAAAACAAACATAATATCCCCTTCCCATTCTTCTCAGCAATGTGAAGGATAATTCGGAGAGGCAAAAACTTATAAAATGTCTCCAACTACAAGGGAAATAAATACAACATCTGCTGGCAGGCAGAAAAAAAGACAAACACCCTATAATAATGGCAAAATGTATACAACTCCTCGTACTAAGTGGCTGCCTAAAGTCAAACCATACTTTAATATTGCATTTTCAAAGAACAGAGAAGAAAAACTAAATCTTCATTTTGATGCATATCAAGTGGTTCTGAAATTCCCTTCCTTTCAATTTTTTTTCAGGTTGTTTTTACTACAAATATCGTAGAGTTAGGCTCGGTAGTGATTGGACTCCATTAATTTCACCAACTTAAAAAATAATCATAACCAAGAAGAATATAATGTGAACACCATAACCAATAAACTTATTAGAGGAAACTAATTTTAAAGAAAGTCAAATCAAACGAGAAAAATGAGTTTGCAACAAAGCTCTACAAACGAATTCAATTGCAGTACAGAAAAATATAAATAAACATGGTATCAGTCGTAATGCCTGTGGTGGTGATGATGGTGATGTCCGTGCTCATCCCATCCAAAGCACTGCAGAATTGGGTAGAACAAGCACCTCCCAATAACTCCCAAAACAGAGGCGACTAATAAACAGGGACAGCAACAACAAGCCACGAGTGGATTGTTATCCATTTCATGATGGTGATGGTGATGTCGATGATGATGGTGACCCATCTTCTTCCTTCTTTCACCTGATTACCAAAATTCAATCAATGCATATTAATTACCGGAAAAATCAATGGTTACCCATAAATCAGTCAGCAAAATCAAGACTACCCACAATAATCTCTATACAAATATGAATATATATTAGACAAACGGATTGAAAATTTTGAATCGAAAAACCTCAAAAGACTAACCTCCTTTTGTTAATTACAGCTTTGATTCTGTTTGGATTACTAGAGATCTGACAACTCCAAAACTCAATCACGGTTCCAGTAAAACCAAAGATTTCGAAGCTACACGGAACAGAGAGTAATTCAAATTAATAGTGGAACCGGAAAGACTCTGTTCATTCACGTACGTACCGTGTGAAACATCTGTGTCTATTAAATTGGGACATTCATTGGACATTAAACTTAAGGGTTATCTGGTGAATGTTGAAACTTGAAAGTGATTGGCATAGAATTTATTTTTGAGTAAGCTGGTCAATCGGCCGATACAAGCTGGTGATTGGCATAGAGTCTATCGATCAATTGCTAAAAAAATTGACCAGGCTTGCTATTTTTGGGCCAAGACATTCGGCTAAAGTAAAACCAAGTTAAATCCTCTCTCCCCAAAAAATGATTAAAGATATAAAATATTTCGTCCCTAAAAAATTATTAAAGATATAAAATATTTCATACACCCCGGGAGATCTATATAAAGCTCATCAGCTTCAATGATGATATGAAGTTCAATCTATTAATCTCTCGGAGATTTTCAAATTTAATACAAACCCATTTCTCTTCATTCATCCACTCAACTATCAAGGCATTTGTCCAACAAGGAAATTATTCAGAAGCCTTGAAATCATACACCAGGGAACCTCATTTCCCTCTAAATGCCACTAAATTCACCTTTCCTTCTCTCCTCAAAGCCTGTGCTTCTCTTTCAAATTTTCATTATGGGAGGACAATCCATGCCACTGTCATTACAATGGGGTTGCAATTTGATCCATACATTATTGCTTCATTGGTTAGTATGTATATCAAATGTGGGTCATTTGAAAATGCAGTCCACCTGTTTGGTAATGTGTCTGAATGTGAAGCACTGGCTCAAGATGTTACCATCTGGAACTCTATGGTTGATGGGTACTTTAGACATGGACTTATTAAAGAGGGATTGGTTCAATTTCGTAGAATGCAAGCAATGGGTGTAAAGCCTGATGGGCATTCACTTAGTATTCTTCTTGGAGTGTACGACAGTGATTCGGGTTATTTAGAGCTAAAGCAAATTCATGGTTATATTGTTAGAAACATTTTTGATGGTGATCCTTTTGTTGCAACTGCACTGATTGACATATACTCAGTTTGTGGTTGGCCAAATTATGCCTGGTCTGTATTCAATAAGTTGGAAGACAAGAACAATGTTGTGGCATGGAATACAATGATTCGCGGGTTTTGTCAGAATGGGTTGTGGGAGAGTAGCTTGGAATTATATTCTTTAGTAAAGAATGTAAATTGTAAACTTGAGTCACCAACATTTTCTAGCACATTGACGGCTTGTTCGCATGGTAGAAATGTGGGGTTTGGAAGTCAGGTTCAATGTGACGTGATCAAAATGGGTTTTGGGGGTGATCCATATTTTTGTACTTCTCTCCTGACCATGTACGCAAAGTGCGGATGGGTAGAAGATGCAGAAAAAGTTTTTGATCAAGTAGTAAATAAAGAAGTTGAATTATGGAATGCTATGATCTCAGCTTATATTGGTAATGGCTCTGATTATGATGCTTTGGATGTTTACATTGAGATGAAATTTAAAGCAATTCAATCCGATCCTTTCACGATATCCAATATTTTGGTATCCTGTAGTAATCTTGGATTATATGATTTTGGTAGGGCACTACATGCTGAAATGACTAAAAGACTGATACAGAATCTTTGTGCACAAAGTGCTCTGTTGACAATGTACTCGAAATGTGAAAAAATGGAGGATGCTCATGCTATTTTTAATACAATGAAGGAGAAGGATGTGGTTGCATGGGGATCCTTGATCTCTGGTTTTTGCAAGAATAGGAAATTCAAGGAGGCACTGGATTTGTTTCTAGCAATGGAGGCAGATGGACTGAAACCAGATTCTGATATTATGGTAAGTGTAACGAATGCTTGTGTTGGACTAGACAACATAGCATTGGGCCATGAGGTCCATGGATTTATACTTAAAAATGGTTTGGGGTGGGATGCTTTTGTGGCCAGTTCCCTGATTGAAATGTATTCCAAATTTAGATGCCCAGATATGGCCAGACATGTATTTTTTGGTATCCAGCATAAGAACATGGTGGTTTGGAATTCTATGATTTCATGCTATTGCCAGAATGGCCAACCTGAAATGTCAGTTAGCCTTCTTCCTCAACTTATGCAGCATGGTTTCTATCCAGACTATGTTTCCATTACCTGTGTCCTCGCTGCTGTTTCATCAATGGCAGCATTGTGTAGAGGAAAAACTATACATGGATATGTGGTAAGGCAGAAAATTCTAGCAGATGCTCAACTGCAGAATACATTGATTGATATGTATATCAAATGTGGGTGCTTGAAATATGCACAACACATTTTCCAAAACATGTCTAGTAGAAACTTAGTGACATGGAATTCAATGATTTCTGGTTATGGATCTCATGGCGAGTGTCTGAAAGCAATAAACCTACTCAAAGAGATGAGAAGCTCAGGAGTAAAACCTGATGAAGTTACGTTCCTTTCCCTGATATCATCGTGCAACCATTCTGGTTTGATTGACGAAGGCCTCAATTCACTTCAGTTAATGAAGGATTATGGAATTGAGCCTAAAATGGAGCATTGTGTAAATGTAGTGGACCTCCTGGGTCGTGCTGGATGCTTGAGTGACGCTCACAATTTTATACATAGCATGCCTATCGAGCCTGACAGGAGCGTTTGGCTATGTTTGTTGTCTGCCTGTCGAGCTCATCGCAATGTAAAGCTCGGAGAACTGGCAGCTGATAACCTTCTGAAGATTGACCCCATGAGGGGCAGCAATTATGTCCAGCTGTTGAATCTGTATGTAGAAGCTGGATTAGGAGATAAGGCAGCAAACTTAAGGGCCTCAATGAGGCAGAAGGGGTTGAAGAAAAGTCCTGGGTGCAGTTGGATTGAGTTAAAAAATAAAGTTGTTATTTTCTTTTCTGGTGACTCATCCTCCCCAAGAACTATTGAGATTCATGAGACACTTGATAGTCTTAGAGGTAACATGAGAAAGTTGAGGCATTCTGAGACGGAGAAATGAGCGGCAGCTTTTCTTCACTTCAGTACAAGGGATCATAATAGTGTCTCTCTCTTTTTGCTCAATGCAGCTAGCTGATAGTATAAGGAATGTGTCTCAAAAGTCCCAAATAGAGTAGGAGGAGGAGGAGGAGGAGGATACATTTTGTAAAGTTTACAGACCATGTGAATTGTACTGCTAAAGGGCTTGACGAATGAGAAGGATGAATGAGGCAACCAGTAGACAGAACTTCTATAGTAATTTTCTTCCTTAAAAGTAAAATTAAAATTCTTTTTAGTGCATTTTTGATAAAAGTGATTGAAATAGTTATGAATGTTTAAGTAATTTGAATGTGCTTAATGAATGTTTAAGTAATTTGAATGAGTTTGATAATTCTAAATACTTAATGAAAAAAATTATTTGATAATTGACATGTTTGAAATATATTAATAACATATTTTTATTATTTTACCCCTCTGAAAAAATTCAAAATTGTTGTAAGTTTATTTAATATTACTTAATATAATAGTTAATATTATAAAAAAAATAATTATAAAATACTTCATTAAGCAGTCATTCATCCAAAAAAAATTACATTTGGCCATTCAAATTTCAAAAAATTTGACCGATTTGAATGGCATTTTTATTCAAAAACAAATGAATGTAAATCGATTCAAACCATTTAGATCTAAACAAACACCCCCTAACATCAAATGAAATGATATATTGAAGCAGACAATAATGGGAAGTAAACTTTTTGCATGAATAATAATAATAATTAAGTCTATAATATTTTAATAGTTATCAGTTTGTTGGAGAATTCTTTGTAATTCATTCCAGAATTTAGTAAAAAATATTACTCCACTTATTTTCCAGATTTCTCAACCTTTTAATCTTGTGGATTCATGATTCGTCTTTACCTGAACCAACCGACTTGCATTGTTGCATGGTAAGGATATCATATTTAGTATGTACTTATTTAAATCGAATACTTGAAGAACTCATATCAAATAAACAACAGTTTCCTTCCAATTAAATCAATAGTAATAAGTTTAATGGAGTAACCGTTTCGGAATATACTACTATCAATGCAGTCCACATATAATAGCAATTCCAGAATACTTTTATCGGATCTCGCCTCTCCCTTTTTTTTTTTTTTTTTGGCTAAAGCTAAAAACAAGTTCGTGTCAACTGTCAAAGCATCTATCCAAGTAAATCTCGTTTTAGTTGGAGCACCGAGGGGCTAAAACTGGAGCTGATAATTTTCCATTTGAGCAGTCTTCTTGTTTTTTCCTTTGGCCAATTTCCACGTGAAGTACAGATGATGGTATGAGTGTCTTGATAAATGAAATACAACAACGGTGGCTCATTCTCTTTTGTCCTCCTCAACATCTACTACTCCTAGCCCAAGCACATGATCTGCTGCAACTGGCAATTTCCTTTCTTTCCTTTCGAGCTTTGTTGTAAAATCTCCTCCTACTTTTACTCCACTGCCAGTCAGTGAGATACCATCCTCCTCAAAGTCATCGCCCGTCTCTTCTGAGTATGCATATCTGCAGGCAAAGACCAATATCAAGTCAAGTACAATCAATAACAGTGGTCAAGATACTAGTTCTTGCTTCACCTTGATCAGATTTATAGCACCAAGCCTAAGATTGACACTACAATTCTTCCCAATAGTACATAGAATCTATTAAATGAAACAAAAAGTGGGAAAATTATCATATTTATGGTTTAGCACGTAATTAATATTGAAGAATCTCCCCATCTTTTGCAATCTCATTTTCTCTAGTTTTCTCTTTTTTTAAGAATTACCATGGTATTAAGAACAACCACCCGAGGAGGTGAGATACACTGCAGCATACAAAACCTGAAACAAACGCAACTGTCCAAAAAGCCCATCAAAGGGGCCAATCATTTTCTTAAGAATTTAATTCAAAAAGCATCTCAAAACTCTATCAAGAAACAACCTCTAGGCTATGTTTGGAATTTGGAAAACACGAGGGAAAATAAGAGAAAAGTACAAGGAAATGTGTTCTTAAAAATTATTTAAGTTCTGTTGTTTGTCTATTACACCTTACCTTCAATTATGCTTGATATTAGATTTTCTACAAGTATAAATACCAAGACTTATTTTCACTAAGATAGTTTTCCAATTTTATATTTATATTTATATTTATTTTCCTTATCTTTTCTTTTTCCTTGCATTTTCCAAGTTCCAAACATAGTCCTAGAGTTGTCTCTCACAAGAAAATAAGAAACTTATAACCTCCAACACACCTGCTACCTTAGCCTTGCAGAAAACCTACATGGGGGATACCCGTGATTATACAGAATCACAGATTACAACGCCCTCACCTTCGAAGACTGGAAATTTGGGACAAGGGGAGGATAATCTGTTCCTGAGTTAACCATTAATATTCTAAGAAAAGGTGAGGATGATTATTATCCATGCTGCACTTGCACCAGGTAAAACTCTCAGAATTAAGAATGAGAGTTTCACCGTAAACATGCAAAGAAGAATAGTGGACAATATGTCCACAGCAGGCACATTTTGTCAACAGTTGTTCAGGATATGCTGCTCTGATTCACAAATTTTTTGCTGAGTAGGATTAATTCAATAGAAAGGATTAAACACAAGCAAACCCCCAACTTCCTTGAGGCTTGGAATGCTGTAAGTGCTACCTTTTGACAAATTATATGTTATATAATAATACTTCATTTAAAGTTTCACCAAGTATTTTATTATGTATATATCACCAGGTTAGTTTGCCACAACTATACAAATTAGATTTGCTCAATAAATCAAAATATAAGATTATGGATCACATTTATTATGCTGTCTAGGTGGATTGCATATTCATTAACTACTTCTAAAACCAGTTTACGTATTTCTTTTCAATAAGATATGAACCCTATATATCTCATAGGGAACTCTAAAGTTACAAAATCCTACTTGGTCTAAATGGTTACTGTAAAACAAAGTGTCATTTGAATCATGTATGTCAGGTAACCAGAATTACTGATCAAGGTTACAGATATTACCTAGTAGGGTTATTTGATGGAGACCACAGAATGCATATCACCAGCAAGAGCAAGTATGCGAGCAAAGTCCAGAAAGACGGGATGATCCAGGCTCTTCGCCATAATTCACTTAATGGATCACTTGCATTAAAGTACAACTGCACCAACATAGCAATTATAAGACTAAAAAGGTATTACGTTCAAATAAAAGTGAAACGAGAAGCAGCTGGGATAGATTGGATACTAAGACCTGAGTAGCAGTTGATAATTTGAAGATCAGAAAGAGGGAAATAGTATATTAGGAAGCCAATCATATTGTAAATATGAGTGAACTGCCTTTTGGGGTTGTGCAAGTTGAAAATTTTGAGACGAGGGGGCTTTGTAGGTGCTCTGAGGGAGTTTTACAAATTACATAAGCATGCTCCATTTGTTTTAACGAAACCCAATCACTTGGGCAAAGGAGATAAAGTCTGGGATAGAAAGAAACAGCAACTTTACCTCATAGCCAATCCAAGCAACAGAAAGCAACACTGATACTGCTAGGGAGTTGGTAAAGTTCCTGTAGAGATCAAGTTTGGCTGTGCTTCTCCTCATCTACAGTCAACGGACAAAGAAGACAGAAGTTAGTTCAACAAAGAAGACAGAAGTTAGTTCAGATTTTGCATCAACTCAGCAGACATAAAATGAACTTTTAGGTGAACAGAAAAGATCCATGCATATGTCACATACAAAAGAGCTGTTCATGAACAAGTTTTGATGACAGATTGGACCGGCAAAAGTGAATAGATTAGGTTTGAATCGTTGATTGGCTTGACTTCAGGCACAACTTTTGGTCTAGAAAGAGGTACGCAAGTAATTATCCCAATCCAGAAAGCTCGTCCAAATCCATGACATGTCCAACTAACAAAAGTTTGTTGGACCACATTTTTTCCCCAAAATTTCTTTTATAATGCGACTTTCATGCTTCCAAAAATGTTACCCGTTACTTTTGTTTATTTAAGTTTTCACTGTAATTTCCTATTTACCCATTACTTTTTGTTTATGTAAGCTTTCACTGTTATTTCATTTTCAGTGTCTCTAGTTTTCCTTGAAAATGAACTTAATCCTTATTATCAGTAAACTTTTTTTTTACCTTTCTCATGGTAATTTTAGAACTTATATTTCTCGAGAATTCTACTCTTTTTTATATTATTATTTGACAAGATCAGGCCTTTTGTGCTTCTCTCCCTCCCAACATAGAGATCAATAAACAGCATTTTCCTAATGGTTCATCGTTCTTATATATAATTCCAGTAGTGACCACTGCTGAGTGGAAACAATAATACCAAGTGTAACTTATCAGTCTACGTAAATGGGAAGTTAACCTTCCATACTAAAATAAATGACGTGCACAACTAATTATGCACAATGAGTTAATATTTTCCCTAACCAGCTGTGTGAATCACTGGAGAGGTGAATGGTGCTGATAAACAAAAGACATTACCTGCAGCTTCTCCAAGGTTTTAGATAGTGATGAAAAGATCCAAAGGATAAAGCATGCATCCAACAAAGCAACCGGTAGAACTAGAAAAAGCCTTGTTTTTCCAGAAAAGTCATTGATATTCCCCAGATGTTCAAAAAGCTCAAGAGCTTCAGAAGCAACAAAATATATCACACCAAGAAGAAGTACTTTCGAGGTTATACCTCCAAGGGTAGGCCGGACAACACCATACCCCATTGAAACCACTAAAAGAAGAAGCCGCGAGACAGTCTTCTTGACAGCACTAAAGGTAACAGCCCAAAGAGTAACTCCCATCGGTCTGCTGCGGTGGAATTGAAATTGCATATTCAAAATACCAAAAGCCATCTCTCACATTCCCAGACCGATCACAGCTGTGATGTGGTAGTGCAGTTGTATTATATCCTTCCAATATTGCAGAAACCGAATAAACCACAGGAGACCAAGAACTAAATAAGCTAGGGACATGAAGCCATAAAAGGGGATCAAGGGTGCCATCTTCCCAGGCAGATAACCTTCGGGATTTCTCCAAACAGTTCTTCCACTTATTAGTGTGCCCTTGAGTTCTGGATCACAATACATAAAATACAGGTAGTACATTCCAGTCCTGTTGATCTCAACAATTTGAAGCGGCATTTTAGCCTCTTCACTTTTTCCTTCAAAAAGAGGCCTGAAGGCGTTTTTGGCCAGCCAGGGTTATCAGGATCTTGGCGGATTATAACCTCTCCTACCTTGCAGGATCCATCATTGGCAAGTGCAGGGGTACAACAAATTGCATCAGAATTCAGATAAGAACCCCGATCTTATCCCTATCTTTTACCCCAACTATGATAGCTTCAACCATACCAGTACTTTGCTGCATCTCATTCTGCTTATTAGTAGCCTCCTTCGTTTCTTCTTGGAAGGTGATAGACTCAAACCTGAAATCGTGTGGCATGAAATAGATGAGTTCTCGTACTCTTCCAGTCTGAGCACCAAACTATTCAGCCAATATTGACAGAATAACATACTCATGACCTGTTAGTTATTTAACTTCTTCCATATTAGGACTTGGTTATAGGAGAGCGAGCGATGTAGGCTTGTTTTAAGTCTCGGTTTATTTAATGCATTGTAGGCCCTGTCTACGTAACTTTAATATCCGCTAAATTAAATACGGATATACAGATTAGAGAGCACAACGACACGCAACGACATATTTATCAGCAGTATATTAAGCATCCCATATATAGAAGAGTAATAACAACGTTTGGAATCAACAATCTAAAACAGAATCTGCAATGTTTTGATTGTATCATGTTTCAACTTATCCAAGTGATGATCAGAACATCATGTTTCAATGTATATGACAAGTCTCAAGTTAATTGTTCGCACCCAATTGAATATGGATCTGAAATTGCAATTTACCAAAGCAGGTATGGTGTAAAATTACTTATTCCAAACCCATAACGGCAACATTGTGGCTATTATGTTAGAGAACCATGAAATGACAAATCTTTTAGAAGCAGAGGAAAGTAAGCGACTTACAAGATTCTGATTTTTGAAGTGTTAAGAAGGCATTATGCACACACAATCACTAAAGTAAAAGTAGCTGCCACACCTAATTACCAATGCCTGCTCAACTTCTCAAGCAGTCTTCATCAGTTCACACTTATCAAACAATTCAGTCTACATACTCTTTTAAGTCTCAAACTGAATTCCAATACATCATATACTTTGCCACTCTCCTTCTTCATTTTTTCTCCACAAACTAAAGGAAAGTCAAACCTAAAAATAATTCCATAATGTTTTAGTAAATAAAGGTTAATTCATAACTACTCATATTTTTATGTTTTAAACACCATTAATTATTTTTATTTTGTATGTTGTTAATTATTTTAAAGCTTGGAAAAGTGAAACTAAGTAAAACCAAAGCTCTTAGAATATTTATTCAAATCAAAGACATCATACCTAAAATTCCAAAGAAATTAGAATTGAATCTAAGACATAATATAATGTACCTAACAAACTCAACGGAAGTACATTTTGTGAAACCATTAGATATATTTAAAATACGAGATCAGCGCAACAAAAACCAATAGACCATAAACACAAAAACAAAAATCATACTAAACCAGAAAAGATCTTGCCAAATGTCCCCCCCCCCTTTACCTAATGAACGATTTGCCATTGAGGGGTTTATCTTCATCAGTTTTAGGGGAAGCAGTAGTATCGAGGAGCTTGGAGGCATAGAGTCCCTCACTACCGCCATGGAAGAAGAAGGAATTGTAGCGAGGAATGAAAGCTTCGTTTTTGTATTCATGGATCGAAGCTCCAACTCCATTTACCCAAATGCTCCCAATTGCTATTATGATAATAATCCCTAATAATCTGCATCTAAACCACCATACCAGATCAGAATCACTGCTTCTATATCGCATCTCTTCCTCGCCCCTTCTCCCTCCCTCTCTCTCTATATATATTTATATGTATTTAATATACGTGTGTATCAATATATATATACAGATAGATATATTTATGTTTTTGTCTCTCTAAATCTCTCTCCCTCTTTCTGGTAATACAAGCCAAGCAGGAGGAAAAATAAACAGCAAGCAGTAGAAAGAAAGAAAAAGCAACGCAGGGGTGATAGTTATCAGTTAATTACTTACTTAATTATAGCAAGAGTAGTTCTCTGACCGCTTTACTAGTACTTTAAAGTCATAAAAAAATGAGATTAATAAAAACAACAAACATTAAGATTTAAATTTAAAAAATGAGATTAGGGTTATTTTACTACTACTAATTTTAAGTTATAAAAATGGAATTAAGATATATGGATAGAAATTGATATTTTTATATGACTTTTCGATATTTTTATATGAAAATTATCGTTATAGATCTTATAATGACGGTTTTCATGTGAAAATGTCAATTTTCTATATTATACTCCTTTTCTTCCATATTATTTGATTACTAATAATTGTTCGTTCCTGAAAACTGGGCGTAACGAAATTATCCTTTTCTCTCTCTCGATTTCAATAATCCCACTTTTATTTCCTATCTCTCCTCCTTCCCCAGTCACCAACCTTTCTCACCCAAATTTGAAAAATGAATTCTTGTGTTTTCCCACCCAATTCAATTTAAATTCAAATGCCTAAACCTAATTATATCTTATTCTATATATATTAATATAGATTATTAACTATTTAAAGTCACTTTAATAGATTTTTAAACTCAAAATTGACATATATTCTTTTAATTTTAATCAATACAATGATAAATATTATAAATTATCTAAAATCTATTATTCATTATAAAATTTATTTTTTTTAGTTTGAAAATATCTCAAATTGACTCTCAAAAGTCAATAATTATCATATAATTTGAAACAAATAAAATAATTTATTACTCTAATTGTTATTATATATTTGTCACTTAAGATAAAAATTTATCTTCTTAATTTAACTTTGTAGTTATTTCTTTTAAAATGATTTTAAATGTATAACTATATAAGCCATGGGTGCACTTTTCAAGAGGATGAGATATCTCTTTAATTTTTATATTTTACTAAGTTTTTTCTATATTTTAGAACTAATGGAGTATTACATTTTAGGAAGGGGTTAAATTAAAAAAACATTGTCCAATTTCAAATAGTATAATCTCTATTAATAAAGTTGGAGGAAATTAAAAGTAACTATTTTTTAGTGTAAATAATTTTGTGAAGATTTTTTTCTTTTCTTAAAAAGAATTCGCCCTTTGAAAAATAAGATCAGGTATCTTAGAACTCAATAACTTTTTTTTTCTCTCTCCATTTTTTATCGATTCCTATTTTATCATTAGTTTATTTTTCGTACATTTTCTCAAAAGTTATTTAAATATTTTACACACATACTATGTGTAATAAATACAAGTTATAATAAAACAAATTATAACCGTTATGTATATCAAAAATACTCGCACTCACCTTTTGATTTTTAATATTGAAAATTGATATTTTTTGATATTTCAAATGAAAAGTGTCGAAAAAAATTATCGCTTTAAGATTTATAACGACATTTTTCATGTAAAAATATTATTTTCTGTTGTGAAAATATAAGTTTTCTTAATATTTAGGTTGACACAAATTAGCAACCTCGAAAAAAGAAGGTTGGTATTGTTGGTTGGGACTCTTTTGGAATTAAAAATATGTTAACTAATTTTTAAAATTAGAGATATAATTTGATTTTGAGGTCAAATGACGAATATATTAAATTTCAAAATTGATGTGAGTTTATTTATTTTAGTTGATACAATTATTATAGTTGCATGTATAATATTTAATAAAAATTAGTAATTACAAAATTTATTTCATTCTAATTTTTTATGAATCATACTAATCTTGAAGTTTAATATATCCTAGACTTCACAATATAGTTGGTTAACTATTGGGTCAACCCATATTAACTAAAAACAAATGAATTGGTTAACTATTTTTATTTATTTAAGTTGGTTAAAATTTGAAATCTTATTTTTAAAAAGAAATATAAGTCCAAACCGATTAACTATTTTTAGACTCATATTTCATTTCAAATTCAAATCAATAGTTCTTTTCACCCCTTCACCCTTACCCTTCACCCATGTGATGTGAAGAAAATTGTTTATACGTGATTAATGTGAATACAAATATTTCCAGAAGGGGAGAACTTCTTTTCCTTTAATTTCTATTGGCATTCCCTGCCCCCACCCCCAGCCCCCCGCCCCCCGCCCCCCGTCCCCCGCCCCCTTCTTCTGGGAAGTTGCAACTGGTCCATGATGATTAATTGAATTCCAAAAATCAACCAAATAAACAGAAGAATAATTAATTAAGGTACAAAATACTATATGTTACGATCGAGGAGCATCAAATGGGCCCTGACCTGACCTGACCATACCAGACCAAAAAGTGATCGATGGATCGTAATAAATGGTTCAACGTCGTAGCTACACCGTCATTTTCTGAAAATTTATATATCTTCATTCCTCCACGTACTAATCAACTACAGTAGTATAATTATAATGCATGATTAATTAGCTACAGCCTGCGCAGTTGGGAAAAGTTAATTCAAACTTGAAGAAACTTCTTTTTTCTCAGTCCAAATTTAAGCTTGAATTGAATATATAATTAAGAGGCCAAGTCTTCTGGTAGACTACATACTTACATACATACATGATACTCCTACTTACTTTATTATGAACGAACGAGACCTTGACTTGGTCTACAATTTCTTTAAGCTTCTTAATTCTATTCACCGTGCTGAACAAATACAAATACTTTGAATTCATTTCTACACAATCTTTCTTTCTCATTAGGCACTAACATAGAAATTAAGTTAGAAAAACACCTAGCTATATTTTCTTCATATATATATATATATATATATACATTTATTTATTTATATGTACATCCAAAAGAATTCAAATACAAGTTACACAAAACCCGAGTTTAAAAAAAACATGGAAGAGATAATTCCTTTGATCTTCCATGGGTGTAAGTTGGCTAGAGAGCTTGAGTCAAATTTACCAAACTTGGCTAACCAACCAACCATTCTTTGTCAGAGTTGTGATCAAATCGTTAGAATCTTTAGTAACACGAGGGATCGTATAAATGTGCAGTTACTAATTAATCGTGGCGGCGGGGATGATCAACTGGAAAATATTGGTGGAGCAATGCTGCAGCAGCAGAAATGGCTGAGATACAGTCCGGTCCATTCGACGGATCTACTGCTTCATCCTCAACTTTTGGAGCAGCAGCAAGATCAGGCTGGATTATTGGAAGGTATCGTCTTGCCTAACTTGGGTGGAGGAGAGATGGAACGGTGGAGGGGCAGCGGCGGTGATGAGGTGGTGCAGCCTATGGCTATGGATGTGGCGGATGCTGGCAGAGGTTCGTCGTCTCAAAGATCAACGCGAAGAAGGTAAGAAACTTTCAAACTTGGAGAAAATGCATATGCATGCATGTTATCCCAGGTAAAGGGAATTAGCGGTATGAAACAACGTAAAAATTTCGTACTGCATGGACCCTACCCTAGAGATATACTAGTACTAATTAAAATGCTAAGATATAATTTAAAGACTTAATTGGCTAATACTCCTTCATGTTCATGTTCTTAAATAGTAAAACTTACATGCATGATTAGGGTGACAACTGACACGTACGTAATTAATGACCAAATGTTACCACTCTTGTATATATTCATCCATATTTTAATTAATTCATGACCAAGCAGTGTATAGCATTTAATTTAAAACAGATGATAGTCGTACGTATATTCTAAATTTTGTGGCAAAATATTTAATTTGATGTTTGTAGGAAGGATGATGGAGATAACCGGAAGGTAAGGGTAGCAGCGCCTCGGATGGGAAACACTGAGATTCCTCCGGAGGATGGCTATACTTGGAGGAAATACGGTCAGAAGGAGATTTTGGGTTCTAGATTCCCACGGTAATTAATCAATCTTTTTTTTTATATTATTATTATTATTAATTGTGAATCAATTATATACTCTATGTACGTAACGTCTATATACCATTATATATACTCTAGTCAGCCACAATAATTAGCTAGATCAACCGTGGTCTATGCATGTTTAGTATACTTGCTAAAAGACGAATAATTAGTTAGTTCGTAGATTGTTGAAATTGTCAAACTGACCGGACTTACTTTGAATTGAAAGTTTCCCTCCTTTCGAATTTCAAGCCATGTGCTCAAGTCCATGGAATTTGAAACGGTATATATTATCAAAAGTATAAAATATAAATCCACCTAAAAACTATAACATATACTATAATTTTCTAAAAATATTTACATCTAGCTAATAATTAATTAATTATTATAACTATCTCATGCAATTATAGGTCATATTATAGATGCACACACCAAAAGTTGTACCAATGCCCTGCAAAGAAGCAAGTCCAACGACTAGACCACGATCCCTTCACATTTGAAGTAAACTACCGAGGCCATCACAAATGCACCATGTCATCCACGGCGCCCTCCGTTTCACCTACCCCCAGGCCAAGCAGCCAACTACAACCGCCATCCGATTCAGTCCCATTAGGCCATTGGCTGTCGATGGATCTAAGGCCGCCAACAGAGGAATCAGCCGGTACTAGTACTAGTGCTTTTGTCGATATGCAAAGGTATAGCAACTTTAGTCTTAGTGGTAGCAGCAGTGACATGGTTCCTAGTGGAGGTGGAGGTGCAGGTCCATCCACCCTCCAATTTGGGAGGGACCCAGATCAAAACTATCAGCCAGTGGCAGAATTTGCTGATGTTATGTTTAATTCTGCTAGTAGCACCAACTCAAACATGGACCTCATTTTCTCTGCAGCTATGAATGATAAATGGAATACAGGAACAGGAGACCGCAAGCAAAACTAACTCATGGCCAACAAATCTAGTTTGTTAACTGAATTCATTATTTTGTTACCAAGAAATAAAAATTAAGATAGTTGCATTTTTGGTACGTCTTTTTTTTTTTTTTTTGGTACGTCAGTTGTTGACAATTTGTAGGATAAACATGACACATGTAAAACTAATTACTTAACATTGGTTATGTACTTATTTTGATTCTCATTCATTCAAATAAGAATTTTAGGAAAATCGAATTTGTATACAAAAATCACGATATACTAATTATCATATAGATATCTATATACACATATAATGTATATAGCCTTTTTGCATATATTACATTATTAGTAGCAAGGATTTCATATCCGGACCGGTCATCGAACCGAAAAATGTATCGGATGGATGGATTCAATGGTCGAACCGTTATTCACTCAGTGACGTCATTAATATATAAAAATGTCATTAATATATAAAAATATATATAATGGTAAAAATGGAAGTACACAGTCGTGTAACTTTTAAAGTTACACGGTATACGATCGTAAAGTGATTTCACTCTACGATCGTATAGTAGTGAATTCACAAATCGTGGAGTGACTACTCTATGATCGTAGAGTAAATTCACTCTACGATCGTAGACCGTGTAATTAATAATTAATAAAATTTACACGGCTGTGCACCTCCATATTCTCCATATATAATTAATAAATAATAAAATTTTAAAAAATCTCGTTGTTTATATATGAACTAAAATATAATAAAGTTGAGTTACAATATTACTAATATCAAAAAAATTGACACAAAAAAATAATTAAAAATCAGTTCACTAAGTCAATTAACCGATTTTATCGGTTGAACTACCGGTTCAACGGGTGATCAACCAATTTTTGACTAAATTAATAAAATCAGGCAAAATCAGACCGAAGTGTCGATCTATTTCGATTTTTATCAGTTGGACCGAGGGTCGGATCCGAATTTAATATCCATGAGTAGTAGTGTATAGACTTGGTAATTTAGATTGAAAACCATATACTTAACCAAAATCACTTAGATCTATTGTGTTACTATTAAACCAAAAATGATACTCTCCAGGCTCCAGCTCTAATTTGTTTAGTCATATATATTTGTCGACCGAAAAAAAATGTTACCATTTTAATTATTCAAGAGAATTAAATAACACCAAATTAATTACAAATATTGAGAGAGATAGAGAGAGAATATATATTATACTTGGAAAGAAATGTGATTATCCTTGGGATTTATCCTCCTAGCCTTGGGCATGCTTTCGGGGGTTAACTAGTTTTTAGGTAATGGGTTGGTTGGTCATATTATTATTATTATAAATATGGGTTAAATTTAGTTTAATTATTTTTGATTCATATTAGTCTATAATAGTTTTTTACAACTTGTATGCATTATTATACTATATTCTTATATAACACACATATACATTATACATATTACATACTTTTATAATTTATACATTTGTAATTATGTATAAAAACTATTTCACTAATTATGGAATTAATCCATAATAAAATTAACACTTTTAGTATAACAAACTACTAATTTAAATAATTAATATCTCTTCCTTTAATTAATTAAAATAACTCATTTAAATCATCAAGGCAAATGCCTTCACGTAAAAATCATTCTTTCCCTAAAATCTTGTTACTACTGTACTGTTGGACAGTAAAATAAAAGAAAGGTGAAAGATTAAAAGTGAAAAAATGAAGAAGCAGCAGCAGTCCCTTCCAATTTCTTTCTCATTTGTTCAACCGTGAGCTTCATAAAATTATACTTGTACCGTGATTGGCATCCCCACCCTCACCCCCACTACCCCCACCCCTCACCCTAAAAAAATAATATTTATTGATTATTAATGTAAATTTTTTTTTAAAGTGCATATAATAACAAAATTAATATTTTTAATACTTAAATTAGTTGCATCAATTAAATTTTTTAATTTTAAACTTGGGTCTAAAAAATTAAAATAAGACTTTTTTAGTATAACACAAATTCAGATTTGAGTGAAACTATAATTTGAAAAATAGATTAACCTGAACCCATAACCATTTAAATTCAAACCACTTAACACATATTAAATATAAGTAATATAATTTTAATTTCAAAACCAACCCAAATCTATTTTTTATAACTCAAAAAACAATTCAAATCTATTTTTACCGATTCTAGTAGTAGTGTACTATATATATATACACGAACTGGTGCACGGCACTGAATAGTACATAAATTCTTTAGGCTGAAAGGAGAATTCAATATCATTCGGCCCTACAAAGTAAACATGTGGATGAAAGATAAAGAGGGCAGAAAAAACAAACGAGAAACAGGGGAGATAAGAGATGTGCTATATATGGGGATGGGGCCAAGTAAACAATTACGCATTGGCTGGGTCGTAAAGTAAGTTATTGGGTAGAAGAAACACAATGGTTTCTCACTCTCAAATCTTATTTACCCCTTTAAACAAAAGATCCATCAAAGAGGACACTTAAATGATTTTAGTAAAGTAAAAGTATATATAGAGAAAACTGTCCTGTTGTGGGAAGAGATAACAAGAAAAGTAAATATATGGATCACGTCTTTAGATTCATTTTAATTTTACTATTTTTAAGAGTATATATTCAAGAAAGTATGTCTAATATTATATATAATGAGTTGAGCCAATTCTTTTTATATAAAAAGGAGAACTGGAAATAGAGATCAATAATAGAAAAGGAAAACAGAGCAGTTTTACGAGCTTAGCTAGGAGCCCCAAAGAACTCATTCTCATCAAAAAGGAAATCAATGTCAAAATCAACAAACTCGAGCAAACTCATCTCCACGTCCAGTCCATACGAACTTGTTGACGCACATAAATACCCAATACTGAAATCCTCATGATCTTCTGATCCCATCTCCGGAGGAAAAAACATTGGCGGCATATTATTATTATATAATTCCAAAGCGATTGCATCTCCTTGCCACGACGATGTTGTAGAATCCAACATATTATCATTAGACTGTTGATCGTCATGACTAGTTTCCTCCTTATATTCTCTACTTTCCGAGTCGATGATCTTTGGTTCAAAACTATGCACATGACTACAAGATTCCAACACAGAAATTGAATCTGAAATCATTTGTGGATCGGCATTCAGTGTATCTGATGTGCTGCTGCATGTATGACGGCCAAAGTAGGTAATATTGAACATCTTGGTGTCATTTTCAAATTGTTGAACTTGTTTAAGTGCTTGGCAACCTTGATCATGCTTGTGTGTGCACCTAAAGTAGCACCTGCAAGAATAAATCAGAGAATTGGTGCCATGCATTATACAAAAGAAAAAAAACAGTAGTCTTGGTCATATCCAAGTGCTTAATTTGGGGGTTTTCACTTATTTGGTCCTGGAGAACAATAATTGTTCTTGATACATGATTGCAGGTTGGCATTTACAAGAAATGTTTGCTTAGTTAATATACGACTTTTTACACAAATCTGCAAATAGTTGAATATGTAATTTCTAAAATTGGGTTGTTCTCAAAAACAAAATCTCCGTCTTTAATTTCAAGAAAAGAAAACAAAAAAATGAGTTTGATATTGCTGTCCATACAAATTAAGCCCAAATGTTTTGGTCTTAGTCTGTTTGATCAAGACAAGAAAAATTAAAAGAAAATAATCAAAGTGATCGAGACCTTGGGTATTTGGAATTGAGGATCCCCTTCTGTCCATATTTCCTCCATGCATACTCATCGTCCGTTGTTGAAGAAACTATCATCCGTGAATCCAAAGTCTTTCTGCAAAAATATATAACCACCAATTTTACAATTGGCTTGCAACTTGTAATTTAATAATGTGAATGACTGAATTAAACATATACTATATGTTTAAATTAACAACTCACTTTCTCTTGTAACAACCTCTCAGGTCTTTGACCGTCGACCCCTTAACACTCTCGCCGGAATCTTGAGAGTTCAGATGAGCAGAAGAAATTGATCCCTGGATCTGATCAGTAGAATTAAACACAGAGAGGCTCCCAGTAAAAGATGTACAGATATTCATTACAAGTTCCTCAGCTGATAAACACCCATGATCTAATTCAGAGGGTTTTTTGTGATCATCAAGTAGTAGTAGATTTTGAAGTTGGGTTGCACTGTCACGGCCTTTGACCAACTCTTCTATTACTCTTCTCCGTTTGGTACCCCATAACTTTTCCGGCGAAGTTGTGTCCATTATTATACTCATAATAATAATAAATCCAATTGTACGTCGTACAAACTAGATGTGAAAACAAAGAGAGAGATGCTGTTTAGTGTTTACTTTTAAGTAGTAGTATTTTTTTTGTGGGAGAGAGAGATATAAGATTCCATTTATAGAGAGGGAATTTTTCTGGGGGACGGTGGATGATGATTGATAGGTGGTAAAGGGGATAAGAAGGAAGGAAGGAAGGAAGGTGGGCAAATAGTAAAAAGGAAGACCGTGGTAAGCAAGCTAAGAAAATTGGGACACCATTAAGACGTCATCACCATGACGTTTTGAATGACACCTTTTTCTAGAAACATTGTGACCCTCTGTTTTTTAATTTATTTGTTATTGATATTTGTGTAATAATTGTAATGCTATTATATTATTTTCAAAAATATGTATGTTTTGTTCACTAAATTATACGATAATATGTAAAGAATAAAATAAATTATAAGTCAAATAAGTTGTAATCAATGTTTTATCTTTTCTGACCAATTATAATACATATGTAATTGGCTAATACATTAATTGAAGACTCACGTAATACATGTAATAAGTGAATCAAAACATACTAAATGTATTTTAGTTGTGTAGACATGCAATTAAATTTTGGAGGCTATTATATTTATTTGACGTGAACCAAACGCCAATACTATAATTTATTGATTTTATCATGACAATTTAATTATCATACTATGATGGATGTGTTTTGCGCAATCAATCAAATAAGCAATTGATATATTATTATTTCTTGCCCATTAATTGAACATACAGTAATACTATAATTTATACATCAAAACACCTTCAAATTAACATTAAAATGATAAACAAAAAATGACTTCATTTATTAAAAAAGAAACAATAGTCGATTAATTAATTAATACATAAAAACTATGCTATCCAGATCCAATACAAGAAACACGACTTAAGAAAATGATGAAGAAGAAAGAGAAATTGGGCTTATATAGGTTATCCAACCAACCTAAGCCAATCCAATACAACAAATTAATGAGCACACTTAAAGAAACTGATAAAAAAACAAATTGGGGTTGGGTTGCTTAGGGAAAATGAACTTCAAAGGTAGAAACATTTACGGAGTCGCACACAGGGCATACTTGATTATTACTATGTCCATTGCACCTCTTACAAACACACACATGTTTGCATGGCCACATCATAATTGTTGCCACTCTTCCCGCACACTTTACAAGCCAACTGGACCGGTTTATCCTCTTCCGGTGGTCCGACGAACGAGGACGCCACATCCTCCTCCTCCTCCTCCTCCTCTTGTCCCACCATGCGTGGAGCCGCCGTGAAATTCCATAGCATCTCCTCCGCCCTATCCACCTTTTCTTTCCAAACGCGCATCTCCGTTCTATAATAGGCCTGCTTATCTTCAAGCTCCACCACCCTCCTAAACATTTGCTCCGCTTGCATTTGTTTTTCTTTCAATTTCTCTTTTAAAAACCGTGTCTCCGCATTATATCGTGCTTGTTTGTCTTCCAAATGCATTATCTTTTCCGCCATTTGCTCCATTTCCATTTGTTTCTCTTTTAGTCTCTTGGACAAGTTCTCCTCCACTTTCTTCATCGCTTGGTTATAGATATTTTTGAAATACTCCTCGTAATATTCCCTCAGTTTTTCATTCTGCAAGCATGCAATACATACATACATACATATATATCTTACAAACAATTAATAATATGTACATAACAACTTAATTAATTTAATTACAATATGCATGCATGCATGCATGTAAAAGAACAAAAGAAACATATATATATATATACACACACACACAATTATACTTACATGAGCTCTGAGTAAATTCTCAATAGGATCGGGTTGGGGTTGTGGTTGTACAATATTATTGAAAAAGTAGGTGTCGTCGTGGTCATGATAACGTCCTCCATTTAATAAAGCTGTAAAACTAGACATATGATTTTGGGGATTAGTCGGAATTGGTAGTAGTGTTCTACTCGAACTCCCAAGTTCATCATTAATATTAATATTGCTTTCGTCCTGTCGTCGTCGAGAATTATTATTATTGAAAGTCGCCATTTGGTACGTACTCCTACTACGTACTGATTGATAACGAGAGAGAGAGACACGAACAGAGTAGCAAATTAATATTGATGAACTACAAATAGAATTAATTACGTGGATTTGATATTGGGCCATGGCGGTAGGGTTACTTATAATATACTACTTAAGAGAGTACTGAAAGGGTGGCATAAAACGACGTGTATTTTTGAGGGAGATCGAGAAATGAAATATAAGAGACGCGACCAATTACCGGCCGGCCGGAACTAATTAGAAACGACGCCACCTTATTTAATTTGTCTACTTAATTCACCCAGGTTTTGTTCACCCATTTATAAGAGTATATATATATATATATGGAGTAGCTTCTATGCTTAAGAATTGCAGATGAGCGTCTGCAATAATAATCCTTTTGAGATAGTTGATAAAAACATTTGGAAGGTGAGATTGAAACATAAATATCTAAATGGCACAACATATCAGAACTTTTATTTTAATATAGGGATACACATAGTCAACGTGTTGTCAATTTATTGAAATAAAATGAATTTTTAATATTAAATAATGCTTTGACCGACACGAACTTTGTAACATTTGTGTGCTTTTTTTATAAAATACTCTCATTATTACAAGCTCTTACTACCAAAAAAAAAAAAAAAAATCAAACCGGCACAACCTCTTTGCTTGCACAAGTTCTTCAAGTTCTTTATTTCTTTATTCCAAATAAAATATTTGTTATTTTTATAACTCTTTCATTTAATAACAAATAAAGAATTATAATTCAAATAAAAAATAATATCCTATTTTATAAAAATATATTTTTATAATTTTTATTTGCTATTTTTATAAAAATATTTTATATTCTTTATTTGTTATAAAATATTTTTATAACAAATAGCAAATAAAAATAGCAAATATTTTATATTCTTTATTTGTTATAAAATATTTTATATTCTTTATTTTTTATAAAATATTTTTATAACAAATAGCAAATAAAAATAGCAAATATTTTATATTCTTTATTTGTTATAAAATATTTATATTCTTTATTTTTATAAAAATAGCAAATAAAATTTTTTATATTCTTTATTTGTTATAAAATATTTTTATAACAAATAGCAAATATTTTATATTCTTTATTTGTTATAAAATATTTTATATTCTTTATTTTTATAAAATATTTTTATAAAAATAGCAAATAAAAATTATAAAAATATATTTTTATAAAATAGGATATTATTTTTATTTGAATTATAATTCTTTATTTGTTATTAAATGAAAGAGTTATAAAAATAACAAATATTTTATTTGGAATAAGAAATAAAGAACTTGAAGAACTTGTGCAAGTAGTAAGAGGTTGTGTTTTTTTTTTTTTTTTTTGTTAGTAAGAGCTTGTGGTACGGAGTATTTTATAAAAAAAGGCACAAGTACAAGACAAGTCGTGATGATCGGGCATTATTTAATATTAAAATTCATTTTATTTCAATAAACCGACAACATGTTGATTTATGTGGGGTCCTCATATTAAAATAAAAAAATTCAAGTTGTTGCTTACCAGATATTTATGTTTCAATCTCACCTTCCAATAAGTTTATCAACTATTCCCAAAAGGAGTTGTCAGACAGCGATGCCTCATGGCAACCTGCTATATGGAAGGGTTCCTATATATATATAAGGTCAGATGGGGATCCTTACTTTCTTAAAGCGAGGACTTTTTTTTACTATTTTAAAAAAACAACTAAAAAAAAGTTTAATATTTTATGGAATGAAATTTTTCATATCATGTTGTTTTTTGGGTGTGATTTGAGTGCGTATAACAAAACATGGTGGTACATGCTGGACTGTACCACCATTTTTGTATAGGTATTCAAAACACGCCTAAAAACATCAGATTATGGAAAAAAATTTTAGTTCCATAAAATATTAAACTTATTTTAGTTGTTTTAAAAAAAATTAAAAAAAATCCTCATTTTAAGAAAGTAAAGGATCCTTATTTGATCATTTATATATATATATATATATATATATATATATATATATATATATATATACTTATAAAACATTTGTTATGCTTATAATTCTAATAATACGTGGAATGCAAGTAACTAGACGGGTAATAAATAAATTCAATTTTCTTATAATGATCAATAATTTTATATTTTGGAGAAATAATGAGAATTAAAAATTAAATACTATATAAAATTACAAAAATGATTTAATCATGAAATATGTAAAATCGAAAAGAGAGAAGAGACACAAAAAATACTATATGTTACACAACTTTAAAGAAGCGATTAAAATTTGTCATTTCTTTTAATTATATAGATAGATATAATTTTAATGTCATCAAAAAAATATTTATTCATACAAACTAAAAATAATTTCACAGTGACAAAAAATGTTTATAAAAAAATAATACAAAATATCCACGTCATTTTACATTATTTTGTTATATATAATCTTTTGTTAATAAAATATTATTAAAACATGCCCCGTCCCGTCCCTCGGCGCAACCTCTGGTATTATAAAATTTTAAAATACTAGTGGAGTACTTCCTAATTTTATTTCGAACGTCATTTTATTCGTAAACAGCTGAAAGAGCGGAGGTGCGCATTTTTATATTTCAATTTTTCTAGGGTTTCTTTTGATTGACCGTTGAAGAATCAAGAAGATGTCTGGCGTAACTCCATCAGGATCGGGATTATTCAAGTTCTTGAAGCCAGGGATGCGCCCTCAAGCTATCGACGTTCAGGCGGCCGCCATGTGGGGTGTCGCCGCCGGAACCACCGCACTATGGATTGTTCAGGTCCTTCATTAACTCATATCCCATATTTTGTTGAATTTTGATCTGCTCATATCATAGAAGTGAATTGTTTTTTTCCCTTAAAAAGATTTTTTTTGTACTTTGGTATGGATTATTAAGATCATTTCTGGTATTGGAGCTTTATACGATTATTGTTATTTTTTGAGTCAGATGCAGAATTAGGTGCATACAACTTCAGATCTTAACTTTTACTTGTTTGAGTTTGTTCTGTTCGACAACTGCTATATTTTTAGTATTGATTGTTTATAGTTCTTCCTTATGTGGAGTTTGGGATAAGAAATTGATTTTGATAGATTTTTTTCAATTCAAGAAGTTTGCATAGTTAATTTAGATTGTTGCTTATAATGAAAATTTAATAAATTCTTATGTGGATCGCACACGAACATAGTTATTAAAGGCAAGAGGTGCACCAAGGCACAAATGTCTACCTGGAGCTAGGCCCTGGGGTAATGATAGGCACCCCTTATTGAAGTTAGGTGCACATCCTCAAAAGGTAAATTAAGCCAATAGGGTGTCATATCTGTTACAACAAAAGTATGTTATGATATAAGTCGAGATCGGTTGTAAACCCGGAAGTCTTGAGTTCGACTTCCACTCAAAGCACTATAGGTGCCATGGACCGCAGGTTTAGGCATATTTCAAAAGCCTCATGCCTCATGCCAAGGCCCAAATGGTGCGCTTCTTTGAACGCGCCTCGCCTTAGCCTAGGCAAGGCCCTAGAGGTGCACCTGACCTCGCCTTGTCTAAAACGCACCTTTAACAACAATGCACACGGGTCTTTTTGTTAATGGCTTTCTTATGCAATATCTTTTATGTACCTGGACGTGTTTTTTTATATTTATAATGACACGTTCTTAAGATCTTTTGACATTGCGTTTGGTATAAATGGAGAACTGGAAGTAAATTATAATGGATTTTTTTGTAAAATCTTGACTGTTCAAATTCTAGTATAACTTTTTAATGGGCAAAACTAATGATTTCGCCACTATAGTTGGCAACTTTTATTTATTACACCACTGAACTTTTAATTTTTTAAATTACATCACTAAACTAATTAAAAAAAAGCAATTGGGTCATTCTGTTAAATTGACTTAACATTTGTTAAACTATTTCATATTTGTTTTCTACGTGGCTGCTAAAAAAAAAAAAAAAAAAAATGACATGTCCAAATTTGTTGCATCACATGTCCAGATTTGCTAATCCACGTAAGAACAGCGAGCCACCATGGCTGCCGGCGACAAAATTAGCCCAGATCCAAAATAGCATTAACAACTACCACACCCAGAAACAAAGAGGAGATAGCAGAACATAGCAATTAATCACCTGAATCCAGCCAATCAACCCAAACAATCAGAGATCAGATCAAGAAATGATTTTCGATAATTAATAAACACCGATTATTACACAGGAAAGATAAAATCTGAACTAATAAACAGCCAATCAACCGATTATTTGAACAAAAAACAAACAAATCAAATTAATAAGAACACCCAAACTGATTATTTGAACGAAAAACAAACTGATTATTTGAACAAACAAACAGATCGAACGGACGGAGTAGGAGAGAACCGGAGTGACTGCGACGGTACTAAAACCGATCGAACGGAGTAGGAGAGAGAAATCGAGCAGACGAACGAACATAGCAAAATCAGTGACCTAGGGTTTCATCCAACGGCTCGGTCGCTACTCGCCACCTAACCCCACCCACCACCACCATCAAATTCAGCAGCAGTAATTTCGTTCGTCAGTCAAATGGAAACCCCCTTCAAAGCAGATATACTAAAAGGAAGGTAGCCCTTTTGACCGGTGGCGGGTCAGGAATCGGGTTCGAAATCTCGACTCAATTCGGCAAACATGGTGCAGATTTGTGCTTGACTCTGCTGTATCTGCTCTCCAATCCCTCCGTATTCTGGTAATTTACAATCGATTAATCATATTCCCACCTGGGTTTTTTTAAATCGATTTTTTTCTAATAATCATTAGGTGTAATTGCTGCCGGGTTTTATAGAATTACTTTAATCATGGTGGTAGCTGAGTCATTTTTCTTTTTTTTTTAAAAAGCCACGTAAGAAAAAATTAACGTTGATATTAACAGAATTGAGGAACAGTTAACAGAATGATCCAATTAAAAACTTTTAATTTGTTTAATGGGGTAATTCAAAAAATTAAAAGTTCAATGGTGTATTAAATAAAACGTGCCAAATAAAACGTGCCAAGTATAGTGGTGAAATACATAGTTTTGCCCTTTTTAATGTATTTGTAAATTACCACAGAACTTCACCTTCCCCGTACCGAAATACATTCTTGTTATATTTTCCTTGCATGCATTTCCCCAAAAATCATTGTACTTCTTGGAGGTAGTCAGCAATCTTATTAGATAGTTTATAGTTGGATGGGTCTTTCTTGGGGGAGAACAACTTAAGTACTTAACTCAATATTGAGTGATCAGCTGCTTTGCCTATGTTCTATTACATTATAGATATGAAGGAAAAAGCTAACTCAACTTTAGGTCTAGAAGGGGTACGGAATTGACTTCACTCATTAACTAAATACATAATAAGGCTTGTGAAAGTCTGATTATCTGATGGAGATCTCGCTGATGCGTTATAAAGCTTGCAACATAGAGGTAAAATTTCTATTTAGTTTATAGGTAGCAAATAATATTGGATGTTGTCCTACAAAATTTTAGTTTTACTAACAAATTGAACCATGTTTAAAATTGAGAGTTGGCTATGGATCACCTGGTTGTAGCTGCAAGAGGAATGAAGATTATACCATCTACAAAAAAATGAACTCACTTTCGATATTGTTAGACTTTGAACAACTAGGCTAGTACTTTATTTTGCAAGGTGGGCGAATGAGAAATGAGTCAATGACTGCCAAGTGATTCTTCTATTCTGATGATATAATAATAGTTAACACCAATGCTGATTGGATACTCCTTATTCGTTCTCTGGCTCTGCCCGGGCCATGTTAGGGAAGCGATCTGACTCCTCAATGACAGTTGTTACATTTGTGAGATTTTTGTCTCATCTTAAGTTTTTAAAACCGTTAAAAGCTGTAGATCTTAACTATCTGTAGAAATTCGTTTCATGGTTCAAATTCATTGACACTAATATGGAGTTAGAATGCATGTGCTTTTCTCAAAAGTTAAAAACTTTAAAAAAAAAAAGTTGTGCTCTTGTGTGGGGAACTGTAGGAACTATGATCTCTAATTGAGGATATGCTGTGCTTTTGAATCATTTTATTTTTTATTAGGCTCAACATCTAACAGCCTAACATGATATAAAAAAAGTGTATGTGTTTATTGTTTTGTTTTTGTAGCTTTATTAGATTTGTTGTTCATTTTATCAACCTAATCATAGTTTTTCTTTTCTGTTACAGCCATTCAACTGGTTGCAGAAGAAATTTTTTGAGGCACCAGTGTCTGAAGGGAATTGAATAGAGATTTGAAGTCTTGGTGGTAAAACTTTCCATTATTCCTTTTGACTGCTGATGATTAAACTGTGAACAGATTCATTTTAAATAATGCAACTTTTGTTTAGTTGTTTGTTATCAGTACAACGATGAGGCCTTTGTGCATCATTTGGATCACATTTTCTCTATTCTTCCTCCATATAGTAGCTTTAAGCTTCTCTCTCCCTCTCCCTCTCCCTCTCCCTCTCCCTCTCCCTCCTATTCTAATGGTGTCGGAAATATGTTAATTAGTTGTAATGTTGCATGTGAGACCGTCAGTTTTTTAAGACTAGTGTTTTAGTATAGGGTTTGGTAGATTAACAGAGATTCTGTTGTGAAGTGGTGGTAAGAAACCTAAGGATTAAAATTCTTATATGAAAAATCATTTATATTTAATACCATTAGTACTCTACTAGATCTGACAAAAAAATAGGTTTGGGTTGGATTTGAAACCAAAATCATATTACCTATATTTAATATGGGTTATGTGATTTGAATTTAAATGGTTATGAGTTGAATCCAAGTCGACCTATTTTTCAAATTATAGTTTTACTAAAATCTTAATTTTTTTATACTAAAAAAGTCTTATTTTAATTTTTTAGACCCAAGTTTGAAACTAAAAATTTTAATTGATGTGATTAATTTTAACATTAAAAACATTAATTTTGTTATTATAGGCACTTTAAAAAAATTATATTAATAATTATTATGTTAATTAAAATTAATGAAATTATTGAGAATTTTATTACAATAATCAGTAAATATTATTATTTTTGGAGTGTATATATAATTAGTAAATATATTTATTCGGGTGGGGGCGTGGGAGTGTATACATAATCAATAAATAATATTTTTTGGGGGTTGGGAGGTGGGAGGTGGAGGTGGAGGTGGAGGTGGAGGTGGAGGTGGGGGTGGGAGGGGCATGGGGTGTATACATAATCAATAAATAATTTTTTTTTGGTGAGGTAGGGGCGGGGTGTATATATAATGAATAAATAATAGTAGAATTTACTACTGAGTAATGCCCTGAAAGTTGAGAATAAAATATATTTTTGATGCTAGAATACTGGATCTAATGCTACGTTTGGATCGATGGAATAAGAGGGAGAATGGAATGAATCATTCTATTAGAATGATAAAAATATTGTTTGGTTTGTTTATTCCAACAGAATAATGTATTCCTAGTGGAATAGGTGTTAACTTAAAATTATAATTTTTATTCTTAGAAGGGGGGATCAGGAATAACTTATTCCATCTATTATTTTTAAGTAATTGACAAATATACCCCTTAAAAATCACGGCAATTCTTCACTATTACTAGTAGTAAGAATTAAGAATTAAAGCGCATGCTATTAGGCAACACATCACTATAAAAAAAACATAAAAAAAAATGCAAAAAAAAATAAAAAATAAAAAAATGCCGAAAACAAACATAATATAAAAAAAAAACCCGTTAAAACATAATATGAACACATATTATAATAAAAAAACAAACAAACAAAAATCAACCAAACAAAAAAAAAAGAAAAGAAAAGAAGAATACATTACTATTAAAAAAAAAACCTAATAAAAAAAAAATATAAATTGAACACATTACTATATGAACACATTACTATTGTAATACTGTGAAAACTGTTATATGTTGACTATTACTACTATAGTAAAAAAAAGAAGAATATAAATATAAAAAAAATCTAGAGAAATATATGTTAAATTTTTAATATAAATTAAATTTGAACATTTAGGGGTATTTAGGTCACTTTCTAATTATTTATTTCATTCTTAGATGTATTCCTAATATCAACCAAACATGTACATGGAATATTAAAAAATTATTTCATTCTCTTCCTTATTCCATTCCCTCATCTATTCTATTCTCTACTCTATTTCATTCCTTCAATCCAAACGTAACATAAGGAAGACATCCTGGGTGGGCTGCAAAAATTTGTTGCTGCTTAAATTTTATAGTTTGTTAATGGCAAAATTAATTATTTAGCTACTGAAGTTGGCACGTTTTATTGAATACATGATTGAACTTTTAATTTTTTAAATTAACTCACTGAACTAAATTTTATTTTCAAATTAGGTCATTCCGTTAAAAAATGTTAACAGACGTTAATTTTTTATATACGTGACACTGACGTGAATATAAAAAAAAAAAAAAATGACATAAAAAATAAAAATCAAAAATCAAAACAACTTTTTATAAAACGAAAAATATAGGATTCTTCATTTTATTCATCTTTCCCAAATTTTAGGATTTTCTTCATTTTCTTCATCTTCCCCAAACTTCACAACTTGCCAATTCCATCTCTCATTTCCTCTGATGCTCTGCATTCCAGAGACATGCTCCAAAACAAGCCTCCAATCACCTTGACCTACTCCAGTTTCACTAACCACATCATTACACTCTGCATTACTCAAACAACTCTCAATATGAGCTGAAACCTCTTCCTCAGACCCGAACCCTCGACCAAATACCGGACATTCAAACACATTATCTAAAGAATACCCATTCTTGTCTCTCTTCCCGGTAGTGATCAATGAGTCAAATGGATGAAATCCATCAGTTGGTTTTGAATCCGACTCCGATTTACTCTGAATATCGGACTGACTTTGAGCTTGAATGTCAGAATCATTGATTCTTTGAGGCAACGACTTAACATTATCTGAGTTAGACCCATTTGATGACTTAGCATTTGGCTCCAAAAATTACTACGGTTAATCTGAGCTCGATTATCAGAATCATACCTTGTTTGAGGCAAAGCTTTGGGATTTTCCGAATTAGGCAGCGGGCGATTCCGATCCCAATTCCCGAACCCAGAATTAGGCAAAGCTTTGGGATTTTTTTTGATTTTCCGAGTTGGGATAAAAATATTTTTGATTTTTTTTTTTAGCGTTATACGGTGATAATTTTTTTTTACAAAAATTAGTTTATAAAATGATGTATTAGAGTGTAATTAGTGGATGATCTGGGTGGACCCAATCACAATTAGACACATCATTTTATAAAATTATTTTGACATCAAAATATTTTTTTATGGGTTCTTTACATAAGTATACAACTAATAGAAAGAAATTACAACAATAGTACACCAACCAATTAATTGAATTAACAGTGAAACACTGTATAATAATATCAACAAAAGTGCAATACACGTCAGAATATCCAAATCAACAAAAAAAGAAAACCCTTAATTCAAGAAGAAAACTACTCCACTAATACTGGCAGTTACCAACTAACCCAAATACTCAATAATCACGACGCCAATTTTCCGACGAAGAACAACAACGAAACTTCATAGATCATTGTAATCTGTAACAAAGGAGCAATCGAGAAGAAGCATAATCATGTATAGAGAAGTTACCGAAAGCGTCACCAACAAGAAACAAAAACAGAGCATCCGAACACAACATCCAAATAAGCGATCAAAAGATTTTCGAAACAGAAGCAAAAAAAAAAAATTCAGACATCAAACCGAAACTGCAACGAAACTACAAAGGTACGAAGAATTATTCTATATACTGAAGCAACGATAATTTGCAGATTCAACACACTTTAGTTACGTTTTCAAAACAAAATTAAAGTTTGGGGACATTCATATAATGGATTGGTTACCATGATTTAAGTGTAAATTTTTTTTGCAATTCTTCTTTACAAAAGCATAACTTTTAAAAATTTAATAAAAGAACTGAAAACATGCATTTCCACAAACATTGATACTTAGTAATAAATATTTTGGAAACTATTTAATGTTGATTTGGCAACCAATAAAGGAGAAGTATTAATTTCAGTTACGAAAGGGAATTGTAGAGCACATTCATGGCTTGAAGAATTCATATAAAATATTTGATACATTCATATATAGGTTTGTTTACTTTCAATGAATGCATAATTCAATACAATTTAGATTAGATTTTAAATGTTCATTCTTTACAAAATTATAGTTTGGAGACATTAATATAAAGGTTTGGAAACCTTGATTTAAATGTACAATATTTAGCAATTCACCTTTACAAAATCATAACTGTTAAAAATTTAATAAAAGGGTTGAAAATAAATTTTTCCAAAAACATTGATACTAATAATATATATTTTAGTAACTATATAAGGTTGATTTGGAAACCAATAGAGTAGTAGTATACAACTAATAAAAATTGATGATTTGGCAACCAATAAAGGAGTAAAATTAATTTCAGTTATGAAAGGAAAATGTAATTCACATTCATAGCTTGAGGAAAACATATAATATATTGGCAACATGCATATATAGGTTTGGTTACTTTTAATGAATGCATAAGACAATATAAATTAGATTTGAATTTAAATGTTCAATTTTACTATTTATCCTGCGTAAAAACATAATTTGTGTTTTGTTTAGAGATTGAATGAAAACAGACTGTTACAAATGCATAGATACTCAGAATGTCTATTTTGATTACTGAAAATTGTTGATTTGGTTACCTGCAAAATAATAATAAATTTTTTTAATTTAAACATTCATAATCTGTCAACATTCAAAAAATATTTTGGTTACATTCGACTATCTAAGCATATTTAAATTTGACAATGCAAACAATGTCGTGAAAATTTATTATTACTAAAAAAGTGACAATTTGATTACTATATGATGTTCATATACTGACTATTTACATAATTGTAATAATTTTACTGTTTCAGTTGCCATAACATGGATATGATTAGGTTGTAATTTACTTCAATTCAGACATTGGAGTGACAAGAATCAATATCAAAATTTGAAGTTACTGACCTCTTAGTCCCTTCCACTTGTTCATTCTCGTAAATGCACAACTTGATACGCAATGCTTTAAGCCTAGAATGCTACAAAACAGAGTTGTCAATCAAATTTCATATTAGCAGCAACATCCCTCCAATCATGGTGACAAATGAATCAACTTTCAAATTCTATATGGAAATCAGTAGAAACTCAGGTGAACATGGCAAGTATCCACTGATTATAGATTCGAATACCACATTGGAGGAACTACAGTCTTACAAAACGTGATAATTGAAGAAGAAAATATAATGCAAGATGAACGCAGCAGATGAGATTGGCACAAAGAAATTCGATGTTGAAATGTTGGCTACACAAGAAGACCAAATTGAATCACATTTTGTTGAGCATCCGCCATGAAGCTATTGAGAAAGAACAAAGACGACAGACAAGACAAGGTAGAAAGAACAAGTGATGAGGTCATATCAGATCCTAATAAGTTTGAAGTCAAAATTCATCAAACTAACAAAGACAAAAGAATCTTAACACAAGAGATAAGGCTACATTCAATCAGGTAAAACAGACAACACAAGGTAGCAAGAACAAGTGGACGAGACTTTGTTCTGGTATGCATCGACAATAAAAATTGCAAATGAAAACTAAGAGCATCAAAATTTCGGCAAAAAAATATTTTCAAGGTGAGAGAGTTCAATGATTTACACACTTGTTCATCCAACATACTGCTTGGAGATCATAGACAAGCAAATAGTCAAATGGTTAGTGAATGCATAATGCATAGAGTAACTAACTTCAAAAAAATTTACACACCAAACGATATTGTGGAAGATATGATGACGGAGTATAATGTGTCCATCTCCTACCATAAAGCATGGAGAGCGAAAAAAAAAGCAATGGAAAAAGTAAGAGGGAATCCACACGACTACACCTTGATTCCTTCATGGTTGCACATGCTGGAAAAAACAAATCCAGGTATCAATTATAAAATGTTCATTTACATTTTAAATATTTCAGTTACTCAAATTAAATGATTTGGTTACCTAATAATTAAAGTTTGGATACTAACTGTAATAATGAAATATAAGTAAAAAATCATTTTTGCATGCGGCTAGTATATAAATGAAATGTAACTAATTAAAAAGCATTTTGGAAACAATCTGAACACTATGAAAAAATATTATTAAATGCACATTATTTGGATACAAGAAATACTACACTTAGTGCAACCTTAACTACAAATATGGACAATATATATTATATATATTTACATTAACCAAACTGAAAATTCATTTCAGGGTCCATCACATTCTTGCACTTGGAAAATAATGGTTGATTCAAATATCTCTTCTTTGCAATAGGAGCATCCATTGAAGCATGACACCATTGTTTCCCCATCATTGTAATTGATGGAACCTTCATACAATCAACCTACGAGGGTACACTTCTCATAGCAAGCACACAAAATGCAAACAGAAACATTATACCCATTGCTTTTGGAGTGATAGACAGTGAAAATGAATTATCCTGGACATGGTTTTTCATTAATTTGAGGGATGCTTATGGAGTTAGAGAAGGATAATGCATTGTCTCAGATAGACATGAAGCAATTATAAAGGGACTTAACTGTGTTTTCCCTGATGTCATGCACGGTTCATGCACATACCATATTTTGAAAAATATAAAAAACAGATTCAAGAAGAAAGGAGAAGAAATCAAACAAGCATACAACGCGGCTTGCAGAGCTTACACCATTGAAGAATTCAACATACACATGGCTCAACTTGATGCAATTGATGTACGAATAAGAAAATATTTGGAAGAAGAAGTTCATCTAGAAAAGTGCACGAGGCTCCATGGAACTGTAAGCAGATACTTAACAATGACTTCGAACACCATCGAATCTATTAACAATGCAATAAAGGAAATTAGAAATCTTCCAGTTGCGTCGATGATTGAATGCATGCGTTGTATGGTTCAAAGATGGTATTTCACAAACAAACAAGCAACAATGTCATCTTTCACTACCCTTTCCACAACAGCTGAGAGAAGATTGCAATCTAATATCATTGAGTCAAAGAAACTTAAGGTTAGTCATACAACTTTAAAATTGTTAGCTATATGCCTACAACAAATTGCATCTGAAATTAAAGGAAACAAATATATGCATTACTGGTTACCTGTATAAACTGATAAAGATACCAACATTACATATGACTTTCATTATTCCAAATTACATATATAAAAAAAATATTTTACATACTAACTACACAATTAAATGCTATCAGTAGGTTGAGACATCAAACCTAGTGATTTTCCTTTGCTATTACGATATCGCAAAAATAATTTATCGTGGACATGGAACAAAAGACATGCACATCTTTGTAAATTTCGATACCATGAGATGCCTTGCTCACACACATCTTCTAAGTTATTATTGAAAAAGAAATTTGAGTCATTATGATTTTTGCTCAAAATATTATTCAAATAAAACTTTGGTGGACACGTATTCAACTTTCATCATGCCGTTAGATGAGAAAGAGAATTGGGATGTTCCAGACAAGATTAAAAGCATATGTGTCAAACCACCAAATATAAGAAGACCAGCTAGAAGACCAAAGAAAGGCAGATACAAACATGTATCCGAAAATACATTTTAAAATAAGTGCAGCAGATGCCAAGAGAAAGGACACAACAAGAAAACATGCAATAATCCACCAATTTTAAGACCACGGAAGATTTGATATAATACAACATCAAAACAAATGTAACAAACTCTTTGAAGTTTACTATGGTTGTTCAATAGCTATACATATTGTACTTTTTTTACTTGAGTAAAAAAACAATTTTCAATTGCACAGTATTGAAAGGTGATTATTTTCATTAATTTACTTTTAACATAAAGTAATTTTATCTTCAAATAACAATATAAATAAATACGGACATATCATAATTGGTTTACTAAGTTGTGATTATTCTTTATGACATTACATACACACACTAACATTAATTTTGTTACCTTTTTATTCATATTTGGCAACCAACTGTGTGCAGTAGATAAGATCGTAATTATTTTTGTATTTTCTTTGTTACCACTGCTCCTCCCATCTAAAGCAAAAGACAAAAACATTAAAAGAAACTATTAAGTGTCATTAAATTTCTTTTGTTTTAATCGTTATTTACCAACATCAACTCAAATAGTTACCTTTGATTCAAAAATTGGCAACGAAATGTAATATACAAAGAACATATGTTTTTAAACATTGATAATTGTTTAAAATTTAAATTTTATTACTAATTTTTAACCATAAAAATATTAAATTTAAACATAACTATAAGTATATGCTCACCAACAGACATCTTTGGTGATCATAATAAAGAACCATCGAGATTTGGTAACATAAAATACAAATACATGATACAGATTGTTAATTGTTGCTATAATTTAATGTTTGGACTAATTGGTTACCAACAACAATAAACAGATGTTACATTTGAATACAAATTTAGCAAACAACTAAAACCTAAAAAACTAATACATGATACAATTTGTTAACTGCTTTTATAATTCACTGTTAGTATTCATTGGTTACCAAATAAAATTAAAATTGTTACCTTTAAATGCAAATTTGGCAACCTACTGAACCATAACAAAAATTAATTTACAATATTATTTAAAAAATAAAAAAACAAGACAAAAAAATAACAATTTAAAACAACAAAACAATATCATACGTGTAATAGTGAAAATTACTATATCATTCCATCATCAGAATATTTACAAACACATTTCATAGTCAATAACCATATCAAATGGTAACAAATGTCCAAACAGAAAAGAAACATGATGAAAAACCAAACTATTCTTGACTAACAAATCTGCTTGGATGTTCTGAATCAGACTCATACCCGCCTACTTGCTTGTTTGTCGTATGAATGAACAAATTGGCGCATAATTTCTTGCAATATTGAATGATTGGAAATGGGTTTGGCATTGCAGAAATCTGGTTGTGGAGAATATTTTTCGCAAAAGAAATAGTAAACATACCACAATCACTGAAAAAACAATCAAGATATAAAGCAAATCAATACAAACATCATAATATATTGAAAACTAAAAAAATAGAAACAATGTAAACATACCCTTCAATTTGCTCAGGTAAACCCTCGACAAATTCAAGATCAATAATATCATGTTCTCCTTTGGTGCGATATGATTCACTGTTGAAATCAATATCAGATCTATTCTTCCAAAAATCGCAAGCACATAATATTATCGGAAGAATGAAAATGTATGGCTCACACACATCCATGATATTTATTCGCATGATGTTCCTGTTCTGCTGTAGAGAATTATAAACTACTAACACTCTACGATGCACATCAAAAACTAGTAAAAACCAATGCCTAAGAACTGTCATATGGACGGGAAACATGACAAAATCAACATCAATCCACGGTGTGTTGACATCCATAAAAAAGCCATAAATATACTCAGCCACATCACCGTTGCCCAACAACAAAGCCTTATCACAATTTTTGTTACAGTATTCCCCATATAAGTTAGTCAACTTCACATGAAACCAACAATCTGTTGTCGTAACCCTTACAGTGATATTGTTCGAGTATCTAGCCAGTTTACGCATATAATACAAACAGATGTTGATGTGCTGAACCAAAAATAAAACTATAATAACAATCAGATATTAACAATTTAACAAAAATAAACGTATAAAAGAAGTATCCAATATGTACATATAGTAACCAAAATAATAAGGTAAGTAAATGGCAAAACTAACAAACATAATTTAAAACATAGTAAAAAACTCACATCATCACCAAGCCACCGACTGTGGGTCTTCAAACTTTGTAAATCCACATTTTAATGAAATAGAAAATGACCCAAATCTAAAGGAAGGCTCTATTTTATCATTGATTCCCGTAAATTTTTCAATCCTTCAGAACAAAAACATATTGGAAAGAAAACATAAATGATTTTATCTCATAGAAAAAACATAATAAAAATATACTAAACTCCATTAAACATACCTTTTTTCTGTTATTTAACCCAATTTTAAACCACTGCTCAAACAAAACAACATCAGACTTCAAAGGCATACCCATACAAACATCTGAAAATGCAGACAGTCCGCTGCGTAATGTTCTATCACCAACAACAGACGAATTTAAATTAGATGATCCAAACTTCGACGTATACGGACTCTTCAACACCGCACTCTTCGCATGCTTTCGGACAGGCCTACCAAGTGGGTTAGTTACAGATTTTTTAACTTCAACACAATCAATTAAATCCTGAGTTGTCAAAACCATATCATCAAGCATAGACCTGTCTTGCGCTTCACTTTTAATACCCTATAATGAATTTTAAGACATTACACAAAAAATAATTACAATATCAAATTAAAAAACCGAAACAGAATCAATAGAAACATAAACAACATATCTAAGTAACTAATACAACATGTAAAGGTAACTACTGTTATAAAAAATACTAACCTCAATTGGGGTAAAAACAACAATTTCTTGGCCACTGCAATGACTTAAAATATCAAATCTTGGAAAGTCATTTATCTTTTCAACCTAATAAAAAAAACATACATTTAATCAATATAAGACATAAAAATATAACATTAAAAAACAAAAAAAAAATCTAAACCTTTTCACTCTTAACATTGATGAGGACCCGTCTAGGAGTAAAAACAACAATCTCTTTACCATCAGAATTTATATTGTCTTTCTTCTCCTCAATTTGTAAAAAAAAAAAAGAAAAAAATCAGCATTTACTTAATAAACATAAAATAAAAATGAAAATCTAACATATTTACAAACCTTTGCATCGACTTCTTCAAACTGAATCATACCAACCCCATCAACATCATCAGTATTACTTCCGTGAAACTGTTTTGAAATATCACCAACTTAAATAACGACATCATCCTCAACCTTCATAACATCATCAACTACAACATTAACATTGCCACCATCAACATTCTCATCCATCTCAACATCATCATTCTCATCCAACTCAGCATCACCACCACCACCATCATCATCATCATCGTCATCATCATCATCACCATCGTCAATAACAATTACATTTTTCCGCTTAGTATAACTAGAATTTCCATATAAATGCTTTCTAATCATCTTTTTTATGTCCCTACAAATTTGAATATGTAACACTTGCAAATGATCTTTAAACTCAACACTCAAATTCTAAATATCTTTCTTCACTTCCATCACCTTACCTTCCAAAGGCTTCACCCGTTCATCAACAATTTTTTCAATATCAGAAAGAGAAAACATAAGGCCTTTAACCTTCCTTGATGATTCAACTTTAATATCAGACCTTTTGGCTCCACTTTCACTTCCACTAAAAAAATAAAAACCTCCTAAATCCAACCACAACTTCTCAACCTCTGTAGGAACAATATTTTGAATAATCAACTGAAACAAATTAAAAGCAACGAATATACCATATCAGAAACATTAAACATAAAAAAGAAATAAAACAGTTTAAAAAAAAAAAAAGTTCAGTAACCAATAACATATATAAAGGTAAGAATATAATGTAAATGGCAACCAACATAATACGCCTGTAACAAAAAAAATCAGTCGTTCAACTTCTCATTCTTGGGAGCCTTTCCTAACTCCCTCCATCTGAATAATCTGAATTCTGAATCATTATCATCAATACAGAATGTGACGCCCCCAAAATAGGTATACATCACCCATCTTGAGTCGCCAATATATGGTACAAAATTCAAATACAACTTAATTATACAACATGTGTAAAGTACTTAACAAAATACATCTTTGTGAGTTTTAATACAAATATTGCCTACTAGACAATATCCACTCTCAGAATAAGTTCTCAATACATTTATTGTCACACTATTTAATAGAATAGTGAGGACTACTAGCTAACACTATCATCCGAACATTACTCCGTTCCCCGACTCGTTCCCACCACGTTCTCATTTCACAAGAGAGCGGTGAAAGAAAGAAAGGTGAGCTCAACTAGCCCAAAGAAGAAATATTATGACTAAGATAATGCGAATAAGTTATCATTAGTCCTCAACAATGTTAAACCGATAAAATACAATAGACATCAAGTTTAAGCTATAGGTGAATAAGAATCCATTAAAAGAGTCAAGAGAGAATAAAATCTACTATCTTTTATGATTTAAAAGGTTTTTCATCACTTTTATCGCTGGAACTCAGCTTAATAAATAATTCACATCATCCCTGCACTACGGCCAAGGATATTCATTAGGGTCACAACCATAAATTCCATGTACTACGGGCCAAGGATATTTGTGTATTTATCAATGGTCATGATCATGCCAACAACTGTCCATCAATGCACTACGGCCAATGAGGACTTTTACCAAATCACTTGTTACATTATGGTCATGATTACACCGAATAATCCCTGGTCATAATCATACCAAGTCCATCCATGCTCTAGAGGCCATAGATGACTTTAAAAAAAATATAAACATGAGGATGATGACAATGATATAAGAATTCAATAAAACAAGTTCATTTAATTAATTTATTCAAGAATTAATAACGCCCAAATTGTCATCATGATATCGCTTTGTAGAGTAAAATTCAAGAATGCTCGGAAGAATATTTCCATGAAAAATCTTTGGATGAAGCGCAAATATCAAGGATATTCCACTAATTTCATGGAGTATAGAAGTCAAAATTTTAACTAACCGAGTATAATAACGAATGGAATAACAAAAGAAATCACCACATACATGCAGATTGTGATGTATGGAGTTATTCCAATAGAATAATAATAACGGAACCCGGTCGGTCGTGAAAATCACACAAGCGGGATGTTCCAAATGTAATAATAAAAATGGAATAACAACATAAATCACCATGTATGTGGTACTTGGCAGATGTATAAAGTTATTCCAGCGTAATAATAAATCTGTAATAATAAAGAGCGGAACCAAGTTCTAGATAAAACACACGCAGACGAGGATATTCCAAATGTAATAATAAAAGATGTAATAATAAAGAGCGTAAATCAGTCCGACGTAAAGCATGACAAGTTGTTCCAACGGAATAATAAAGATGTAATAATAGAAGAATATCACCAAGTATAGGGTACTTCGTGATACAAAAGTTATTCAATGTAACAATAAGAAATGGAATAACAACATTCTCTTCATGAATACAAAAGAATAATATTCCTTACAGTAAAAAGAACCTGGATATAAGAGTAGGAAAGTAGCGAATACTTTTCTATAGTTTTCTATAATTTCTCTCTGGAGTTTCAAATTGAATTGTAAGAAAATAATGAAGGAATGAGCTTCTATTTATAGAAAAATGAAATGCATAAGAACTAATTCATGAACGGTCCCGATTGATTTACTTTTTAATCGGACGGTCCATATTTAAAGCAAAATTTTTTAAATAAAATATAATATATATTATATTTATATAACATAATTCAACTTAATTCAAACCACTAACAATATAATATAATATATATATATATATACATGCCAAATAAATAAATATATATAATATATCAACAACTTATTTTTTTCTCCCCCATAACCAACATCAATCCCCCACACACCCAATAATTAAATTCACTACACTCTTACCAATCACTATCACACTATCACTTTCACTCTTTCTTTTCCCCCACCATTTTCCACTCACACATATAATATATATATATATACACATCATATATAACAATTCCCTCCCCTATACGTAACCCCCATTTCAAAAATCAATTCTTCAACACATATGGGCCCCACATGTGGTCCCCACATGTGGGCCCCACCTTTAAATAATTTTTTACCGATTATTTTAAAAAATGGGTAAATAGGAGTCCATAAAATAAGCAAAACTTCATAAAAATTACCTTAATAATTTTAACAACATTTATCATCTTTATTATAATTCACAATATTAATCGACCAAGTCGTTCCAGGAAGCAGGGGGTTTCAATAAGGATTTCTCCTATTGGCGCCAGCAATTAGGTGACCAAACCTCTCTTGGCGTAACTTACAGACATCGTTAATATTGCAATTTTTAATATTAATAACTCGTCATTTCAATTATTGATTTAATAATATATAAAATATCGACAATAATTGAATCAAATAACGTGAGATACTACGCAACAATTACTATAAGAATAATTGAACAAAACTAAGTGACTTCTCACGAAGCATCAATAATCAATACCGTAATGCTACTTATGCAAACCACGCCAGACATCTTTATTTTTTACTACTGAAAGTAGTTTAACAAGATAACGGTAAAACTTTCGTCGTTATTTTTAATAAAATATTTTTTATCGTTTTCTCAATCCGACAATAATTCTGTTGTGGGGTCCACCAATGATTACGTCGTTGTACGAATATTCCCTGCTAAAACGAATATTCCCCGACCAATCGAATATAATATAACAACTTGCATACTTTGCAGAATTTATAAATACTACCCACAACTATAACATTATATCAAATTATTCCATAATATTCAAAAATGATATTTTATTCATAAAAGTTGGGGTCTTACACAGAAATCCCTAACTTTTAATGTAGGAATTGTTTCAAAAAAAAAAACTTGAAACACATAAGGTAAACCACTAAGCTTGTAAGATTTACAATAATTATCACTATAAAAATTGTATATCACCCCACCGTACTTATTCCTTTTCATATGACCCTTTACAGCAAGGGATAGAGAGTTCTTCGTTTGTTCAAAAGCAACTTTTCCCCATAGATAACTTGCAACATTACCATATGACAAAAAGTTAAACAAAACTTCATCAACATAATTGTCAGAGACAGTAGCAAGTATGAAATTAAAAACCAAGAAAATAATAGACATCATAACTGCCTCATCATCATCATCAAAACAAGCACTCTTATAAATCCTCGCTATACTAGAACGGGTTAGAACCTCATTTCCAAAAAAATTCTCCCCCAACAAATTTTTAATCCCCTTGAAACTACCAATGTCTTCGTCTCCATGCCAATTTAAACCAGAAATTAAACAAAATTCAGACAATCCAAACCTTACCCTTCTCTCACCAAATATAAATCACATTTCTCCATTATCCATCTGATAAACTTCCCTAATCAAAGCATGATGTATTATTTTTGAAAACATCTTGGGCTGCTCAAAATCTAAAAATTTACCAAAACAAGTTAACTTAAACTTATCCAACTGAACTACAGATAATTTATTCTTAATAATATTTGGAACTTCCATTTCACACCAATAAATAACTTTTGCAGAAAAGTTTCAATGATTCTCCTCATAGAATAGCTCCCAAATCTGAAAATACAAAAAATTACATTACAAACACATTAATCAAATCAAGATATAACATCTATAAAAATTTAAAACCCAACCAATTAAATCAACAATACCCAGAAAACAACAATTTCCAAACATATAAATGTTGGTAACCAAAACTCAAGAAGCAAGTTACCATCAAAACATTATCAACATGCATAATCACAAATAATGTAATCTACTTACCAAAACATAATATACTATTAACTGACACTCAAATAGGAATGAAAAAAGTAAAGTTAACAAAAATAATTTGAATAATCCTTAAAAAAATTACAACTCTAATGTAATATAATACATTTTAATAACTATGAAATCATCGGTTTCTAAACACATAAATGTTCTTTAACCAAAACTCGCTAGGTTAACAAGTTACCAACAAAACAAAATCAACATGCATAATCACAAAAATATAATCTAGATACTAATCTCTGAAAATACACACGGACTGAAAATAAATAGTTACAAAACCTCAACAAATAATGACACTATTCATAAACAAAATAAACAACACTGAGAAGGTTGAAACATCACCATACACAAAAACAAGGACGCAGGTAACCAAAAACAACAAAAAAAAATATATTTTTTAAAAAATAAAAAAAATAACAAACCTTCAATTGTTTTTGCCGGGGAACAATTTTTCGCTTGTGAGCCTCAACTACATCTTTTTTTGCAGAACCTTCAAAATCCGAATCGATACATACCAATGATTTAGCCTTCTTATTCGAATGCCTCCCAAGTTTCTTATCTTCAACCTCTGATTTCACCATTAAGAACTTCCCCTTTGAAGACTTTGCCATACTATCCTTCACCTCTACAGATGAATTCAAAACCTTTCTATAATCATCATCCCTAACTCGTTTACTCTTCCCATCACTCTTCATATGCCCCACTCCCTTCGTTCTCTTCCTCGTAGATACCATCACAGACAAAAACCAAATAACTTAAAAAATGAAGAGCCACTAAATGAGAACACACCAAACAACTTACAAATACTCACGAGTAAAACAATAATACGAAAACAATGATCCAGATAATCAAAACGGCAACAACGAATCTCTGCCGGAAAGAACGACCGTCGACTGCTTAGAAAAGGAGGGTTTTGCTTAAAGAGTTCCCAATACACGAAATAAGGGTTTTCAAATAAAAAAAGAGACGAACAAAGATAATAACAAAATTTAAATTGAAAAACGAGCCCCATATCCCACAAAAAGCGTGAACAATTTTTTTTTAAAAAAATAACTGAATTGTCATGTCACTAGCACATTAAATAACACACCATAATTAAAGGAATTATTTTTTTTCACTACTAATGAAAATAAAAATTTATATACATTAAAATTGTAAATATTTAATGAGTATATTATTGTTGTAAATACTTTTTAAAATGTCATATAAAATATAATTGTTCCTTTTTTTATTTTATGATTCGTCTTTCATTGATTGGATAGGATAATAAACGGAACAACAGATCTTGAAAAAATAATAAAAGTACTACATTACTTTAGCTGGACTACAGGCCCAAAACTGCAACTTGGCGACAGGGCCATTCCTTTCGAGATAAACTAGTAGTATAGTATTGTTTAACAATAACCAGACGACCAGTTCCTAATTGTTTCGCAGGTGTGATTTTTAGATCCGTGTGACAACTGACAACAGAACATCGATTTTATCTTTCTTTCATTTCCTCCTCATCGTAGTAGTACTTGAAAGAAACCCTTCATCAAAATAAAACTGGCCTAGCCGACGGCGGCGCTGTCTCATTTCTCTAATATCCGTTCAGATTTATTTTCTAATTCGACGTCCCAGGTTCAAGGTCATACCTTTCATTACATTATTGAAATTTCTGTTCTAAAGATTGGATTTTTATCTTCTTTTTTTCTGGGGGAAAGATATAGGTTTGACTAAATGGAGACGGAGCTAATTGAGCTATTCGAAGCCGCGAAGAAAGCGGCCGATGCAGCCGCCGCCGACGGCTTGGCAGAGTCGTCGCCGGAAGAAGATCGGTGCCTCGATGCATTAAAGCGCCTCAAGAAGTTCCCTGTTAATTATCAACTTCTTGTCTCCACCCAGGTACCTCTCATCATCTTATCTTTATCCTTTTTCCTTTTTATTGATCCCAATTATATTTTCTGTGTTATTTATTTTTTATTTGTAATAGATTTTCAAACTTCTAACTTTGAAACCATCCTTCTTGTTATTTACTATACGGAATTGTGAACCAGTTTTTCAGGTTAATTTTGTTTTGTTTGAAAAAATTTCAATAGATATGGACACTACGATTCACTTAAATGAAATTGTTTGAATCTTATGTTTTTATTTTGACCCGTAAATATACTTGAGAAGATTAGGAAAAGTACTTTATTAACAAAATTTGAAGCAGTCATATTGCTCTAATCGAACTGTGTGACCAAGTTAAAGCATACAACTCAAAAATTGTTTTTCTTTTTTTATTATTTTTCATATTGTTTCCTTCCATAGAGTGGGAGGTTCAGAAATTTGCTGATTAAGTTTGTTTCTTTAAGATAAAATGAAGAAGTTTAATAAGAAACAACTGAGATTATGTTGATAAAGTTGCAAATCTTTTTTTAGGTTTTGTATGTACACTGTATTAGGGTGTGTATTTGTTTGTTTTTCATTTTTTTTCAGCTTTACATCTGAATTTGGTCTGGTTATATTTTAATGACAAATTTGAACTCTTAAGACACTGACTTTTACATTTCAAAGAGTAAGTTCAAATTATTCATTTATCCGGGTCATGCAGTAGATTACTAATACCTTGAAACAGCTGATCTATGTTCTTCTCATTTATGTTTTCTTTGTTGTACTCTTTCTCGTAATCGTTATAGTATTTATTTTCTGTATGAGATTTTTGTTCTCATGTTCTTGGTAACCACATCTAGCTACACAATTTGGGGACATGATAATATTTCACATTCATGTATCCATACCCATATCATAATGGGAGTTTACATCTCTTGTAGATGTTTGTCAGTACTTGATGTATTGCTGTAACATACTGCTGTTGAGGTGCTACATTGATATCATTACTCGTAATTTATGTACTTCTTGAGTTCTGATTTGTACTTCTTAACTGTTGAAACAGAGGTTTTCTTTTTTAATTTGAGATTAAAAGGTTATATTTCAGGTTGGGAAAAGTCTTCGACATCTGACAAAACATCCTAGGAAGAAGATTCAGGCTTTGGCTACCAATTTGATTGGGTTATGGAAGAATATAATTTTCGAGGAATCTGTGAAGAATAAGAAAAATGGTATCTTGGATACTAAAGATTCTGTAAAAGCTGAGCCCGTGACGCGTGCGAGACTTCTGAGGCTACAAAAGTTCAAAGAGTGAACTCTATGAAGAAGGTTGAGAAGGTTTCTAAAGTTGAGACTATGAAGCTTGAGAAAAGTAATTCTAGCAGCGCCCTGAAGTCGGAGAAAGTCATTAAGTCTGAAACTTTCTCAAATGCAAAAAAGGTCGAACATGTTGATGCTATCAAGATGGAAAAGAATTCTGCTGGGGATTCCATAAGGGTTGAAAAAAAGATAACCAAAGAAGTGAAGCATTCTTCTGATGTGAGAGAACCTACGCCAACCACTGTTGCTCCTCCTAAGATGTCTTCTCTTATTCTCTGCAAGGATCCCTTGCGTGACAAAGTTCGGGAACTTTTAGCTGAAGCTTTACTCAAAGTTTCCAGTGAGGTTGGTGACGATTTAAGGGATGAAGCAGATGCCTCTGACCCTTTTAGAGTTGCTGTTTCCTTGGAGTCTACAATGTATGATAAGTGGGGCAAGTCTAATGGGGTGCATAAGTTTAAATATAGATCAATAATGTTCAATATAAAGGATCCCCAAAACCCTGATTTCCGGAGAAGAATTCTTCTTGGACATGTCAAGCCAGATGAAGTTCTCCAAATGACTCCCGAAGAAATGGCAAGTGATGAAAGGCAGCGTCAGAATAGAGAAATTAAAGAAAAAGCGTTGTTTGATTGCGAGCGTGGAGGACCACGAGTGGCTAGTACTGATCAATTCAAGTGTGGTCGGTGTGGGAAAAACGAGTGCACTTACTACCAGATGCAGACTCGGAGTGCTGATGAACCTATGACGACATATGTAACATGTGTAAACTGCGATAATCGCTGGAAGTTCTGTTAAGATTTTCCTAGGAGCTGGCAGCATTTGCAACTTACTGGGGACATAATTAATATGATGGAAGTCTGAAAGTGAATCCTTTTCCATGATAACTAGTGTCTGGGTAGCAAGTGTATTTTTTCTATTTCAGTAATTAGGAGAAGTAGCATTTAGGCTTTATTATCTTATTATGAATGATTTGTTGTTAGAGATGGTTTAATTAATTAATTGATTATTTTTTTTCTTGGTGCTCTTATCTTTTGTTCTTGGCTCTACTTTATATTTCTTCTGGTTTGATTTTTCAATCATCTGTTATGTTTGAACCAGAGAAATTGGAAGAAAAAAATACATGAAGAAGAAACGGAAAGAGAAGTACTAGTAGTTTAAAAGAATTCCCAGAATAGGGGAGATGATACTCTGGTTCTCTTGTCAAAAATTCTAGCCTCTTTACCTTCGTCTTCCCCGTATTGTTTGATGACCCTGTGAATTTCTTGTGATTGCAGGATTTCTGGTTATGGGTGGGCATCCAGGAGATGAAGAAATGGTCTTGAAACTTGACATTCAGGCTTCCTTACAATACTGTATACTTGTAAAGTAGTTGGTAGTTGCACAAGAAAGAATCGTTTAAAGTATTGTTTTGTTAAACATTTCATAATAATTCTTAATCATTCAATTTTTTATTTTTAAAAAACACAAAATAATCAAAAAATAGATAGTGTCGGACTATTCTAAAGGATTGTTCTCAATTTTTTAGATCTCAATGTATATGGATTAATAAGATTCGACGTATATGGATAAATAAGATTACAAATAATTAAAAAATAATTCGCACATTATTATTCATAATTTAATTAGAAATAATTAAATTTTAACACATATTTTTTTATTTAATTTTAAAATTAATTAGTGTTAAGTAAGAGACTAGATGTCAAAATTTAAGTGGAAGAACACAAGAAAACAGAAAACAGGAGAGCTGCTCTCATGGAAGGGTTTGGAGGCACGTTGTGTTCAGTAACTTACTACAGTAAAAAAAACTTGCAATAAGTAAACTAAACTATTGAAAACATTGCAATTATTTTATTCTGTCAAATAAGAAAATGAACGTGAACCGATTTCGGTCAATTTCATTTGGAATTTGGAAAAACTTTCTTACGTAAAGTTGTAGAGAATTGGGAGATTTGAAGTTCGGCAAAAGGGATTGTGAATTAAAGTTTATTATTCATGAAGTTATTATTAAAGTTCTATTACGAGTTCTTTATTAAGTACTAATTAATGTTTTTTGATCGATTCTTATTTATTCTTTTGTCAAAATATCTATTATGGATACTAAACTTTGATTGTATCCGTGTTTTGATCATTAATTTTACACCACTAATTAAGTATGACGACGAACTTAATTCTTAAGAATCTAACGATGTCATATTAATATATTATATAAAATGATCTTAATTATTATTTATATTTAATATTATTATTATTATTATTACTATAAATTTTACTAAGAAATTAGTTAATGTGCTAACCGTATCCAAAGTGAGGGTATTTGATAAAAATTGAATGAATCTGAATCTGAATTTAAATAAAAAAAATTATTTAATAATTGACATGTTTAAAACATCTGAATGATAAAACTTTATTATTTTATCCCTCTGAAAAAATTCAAAATTATTATAAATTTATTTAATATTACTTAATATAATAATTAATATTTTTTTAAAAGTTTTTTAACTTTTTTAAAAAAATTTACTTATTCATCTTATTAAATGGTTAAATTCCATTCCAAAGCGTCCATAAAACGATGCCTTTTGATTAATGAATGAGGTTTTCGACTTTGATTCATTTTTTTATTTTTTTGCTTTTTAACCAATAATAATAAAAAATAAAAAACACAAAATTGACCGATTCAACCATTCAAATTGAATTCCATTCACCTCTAAACAAACACCCAAACTATCTTTCTCCCAAAAACTTAAAAATCTAAAAATCAATTTTAACCATCCTTCTCTCTAAATTCAAACATTTGTCTCATTATCTATGAAATCCAAAACCATAACTCAATTTCCCAAATGTTCTCTCTGTTGTCTGAATAGAGGCATTTCGACGAACAATTGGCGTGTGAACCAGTCTTTTGAATCAAGAGAGGGTATTAATATGCTTGATATTAAGGAGGAAATGTTTTAGCCTTCAGATCTAGAAGGGAAACAAAAAAACAAGAAGAAGAAATATGCCTTGTGAAGGACATTGTTCAGACATCTATTAACACAGGTCCACGCGGAGCTCAAGGCATTCAATTCAAGCAGTGATTGGAGTAGGTAGTGAGTGGCTGACAGATGTATCAAAGGTACAGTTGAGTATTTTTCGAAATGTCAAACCTGCACTAGTATATTACTAGTAATATACATGTAATTTTCAATTCTGTTGACTATGTTCATTTCATCATCTATTGTATGGAAATACACAATGGATTCAAGAGGTTCTAGTATTTGCATGAATTCGCAAGGAATGGTCTTTTTTTTTGTCTCACGGGCCTATACAAATCCAACTACTATGACAATTCAGTTTCTAAACACGTGGATAAAATATCAATCTGGAGTTCATGTTGGGGCTTAGTTTGTTGTCCTGCAATTTACATATCGAGTAATCGATCCTGACTAGTGAACAAATACATTGTTCATATATGAAAAATCAGTTAATATCGATTTTCGCCATTCTAAACTAATTTTTCTGATATTACTGTTATGTGCTATATATAGAAATAGTAATAATGCTCTCTAATTATGCAGTCAACCAATTCATCCGCTGGAATACCAACTCAGTTAAGTCTTGAATAATAGGAGTAATTAATAACTGGTTAGATTCTTTTTTCTTTATGGATAATAAAGTATCATAACATGGATATCATTTATGCATTTATGTTATAAAGATAGATATATGACATAGCCAACTAGCTGTTGCAACTACAGCCATCTTTGCATATGATATATATATATATATATATATATATATATATATGGGGAAAGGTAATCTAAGGTATGCCTTAGCCAAGCTTGGCTAAGGTTACTTAACAAACGACGTAGTTTTGTATAAAAAATATAATTAAAGATTTTTTTATATAAAACCCAAAAATTGAAAACTTAGTCTTATGCGTAAAACTACGTCATTTTACTAAGCCAAGCTTAGCTAAGGCATGCCTTACATTACTTTTTTCCTATATATATATATATATATATATATATATATATATATATATAGGGATACCTTGCACATATTCTGCTGTCATTTTTTATTCGAGTTATAAGACATCTTTTTTAAGTCGTAATATCAATAATTGATCTTATACCTTTCATTTTGCAGTTCATATCATCTGCACCTGTTTCCAATAGAATATGTGCAGGAATTTCAGTACTGTTTTGATAATGCTCCTGCAGTTCCTTTTGAAGAAATCCAAAAAAATCTTGCGGGAAGAACTAGGGAGACCAATAGATAGTGTCTTCGAGTATGTTGATCCTATGCTAATTGCTTCGGCCTCAATAGCACAGGTTCATAACTGAGTTCTCTTTTCTCAACTTATTTAAGCTTTAATTGACTTGAATAGTTAAATATAATTCCTAATTTAATATTCAGGTTCACGGTTAAATATAATTTTGAATTTAATATTCAGGTTCATGGTGCAAAGCTCAGAGGTTCCCAAGAGGATGTAGTGATAAAGGTCTTGAAACCTGGAATAGAGGATGTTTTAGTGGTGGATCTGAACTTTGTATATGTTGTTGGTCGCATTTTGGAGTTCTTGAATACTGAACTAAGTCGTGCATCACTGATATGATGTAAATTCTCAAACTTCAGAAATGATTAACATACTTTTCGTGGTTGGGGAATCATGTACACTTTATTAGGTACAACAATTTTGTTAACCTTTTTCTTCTCAAGAACTGTCATTGTAACGACTCTAAAGTTACTAAATCTACGTAATCAAGGAGCACATTTCTGCTAGTAAAATAGTATTTCCTTGTTTATTTCAGCTATTGTGAAACCCTGTCACTCATGACTGTAGTCATGCAGTTTCAACTTCCCTGTGGAACTACTTTATCCTCTAGAATTCATGTCTATTTTACATACTTCATAGTCAAAAGATAAATTTCAATCATCTTTCCTTGGATGTCATTTGACTCATTTCAACCTAAAACCAAGTTTGAAACGATTGTTATGAAGCAATCACTTGAGAGGTTCTGTTAAGATATATTTGACTTCTCTTAGCATTTCATGTGAAGTAATAGGTGGTAATGTTTTTCATTATCTACTCTATCTTTACCCCCCCACCCCCACTTCGTATATGCTTTTAAAATTGACGGTGCTTAGATATTATCACACATATAGTCCATTTTGAAAGTTACTACTCCATAATGAACTGATGGTTTGTAACTAGATGCTGCTTCTTTTTGAATTGCATTATAATTTCGCATAAGTAATGAATTATCTGTTCTTTTATTATCTTTTTCCTCATTTACTTGCTTGTTTTCCTCCATGTTATAAAATGCTAAGGGTTTGAAGTTTGTTATAATATTTGCATTCTTATAGTAGGTTGCTATTGTCAAAGATATAAAGTATTCAATGCTTGAAGAAGTGGACTTCACAAAGGAGCCTGCAAATATAGAGTCCTTTAGGAGATACTTAGAATCCATGGGACTTACAAGGCAAGCCACAGCTCCAAATGTGTATCAGCTGTGTAGCACCAGACGAGTACTGACAATGGAGAGGCTTTATGGAGTTCCTTCCTCTAACTGACTTGAACTCAATAAGCTCACTTGTCGCAAGTCCAGAGAGCAGTCTTATAACTGCTTTAAACGTGTGGTGGGATTCAGTTATAATTGCAGTTTCTTTGCTAGCAAGTTTTAATCTAATTTAGATGTGGTTTCAAACTTCAAGAGTTCTAATCTCTTTGTATAAAAATCTTTCTGCAGGTTTGGTAGTTTGCTTGCTTGTGAATCCTTCCATGCAGATGTACATGCAGACAATTTATGGCTATTACATGATGGCCATATTGGATTCCTCGACTTTGGTATGTGTCTATATCTTTTGCACGTATTTTGTATGGTACTATAGTATTTTTTTTAGTTTTTACATTACCCTTTTAGGTAAATGATTCAATTGTGTGTTCCATGATTTTTATGAAACTTCCCTCTTGATGTGCAATATGATTGTCTCTTGATTGGTGCAATCAAATTCTATTGGTGCATGTTGGATTGGTTTCAAACTTGGTCTCCATAACTTTTACACCCTTCAATCCCAAATATCTCATACTTTTGTTATTAAATTATCTCTCCAAAAATCCTAAAACATAATCACTATATGTATTTTACATGGTACTGTTGAGTATTAAATTACTTAAAAATCCTAAAACATAATTATTGTATTCTACTATTGTTGAGCTGAAGCTCTAATATTCTTACCAATTTTTACTTTGTCAAAAGAAAATGAATAATTGCATGTAAAAAGGTGGTTTTTTGTAGGAGTTTTGTTTCTGTCCTTTAACCCTTGAAACATTTTTTATTCTTCATGTAATCAATTAAAGTTTTCCACACTTGCAAACTTTTTACATTTTTGAGAGGAATCTGCAGAAAATGATGCAATGAAGCTAGTTAGCTATAACTTGCAAATTTTCCAATCCCAAGCTTCAACATACCTATGGATAAGGCTGTAAAATGAGCAAACAGTTCGGGCTCGATTCGGACTCACTCGACTAAAAGTTTGATTCGAGCTCGACTCGAAATATAAATGAGTCAAATATGAGCACATTTTAAAGTTCGATAAATTACTCGAACCTCCTCAAATTATAATTTTCTATTGATACTCAAATCATATTCGTTGGAAAAGTCCAAACTGCTCGGGCTCGATTCGGAATCGTGCTCGACTCGGTAGCTAAATGAGTCTCAATCAAACCTTATTTTATACTCGATAAATTTTGTGAACCAAATATAAGCAACTCTATACTCGAATCGACTCGGTTCGTTTACACCCTTACCTATGGAGGAGTCTGCAGAGTATCCAGTAATTTTGTATATTGATAAATTTGGTGTTTGTTACACTTTATGTTAATCAAGCTACATTCTCTCCTCTTTCAATGAAACAAAAATAGTGAATTTAGATCCAACTAGATATTTGTCATTAGCACTGACTGTGTTCTGGATAACGTTTACTTGTTTTTTGTTTTAATTCCACATTCACTCTGAAGGCTACTCTTTTGGTACAATTTGTATATATTTCACCTAACTTTAATTAATTGTCTTGTGGTGTTGCTTCAGAAAGTTCATTACTCGTTTTCAATGGTTAATGAATTCTTCTAATTTAATACCTATTTAGATCAGCTATAGTTCTTGGTGGAAAGAAATATAAAATTTTAAACTGATATTGCACTTGGGCTTCGTTTGGAACTTGGAAAACTTGAGGTAAAAGGAAGAAAAAGGAAATGAAGTCTAAAATTTTATTAGAGCATTTGTAATCATTTTTTTACACTATTTTAATATTTTTCTAGATAGATGGTTAGATTTATCTTCTTTGAGATTGATTTTTTTTTTTTAAATTTAATTTTCCTTTCCTTTCGTTTATTTTCCTCCACATTTTCCAAATTCCAAATGGAGCCTTAATATTCTGTATGCAAATTGTAGGGCACATAACTCAAAATGAATTTTAATTACAGGAATTGTTGGACGCATATCGCCAAAAACATGGACTGCTATGGAAGTGTTTTTGGCATCAATTTTGAGTGAAGAATACGAGTCCATGGCATCTTCCTTAATAGAAATGGGTGCTACAAACAACAATGTCGATTCTAAAGCCTTTGCAAGAGGTTTGGAGAAGATATTTTCATCAATACAAGTGCCATAGTTTGTAACAAAAGGTCTTTTGTAACACCCCAGTCCCACATCATCGAAAGATATGAGAAAAATTTGTCTGTAATTATTAATTAAGTTACTACCAATAGTATTTTCAATCATAACCTTTTGGGTTGAGCCACTAAGATGACCTAAGAAAATATTAAGAAGATACTATTTAAGGCCGGATTTGGATGGATTTGATTGGGATTTGACCCGAGATTTGTTCCGGACTCGGATTTGACCCAGGTTGTTTCATCTTTGGTCTTTGTTGAGTGTCTTTGCAAAATTTTCACTTCTTTTCTGTTATGATTTTACATTCTATACAAAAGTGATGATTGATGAGGAAGTTCCAATATGCCATTGCATATCTTGATGAATGGGCAAAGAGTTAATTGTTTGATGAAAAAGTTTTGATGCGATACTAATATCATTCCATATAGTTGTTTGGTCTACTTTATATTATATTATGTTGGAAGAATGCATATCTTAATTTGATGTTTAAAGTAAATGATCATGATTATATGTAAAGTCCTTAAAAGAATATATGTACAATGACTTAGTGATAGATCAAATTTGTTAGGTTGATCTTAGCTTTTAAGTGTTCATCATTCTATAAACAAATGTATAGATAAAGAGATCAAAAATGTTAGGTTGATCTATCGTGAAACGTATAGATAGGCTTCAACAGGAATCGTAGTCTATCAAGCTGATCAACAGATTACAAAAGTCAAGGCAAGATCGTAGAGTTTAGAAGATCGTAGTGTATTTGCCTTGAAGGACCTCTTCAGAAATCGTAGAATGGTCCAAACGTTTGCCGAAGCTAACTCAGAGATCGTAGTGTGCTATCGGAAACGTTGAGTTTGCAAGACGAGCAAGTGATGATCGTCGTGTGAAAAGATCGTAGTGTGCAAATCTTTGCGAGAAATCGTAGTGTTCTCTTAAGAGCAATCACTAATATGACAAGACACTACGATATGGATAATAGAGTGTCATCTGCCTTATGTCAGAAGCATCGAGCCCTAACTTTTGTTTGAAGACAAATTCCAACAAATGAGGAATGGGTTTTGAACGTTGAAGCACTCACCAGTCCTAATGGTACAAAAGATATCCTTAGTATTGATCAAAAGGAACGTATTCAAGAAGCTAAGAAAAGGACCATTGGGCAGAGAAAAACACCTTTTCAGGTGTTAGGTGAGAAAGCAGTGTGATGTGTCAGTGGGCCAGAGTGAAATTCAGAAGATGTGCAGAAAAGTCTCCATCATAGTTCAGAAAGGTCAAACGCATTTAATGCTTCTTCAAAAGGCTTTAACGGATAGATTTCAAGATCACATATATACAGAACACAGACAGATGAGAAAGACAAGCAAGTACTAAAAACAAAAACGTGAAAGAACACTCAACACTCAACTCTACGATCCGAGAAAGATAGAAAGTTTGCTCAGCTACTCAGTTCTTTCGAACAAGTGCTTAATAGCAACTGAGTAGCACCAATCACGATCTCAACAGCAACCCATCAATTGAAGTGAGAAGTTCCAAGTCTGAAGGACTTGAAGAGTTCTAAGTGAACTGTAAAAAACCAAGTCTGCTGGACTTGAACAGTTCAAGAGTGAACTAAGAAGTGCCTAGACTGCTGGTCTAGAAGGAATCTTGAAGTATAACAGACATCCTTAGTGGATTCCCTACTCAAGGAGTAGAAGAGTAGATTAGAAGCTTTAAGTGCTCTGAACCACTTAAAACAGCTGTGTCTTCTATAACTACTATAACTGCTATAACTGTCATAACTGTCTTACTCTCATTAACTCAAGATATCTAAAAGAAGGTTTACTATATACTCATTCCGCTGTACATTAATCACAATCATTCTAAACCGTTTAAAAGAAAAGTTTTTAAATATCTATTCAACCCCCCCTTCTAGATATCTATTGTGCCTCTGGGAACTAACATATTATATTCACATGTTTGTGTGTGTAGTTGTTTGACCTATTTTTGGTGAGCTTTTTCCTAAAAAATGTAAATAGAAGTGTCAAGGCTTTTCGGTATTTGGTATCGGTATTGGATTATACGTAGTTAGGTTAGGTACTGTGAAGATTGCAATTTGAATGGTATATTCTTTCAACATAAAGTTGTTGCCTCGAGTGTATCATAGTGCCTCCACTAGAATGAACAAGTGTTTTTGTTACTATTTTGATTTATAATGATGACCAACAAGTATTTACAGTACGCACCAGTATAGGATAATTTCTCTCATCGTGCATTAATGGGAGGACTATATATGATTGATGATTTCTCTTATGTTGATGCAGGATTTGGATACAGAAATTGTTGTGGCAACAGCTCGGGGAACAAATACAAATGCAACTGCTGTCTTTGCGCTATTTCTTGATGTGGTAATCTGTTCACTCTCAAGTCTTCATGCATATATATACATGTATACACACACAGACACACACACACACACTCACTTACACACGCACATATATATTGGGATTATAGGCTTTTGAGGAAATTCATCTTTCAAGTCTAACACCACCATGGATCTGTCAAAGATATTTTGAAGTTGCTTATAAGGTTTTCAAGGAACTGATAATTGCATTGTTATATGCAAGAAATTAGTGAAACTTGGGGGTTTTATGAATAGACCCATATAATTTGTTAAATTGTATGCAAGAAATTAATGAAACTTGGGAGGGTTTATGAATAATCCATATATTATTAAATTACAGTCAAGAATTGCAGTTCCTTAGTAGATTTAAATGTTACTGGTTAAATTATTAATTTGGAGAATATGAAGAGTAAAGTAGGTGATGATTTTTGGTCATGCTGCAGATCAAATCCTTTTAAAGGTCTTGTAGTTCATCCTTCTTGTTCTTCCTGATCAATCTTCTTACCCTTTTTATGTACTTTTTATGGTCATTAGATTGGAGTTAGTGAATCATACGGGCTAAAGTTTCCTCGGAAGCTTGAACTTATGAAACAGCTTCTCTACTTTGACCGCTACACCCGGTTGTTGGCTCCCAATTTAAACAAGCTTCAAGATCAGAGAATCTCCATCGTCTCAAATAGAAGAAGAAGCAGCAGCAGCAGCAACAGCAACATCTACATATAGGAGCACAGCTAAAGAAATTGCAGTAAAAAGGATTTATTTATTTTTTCTTCCCATATGTCTATATACATATTTATAATGTACGTACTTTAGAAAGATTTCGGGTCAGCATAAAGAAATCTACCCTACACCCCTTATGTATAGGCTATATATCTTTTGCAATAAAGCACTTCACTATCAATATTAATTCATGCCAAGAGTAAGAAGTCACCGTCAAATTCCATTTACCAATTTACCATTTTCTTTTTTTGGCGGGTGGGATTGCTTCTTTTGAGAGTTACCATCCAAGTATGAATTAATTATCCATGCAGTTTGACATTTTCATCACAAATACCAACTAACTAATCAAGCCAAACAAACTCGAACATGATCTTCAATCTTCCATGTCATTGACGAACATAACTGAGACCCATTTTTAAATAAATATTCTGATAACCACTTTTTTTATCAAGTCATCTTGATTTTGGTACGAAAGAAATAAGAAAAGACCAACGATTCTCCATAAATAAACACACTATATATTAAAAACAATATCTTTTAAATTTATGTAGTAATCAACTATAATAAACAAATCATTAATTACTAACTCCAGTCTATACGGCATACAACTTGTGCTTTCAATCCTACTCGCTCACTCACCTGTACAGGATATTTATGAAGAACTTAAAGAATAACAAATTATGAAGAAGAAGAAGAAGAAGAAGTAACAAATTCAAATGGGAGACCATAACTAACTAGTCATTTCAATTCCGCTCTGTCTAGCAAAATTCCCGGAGGCCAGAGCTGGTCATTTATTTCTCCCGTCTCTAAATTCACCAACATCAGAGCAGCTGGTCATTTATATACAAGACGACTTGGGGAAGGATATCCCATAAGCTGATGAAGTGGTGAAACGCCTTCTGGTGGCACTTCGGAAAATAACTTCTCCGGTCCTACAGGATCAAAAGTGCTTTCAGGCTCTTCCATGATAGATTTCTTCTTTCCCTCTTTCTTGGTCTCCAAATAACTACCATCAGAAATCCTATTCACGGTCTCAAATGGAGGGGCTACAGAGGAATGTTCGGCATCCGTTGAGCAGCTTCTGCAGAATGATCGGCCATAATCATCAGAGCATGACACTGGTTCAGCATCAGTAGCACCAGATGCTGATGCCAAAGTCCTCCGCTTGATCGTATCACTACACTCGTCAACCTCGCTGGGTGGTGGGGCTATGGGGTCAGGACTATACTGAACTAAGTGCCTTCTGTTCTCTAATGAAAATTTTAATACCTTTGAACAAGCATTGCATTTCAATCGATGGCATCTCCTTTTAAAGAGGAGAAAATCTGCAGGCAACTGCAGCATTTCAGAGCAAAAATAACAGGCAATAATTGGGGATCCACCTGCTATGGGCCGCAAATGTCGTTTCGCCGGCTGATGCTTCTTTTTCACCTCATAATCGTTATGCTGTTGATCATCCGACTTTGCATCTTGGCTCCATAAGGAGAATTCGGAGCAAGTATAATACTGAGGACTTGAGGAATCAGAATGGTAAGGACTGTAACAATTGTGTCTGGGTTGCGCCATAGAGTGCCCTTTATTACACCATACGGGATGCGGAGGCATTTGTGCTGAGTAGTGCCACTCTTGGCGACAACAATGCAAACAGGAGCAATCAACTTGGTGTCTACATTGTGTGGCATCCCCTGAGAATGCCATTCGTGAGACTTTGTCTTGTTGGAACCTTGTTTTATCTTGACTGTATCTCCCAGGATACCTGGGATAGTTTAGATGGGGATATTTTTCCCTCTGCGGTCCAAAGAAATCATTGTATGGAGAAATCTGATCTTCTTCCTTAGCAACTCTGGAAGAAAATCCTCCATGTGGCATCCCTTTTGAAATTTGAGTTCTGTTGAGCTGATCTTGCAATTCGCGGACCATTCTCAGCAGTTCCATTTTGTCTGATTCAGGGTTATTAGGCTTCTCGGGCAAATATTTTTGCGCATAACTTGAAGAGCTGCCATTTCCATAGGCAGCTTTGGAAACGTTTGAATTGTATGGCAGTCTAGAGAGGTACTCATTTGTCTCCATTGTCATCATACTTTTAACTTGATGGCTATGTCTTGTGGGTTCTCGAAATTCATCTCGATGCCATTTGCTTCCTTTTGTGGCATAATGTTTCTTTGCTGGTAAAGCTGATGAGGAATTCATTGGTTGACGTTGTAGGTCAGAATCACTACTCATCACATGATTCATAAAAAATTCATCCCTTTTGGGCAATCCTTCGGAACTATTGGAATCTGCATCCTTGAAGTTTCTTTTAAACTGGTGAAAATGCCGATTGGGGACTTGATCATCAGTTTCGTTGCAAGAAGAAACACTACCATCATAAGCATAGTAGTTTCTGGCTGTTGGAGATCTAAGTGTAACACCAAGGTCAGTTCTGGTGTAGACGCGGGGCATGTCTTCCAATGTATCAGCTGAGCTGACACGCTGGAAACCTGGGAGAATTCCTTCCTCAGCTTGCTCCATCCGCTCTGCGCGAGGAGGCATGTGATTATCTGATGAGAAACTTTCACCCGAGCAACTCTGAGCAGCGCTGATTTGATCATTTGGACCAGTGATCAGAGAATCTTCTGCATTCAGGCTTCTGAAACTCTTAAAACTCTCATCCACTTCTCTATCTGTTCCTGCTACTGGTGAAAGATTTTCTATCTCATGAGGATTACATTCATCAGATGAAGGAGAGTCCTTGGAAAAACTCGTGCTTACAGACCACACTTGATTGCAATTTTGAGATTTATTTTTACTTCTATCACTACTATTTTCTGAAGTGTACTGACTTTCATCCACTTTTTTTGGTGATGATGACGACTCACGACTACCAGATTGATCATTATCATACGTTCCAGATGCTGGTACTGACAGATCTCTGATGTACTGATGACTCATTATCATACGTGTCTCCAGATGCACTATCATCATCCCCAGATACATTATGATCCTCTCTGAATTTATCTTCCTGCTTCCATAATTGGCTTATGACAAGAAATGACATCTGAGCAAAGAAATTCGTGAGACTGGTTTACACAGACAAGATCCTCTCTTCTGCGATCCATACCACTTCCAGCCCTCTCACAGCTTATGTCTAAATCAGATTCATCAATGGAGGAAATAGACTCTTTTTTATCTTCAGAAGCATGCTCCAGACCATTTTTCCGGGTAGTATCTTCTTCATGTGCATGTGATCCTGTGTCTTGGATCTCTCTTTTTCGATTTTTAGCTGTAATTATTTACAAAATATTAAGAATTACATTGAATGGATAGTAGAATAAACAGAGTGTAAGACTTTAACTAGGGAACCATAACCAAGAATGTGAATTATAGTAATACTCAATCATAAGTTTGGAAGAATGCAAGGCTCCTGCACCAGGAACTGTCCCTTCTCTCATATTAAAAACAGTTACATTCTGTGAGCCCTATACATAAACAGGAAATCATACAGTAACAGAGGCATGTGCAGAAGGAGTGGAACCTAATTACCCGGTACGAACAGAGGAAAGGAGCAACAAGGGTCTCTCCCGTGATGAGGGGACGGCCAAAGAAAGGGCCTCCCTCCTGATGAGGGGCTGAAACCATGGGGGGGCGGCCATAGGCCCTCTTGTGGGGCCATCCAGTGGACTCTTTTTGGTGGTTTATATATTCTATGTACCTCAAAGCTGCAGTGGTCCAAGACAAGGCTCTTCTGCTTCAACAAAGGAGGTCACTATCCTGGGTCTCTAGGCTTCTGATTTTGGATTATGCACCTACATGTATTGCTTCTGATTTTGGATTGTTCACCTGCATGTATTTGGGATCTCAGTTGAGGGTTTTGGACTGCGGGACTGGTGGGCTTGAAATTGAGGACAACCAGACTTCCTTGGATGAGAACTATATACAAGGCCTGCAGAGACCCTAGGGCCTAATAAGCCAATATATAGGCATATGTGCAGCATGTGACCTTTGGGGTTTCCTACCCCTATAAATACCCCCTTGCAGTATCATTTGGGGGATCCCGAGAATTACAGAATTAAAATCTCATTCATTCTACCTCTCTGGCTCTCTCAGTCCTTGGAAATTTGCCTAATTTCTACCCTCACCTAATCATCAATTCCTAATCCCTGATTTTTACCTCTCCAGCGACAAACCCTAGCACTAATTTGGTGAGTTACAATTACATTGCCTGCACAATCCAAGGAGTGTTTTAGGTTAATCTCACTATAAGAGAATAAGAGACTATTAAATAAATATTCAGCTGAGGTGCGAAAGTAGCTGGGATTAAATATCCTACCCCTTCCCATCACTCACGAAGTGGTCATTTGTTTTGACAATGACAGACCATTAAGACCAATGTGTTATTTAGCAACAAAAAGGGGGGGGGGAGTAATATGTTAACACTAGAAGAATATATTACCTTGCAGGATTGCACCACATCCTCCACATTTGTAAACAGGAACCTCCGCCAACTCAGGAAGAACCAGTCGACATCTTGGACATCTAACCAATCGAACTTTAGTATTCATCTGACCAGTCATGACTTGCCACTTTATGCAGCAATTGGCTATAATTGGGTTAAAAGACCATCAACAATCTTATAGCACCACAAAAGAGTTACCCAATAGTCTGTAAAGTTTGAGATATATATATTAGCATGCGAACAGTCAAAAGCACTTAATCGTATTATATTAAAACCAGCACCAAATCATAGGCTGCAGCTAAAGTTCCCATACACTTGAAAGAATTTTTTTTATTTTTCTTGGGGTGGAGGGGTGTAGGAGGAATTGGAGCAGAGGTATAGACTATGAACTAAATATATTGATTCACAAACCAGAAAGTCTTGAGAAAAAAGAGAACAATCCTACGGTGGACAGAAAAATAGAAAATTTTCTATATCCTGGAATATTGTTTGCAAGAAACTGAGCTATGAAGTTCACTATAAAAAGGCTAAACAGATCCAAATTCTAAAATTTGTTATGATAAATACAAAACATTATGCGAATTGACATTCAACCTGATATTGATTCATCATTTCAATTGCAGATGTCAATTTCTGATTATGGCCTCCCATTTTCAACTCAATTTGTACTTTAAACAAGAGCACAAGCCACATAAATCAAATAAAGTATTAGACCTTTGAAATTTTGAAGTACCTTTTTAGTTCAGAAATTGCTTAATCGCAGAATTAGAATCCAAATAAATCATAGCAGAAACTTCAATGAAATAAGACAAATGATTGTAGATGCATGCCAAATTCCTTTTTCTTTCCTTGTTTGCATTCAGCAGATATTAATTAACTTTATTAGCGTGAGGCAGTTTGAGTCTCACTTCTGGTTTTTGTCTTATCCCGTGTATATATGTTTAAAAGAGAGTCCGATTCATTTTGTTTATTAATAGTAAGATATGTAAATTATCAATAATCCACACAGGGCAAGAGATTAATGACTGCAGAGCCAAAATAGACGAAGAAAAGAAACCCAGTGCTAACTATGTCACCAGAAAAATAACTACACAGACCAAATTAGGGATAAAAACACTTCCTGTCAATTAATCCACAATAAAATGATTCTGTTGACCAAATATATAACAGAAAGAAGTAAAGTGAGCAGATTAACACGAATTATGAATAGGTCACATCAGAGGTAAGCAAATAGTTTTGAAGTAAAATCAATACAAATTAATGTTGAAAGCAAAATGGTAGTTAAAATGGCACTTGAATCAAGAGGACTCAAAACAGAAGGTATAGATAATAGGCCTTAAGTTTGGTAATAAATGAATCAAAATCTACATATATGAAGTTTCATATAGAGATCAATCTATCTATCCCACAATTTGAGGACAAAATCAGAGATATCACAGCTTTACATTATGACCCATTGACTAATAGAAGCTAAAAAGGTTAAAATATATATTGAATTGAAAATTGAAATCGAACCCATTTTCAGATAATTTTGAAGTTTAATTGAAGTTGATAAGATACACACCTTTCTAAATTGCAATAAGGAAGAAGAAGCCAAATTTAATCCAACTGTATACAGCTAGCTAGCTAGCTAGATAGGTAATTGGATGGAAGGAAACACATAGCTAGGAAGAAAGAGTCGAGGAAACTTTCATCAAAAGTCTAGCGATGGATCTTCTTCTTCTTCTCCTTCTACAATTTGATTCTCTTTTCTAATATATGGCTCGATCGCTGTGTCTAATTGTGTTTCTCTCTCTAGAAAAAGAAGATGAGTGCTGTTATATATATATATATATATATATATATATAAAGAAAAGAAAAAGGAAAACACGGGAGGAAGAAGAAGAAGAAGAAGAAGAAGAAGAGAGAGAGAGTAGTTGATGAAGTCGGGGCGCGTAGACTATTTTAAACGACGGTAGTAACTCGGTAAGTGGGAACAGATCGATCATTCATGCTATTGCCCATACACGCACTAAGAAGAAGAAGAAAAGCCAATTAAATACTAAAAACAGTGTAATTTATCTGAATAAAATATTGATCACATGAATTAGACAGAGGAACCAATAAGGAAATACTATTTATTTATTAATAAAAATTCATCTGGGACATGCATGGGAACCAAACCATCCATCCAGAGTAACAATATTTACTATTTTCTCCATCCTCAAAAAGTAATAATAATAATAATAACAAAATAACAATAATAATAGTAAAAATAATAATAATAATTATAATTATAATAATAACAATAATAATAAATAATAATAATAATAATGACAATAATAAAAATAATAATAATAATAAATAATAATAATAATAATTACACCAACAATAATAATAATTATTATGATGGTGGTGTGGTGAATTATGATAATTGTTATTAATGATTGTAAGCTTTGTAAATAGGTTTAGATTTTTCTAGATATTTATTTTTAAAAGAAAATTAATTATTGTGGTGGATTAATGAATTATAATAATTGTTATGTTTGATTGTAAGTTATTTTAGATTGTAAAAATTTTTAGGTAATGTATGTATTATTTTTGAATTTTAATATAATTTGTGCTTTTAAATACGAATAATTACTAGTATATATATATATATATATATATATATATAGGTCGAGATCGAGTAAAGGATCATTCTTTCTTAAAATGAGGAACTTTTTTTCATTTTTTTTTTTTTTTTTAAAACAACTAAAAAAAAGTTTAATATTTATGGGCTGAAATTTTTTCATATCTGATGTTTTAGGTGTGATTTGAGTGCGATATAACAAAACATAATATATGCATCTGAAGCAAGATTGACTGCACTACTATTTTTAGTATAGGTATTCAAAACACGCCCAAAACATTGTATTATGGAAAAATTTTAGTTCATAATATTAAACTTTTTTTTTAGTTGTTTTAAAAAAAAAAGCAAAAAAAAACAAAAAAAAAAGTCCCTCATTTTAAGAAAGTAAGGGATTCCTTACTTGATCATATATATATATATATATATATATATATATTTAACCGGGTGGGTATTACTAATGCTGTTAATTAGTAAGATTTGTTGTTCAAGAAAAAATGGTTTTTGTTAATGGCCTAAATAAAGGGAATAGGTTGGTAGCATTAGTATCTAAAGATAAATTTATTTAAGAAAATATTAATAAGTGTTGTAGTTATCTCATAATATATATGGATGGACCCACAATGAAATAAGTGCCAAAATTATTTTTAAATATTATTTCTTCTATTTCACAAAAAACAATTAAACTTATAAATATATATTTTTTGATTTCATATTTACCCTTCAAATAATAAATTATTTATTTAGTGATGATATTATGATGATAAAATTAAGGACATTATATCATTTATACAATTATCAATGATAGAATAACTTTTTATATATAACAGAGGGAGTATATTTTCATATATATTAATTTACAGTTTGATACATTCAAATGCTACATTTGTTAATATTTTTAAAAAATACATTACTTAACTTTTAATATTTAATAAAACTTTGGCACATTTTAACATTTGTATTACACATATCTAAAAGAAGTGTTAAACTCTCTGTTTATTTTTTTTTAATTGATGTTTTAAAAGTAATTAAGTATATTAAGAATCATAATTAATGTTTTGTTAAATTGATTACAGGGTATAAAAATATTAGTATTAATATATTTTTTCAATATCATTGAAATGATAGAGAAATAGATTAATACTTAATATTGATGGCAATTAATTCTTATTTTAAAATGTGACTAATTATGCTATTGCCACACCGGGTACAAAAACCACAACGCCGAGGAATAAAAGTCAACCACGTGGGAAACCGTATGCAAAATAAGAACTCGGCGTGGAATGTGGGGCATTGAATGGGTAAGTCAAGGTGATAGCTGTTAAACGCCAGGTGGCAACTCCTCGTACGGGCAATAGGGAATGTAAAATTCTAGAAACAATATTATTGTCACATTAAAAAAATAACATAATACTCTCTCCGTTTCTTATCTTAATATAAATCGTTTTAGAAAAATATTTTTATTTTTTAATATAAGTCATTTATAATTTTAAATAAATATTAATTATTTAATTTTCAATATTATCCCAAGTATTAAATGTAACATTAATTCTCTCACTATTTTTTATCCAATAAATAATAATATCTTCTTCCAATACAAGAACAAAATAGACAATTGATATTATAATTAATGCTATACAATCATTTCCTTAATACTTGTATACAACTCTAAAACGACATATATTAAGGAACGGAAAAAATATTATTTACATACATACATGTGTATTACGGGTTCTTATATACTCCCTCTGTTTCTAAATAAGTGACGTTTTAGAAGAAAAAATTTATTCTAATTTATTTATCGTTTATAATTTTCTAGAAGAATAAATTATTTATTTTTTTATATTACCCCTACTTTCTCTCATTGTTCCAAAAAATTCTCATCCTTAGTATTAATAGTTTTCAATTTTTCATAAAAGGGTAGTGATAAAGTTTTACACATATTTTAACTTCTCCCTCCGTTCTTAAAAGATTGTCGTTTAAAATTTTTGCACATGGATTAAAAAAATCATTTAATACTATAAGAAATTGAATTAATTTGTTTGAAATTCCATTACTATCACTCTATGAGAAATTGAAAACTATTAATACAAGTGAGAGAATTTCTTGGGACAATGAGAGAAGGTAGGGATAATATAGGAAAGTAAATAATTTATTCTTCTCGAAAGTTGTAAACGATAAATATTTTAAAATAAATTTTTTTATTTAAAACGATAATTTTTTAAAAATAAAAAAATATTAAATGATAATATTAAATAATTTTTAAAATTTAAATATAAAAATCTTAAACGATATTTATTTAAAAATAGAGGGAAAATATATTAGGCGGAGACTCCCAATATTATTTGACCCTTTTTATGTAACCGCTTCTGCAAAACAAATTTTTTTTACACCCTCCTCAGATCAAATCCTATCCAAATATGTGGGACCCGCGCGTGGCCTGTGGGTACCACCCAAAAGAAAAGCAAAGGAGGGGGGCGGTGTGAAAATTAAATGCGAATACCTACTACTAGTCTACTACCTACAAACTAGCTCATACAATAATTGAAATAATAATAATACTACCACATGCCTTCATCATATTGACGTCAGAGATTGTTCCACGTGTTTTATAAATTTTGAAAATTTCACAAATTTTTTGTATAAAACTCTTTTTATATTTTATAAATTTTCCACATGTAGAAGTATTTTGAAATTTGATAGTATTTATTTAACTAGAATAAATTAATAAAAGCCACATAACTAAAATAAGAAATATAAAACACATGTTACCCTATGTTTATTGATTAGGGTATAAAATAATATAATATTTTTAAAATTTTTGTATAAAACTCTTTTTATATTATATTTAAATTTAGAAAGAATACATCAACATGATAACGAGGGTTCTATTCCACACTTCTAGATGATTACCTTTCAACAAAATCCATATCTTTTCTTAAAATATGTTATAAAACAAATCACAATCGTGTAAATTAGAATTGAAATAAAATAGAGATATTCATATGTAATAAAATAATAATAGTAGTAAATAAATAAAAGCAATGCATTAAAATCAAATGGAGGGAGTAATTAAATTTTAAATGAGTCAAACCAAGCTAAGCTTTTGATTTAGGGCTTAAAATTGATTTGTTCATATTTGATTTGAATTCAATTAGTTGCATTCTAAAATATAAGACCAATATTAATATTGAAATTTGATATAATTTTTTTAATTTTAATATAAAAGTTTAAAGTATTGGTATATTTATTACCTTCAAAAGTAAAATAAATAACGTTAGCTTTAAACTCAAAAATATTTTAATTTCAATTTTGAAAATTCAAACATGATTTTATATTTCATATCAATATAATGTTAGGTTATAAAATACTTTATCCGTTCTTTAATATAAGTCGTTTTAGAATTGTGCACAAGTATTAAAAAAATAATTATAAAATATTAAATATATATTATCAATTGTCTGTCTATATTGCCCATGTATTGAAAAAAGAGTGTTATTTATTAAACAAAAAATTGTGAGAAACCAAAGTTATATTTATTACTTGGAGTAATATTAAACCAAGCAATTAATGCTTGAAATTTAAAAGCAACAAAAATATTTATCTAAAATAATTTATATTAAAGAACGGAGGGAGTACATAGTAAAAACAAATGCTGTAGCAATGAATGCCAACAAAAAAGAAACTTGTACATGACTTGGCTGCTAAGTAACTGAGATCGGCGAGTGTTATAATGAAATTATATCTTCATTACTACTACTACTAGTGCTTTTCCTTGAATAAAAAAAAATTAAAAACAAACATCAGAGTCCCCATTGAGGAAAGAGAAGAAGAACGAATGAGTGGTCAGAATTAAACAAGAGACTCGGTCAGGTCAGGTCAGGACAGGACTCATAAATTCCAGAATTTATTTGTAACTTAGTATGTATACAGCATATATAGACCGTGACAAAGTCAAGGCACCATGCGAACCACCACAAGCGATTTTGACATTATCAGAAGTCAGAAACGCAAGCTCTGTTGACTCATTACCAGCATCATGTCTTGGTTTTCCTTTCATGGTCCACTATTATTTATAAATTTGAAATTAAATAACTGGAATGCCCTAAAAACAACACAACGCAGACACACTAATGAAGTAGTAATCTAATAGCAAGATTTACATGCAATGGCCTGGCCTTGTTATTCAACAAGTTCAAGTTTAGGGTTTACAACAGCAGCTAATTTAGCTCAGTGTTGAACACAAGAAGATCTGAACTGCAAAATCCATGAGGTCCATAACTGGTAATAGCTTTATGAAACTGTATCAATCAAAACATACATCCGACTACAAACTTTTAAGTTTTACTTACGAAGCCAAAACTGAACGCTGCTTGTGCCCAGTGTATGCCTGACGAAGTTCTTGATATCCAGTCCTGTAATGCTCCAGCGAAAAACATAGTTGTCTTATAGCCTCCCTTTTCTCCTCGGCACTATCTGAGATCACAGCTCTCTGACTTTCAACCTCTTTCTGTAGCTCCTCCACTTTTGATCTTAGTTCATTGGTATGCTTTTGTGCTCTTTCAGATCCAGCAATCAACTCAACATGTTCCAGATGCAACTGTCGTAGATGATTCTCCATTTCTCGGATTTTATCGTCTCTACAACACAACTCTGCGTTTAGAGTGTCCACCTCAGCATTAACCTCGTCTTTCTCTGCCATCAGCATATCATATTTCAATTTGAGCACGTCGACATCTTTATTCATAGCCTCAACCAGTTCCCCTTTTCCATTTACTTCTGCCTTCATCCTCTCAATGTCAACTTGCCAACTGATCCCTTGGGCATCATGCAAATCTTTCATCTCCTTCTTCTCAACTCTAATATTATTGATCTCATTTTGTAATGCTCTGGCTTGCATTTCACATTCTCTGATTCCTGCTGTTAGAATGATCTCTTGTTCTAGCAAATCAGATATATCACTTTGGAGTTGCTCTTTCTCCAAAGAAAACTTTTTATGGGTGTCACACATTGCAGCATTCAATTCCAATATTATGTTGTCACGCTGAGATATACCAGCAATGTACCCTAGAATCTTCTCCTGCAACTCCGTAACCTGATTTTTTTCGGAATCAAGCTTGGCCTCCAACAAGGCTATCTCTTTATGAGTGAAGTCAAGTTGAGTTTGGAAGTGACGAGTACCTTCGGAAATTTCATTCCTATGTTCATGCTTCAGCTTTGCAAGCTCTTCCTCTAATCCCCTAAGCTTTTCTCTTGTCATCTTCAACTCTTCCCTCAATGATCCAACATTGAATTCAGAGTCACCAATCTGAGTTTCTAACTCAGCCACCTGGGTTTGTAGTTCTTGAACCTTTCTTTTCTCCATTTCAAGGCTGCTATCTCGCATTTTGATACCATGCTGTGATGAATCTAGCTGAACCTTCAAATGATCCACCAACTCAATTACTGATTCATTCATCTTGAGCTCAACCTTCAATCTGGCATTCTCATTTTCAGAAAACTGAAGCTTTTTGTTTGAAATCCTCAGATCATCTGCACATTCAGTGATTCTTTTAAGTAACATTTCGTAATCCCCAAACTCTCTTACTTTTGTTGTGCCATCTACATTCTCTTGCTTAATTCCTTGGACCTTAACTTCAATGCCTGGAAGCTCAGTCTCCCATTCAACATATTTGTACTGTAGCCCTTTGCTATCAACACTCATTGGTGAAACTAAGTTCTTGTTGATGGTGGAGTAAAAAGATTCTGAATCTGAGTCCGACGATAATGACAATGAATATTCAGAACTTTCCTTCAAAGAAATATTGGGGCTTCCACCACCAGAACTTAGAAATGAATTAAAACCAACAGTCTGTTCAGATCTGTTCATGCTCAATTTCTGATCTGGAGTTTGCAATGCAGAAGTTTGATGAGAGCCACTATCAGAAATTCCAGAATACTGCATTTCAACAAGAGATGGAAAGTTTCTGCGTACTTCTCCAGTCAACTGATCATAGCGCTCAGCCAGCAATTGATGCAAGCTGCGAAGCTTCACAACATGAGCTATCAACTCTGGCTTTTTAGGATAGTAAACCTCAGCCTCCTTTGCTGCAGAATTTTCATCTTCTTCAATCAACCTTAAAATTTCTTTGACACTCTGATCAACCCCTGTACTCAAACAGTTTTTTGTTATGTGATTGCAATAAGGCTTTAAGATTGGAGAGATTATAAGTAGGCAACTATACTGTATGATTAATGTGTGACCATGTACTAATTCAGAATGGTAAGGGCATTTATCAACTCCTATAAAAACTAAACAAGAAGCAGCCAGAAAACAATTAACTGGGTGAGCAGTCTAGTGTCAACTGTAAGTGAAGGGAAATTACATTTATATGATGAATATTACTTAGCAGCTTACCCTCAAGATTTTCTGCTAGCCATTTAGAATTTTCAGGACTACTGTGACTGTCCCATGTCCCCGAATGTGATTTTGGCTTTACACCCTCCATTTGGCCTGAGATAAACCTAAATAGATAATTATCATACCATAAGACAGTGTAATTTGCAGCCAAAATGAATTTATTGTAGGAGTAAAAAAAATTCAATTAATTACAGTTTTTTCAACGCTGTCATTCAAGGAATTAAAACACAGTAGAAAGAAACCATGAAACTCCCTCAGTGCTATTTTAGCTCATCTATGAAATTCTAAGAAAGTAATATGAATTAAAATTAGAAAAGGTAATGAAATAATACAAGTAAATGTTCTACTTCTTTATAAGCAGGGTGATAGATCATATTATATATAGAAGGCCCTCAGGCAGCATGTAAATATGTCCTAAGTTCAGGAATTTTCATAAAATGTATGAGAAATGTAGTTTGGGTTTAGCAGATCTTGGGTTGGATAAGTAACCAAGTGGTCAACATAGGCTGACCCTGACTCAACAACCCAAATTAGCAACTAGCATAAGAAATTATCAATCCTTCATGACTCATGGCATCAAAAAAAATAAAAAATCAGACCTTCACTGTTACTCCAAAATTGAAGAAAAAATAGCAGAGCCACAACAGTCCATCCATATAATAGTAATAAATAAATAACACCATGGACTTTAACCCCATTCCTGATGTCACTCAAATTATAAATAGAAATCCCTTAACTCTCTTTTATACTTTGTCATGATAATTACAACCCTTTCATTATCCATAACCTTTTGTCGCAAAATGTTATAGTACCGTTTCTTACTAACTGGAAGCTCTAGTGAGCCTGATAAAAAAATGTTTAAATACAAGGTACATGATTGGATCATCAAAGAATTTCATACAACATCACCGTAGCTTTAACCATTCCTGTTTAACATTTGCTTCAACCTCCTTTAGTATTCACAATTAATGCCAAAAACAAAGGGAAAATAACCATCATAAATAGGTTAGAGGCGTCGAATTAAGAAAATCTCCGAACATATCTCATTATAATTTTTAAAACAAATAGATCTAATAAAAACGGGTAACTAAATTTTTTATTCAGTCAAAAAATAATAATTTGCTGAAAAGAGAAAAGGCAAAATGATAGCATAACACGTATCGTCAATATATATATGAATTTAATAACACAATATTCCTGGTTGAAAATCCGACAGCGAACCCCATTAACTTTAAACAGATTTGAATGAGATCAATTGATTCTTCAGAATGAAATCATAAACCCGTGATGGTAAATTCAGAGATTAATAGACTCACCTGTATTTTATGCTCGATGTAAGATGTGTGATGCCTGTAAAATAGATGGATATAATAAGCAAAGGGGACTAGTCTAGAACAAGTTGTTATGGGGAGAAATGAAGAGACTGATAGAGAGAGAGAGAGCGTACAGCTGGGTATGATTTATGAAGAAGGTAAATATAAAATGACAAAAAGTCTCAATTTAGGGGAATTGTGTTGCCGCCCATTCTTCCGGATTCAAAAATTTAGGGATTATTCAATTAAGATTTTTAATGATTTTTTTTAAGTGATATATTTTTGTAGAATTTGTAAGATTTTAATGATTTTTAAATATTTTAAAGATTTTTTTAAAATGACTTTTATAGATTCTATGAAATAAGTAATAGACTTTTATAAATTTTTTATCAAGACAGTGATAGACTTTTGTATACTTTTAATATATCTTGCAACTTATATTAATTATTAATTAGCCCATGTGTACAACATCTCTCTCTTTTTTCATGAACTAAAGTAAATCTCATTATATTATTGTGGCATGAGATTTTATATATATTGAAAGCGTTTATATTATTCTACTCATTTCATAATACATTTGGATACTCGGATACCAATAAAACTTTAGAAACTACAAACGCAATACAAAAATTAAACTCATTTTTCATTGAAAGCTATATACTTTTTATGCATATCAATACGCTTATTTGAAATTATTATTTTCATTCCGGTCTACACAAAATTGTCATCAATACTTATTTTACGAATCATAGCAATTAAAAATTAATATAAACATTTGCAATATATATCGATTTCCATTCAAATATTTGAATATTACCTCATCTTAGTATCAAAATTTGTAAATAAAAATAATATATACTTGTTTCATCTATATTTTAAAATAGCAAGTTATTTTTTAAATAAAAAAATATTTTTTATTTATATTCTTTTTAATAATTTTTAGTTTAGTAATGTAACATATAATAAAATGATGATAAAAGCTTGAAGAACTTATATATTTTATACAACTATATATCACTATAAAGCACGTACTCTATATAAATTACTTTCCTCTCTCTCACTTTTTTTTTCATTTAACTCGATTAAGTTAATTTACAAAATTATAAAATTATAAAATATTGTGTCTTTATTTTTATTTTTGAAATAATAACGTGTTTATTATTAAATAACAAATAAATTCAAAATTTAAAAATTTTGAATTTTGTCGTTGATTACAAAAATAAAATAAATATTTTATTTTTATGGGTACAATGTAAGTATTAATTATTCTAGATTATAAAGTAATTAGAAATATTGGATTCATGTGAAGTAATTAGAAATATTAGATTCATGTGAATTGTATTTTAAAATTATTTAGCTTATTAAGATGAGATATGAAGTCTTTAGAGGTTAGACTTTGGATATGGGTTGATAGTTATAATTCTTCTTCTAAAGTCTGTTAAACTCTACCATTTAATAGAAATCTGAAAAGTCAATGACTTTTTGAATACCAAAATACTTTTATAGACTTTGTAAAATCTTAATTCAATACCACCTAACTTTTAAAAACATTAAAAGTTGTAATTGAATACCACTAAACTTTTATAAACTCTTTCAATGTCTTGATTTAATACAACCAAACTTTTAAAAATTTTAAAAATCTTAATTGAATACACCCCTTAGATTGATTCCAAAGAAAACCCAGCCCCGTAAATTTTATGACTAAAGTATATAAAAAATATTGTTCTAAAAATATTAATTTCCATGTAAAATGTTATAAAAAAAATTATGTTCAATAGTATTTAAGTATTTAAGTAGGGTCCATAATAGAAAACTCATATTTCTATGTGTTTTTGGTATTTTCACACAATTTTTTGTTTGTCTAAATCTATACTAACAAAATACGCAAGTATATGCAGTTCACAAGTAATATAATGATAAGTGGAGTTTCGTTCTTACGGAGAAAAAAACTGTAATTTATACTAACAATTACCAATTTTATACTAACTCGATTTTATTAAACAATTGCTTAAGATTGTGAATTTTGTAAAAATAAATAATTAAATTAACACTAACTACCACAAGGTTGAAAACATATTATGAAGACTTCACTATAACTTCACTTATTGTGTCACTTAAATCAATACACTTCCTGTTAAGATTGTTAAATATTCCGGATTGTTAATCGAGCATCAATATTTATGACTATCTCTCGATGTACCATAAACGAATCAACTTAAATCCACAGATGATAAAATTAAGGTGAACACCATAGTTAACTAATTTATTATATCTCTATATGAATTACAATTATATAAAATTTAAAGTATAAGTTCCCTATCAGTTTACATACGGTTTAGAGTTATATCTCTATCATAGACACAAATCACGAGTTCAATCACTATGCAGAAAACACAATCATATATTATTCTGGTTAGATCTAAACGTATAATCCATCTCTCAAGCTCATATAGATTATTACGGTAATTACCGGTCAGACAATTAAACAACTAAACACAAATCATAATAGACAATCTCATAATAATTAACAGTAATTAACAAGAAATCATATCAGTCAAAGCTACACAATAAGATTCATTGTAATTTTAAAATATAATTTAGTTTATTGTCATTGAATTAAAACCCATAATCTACAATTGAATAAACATTTAAGATACAAAAATAAAAGATAAGAAAGAGAATAAAAACTGATGTTACAATACTTGAGTCTCTCCTCAGCTCATGTGATGAATCCTTATTTCTATCAAACTGCTTCAATTCTCCAAAGTTGAAATTCAAACTAGGGTTTATCTAATAGATTGAATGAAATCAATAAAACTGACTAAAGACAACAATATATAGCTTGTCATAAATCCAAGTCAAATTATAAATTCCAAGTTAAATTACAACTCAATTGCATCGTTTAATGAAAAAGTCAAAGTATGGGCAAATTTGTAGCGGCGTGACCGTGCTGCTCTGCAGTTCATTTTGGGCGTGGTCGTGCTGGTCCGATTTTTGCTCTTTTTGCTTTCAGCTTCCATCCATTTGCTTCCAATTTAGTTCTCATGCACATGTCCTACAAAAACACAAAACATATGAAATGCAACACAAACCCATGGAAATAAATAACATTTCAAGTTCAATAGTATCCGAATCTTAGATATAAAATCCACTCATCATTCTCTCTCTCTCTCGTGAGAATAAAGTAAGTTTGACTTTCATGAGAGAAGTATGTAAAAATATCAAAAATCATGTGAAAATAGTGCTCTCCTACTTTTAAAAGGAAGAGGAAAAATATTGTGTAGGATCCATTATAAAAAAAATGTGAACTTAATTGTATACTTTTGTCTACAATTATATTTTATAAATTATTTTTATTGTGGGACGAATGATAAAAATTTTTGTCTTTAATAAGTGAAATAATTATTGTCGGACCCATGCATGTTTAAATTAAATGCCTATAAATATGAGTAATTTTAATTAGATATGAATAGTAATTGTTAACTTTTAAGGAAGTAAAATAGTGTTTCATATATAATTAGCAACAAAATGACTCTCTTTTTTTAAAAGAAAAATGGCATAAGTAATTTAATTATACTTTAGATAGAGATGGCAATTAATGGGTCCCCAAAACAAAATTGTAGTTGATTTAACATTACACCCAACGTTGCACCATATTAATTTTGATTCAATAAATTATATTATCCACAACGTATTAGCTAGACAAGTATCGGCTTCGTTTTACATCCTAAAGATTAAAGTTTAAAAATAAAAATTAGGAAAACTTAATTTTAATATATTTAAAATAATACAGATGTACAACTTTTAATTTGGGGGGAGAAAATAATGTCATGTATAGTTTAATTGATTTTTAGACAAATTCAAATCAAATTGTTATTCGTAATTTAAAATTAGAAAATACATACTTGTAAATTAAAAAAAGTAATATGCATACAAATGCTTAAAAATAAATTATAAAAAATATATATATAATTTTTAATAATAAATATTAATATTTTCACAAGATATCTAACTTGAGAATTATCTTGTTGATTGAAACTAAATTTGAAATATCAATTCCTTCGTAGAAGTACTCCAAATTCTTGCCCCACATTTAGGGGTGAGCATCCTTCGTAGAATAGTTGAACAATAATATTACTAGTTGGACGAAAACTCAATAATATTATTTTCACATTGTACTAAATATAAATGACTTTGATTGAAAAACTGATAGATAGATTTTTAGATAATAATTAATAAAGGATGGATATCTTAAAAGTCAAAACATATATAGAACATATTGTAAATATAATTAAATATAAGGACGATCTTACAAAAAAAAAAGAAGAAGGTGTGTTAGCCATAATTTTTGATTCGCTTTATGGCCTAACCCAACTCTATCTTTCCACTCACACAATTATGGAAATAATGGAACTTCGATTCCAGGGAGTTCCCGCAGTCTCCCCTTCTGGGCTGTTGGGCTCCTCAGCTGTTAGGTGCTACCATGGTAACACCCAAGTAGGGATTTCTATGATCTGTTCCCTCTCTCTGAACCATTTTTAATCAAAAATATAAAAATCCTTTATTAGCTGTACAATACTCTCATCCATCAATCACGACACCCCCAGGTACATTCTCTAGGATCTCCTGCATCAAGCTTCCATTGTGTTCAAAATCTAGTTGTTTAAAAGAGGCTACTCGGTATACACACACACGTATTATTTCCAAGTATTTTTGGTGATAATTGATGTTGTACATCAGAATTGACCCGCTAATGTTTCTGTCCTGAACCTCAGATTTGTCTGTTTGATATTAATGATTTCAAGAAGCACTGCTGCTGCATTCACTGTTTCCTGTGAAGCGGGAAACGAGAAGGATTTTCTTGTTTGGCTTTTGGTTTTCTTATTTCCAAGATTCCTTGGAGCTCCTTTTGCATACGTTAGCTTCCTGTTGTTTAAGGCCATTGTCAGGTGTCCTTCTTCATCAGTTCACATCTTACAGTCTTCAGGGAAACTCATCTATAGTTGTGTGAGAATTTTCAAGTCAATCCTCTGTACTCCTCTCTTCTAATTTAGCAGCATGGTCGCCTCTCAGTTTTACAAATCGGCTGGGAACACCTTGCAGAAGCCCTTCGAGAATCAATTGCTTCTTCAGATGGGTCCCGCTGATATTCTTGCTCTGGATCAAGTTGAATTTGATTTTGCTGATGTCTTTGGTCCGGCACCAAATATAGCACCACAAAATTTGAGGTTTGAAGATTCTGTAAATATGGTTGCTGCACTTGATGACAATGAATTAGTTTACCATGACCCAGCAGTAATCTATAGTCGGCCCCATTCCTTGGTGGGGCCTACAACTTATGTCAGCCAGTCATTCAAGCTTAGCAGGCTCTCCTTACATGAGACTAATTATGAATTTAAGGAGGAAGTCAACAGTTCAGCTTTAAAAAAATATCAGGAATCTTCCATTGGCTGTGCTGTTCTAGAGAAATATACAGTTGAAGCTGATGGTAATACTCATAATGATCGAATAGGACTTGATGATTTTGAAGTTTTGAAGGTTGTTGGCCAAGGTGCATTTGGGAAAGTTTAGCAGGTTAGGAAACGCAATTCATTAGATATATTTGCAATGAAGGTTATGCGCAAGGATAAGATTATGGAGAAAAATCATGCTGAGTACATGAAAACTGAGAGAGAGATATTGACAAAAGTAGATCACCCATTCATCGTGCAGCTCAGATACTCGTTCCAGGTATTGACTTTCCTAACAACTTATGAATTTGTGTCTTCAAGCTCATGAATATTTCATGTTGTTGTATGTTTTTATACTGTCCTTTCATTTGTTTGTGGTTACAAAGTTAGAACTACAGCCAGTTTAATTGCTTCTTTTCCTATTTCTCTCTGCTAAAGGATCTGAATATGTTTATTTGAAAGTTTTTTGGAAAAGTTAACCATGATTCTTTGGGTTACTCTAAATTGCAGACCAGATATAAGCTATACCTTGTGCTTGACTTTGTTAATGGGGGTCACCTTTTCTTTCAACTGTATCGCCAAGGCTTATTCAGGTAAGTTTTGTTACTTCTTTTAGGAGAAGTTTGCTAGAATTGTGAATCTATTTTACACTAGGTATTTTCTTTAATACAATATTTGCATTTGCAGGGAAGATTTGGCACGTTTTTATACTGCTGAGATTGTTTCTGCTGTTTCTCTCCTCCACGCAAATGGCATAATACACAGGGATCTTAAACCTGAAAATATTCTTTTAGATGCACAGGGACATGTAATACATTTCTCTCTACCACCCAACCCCCCCAAAATAAAAATGAAAAGTTTAAAAAAAAAACTACACACACGATTGTAGTACATACACATGCAAGGTTAATTTACAATTAGTGCCATGCTGCCATATTTTCTCTTGCACTGTTGGCAATCAAGTTTTTTATTTTCTTCTCATGTCTCCTCTGAGCCAGTGCATATATCGTACTTTATTGTAGCACATGAACAAATGATTTTCACAAATTTCTACTAACTATCATCATTGCGTCTGAATCCATTTCTGTACATGTGAATAGATTTATGTACTATGTTCTAGGCATTTTGTTTGTGCTCTATGTTTTACATTGTGTATATAAATTTCTCATGTCCCTAATGACTGGCTATATGTTTATTTCAGGCAATGTTGACTGACTTTGGATTGGCAAAGCAATTTGATGAGAATACTAGATTCAATTCTATGTGTGGAACATTAGAATATATATCACCTGAAATTCTTCTCGGTAAAGGCCATGATAAAGCTGCCGACTGGTGGAGTGTGGGGATTCTACTGTACGAGATGCTAACAGGGAAGGTTAGTACTCACTTAAATTTTTAGATTTGTTTTATTCTTTTAATCTGTTGGTCAACTTGTGAGCCTGAAATTATCAATTTGAGGTTTTTCTGTGTTTGCTTACTGGCATGTGTGAATGTGACCTTAAAACGTTTTTGACGTAGAAAAAATAGTGGTAGTCAAGTGTGTAAAATTTTTCAGTTGGTTCCAGGAGGCATAATAAACTTGAGATAACTTATTGGACAATCAACTAATTTAGAAATGCTTTATATGGAGAATATAGAACCAACAAATAATTAAAAAAATAATCTAAAAAGAAACGATTAATAATAAAGCTTTCTGAAAAGTTATTGTCATCGGATGTCCCTAGTTTGGAAGTTATGCTCTTCATTGTACGCAAAAATTAAAGCCTTTGAAAGCAAGGCTAACTATTAGAGTGAGTTTTTTTGTCTGGAACAAATTTACAATGATTATTTTGGTCTAATATGCATATTTTGAATTTGTCAAAAAATTTCCATGAATTTAATTTTATATTTTTGGAACTTAACATTTCTTCCATTAACTACTGTTTTATTTTTAGAAACATAAATATTTGTCCTTTTGATTATTCTATGCAGCCTCCATTTGTTGGTGGAAACCGACAGAAAATTCAACAGAAAATAATTAAGGATAAGATCAAGCTGCCTGCATTTTTGTCAAGCGAAGCACATTCACTGTTGAAAGGGGTAGTCTACTTCTCCCAAATCTGTAATTATATACTAACTATTAATGGTGTATCAGTTAATAATGTTGACTTTCTAAAATGTATCTACCTGTTAATAATTTGTAATTCTGCTAGTTACGTACAAGTTGATACGGAAAGAGGGATCAATTTAGAAAGGAAGGTTTATATGTAACAGAGACCTTAGAAGGATGCATAGACGAAAGGAGATTGATTGGATGAATGGAGCTCAATGACACTGATTTGTTGTCTCTAATATATTTTATTAGACTTTGGTGATTCGGGATATCTGTTGCTGTTTCCAATTCAGAAAGATGGGCATATTTATTAGCTTTATTGCAAAATTTCCTTTTGTTTATTGGTTTTCAATCCTTTTCTCTTTGCAATTGCTGCAGAAGGAACCAAGCAAGCGTCTTGGAAGTGGATCAGGTGGTAGTGAGGAGATAAAATGACACAAGTGGTTCAGGTCAATTAAGTGGAGCAAGTTGGAGGACCGAAAAGTTGAGCCAAGCTTTCTTCCAGAAGTTGCTGGGAAACACTGCACTGCCAATTTTGAGGAGTGCTGGACCAACATGCCACTGCTGGATTCTCCTGTAAATAGTCCAAAATCTAGTGATAATCCTTTTGAGGGTTATACTTATGTGAAGCCTGCTGCTCCATTTTTGCACGGGGATAACTCGTTATAAGCGAATGGATTAGGTTTGCAAGGTTTATAAAAGAGAGCTTGTTGGAGGAAGAAAGTTGAGCAAAACAGTTGAGGTGGTAAAATCTGTAAAGACGTGTTGAGTATGATAATATGTTGTTATAGCAGTTATTAAATTATGTAAAAGGAATTGATTATTGTTTGCTTTAAATTTTCAAGGTCCATTAATGTAACAGATGACTTATTAGGATCATCCTCCGATCCAATCCAATCCAATCCATCCGTTGGGACAATTGTTTTATATACGAGAGTTTTTGGTTTCTTTTATAGTCATGGTTGCAAACTCAATTTTCAGTGAAAACTAAGTAAGCTAGAATTTATCATAATTCGTAAGCTGGTAAAGTTGATCAATTAAGGAGATGGAGAAATCCAGGAGAAGGGATTTGGTTTGTTTGTTGTTTCCTCCTGTTTACAACACTCGTGCAGGTCGGTCGGTCGGTCGCTCCTCCCTCCTCCTGATCTCACTTTCATTGTCTGTCTGTAAATGTTAAATACCATAAACATGAACATATAGTAATTGTAATTGAATATTTCTTTCTTTGCAATCAATCAAGTTTCAGATCCCACGGGAAATGTGAACTTGAGTTGCCCAGAAAAGTACCAGTTGACTGAACCACCACCACCACCACCGATGAATATTGCACAACATATATATAGAACCGATCAGGTGAGGGCTCCCTTACTTTGTTAAAATGCGGACTTTTTTTTTTTGGTTTTTTTTTGAAAAAACAACTAAAAAGCAATAATATAAGGGCTCCCTTACAGGAACCGGACCGGATATATATATATATATATATATCCTTGCATGGTTTGGTATGCATGACTTCACTAGATGAATGCACATCAGCACTGCATGCCCTGGTATATATATATATATACTTGTCTATTTAAATTTACCTATAGAGAATAATTAATAATGAGCTAGCAGCAACATTTTAGATCTTGAATGCCGATTTCAGCTAGAGCCTTATATATAAGTTTGGCTCAAAATCCAATAGAAAAGAAAGAGCATTAATCTAATCAAATCAAATCAAGATGCATATATATATATATGGTTTTGAATATTAATATTTCATACTGAAATGGCTGCTGTCTTTCTCTGGAGCTCTTCCTTATTTGCCCCCACAAATTTGTCCACCTCTCGTCCATTTTTTAGGAAGAAGAAGGTTGGAGTGGCTTTGATATCCCACGATGTACTAAATTCCTGCAAATCAAGACCACCACCTTTTAATTGCATATATATATATATATATATATACAAGTCGATCGATCCCATCATTAATTACTCCATTAGTTATTACTTACAGCTAGCTCGTCAACGTCCACCGTTAAGAACATCATAGAAGAATATTTATCAGCAAGATCGCAGAAAGCTGGTGATATAACTCTACAGGGACCACACCATGATGCACTAAAATTTACCACAACCTGTTGAATCATGCAAATTAAACACATGCATGCAAGGTGGTTAATTAATTAATTTGTAGCTAGCTAGCTAGCTATGATATATCGATGGATCACATTAATTCCTCATTCAAAGCAAGCATTGTCCAAATTAACAACTTACTATCTTGCTATCCCTGTTTGCTTCTGATAGCTTTTCTTCCCACTTTTTGATGCTAGTTATGAGCGTTACCTTTCGGCCCTCCATACAAAAGTCCTCCTCCTCCTCCTCCAGTTTTTTGGAACACTGTAAAAAATTATCAAATGAATTAATTAAGTTAAACAATTAAACTGCAAAATTAAGTAAAAAAGAGTTAATTAATATCATCTGATAATTTCTTAATGAAGTAGGTAGTAAGTTCTTTTGTAAATTGTAATTGCAGATCGATCATGCACCTTGGTCAAGCAATGTCCCATCACAGAATCACAGCTGAGCAGTGACCTACCTACCTACCTACCTGAAAATTAATTAAGTTGGAAAATTCATGAAATGAAACCCAGTAGAGTTGAGTAGAGGGTATTGCCATTGCTAGTAACTTCAATTGCTCACCATATACATTATACATAAGCACCAATCAACAACTTCTTTTCATGTTCCAATTAATGACCAAAAAATTCCTACTAATTAAGACTAAAAACATCCAAATTCCATCAACAGATCGAATAAAAATAATATTTTATGGGAAAGACCAAAAACAATTAATAATGACAATTATATATGGAGTAAAACACTTCAGCTAAATTTTAAAAAAAAATTGATGTTTTGCGTAGGGCCCTAATCCACTTCTTTTCTTATCTACCCAAATAAAAATTCTATCTTAATTTTCACACACACAAAAAAAAACAAATTTTCTTCTTCTTATATTGAATCCGAATCTTTATATAAACAACTCAATGGATATTCCAATATTTTTTAAGGATCGTGGAACACTATCTGTGAAAGAAAATCTTAAAAACAAATTATTGAGAAGAAGAAGAAGAAGATAATAATAATAATAATAATAATAATAATTTTCTTTCTTTCTTTGAATATATGAATGTGGAATGGATAAAGAAAAATTACCCGTTCGTTTCAGATCGGGTGGAATTGAACCCTTAATATTACTCCTATGATTTATGGGAAAGGGGATTAATGTTGAAGATTCAAGGAAAATTAGTAATTATTATGAGAACTAACTATGTACTAGTAATTTATACGTAACTAACTAACTAAATATGTCATTTGTGTGTGTGATGTACGGCCTTGCCCTTGCTGGATGGCAGATTCATCTGTATCAGCATGGGGTGTATGGTCATTGCAACAGCTAGGTGTTTTTTTAAAAATAAATTAATTCTCATTATTATTATTTATTACTACCTCCGGGACCGTCTCTTAAAACTTTCTATAAAACAAATCCATAGTAATCTAAAACAACATTTAAATACTCCCACTTCTTTTATTTCATTTTTCACTTACCATTTTTTTCTTCAAAAAACAAGGTCGGTAGGATTTCAGTTCCAAATCCATTAATAAACAAATGAAATCTATAAATGTAGTATTTCAAGTAACCGCAAAATTAACGGATGGATCCGGTTAGGTTAGGTTGAAGTTATTTTTTTGATAAATTTGTCAAATGACACACATACAACCTTGTGTCAGTATTCTATTAGTCAATTGACCAACTTACCCCAAAACAAACTTCATAACCACTTCCGAAATTAACTATTATTATTAGTTATATATAGAAATAATTATTACATATATAAAAGTCGAACAATATTTGATGGATAGTTTTAATATATATGTATATTTATATATTTTTACAATATATGATTTTAAAATGTTTTACAGTTTAAACTGTTCAACATGGAATTGAATACAGTGTATCTTCTATCCACATGAGAAGTGTTTGCAAAATAAACACCATTAAGAGTAAACGACGAAACCATAGTTCTTAAATTTTTTTTATTATTATTACAAATTAACATCACCTAAGAAATTTTGGTTTTTTGACATGCTCAAGGGGTTTCACGATTTCCTCCACCAGAAGGTTCACTTGTGTAGAAACTCAATTTCTGAGTCCACCGTAAAAACAACTCTGAGGTGCACTTGCATCAATTACATTTTATCTCCGGATGGTCAAGGCCCGAGGTCTCCTTTGAAAACAGAGTAAGCGGGGTGGTAAAAAATACTAACAGAAAGGAGAGCATGGTCAGCATGCAAAAAACCAAACACTCATCGTGAATCATCTCTTTCAAGCTTTTCAATTTCCTCACGGTGCCTTCTTTCTGCCTCCTCAAGTTCCCTTTCTGCATCCTCCTCATCTTCCTTATCGTCTCGAGCTTCAAACTCCTTTGCTGCTGCCATTGCTCTCACAACGGGATCTCGAAGTTCAGATATCAATCCACCACCAATCCTGTACTCTTCTTCGTCTCCAATCAGGAATAGGCGCTGATCAGGTCCTGTTGCCATGGGAATGTCCACAGCCAATAACTTCATGTCATACTACAAAGAAGAAAAAACAACTAGTACATGTCATCATCAAAAACACTGCTTAGTAGATATGCTTCTTCTATATCATCTTTTTCTTTGCTTTGCTTTTCCTCTTCTTGTACTCCTACCCGCAATGACCATCCTACCATCCTATATCCTATTCGACTTGATTTATTTGTACCTCATGTTAAGATCAGCCAAGGATATACTTTAACATACTTTCTTTCCATAATTTTGTCCTCAATATCAAATTTTAGAGTCATAGGTTGAAAATATTAATATGCACAAAGAAAAGTAGGACTCTAATTTCCCATCGGGAGGGGGGGAGTATATCGTATTTGTATCTTTGATAATGCATCTCAATATTCAAAGCAGTGTGAATACAAACCACAGAAGAATCTTAGGATAATTTTGGGAAAGAAATCCGACTTTTATATTGTATTCATTTCTAAATACAATATAACTCGAAACAAGAAAAAATAATATTTATAGCCTGGGATAAGGCTAACAAAAACCTAGTAGCACTTACCGTACTAATGAAACAAGAATAAAAAACACTGAGGATGGATTTTCATGTTTAAGCAACTGAACTTGAATCGTATACCTTTTTATTTTACGGGAGTAAATTTGCTGGAAACTTAATCACTGCATCATATATTCTACTAATTGCCTTTTCCCAATTCAATTTTCTAAAAACAGATGGCACCTAGTTTTGTTGAACTACAGATTCTCCCATGGATGGTCGGCCAAACAAGATAAATTCATTGCTGTGTCATATGAATAAATACAGAGTAGCAAGTACAAAGCAAACCTGGCCTCTCTTGTTCTTGACTTCAACGCTTACTAAGCCTTTTCTCTCAGAACCTCGAATTGGGAAGATAAGGAAACAACGTTTGCCCCTAAACCCTGCCTTGAAATTCTTCACTGTAATACCACCACCAGACATCACATATGCTCTCAAATCTGTTCCAGTGAGTGGAGCACCCATGACTTCAAGAATCCCAACGGATGTATTTAATCTCCTCATAGCCATTCTGTAAACCTTATCAGGATTGATCATGAATCTTGACCGGAGATACAAGCCCTTAAACATTACCGAAACAACAGAAAGGAGCACCAATCACCATCTTTCAACTAATAAATAAATAAAAGAATGTTAACACCCCATTAGGAAGTTGAATCACTCCATTTGGTTTCCATAAATTGTGAAACTCTGAGAAAGTCTTAGACACAAACCGACAAGATATCTCACTAGGACTCAAAAGAATTCTCACCAGCTTGACGAGGACTTTTGAGGTCCAATAAATTAACCATATCAAATGTGAATGGCAATCCAATCCCAAGAGTAATCCATGATTCATAATAATGTAAACATATCAAATGTTAAGTGCGATTCCTTTCACGTATGCAGTGCCAGAGGGAAAAAGTGGCAACAATGGCAACACATAGAATGATTATAATGTGACAATTGGCCACAGTGAAACATGTAATTAGAAGAGATCACATAAAATTATTGTTGTTGATGTTAATAAAAATTATAGTTTGTCTAAATGAATGGTATTCCAGGTCAATTATATATTTATGATTTATATACTTTTACACATCTTTTAAAGATATACAGGCTTGTACTCACCTTGAAATCAGATTAATACTAAAATTGTTAAGCACCATTTACATGTAGTTAACATGATAAAGCAACCTAGCATAAGGATGACCTTGGTGATTACTCCTTCCGTCCTCAAAAGAATGTCCTCAAGTATAAAATATTTTGTCCACAAAAGGATGTCTAAAAGTACACAAGTTAAATATAAAATAAGCCTAAAGACTAATTTACCCTCAAAAGTATACTAGAGCGGAATCCACTAGGTTTAAAAGAGAGAAAGATTTATTAGTGTACTTGCATGAGGTCTGCTATGGGCAAAATTAGTTCTTACTTTATACTCCTCTCCTTTATTTTTCTTAATGTGTGTGAGACTTATACTTTGGACATCCTTTTGAGAACGGAGGGAGTATATAACAAGTCATAGTCACAACTTTTCTAATGTACAAATGTCAGTTGTAACAATAACTACAACCAACACAGCCGAGAAGGACAATTTCATGAAGCCGGTCATACTTTAAGTGGTGATGTAAATCATATTACATATATGAGTGGTGACGGAATTTTAGTGACATCTTTATGAAGGCTAATAGCTATTCATTTACAAATTAAGTGCATAAAGAATAGATCAACATAGCCCCATTAATGATGGCACATACAAATAGAGACATGCTTTAAAGTTAAACTCAAAAAAGTACAAATCAGTTACAATACTAAATCTGGATATTGTCTTTGTGGTTTTGTGGTAGGACTAGGCATCCACCTATTTACTGACAATGTGCTGTGTGAAAGCAGAAGTTGTGTTAATGCCCCACTCTTTCATAACTTTTTTATTGAATGATACTTACTGAGAGTCTTAGACTTGGATGAGCAAGGAAATAACAGAAGGCTGTGCAGCTCAGCTTTGCTATTACAACAAAGGGAACCAATAAGCATTGGATTCTGATGGAACACTTTGTAGTTATAAGAACACAGAAAACACAGAGTATTAAATAACTTCTTCCAGTGGTATCTTTGGATTGTGAGACATTACAATGGTCTGAGTATCATGATTATCTTTATCATGAATGACAATATTTGCAATCATAAGGTGGATACTATTGCAATTAAGTAATTTTCCTTACTTTCTTCTTCTAATAAGAGACAAACCAAAGGGAATTTAAACTATAAGTATTAATTGAAACCCATTGGCACAAATTCATGACTGGCTCTAAACATTCTGTAGAAACAAATCAAAACAATACTACAACATATACTCAAAATATAGATGACTAACAACTAAAATACATCAAATGATTAAAAAGAAGAACTCACAGTAAATGCAACGATAGCTGTGGAAAGAGCAAGAAACCCATACTTGGCCATGCCTTCAGATAATCCAATAAAAGTGTTGGCAATCCCAAACATAACCCTCCATAGCAAAATGCACACCACAACCCCTCCAGCACCAATTAATACCAGACTATTCCTTTTCCAGAACGCCTCAATCTGCAATCCAACCGCCTCCCGGTATCGCGAAAAAGTACTCTTAACAGCTGATACCGGCTTTTCAACCACATTTTTCAGAACTTTCCGATAAACTTTCCCGTCCATATCTAAACCCTTGATCGATAAGTGCCTAAACCCTATCAAGTTCCTGTTTAGCAATAAATTGGACGGCGTTATTAATTTAGGAGTAGGGTATTGGAAGGTTTTAGAAATTGGTGATGAAACAGAGTTTCTTTGAGAATTTGAAAGCCATGGAGTGATGGGGGTTTGTAATTTGGGTTGATGGGGGAGAAAATGAGAAATGCCGGTGGTAGTAGCATATGGGTCTGTTGTAAGTGCTGGGGATTTTGGAGAGATGCGATGGTGGTGAAGATATCTGAGGATCATCCTCGATGAGGGTTTTGACATCTTTCTTTCTTAAGCTTAGATTCACGGAGGCACAAACTCGAGCAGATGCAGATCAAATGTTTGACTGATTGCCAGAGTAAAGAAGGAAAGTCGTGATTTGTTTATATATAGTATAGTAAAATTAAAATTGTAAAAATAAGAGGAGAGAGAAATTGTAATATTATTTGGTGCATGTGATTTACTGTTTGTCGCGGCCTTGCGGGCTTGCAGCTCGGCTAAGTTTGGGCTAGGCCGAGTAAGAAATTAAATTAAAATTAAAATTAAAATTGTATTAAATTATACAAATTGCATTAATTAAAAGCGCACCAATAATTTCGGTGTATGTGATAGTTTTAGATGGGTTAAAAAATTAAATTTATGGTTTCGGTTTAATTACTAGTCAAAATCGCACGCATAAAACCGAAATCAAACCGCACCATAAAAATTAATTAATTATACAATCCTATTAAAGGAGAGATGTTTCAATTAATCTTGTGTAATGAATTTCTCATGAAAATGATGCTACTAATTCTGAATTTGGATGGTATCGATCTACATGATCACCATCACCATACAAATCTCATACAATTATCTCTTTTATAACTTTAATATTATGTGATGCTAAATTGTTAATTTAAATTGAATAAAATTTTGTTGTTTCAATTGGTTTTGAAAACCGAAACCGCACCGCACGATTCAAAACTAAACCACACTAATCATACCAATTATCTATTTTTTCATGTGTTATGCTAAATTTGAATTTATTGAATAAAACAATTGATTTTAGCAAGACGATTTCAAAACTAAATGCACCAATCACAAGCGTATTCATCATTGCGAGTTTTAATTTTAAACCGCATAAACTACGATTTCACTCATAGTCTCATGGCCTCACATATCATATTACATTTTCCATTTATGTCCCTTGTAAAATTAAATATACAGCGTATTTTAATTTTTACATTTTAAAGTGACATAAATTTAGCACTACCTAATTATCACCCTTATGACTTTTATAATCAATAATTAAAATTATTAATTTTTTGAAAATATCATTATTGTGTAGATATAACTCTAATTTTAAAAGAGATGAAATAGTAAATTACCTTTTAATTGGGAGTTTAATAGAGAAAAAAATAATAAAACATGTATTCTCATAAATTACAAATTAATTATGACATAAAATAACTCAACGTGATAGTAAAAATAACAAAACAACAAACTAATAACCATACGTCTAAGTGCAAATTTAGAAAAATAATTCAATAATTCCCTCGATTAATTTTACCTTTTAAAACTACTTGAAGATAATTTCCATTCAATATATAAATTTAATTAATTTTATAAAAAAATATTATTAAAATATTAACTATTTAAAAGTATTATTAGTTAAAAATTTTAATATTTTAACAAATTAAACAATCATATTAGTTTAAAATTGAAAAAAAAATATCGTGTTACTTTTAAAGTGTTAAACTTCTATATTAATAAGATATAATAAGATATAACTCATTTTGAATTTGGACAGAAAAAACAATATTATTTATATCTCATAACGGAGTTTGCCTTTTCTTTAATTTATTGACTTTACTTTTTTTATTGTACTTTTTTATTTTTTTTTTTGCAATATAATTATAAAAAAGTATTTATCATATAAAAATTGATACTGAAAAAATGTCTAAAATAATGTGTCACTATAACATTTATTAAATAAAATTTATATAATTGATTATGTCAAAAGTTATTATTAAAATATTCAATATCATGAATACTGCTAACATTATTATTATTTTAATCGTCCTATAATTAACCTCTTTTTATAATGTTATTAAGAATCGTTATGACCCCGCAATTTTTATGGATTAAACACCTAAAAAACAATTATATTATGATCACAAAAATATGTATACAAACTAACATTATTTATGAGTAATAAATTATCAACCAATCACATTTAAACATATTATTTTATATATATTTTTTATATTCTATTTTATCATCATAATATTATTAAAAAATAAAAAACCTCCGATTACGATTACATTAGTCTTGATTCCCAATTACAAATATTTAAGATTAGACCATTCTATATAATTGCTCTCAAAATGACCATTTCTATAATTATATACTATAAAAAATGTAATATTAATAAATAAAAAATTTAATATTTTTATATTATTTTTTAATATTTTTATACGCTAAAATCGACCCATCAACATTAAAAATAGGAGACCTACTTGTAGAAGAAATATTAAAAAATGATCGGTTTCCTAAATAAAATGACGGCAAATTTATTCAGCCACTGTCACCCTCCAAAAACTGAGTATTTATCTTTATCCCCGTTGAATAGAATAAACAAGGGCCGTTAATCACATCGCCGCCGGAAAAGGGTGATGAAAATCATTCACATCCCTTGCTTGGAAGAAGACAACTACTCCTACTTGTATTAAACAAACTTTGTTAGTCATCAAATGAATATTGTTGATGATCCACCAATGATGACGACAATGAGAAAAGGTTATTGATATTCTTTGGACCTTCCGAAAGTATATTTTGGGGATAACGTTTAATTTTTGTTTTAATTAAACACCTGCTGCATATAATATTATTAGTTTTCGATTACATAAGTGGTATGTGTTTTTCATGAATAATATTTCTTATTTATGTTTTACACGTGTCGAGACCATCTTTAATGAAGATCTTCTTATCGATTCTACTTATTTACAAAAAATAGAATATCCTAGAAAAACCTCATTAAATATCTTAGGATTATATCTTTATGAAAATTAGAAAGCAATTGAGTCTCATACTCTTGTGATTCCAAAAAATCATAGATCCCAAATCCTTTATACTTTGGCATGAAAGACTCGATCATCCAGTACTTCTATGATGTGTCGATTATTATTGAAAATTCTTTTGGTCATCCTCTCGAAAAATAAGAAGGTTTTCCCCGGTAGTAAATTTCCTTTGTCTTTGCGTGTTCTTGAGGAAAATTAATTGTTAGACCATCACCAACAAAAGTTTTTAAAGAAGTCCCAAAATTCTTAGGGGAATTCAAGGAGACATTTGTGGACCTATTCACCCATTGTCAAGCAAGCGTTTTGATATTTCATAGTTTTAATAGAGATCTTCAAGTAATTGCAGCCGCCCATTAATGTTAAGTGGCTAACTTGTCTACCTCGGTTTGGGGTCATGCGATTCTTCATCTTTGAAGTCATCATTCGGGTAAGACGAATGACTCTTTATAAATTTTCTCTTCTACAATTAGTTCTTGGATAGACATGACGTATATCACACTTTCAAGTTTTTGAAAGTGTGGTATATGTTCCAATCGATGCACCTCCACAAAGAACTAAAATGGGAGCCCAACGAAGAATAGGTATTTATGTTTGGTTTTGATTAACCTTCTATTATTAGATATCTTGAACCTTTAATCGGAGATGTTTTTTCTTTGACGTTATGTAGATTGTCATTTTGATGAATCAGATTTCCAACATTAGGTGGAGGAAAGTTTTAAATAAAAAAAACCCTACGAAATATCATGGAATGCATCGATTTAAATTCACTTGATCCTCATACGAGGACAATGTAAAATTGAAGTTCAAAGAATTATTCATTTACAAAATATTGCAAATCAAATGCGGATGCATTTAATGATGCAAAGAAAAGTGATAAAATCACATACACCGCAGTGAATACTCCAAAGTAAAGATAGAAATACCTATTGAAAAATCAATTCACGGAGAATTGACGAATAAGGTAATAGAAGAATCTAAACCACTTGAGAAGCGTGGAAGACCTGATTATGCAAAAGACAACATGCCACAAAATTAAAAGCAAATAAGGGGATCCTCGAGGAATACCCACTCCGTAAGTAGACTTATTCCAAGAGTGTAAATAGCCCCAAAAAAAAGGTACAAATCGCTAGAAGAAACACATATTCAAAGTGGGAATAGCCCGAGAAGAGGTTCAAAATCTCGGTAAAGGGATAAGAGATGAACACCAAGAGATCTCAATAAATTATATACATGATGAGAAAATATGGGATCGAAGCAAAGTCGTGATTGACGATATATTTGCTTTCTATAGCATCGGATATTACTTTGATTCATCGACACGGATCCCTGAACCACAAAGCGTGGAAGAATGTCGGAAAAGAAAAGATTGGCCAAAATATAAAGATCTTTATTCAAACAGAGAGCTACAATCTCTATTGAAAAGAGAAGTATTTGGACCAAGATGGTCAAACACTTGGCATTTGGGTGAAGTCCGGTTGAAAATAAAATCTCTATTGAAAAGAGAAGTATATATTTGGACCAATGAGTTCAAACATCACTGGGTGTAATCCGGTTGAAAACAAATGAGTATTTGTCTGAAAGCGAAATGTAAAAAAGAAATTGTGAGATATAAAGCGACACTTGTAGCTCAAGGGTTTTTTTTCACAAAAATCGATATTGATTATCAAGATCTGAGACTCCAAAGACGTAATGGATAGAGTCACTTTTAAACTTTGTGATAGGTATGAAAACCATGAAAGGTTTGGAAACACGTCGATAGATGTTGTAACAAAGGCGTACTATATGACTCACTTGAAGTGAGATTTACATAAGAATCCCAGAAGGATTGAAAATGGTGAATCATAAAAGCCCCATCACATATATTCAATCGAAGTTATAATGCTCATTATATAAATTGAAATAATTGCGGTCATATGTGGTATAATCCACTTAGTGAATATTTAATAAGCGATGGATATATAAATGATCGTGTATGTCCGTGTGTTTTTATTAAGATATCACAAAGTGATTTTTTTTCCATCATTATTGTATATGTGGATGATTTGAATTTTGTAGGTACTCTGAAGAACTCACAAGAGCTGCTACTTATCTAAAAGATGAATTTGAAATGAAAGATCTTGAAAGACAAAATTCTATTTGGGAATACAAGTGGAGCATTTAGCATATGGAATTTTTGTTCATCATACACATATCTTTGAAAAGATTTTGATCGTTTTCATATGGATAAAGCTCATCTTTTGACTACCCCGATGGTTGTTCGATCTTTAGAAGTTGATAAAGATCCATTTCAAAGATCAGAGCGGGGAAGAAGTTCTTGGACCTGAAGTTCCATGCCCAAGTACAACTGGAAGAAGTTCTTGGACACAAGTTCCATGCCTAAGTACAATGGAAGAAGTTCTTGGACTTGAAGCTCCATGCGTAAAGACAATAGAAAAGTTCTTGGACCTGAAGTTCCGTGCCTAAGTCCAATGGAAGAAGATTGAAGGTTTCTCATATTTCTCTCTTATTTTATCTCTCTTGCTTTGTCTCTTTGCAAGATACATGTATGATAAGCAAGTAGAGAGTGTGTTTGGTTGAGATCAATTATTCAAAGCATATTCAAAAGTCATGTGGATTAACATCAATCGAAGACATTCATACAATTCTATATGAATATAACGATGTACGTATTGCTCAACTTAGAGGAAGGTACATCGAGGGAGATTGAATAAAGCTCATTTCACCTAAATTCTTCTTCACATGAAATTTCTGAAAAGAATGGTGATATTGATGTGCACCAAATTCGATCATGTGATATTCCAAAATTTAACTTATTCACAAAGTCACTACCAAATGCAACTTTTGCAAAACTTGGAAAAGGATCGGAATGTGTCAATTGAAAGACTTATGACAATATTTCATCGAGGAGTAATGAATCCCTTTGAGGGGAAGATCGTATCTTTTCCTTAGTCACGGTTTTTTATCCCAATGGGTTTTTCCTAACAAGGTTTTAACGAGGCGATCAATTAAGATATTTATGTAAAAGATATATACTCTTTTTCCTTCGTTAAGTTTTTCCCAATCGGTTTTCTTAACAAGTTTTTAATGAGACATAATCTTATATAAGAGGAATCGGGGAAGTATTGTAAAGTGATTGATTCCCTCAATTATGAGGAACACTTACTCTTTTGCTTTCTTCCTCTCCCTTTATCCCTTTATTCCTCCATGTTCCTCATTTATTGTCCTCATCCTCCTTTCTCTTTTTATATAAGGATTGATCCGCGAAGGAGAAAAGAGATAACTTGATGAAGAATTCTCCGAAGAATTAATAAGAAGAGTTTCTCCATCTTTTCTCTTATTTTATCCTCTCTTACTTGTTTATAAATTATTATTAGAAGCAATTATAAGAGTATATTTTATACACTTTGCTAGAATTTTATAACAAGATTAGACCATTCTATATAATTGCTCTAAAAATGACCATTCTATAATTATATATAAAAAATGTAATATTAATAAATAAATAAAACTGATATTTTTATATTTTCATACTTAAAATCTGCATATTAATTAATAAAACCGACACATCAACTAATATAATATAGGACACCTACTTGTAGAAGAAATATTAAAAAATGATCGGTTTCCTAAATAAAAAGACGGCAAATTTATTCAGCCACCGTCACTCTCCAAAAACTGAGTTCTTATCTTTATCCCCGTTGAATAGAATAAACAAGGGCCGTTAATCACATCGCCGCCGGAAAAAGGGTGATGAAAATCATTCACATCCCTTGCTTGGAAGACAACTACTCCTACTTGTATCATAATTTTTTTCATTATATTATTGGATTTTGGATTTCCAATTACCGAAAAACTACTCCTGTAATTATATATGAATCTTGTACTTGTAAGTGGTTAATTGCTTTTTTGTTGCAGAATAATTGACGAGGCAACAAAAGAAGGGGCAGTGGTAGATCCAGTTGAGCCTGAAAAGGTTCTTCAGGTTGCCAAAGACAACGGGGTTGACCTAAAGCTTGTCCTCACCACTCACCACCACTGGTATATACGCTCTTCATTTCTAATTTCGTTTTTTTTAATACTTATAAACTCTTACTGTTTTCTAATGAATTCTGTATGATTTGGATAAAGGGGTTCTAGTGAATGTTTAATCTGCTTTTGAATTTGGTTTTTAAGTTAATAGCGTGATATTTGGTGTTTGTTATTGGGATTTTTAATATTTGAGTGGATAAATGTTAATATCATGATAGGGATCATGCTGGCGGCAATGAAAATATAAAGCAACTGGTTCCTGGTATTAAAGTTTATGGCGGCTCTGTTGATAATGTTAAGGGGTGTACTAATAAGGTGGACAATGGTGATAAGTTTTCACTAGGTGCTGATATCAGCATATTGTGTCTTCACACACCTTGGTATGTTATTTTTTATATTTATTTGTAATTATCTTGTTTTTCCCAACTCTGTTTTGCTTTTAAATTTTGTTATCTGCTAGTATATTGTTTATACTATATTATATTAACAACATCTACATTTGCTGATGGTTTATTTCTTACTTGAAATGGTATGTGGAAATGCGTTTCTAAAAGATTTTCGTCTGCTTTTAGTGGCTGAGTTGCTGCAGTATGAATTTCATCTTTTTTCTCTTTGTGCTGCTTTCATCAGCCATACAAAAGGTCATATAAGTTATCATGTTACTGGCAAAGAAGAAGAGAAGCCTGCTGTTTTCACAGGAGACACACTGGTGAGCTCAAATATTCTCTCTCTCTCTCTCACTCACACACACACACACACACGAGATGGTTAACATTGTATGTATATTACTGATTGCTCCTTAAGCTTTTAGAGAATGACCAAACAATGTATGTCATACTTCATTAGTTATGAAATTATAATATACATCGTGCGCTCTTAATTAAAATTCACATTGTCTGTTATCTAGTTTGTTGCTGGCTGTGGGAAGTTCTTTGAGGGCACAGCAGAGCAAATGTATCAATCTCTATGTGTGACATTGGGTTCACTGCCAAGGCCTACTCACGTTTACTGTGGCCATGAGGTAAAGAAATAATAGTATTTGGATTTTTTACATATCTGTATACTGTCCAGAAATTTTCTTTTCTGGTATATTGATTTTTTGTTATGCTTATAATCACATTTGCTTCTCTATTGCAATGTTTTGCGGAAAATGTAGAGTGTGCCTTTTTCCAAAATGATACCACATCTCACGAGGCCAGCTCCCTACATTGTTAAATCACAATTAAAGGAAACTCCTTTGTTTCCTTTAAATTTGGAAAGTGTAAGCTACTTAAGTCATGCAAGAGAACCAAAATAGGCCTAACTGAAAACTTGTGTGTATATTAATAATTTAATATCATTCTCTCCTTGCAAATCATGCTTTGGCAAGACCACTTTTTGTCTTTTCAGTGATAAAAAAAAGAAAGAGAAGCTTTTACTGACAAGTATTACTTCCTTTCCCTTGTTTTTAATCCTCTATTTTCCTAGTCTTGGAGGCCCAACAATCAATGAAAATGTAGTTTACACCTCTGCATAGCCTAGTAAATGCAGTAAGAGTAAAAACAAATTCACACATCTTGGATATATTCTTCATTTGTATTGTTCCCACTAGATATGAGGCACCCATTTTGTTGAGAATATATGGGACATGTACATCCATTCAGATAAATAGTTATTTGTGCTGAATTCACTATAAACCGAACTGCTAAGAGGAGCTCTCTGGATTTGTTTAGCACTCCTGCTGAAGAAATAAAGTCAGATTTTCAGATGACTGAGGCTGAGAAAGATTCAATGTGAATGCTTTTTAGGTTTTTCTGGTTGGAGCAGAGGAGATTGTTTGCTTGTGAACTTACAGCATTTTCGTTGCCCTTCACCAGTGGAAACTTGGTATGGGAGAGCATCAATAACAGTTTCTTCATGAAAAAGATGCCCCACTCTACTGACTACCCTTTTGATTCAGTAGTGGCTTAGTAAGCTCTCTTCACTTGATGAATCTACCAAACTTAACAGCAACCAATTTGAAAAGCTTGTTTGCTTGCTACCCATCCTTTGATGTGATCCCAATATTGTAGATGCTACTTTACACTTCCAAATATTAGGATGTGTCTTGTTTATTATCTCCATGTACCAAGAAGCTCTTCATATATAAGGGCAACCCAACTTTCTTCCACAAATATAACCCAAAGGGACCTGCTTGGTTGGAGGATGTCATAGTTTCTCTACATCTTAAAATTTGATCATCTCTTTGTTTTCGGTTTAGATATTGTTTGTGTGAAATTCGGTATCCATTTTCCATTCACCACTGAACCAAACCTGTGCACGTGGAATACATATCAGACGAGAATGCTTGTCTATTTTTGAAGTCTCATGGTTTAGTTTACACAACTGTTATAGCTGCACTTGCTTCTTAATTAAGTTTATTATAGGTTCTCGGTTTCAACTGTTAATATCTTTTCCGGTTTCTGGGTTTAGTTTATGAGCATGAAACTATCTCTGTTTCTTGCTCCCTTAAATTCAAAATTTATGTAATGAATCAAATAACTTAGTTCTAGGTTCGGACCTATGCAGGTTAATATTACCGTCAATTCAGTACGTTCTTTTTCCTATAAGAAGAGAGTAATGATTTCTAATTCTTCAGTATACAGTGAAGAACTTGCAGTTCGCCATTACTGTTGAACCTGACAATGCGAGAATAGCCCAAAAGCTATCATGGGCTCAGCAGCAGAGACAGTCAGGTCTTCCTACTGTTCCATCTACCATTGAAGAAGAATTGGAGACTAATCCATTCATGCGGGCTGATGTACCAGAGGTTCAGGTATTATAATCTATCTTTCCTGGTGTTTGAAAAAGCTTGAGGAAGAAAAGTAAATAAGGAGAAAATAATTAAGAAATAATGGACACTACCTTATGCAATACTACTTTATATTATAAGACCTTGGAGCTGAAGGGCATCTGTAAAATGTAAAAATCAAAGGCTCAGAACCAGGGTAGCTTAGAATAAGAATAGTTAGTATTGAGTTGGTTAGTACATAGTTGAATCACCCTTTTTTTTCTCCGTGTTGGTTCAAGTCTGATATAAAAACCAATTTGGTTTGCATACCAACTCAAAGTTACTTTTCTCAGTGAATTAGACAACAAAATGAAACTTGAACTGAATTGAACCAGTTCCGGAGATTCAGAAGAGTCCCCATGTGTTTTGTTTTGTCTTTACACTTTGTAATCTGCTAAACCTTCAATACCAGGGAGTGATTTTGGCATGTAAAAGAGAGGCATGAAAAATCGCTTCCTTGTTGTGCCATAAGGATATTTTTACATTGAAAAGCTTGCTTATTCAACAGGAGAGGGTGGGTTGCAAGTCCGCTATTGATGCTCTGCGGGAGATGAGGCAACGCAAAGATAACTGGAGAGGGTAATTCAATAATCTGTATGATAGTATCATGATGCTCGTGTTGTGCCAGGGATTTGTAATGACTTGCAAATGTTATAGAACAATTTATGTCATTTGTGCAACTTTAATATCCTCGCTGTTAGATGACTTTCACTGGGCTTAAATTTTCCTGTTTTTCTTGGCAGAATCTCCTTTCTTTAGATCTTTGTTCAAGGTTTCTACCAATCTTCATTTTTCGTGCCCTCTTTGTGTGTGTATCTCTTGTATGATGAAGCAATTCTAGGATTACTGCTCTATGCACAAGGATTGAACACAGATTTCTTGTGTTGACTTTCAGACAGTCAGAAATTTGAGTTTCAGTTTGTAACACAATAAACATAAATAAATTTATATAAATTTGAGTTCTCTTTTCTTCTCATGCTTGTTCATATTGGCCAGGTCTACTGTTGGCTGTTGGCCATGGTCTATGAAATAAAATCAAACTTCTTTCTCAGATAAAATGGCCCCACTTAAAAATAAATGAAATAAGAGATAAATATGAAGGGTTATATGTATATACATACAGTTGGAAAATAAATGAAATAAGAGATAAATATGAATATGTTATAATTCAATATAATACCCAGATGACTACAAATCTTTTCCAAAAGTGTTATTGAAATCTTTTTTAGTGTTATTGATATGTTTTAGATATTAGTATTATAATAGGATAATCAAATAACATTATTGAATTTCACCTAAAAAAAGATGTTATACCAATAATAATAACAATATTTCAGTTTATAATTTCATTTATGGAAATGATACATTATTTTTTTTTACTAAAAATGAGACTATTTAAATAATGGGCCGAGCTAGTATTATGATATTCTCTCTCAAAAAAACAAATGTAGTACAATTGAAATAAAAGAAAGTAGTGGAGATTGGCAGTGGGCCATTGTGAATCAGAAAAGAGACCCAGAGACACATTGAGTGGGTGGCTCGGTGAGAGTGATGGAGTACATGGGAGACTGACTAGGAGGAGTAGAAGACGCCAGACGGACAGACTGTACAAAGTATGTAGCAATTAGCAATTGCGTGATGGCTCAGATCTTGAGTGGTGTCAGGCTGACCCGGTGACCCTGAACCATAACCATAATCCACAAGGTGGTGGAGTCTCTTCCCGCGTTCAGACTAATTATTTCGTGGACATAGCTAGCTAGGCACTCCAGGGGGTAGGACCCTACCACAACTCACCTGCCTATTCCATCCATGATCCACCTTACAATATAATAAAACCTTTATAAATTAATATTGTTAGAACCGTAAAATTTTATTAATTCAAAGAGTTATTATTTAATTGATAAATTAATAATATATTAATTTAAATAATATTTTTTATTCGGTGAACATAAATTTAATTACATTAAAATTATTGTATATTATTAATATTTATATCATATTTTTTTTGATGTAATATATCATACTTATTAAATTAATGTATAATACTTGTGAGGATAATACAATACCTTTGAAGCCAATAACAAGAAAAGAAACAATTATAGCGTCAACAACTCTTCACAAGTTTTTATTACAATTCGAGAATGCAACACCTGAATTTTTGAACGTAATGAGAAAAATTAATGATGAAATTCAATTAGATTTAAATTTTAAGATAAAACTAACGAGAATAGAATCATATTTTACAAGATTACCCTACATATATTTTTAATTTAAAAGAAATATTAATTTATGATTTTGATGGGACCATATATTTATATAAGGGTTTTTAAAAAATTATTTTATTAATTTATCAAAATTATTAATTTAAATCGTAATTAGGGAAAATATTATTTTAAAAAAATTTATTAATTTATCGAATATTAATTTATAAAAATTCTACTGTATAGTGGACAACCTAAATGCATGAATACAATCAATCTATAAAGCATGGATTGCTCAACTCTTTAGATGAGTACTTCCCTCCTCCAAATAATCAAATCTGCATGTTAATCAGTAACTTTCAAGAACTTAGTCGATTGAAAATGAGATGATAAATAATTAATATTTTTTATAGAGCATTGTTTTAAAAAATTATGAAATATTATTTTGTATATAGCATAAGAGATAATGTATTTAAAAAAAAAATATTTTCACAAGTAAGTTTGATAATTTCATAAATTATTTTCTACGTGAATAATAAGTGAGGTCCACATCATGTGAGAAAGGACATTATAATAAAATTATTAAATCTATTTATAAAAATATAAACTCTCTTTTTTTATATTCAATTAAATAAAATAATTTATTTTTAAATTATAACTCAGATAATTATATAAAGTGTCACCAACCTCTTTTAAAGGATAATTATCAAACAGGACATCAATGAGAGAGACTATGAACTCTGCTATCTAGCGTCGAGTGAGAAACATAAACTTTAGATACTAGAGTTCTTTGTCTAAGGTATAAACCGACCCAACAAAGATTTTGGTATTAAATACACTCAAGTTATTTATATAAACCCGCTTTAAAATGAGCAAATAATTCAATTTCGATTCAGTATTTGTTTGATTAAAAGTTTGACTAGAGTTTGACTCAAAATATAAATAATTCAAATATAAACAAAATTTAAAATTCGATAAATTACTCGAATATATATCCTCAAATTATAATTTTTTTTATTGATATTCAGATCATATTCGTTTGAAAAGTTAAAATTACTCGGGTTTGATTCGAGATCGTACTCGATTTTCGATAGTTAAACGATTTACCAATCAAATCTTATTATATACTTAATAAATTTTATTAATTAAATCAAAACATTTCAATATTCAACTCAATTCGGTTCGGTTCATTTACATCCTTACACTTCGTCTTCAAAAAAAAAATGATAAAATATAACCTTTTTTTTTTGTCCTAAAAGATGAGATAAAATATATAGAATAAAGAGTAAATATGTTATTTAATAAGTAAATTCTATTAATATAAAAAAATAAAAATAATAGTTACTTTATATATATAATTTTGTGAGGTTACTAAAAATAAATTTAGAATATTTTTATTTTTTTTAATATGTGTTTTAATTGTATTTTGCTCATATTTTTGAATATGGGAAGGAGTAAAATTGAAATTTCAGACACATTCAATGCAGACGATGTTCAAATAATGATACCTTATTAATAAAATATTAATTTTGAACACCGTTAGTATATAGTCCATAATGTATCAAATTTGAATTCTAAAATTAATAGCACTAAAAAGATGAAAAATTTACAAGGATTTAGTTTATTTTAAAGTTAATTTTAATTTGTTAAACATTTAATTTAATAGTAATAATACTCTTTGCGTTAAAAAAAAACAAAATTTTTAGTAAAACTTAAGAATATTCCTCCCCTCATCCTTTATACATATAATGAATATGACTATTTAGTTTAATAATGAATTTAGTGATGACATGATCATAATATAATTGTCTTGTTAAACTTTAGATTAATTTATACTATCATTAAATAAGTATTGTTTTTGTAAATTATAATTTTTTTCAAATATATTTTTTAAAAAGAAATATAATAATTATTATTATAAATTATTTAAAGTAATAATATGATATCAAAATAATATTTTTAAAATATCATTTAATCCTTTATCATATCAATATTATGAGTTGAAAATATATTTCATATTAATTTTTTCAAAGTAATGATTTTATAAATTAAAATGGGAGGAGTATTATTTTTAATAAAATGAATAATTATTTTACAAAATAATTTTGTTAACGGTCGAAAATTATAAATGAGTCATTTTGAAAATAGAAAGGCATGAGCGTAATAATAACAACGTTGAAAAGAAAAGATGAGAAAACGAGATGTGTTTATTTTTTTGATATTTTTTTAATTTTCATAAATAAAATTAATAATTTCACAAGTTATTCCTTATATAAATAATAAATAGAATTTATCCTTGTAAAATTAACACTTTTGCTCGTGGAAGGATGGAAATATCAATTTTATTTTTTATTTTTTATTTTTTTATGGTCAAAGAAGTTTTATTAGTAGCAGACAGTAGGAGTGTGCAGCAGATACAGCTACCTTGAAAACATGCGCGACCTCTCCTCCTCCTCCTCCCCCCCACTTTCCACTGCGTTTTTTCAGAGGGAGGGCTCTCCATCCGTCACTAGATTTTGATGCAATAACATTTGTAAATGGCTGTAAGCCTGTAACCCATCTTTTTATCATTCCCTATCTATGTGTATTTGTAGTCGCTTTCCTTACTTATACCGTATAAATATATCTGACTCCCATGACGAAAGCGACACATCATCTTCCGAAAATTATGCGACATCCCCCTCTTTAATTTCTTCCCTTAATTTGGAGGCATAATTCTTCTTCTTCTTTTTTTTATATTCTTTTTCTATGCTCATGGTCTTGGACCTCACTACATTCAAAACAAATTACTCCCCCATATATATATATATATATATATATATATATATATATATATATATATGCAGCAACAGCACTGGAGACCAGGGTTTCAATCCATGGGAAAAAATTTACAAGTTAAGTTTCATTATTGCGCAACTGCTTCTTTATAATAGCAATTTATTTATGCTATTGTGGTGTGATTAGTGTGTAACTTGTTAGTTGTGTTTTCAATGAACTAGGAGGTTGAAATTTAAATCTAGGTTTTCTTAAAAATTAAGTTACTCTCATCTTATAGAACTAGCTAGCAAGCTAGGGTTCTATTGGAATTGAACTTGTAATTTGTTGTTCAGTTTTAGGGTTTCAAACTAATTAAATCTGTTTGTTTTTTAATTTGACTCTATATATTTTGAGCATCAATTGTAGGCGCTGGTATTGTAATAAATTGATTATGGGAGCAAAAAATCAGGGGTGTTTGATAAAAGGAATAAATCTAAATCTGAATGGTAATTGAATGAAATAAATCTTGATAATTATGTAAACTTTATTAACCTAAAAAAAAAATCAAATTTAGTAAATTTATTTAATATTACTTAATATAATACATAATTAATATTTTTTTTAATTTTTTTTTCACTTCAAGCCATTTAGCTATTTCAAATTCAAAAAAACTGATTTCAAATTTTCATTAGTCTATACTTATGAGTTATTCAAACCAAAACAAACGCACTGACCGATTCATGTGGCTCAATAATATTATCCGAAAAACTTTACTACTAAAATCCTTTATTTCTTTCTTCCTATTCTTTTTGTGACTTTGCCCATGTATTGTAAGATCGACTAACCCTCAGGAGAAATTAAATTATTAGACTTAAACCTTTTATTGTCCGACTTGTTTCTTGATTTCAAGAAATTAAATTAAAAATTGATGACTTTTAATATTTGATCATCAAAAATGGTGACGAAGTAGCATTTATAAGCCAGTAATCAACAAGCAAAAAGGTGTTTGTATTCAACATTTGAGCTACTTTACTGTTCCAATATACTGCTGTACTCACAGTATTTGGTGCCCCTGAAATTAATCAGGACTCTATAACATATGCCTCATTTTCAATATCTACTACCATCTTTCCATTTTTACTTATATTTTGGGTTCTTTTTTTTATTAGTCTATTGGGTTTTGTTACGAGAAAGGAGAAGGTAAGGTTCAGAAGAGAAGTACTCATATATGTTACGTTCTAGTTAAAAGACATTCTGGTTTCTTTGATTGATTTAATTACAGAATGATCCATTAATCAAACTGGTGTAAATCAATGAAATAATTGTTTGTATATCATTTTTCTTTTAGCGACGCACTTCATTATCAACGGGAAATAAAAACAATGTATTCTTTTTCTGTTTCTAGGTAGCACCAGCATGCTAAAAAACCAATTATTGAAATGAATCATTTCCCACTAACTCTATATAATTTGATTACTTTAAATCTTCCTTGCTTCCTATGTTTATGTATTTGTTACACAGGAGTGAAGTGATCAATTTGAACAATATGCAAATAATATATTAGTGTTTAATTAAAGTGAGAAACAGTCTGAGAGAGCTTCCTTCAGCCCACTCATGGATGCGATAAAGGGGCTGAATTAGCTGCCGACTCATTCACTTAACCACCCAGTAGAAATGGAGAAGTGTTGTGCTACTGTGACTGAGTGAATGAAGCGGGAGATAGTTTTCCATCCCTCTCCCTCTGTGCTTGGACTGAAGGGAGCTCCCTTTTTCTGTCCCACACCTCCATTTTCATCTCCTGTTTGTCTTTCTACTCAATTTTAAATGCTATATATATACTAATCCTCTTTGAGTGACTGCCTTATAATTATCGTAAAATGCCTGTGTCTCACCTATCAACATGTATAAATTGGCAGACATAACATGCTGAAAAATGTGTTGATATAATTTTGCAGCGGAATCAGCTTCTGCTCGTCTTTCCATCAAGAGGCAAGAAGGTTAATGAGTATTTCCTCGGTAGATTCATTCCTTTCCCCTCCTTACTCTTATTAGCCTATTTGTGCAATTCATTTTCAAATTTTTGGTACATCTACTTCTTATCGCAGGACTTGGCATGAAAACATTTAATCAATCATAACTCATCTGTACAATAAATTCTGCATTGAAGCCATGACAAGTTTATATTGAATTAAATGAGAATTTTTTTTCTATGAATGCGACAGATGTTCAAGTTTGAATTCATAAACTACTTGTTATGGCTTCTATTTTTTTAGGGGGTCAAATTTTCAATTACAATTCTGCTGTTATATTCAATATTTTTGGCAAGTTTTTAATCAAAGGTCTAGCTCATCATAAAAGGGAAAAAAAATTAAGGCTGCTAATTCTGAGGGACACCCTGTGAGAGTCATAACTCGACAATTCTCAGTACAATTACAGTATTGTGAGGTTAGCACATTGTGAACCATGTGATGTACAAAACATCACAATTATTGAATACTTGAGCCATTTTTTTAAATAAGATCTCTGTTTGAAAATAGATACTTTGGTGACTAATTTTTGGAGAAAGTGTATCCAGTTCAATTTTATTATTATTTAGGGTATGTTATGTGTTCATAATTAGGGGAAAAGCACAGTTTCTCGAAAATATAAATCCTTCATGTGCTTCTGTACAGTTGGACCATTATATTGCTATAATATATTAAGATTAACTTGGATCGGAGATTTTCTCTCTATTTTATTGTTTTGTTTATGAGGTTAAATTAGTGGTGGATGGTTTAGTGGAGGATGTGAATTTGCCAAATTTGGGTGGTGGAAGAAGTTGATAATAAATCCCCTGTTTTGGAAATGAGGTTTTGTTTTCATTCCCTTAATTAACTTGATTGCATTTTGATCGAGGGAGTGTGGTCCCATTTTCTGTTTATGTATAATGTAATTAGATGACTTTCCTGTTCTTCTCATTATTTTTTCAATTCCGACTCCGACAGCACAAGATCCTTCTTCACTAGCTAGTTTTTTGTGTATAAAATATATATAAAATCAAATTGTTGCTGACATTTTATATGTGAGCAACAGAGAAGCAAAATCATGATCAACTTATAGTGGCAGTATGTATGTAGCCTTTCTGTGTTGGTCTGCATTTTAGACTTTTTTCTTCTGTTTTTTTTGTTATCAAGTATTCTGGTTTAAGGACAATTTTTTCTTAGACATGGTTTTGATCATTATGCAGCAATCTCTTTTGTACCTCAAGTTATTATTATACTCTATTATGTTACGTTTGAATTGGGGGAATAAAGAAAGGAATAACTCGTTCCAATGGAATAAAAAAAAAAATTGTATTTAGTTACGATTGTAATGGATTGAATCATTCTTATTTCTTTCAAATTTATGGAATAACTTATTTCATTCTATTTATTCAATCCAAACCCAAACGTAGCATAAAAGACTAAATTGGTTTTAACAAAATTTTAAAATGTTAAACAAAAGTAGGTTGGGATGAAATGACTGGATTTGTTCTGCAAGTTATTGTATGACGTAACGTCTTGTATGAATGTTAAAGATCCACAGCTACCTGTTTATGGTCCCCGGCCTATAAATAAATAATGCCTATGCCTTGTTTTGGTTCTTCTTGTAGGTGCGCTTCTTTTTGGAACTCCGGGACCGGGAGGAGGATCTGCCTGCAGCTGTTTGTGTATATATTGATTGATGAGTTGTCCTAAAAGAATGAAAGCATCATGTAAGTAAGTATTTCTTGTTGACATAAATAAAATTTAAACATTCTCGTACATCACAACTAAAATTTAATTTTTTATTCAGGTGAAAGACGACTCATATTACATTATAATAATAATTTTTTTATATATAAAAATACGCAAAAGTTCATTAATATATAAAAAGTTACATACGTACAACATTAAAGATTTTTGAATAGCAGAACACTTTTTAAGGATGATGTAATGAAAATTATTTAGAGATTTTACAATGTTGTTTGGTAGTTTTGGTACCGTGTCACAAGTGGTTCCTACTCGCATTAACATGACATAAATCAGAAAATAATAATTGAAGTATATATTGTGATAAAAATAGATGTTGATAAAGCTGGTCATCCCATTCAAGTGTTGGGTGGACTAATTAGTTTGTTTTCGCATCTCTTGTTTAAATGGAAACTCGTGCCCAAGAAAGAAATGTATTAAATATACTTTTTTAACACATTAAAAAAATAAAAATAAAGATTGAGGATTGGTGAGCAATGAACTTTTATACTTATCATTTATATTGGACTACACGATAAGTACATTAAATATTCTTCAAGTTTCTTAAAAGTTGTAGACCCATCTGAACTAATTTTATAATTAGACTAAAGTATACTTTGTACTCCAAATTTTATATTATTGTTAATGTTTATATCCCAAATTTGAAAAATTGTCCAAATATATCCCATATTTTATTTAAACTAAACGCATATTTTTTGACTTATCCGGTTAAAAGTGGCTAGCTAATAGAGGGATAATTTGGGTAGATGACTTTTATATTGAAGTTGAAAGAGCTATTCAACCAATCTTCACTTGTGTGTCCGTATCAGACAAAATTCCCAAATAAATTGATATAGAGCTCGCAATTTGAAGCATAGAACTGAACTTATCAAAATTCTCAAATCATTTGACCTGGGGCTCGCGATTTAACACACAAAACTGGTGCGAAAATGAGTGAGAAAAACAAATTATTGAGGGATTCGATCTACAACAATATTTAAAGATTGAATGTTGTCTCAAAATATTGCAAGTGCTTCTAAGATACTTTTTGGTTGTATTCTACCATTTAAATTTTTTGAATAATAGGTCACAATTTAAGAACTAAGTTAAGTTTATATTTGTATTTATAGTCCTATTTATGTGGTTGTTTATTATTATTATTGACATGTTTCTGTTTGTCTTTGTATTAGAAACTGAATAAACAACCTTACATGGATCATAGAGGGGCTAATTAGATGTGATTTCACAATTTTCCCAAGGTCCACAAGTCAATCCCCTCAAACCTCTTACAAAAGCTAAAAGGGCAAAGAAAGTTAAAAAGACTGAGAATGCTACAGATAAATAGTGTTGGGAACTTAGTTTAAGGACTTTTTTTTACCTTTTTTGGGTTATAGGTCTGATAATGTTTGTGTTTTGAATTGTATTTGAGATTGATGTTCTGTAGTGTTAATTAATTACATTACATTTGTTATATAAAAATAGTTATTCCTAGAAAATTATATAAGTTTGGCTTGGTGTGCAATTGTGTTTATGACTTACTATGTATGTTGTGTGTATTAATATTTTTTGGTGTGCATTTAAGTTTTGTTAAACTTTAAACAGGTTGGTGTTAAAGGATCTAAATTATTCTATTGTGTTGATGATAACAAAATAAGAATTAAAAGTTGTAAGGTCCTAACTTTTTAAATAAAGATGATTTTTCTATAAATATTATTTTTAAATATTATGGAATGAATTTGATATAATGTTATAGTTGTGGGTAATATTTATAAATTTTGCAAAGTACGCAAGTTGTTATAAAATATTCGTTTGGTGGGGAATATTCTTTTTGTCGGGGAATATTGAAGAGTTACCAATTAACAATTGTTGGAATACACGGTGGTTAAAATCTGAATACGCAGCGTTGTTGCATTAAAGAATGGACACTGTATTGCATAAAGATTTTTGAATTATTGATTCTTACGTAAGAAGACACTACTCAATAATTGTTACAACAATTCTTTATTTAATATTTTATTAATTCAATAATTGCTACGTTGATATTTTTGATTCAATAATTGTCATTACATAGTATTTCAAATTATCAAAACAATAATTCATTTAAATATATTATTATAATATTATATTATAGTAGTATGATGTGATTATATGATAGTATATTTTTTTTATATAATTTGAATGGTAACATTATTATAGTAAAATGGTATAAAAGTAAAATGAGGTGGAAGAGAACAATTTGAATTTGAATTCTGATGATGTAAGCGATGATGTCATCGGAACGATGAGGTAAGCAATGATGTCATCGGAAGGATGATGTAAGCAATGATGTCATTTGATCGATGATGTAAGCAATGATGTCATATGATCGATGATGTAAGCGATGATGTCATAAATTATGGCGAAAAGACTATTTTACCCTTACTCTACCAAGATTATAAATAGAAGCTCATTCCTTCATTATTTTTTACTTAATTCACTAAAGCTTTAGAAGCGAGAAAGAATAGAGAGAATAAGAGAAGAAGAAGAATCTTACATTCTTACAATAATATGCGGTATCCAATTTTTTCTACTATGGTAAGTGGGTATTATTTATTTCTTATTCATGAATAGAACTTACGTTATTCCATTTTTATTATTACGTTGAATAACATGTATACGCCAGGCTATCCTATACTTGGTGAAATTCTTACATTATTCCATTCTTTATCATTATATTGGAATAACTCGTCAATGCAAGCATCGCATACATGGTGCAATTCTTACGTTATTTCATTTTATTATTCATTTGGAACATCTTGTCGGTGCATTACGCATGACTGGTTACATTATTTATTATTCTGTTGGAACATCCATGCGTACGGCAACGCATGACTGGTTCCATTATTTATTATTACATTAGAATATCACATAAATGCGTTTCTTGGCGTGACACAATTAAATTATTTATTATTACATTGAAATAACCGCATGCATGCGATTATCGCATGCCTAGTAATTTCTTTTGTTATCCCATTCTTTATTATACTCAGTTGGTTAAAGTTTTGACTTCTATACTCCATGAAATTAATGGAATATCCTTGATATTTGCGCTTCATCCAATATCTTTTCATGAAAATATTGTTCTGAGCATTCTTGAGTTTTCTCTACAAAGAAGTATCATGTGGACAATTTGGACGCTATTAGTTCCTAGATAAAGTAATTCCTGAACTTGTTTTATTGAATTCTTATATCATTGTCATCATCCTCATGTTTATATTATATTGAAAGTCATATGTGGCCTGTAGTGCATAGATGGACTTGGTATGATTATGACCAGGGATTATTCGGTGTAATAATGACCGTAATATTACAAATGATGTGGAAAAAGTCCTCATTGACCCGTAATGCATTGATGGACAGTTGTTGGCATGATTATGACCATTGATGAATATACGAATATCCTTGGCCGTAGTGCATGGATAATTTGTGGTTGTGATCTTAATGAATATCTTGGTAGTAAATACGGGTATGATGTGGATTATTTATTAAGCCGAGTCTTAGCGATAAAAATGATGAAAAACCTTTTAAATCATAAAAGATAGTAGATTTTATTCTCTACTTCACTCTTTTAATGGATTGCTTGTTCCGCTGCAGTTAAACTTGATGTTTGTTATATTTTATCAGTTTAACATTATTGAATGCTAATGATAATTTATTCTGTATTATCTTAGTCATAATATTTCTTACTGGGCTAGTTGAGCTCACCCTTTTTTTCACTGTTCTCTTCAGGAAATAAGAACGTGGCAGGACTAGTGGGGAACAGTGGCGATCCGGATAGTAGCATATCCTCCTAGTTCTTGTCTCACACCTTAGCTAGGGATCATATCCCTAAGCTTTGATACCAACTGTGACGCCCCCAAAATAGGTATACATCACCCATCTTGAGTCGCCAATACATGGTACAAAATTCAAATACAACTTAATTATACAACAAATGCGTGTAAAGTACGACAAAATACATCTTTGTGAGTTTTAATACAAATATTGCCTACTGACAATATCCACTCTCGAATAAGTTCTCAATACATTTATTGTCACACTATTTAACAGAATAATGACGACTCTAGCTAACACTATCATCCGTAACATTATCTCCGCTCAGGCGTCGTCAGCACCACGTTCTCATTTCACGAAGAACGGTGAAAGAAAGAAAGGGTGAGCTCAACTAGCCCAAAGAAGAAATATTATGACTAAGATAATGCGAATAAGTTATCATTAGTCCTCAACAATGTTAAAGCGATAAAATACAATAGACATCAAGTTTAACTGCAATGAACAAGCAATCCATTAAAAGAGTCAAGTAGAGAATAAAATCTACTATCTTTTATGATTTAAAAGGTTTTCATCACTTTTATCGCTGGAACTCAACTTAATAAATAATCCACATCATCCCTGCACTACGGCCAAGGATATTCATTAGGGTCACGACCACAAATTTCATGCACTACGGGCCAAGGATATTTGTGTATCCATCAATGGTCATGATCATGCCAACAACTGTCCATCAATGCACTACGGCCAATGAGGACTTTTACCACATCACTTGTTACATTACGGTCATGATTACACCGAATAATTCCTGGTCATAATCATACCAAGTTCATCCATGCTCTACAAACCATAGATGACTTTAAAAAAATATATAAACATGAAGATGATGACAATGATATAAGAATTCAATAAAACAAGTTCACGAATTAATTTATTCAGGAACTAATAACGTCCAAATTGTCATCATGATACTGCTTTGTAGAGTAAAATTCAAGAATGCTCGGAAGAATATTTTCATGAAAAATATTGGATGAAGCCTAAAATATCAAGGATATTCCACTAATTTCATGGAGTATAGAAGTCAAAATTTTAACCAACCGAGTATAATAACGAATGGAATAACAAAAGAAATCACCATGCATGCGGTACTTTGCAGATGCGAGTTATTCCAACAGAATAATAATAACGGAACCGTGTCGTCGTGAAAATCACAATCGGATGTAATGTTCCAACAGAATAATAAAGAATGGAATAACAACAGAAATCACCATGCATGAGTACTTGATGCGTAGAAAGTTATTCCAATGTAATAATAAATACTGAGAATAATAAAAGCGGAACCAAGTCGGTGTAAAACACATACGCATGAGGATATTCCAACAGAATAATAAAGATTTTAACCAGTCCAGGCGTAAAGCCATGAACATGGATGTTCCAACGGAATAATAAAGACAGAATGATAGAGACGGAACCAGGTCCGGCGTAAAACACAGACATGATGTTCCAACGGAATAATAAAGATAGAATAGTAGAAGAATGTCACCAAGTATAGGGTAGCCCGCGTATACATGTTATTCCAACAGAACAATAAGAAATAGAATAACAATAGTTCTCTTCATGAATACAAAAGAATAATATTCCTTACTAGTAAAAGAACTGGATATAAGAGTAGGAAGTAGCAAAATACTTTTCTAGTTTCTCTATAATTTCTCTCGGAGTTTCAAATTGAATTAAGTAATAAAATAATGAAGGAATGAACTTCTATTTATAGAAAAATGAAATGCATAGTAACTAATTCATGAGCGGTCCGATTGATTTACTTTTAATTGGGACTATCCATATTTAAAGCAAAATCTTTTAAATAAAAATATATATATTATATATATATATATATATATATATTATATTTATATAACATAATTCAACTTAATTCAAACCACTAACAATATAATATAATATATATATATATATATATATATATATATATATATATATATATATATATATATATACACATGCCATATATATATATATATAATATATCAACCACTTATTTTTTTTTCTCCCCATAACCAACATCAATCCCCACACACCCAATAATCAAATTCACTACACTCTTACCCATCACTATCACACTATCACTTTCACTCTTTCTTTTCCCCCACCATTTTCCACTCACAAATATAATATATATATATATATATATATATATATATATATATATATATATACATACACATCATATATAACAATTCCTCCCTATACGTAACTCCCATTTCAAAAATCAATTCTTCAAACACATATGGGCCCCACCTTTAGATAACTTTTTATCGATTATTTTGAAAAATGGATAAATAAGAGTCCATAAAATAAGCAAAACTTCATAAAAATTACCTTAATAATTTTAACAACATTTATCATCTTTATTATAATTCACAATATTAATCGACTGTGTCGTTTCCGGAAAGAGGGGCTTTCAATAAGGATTTCTCCTATTGGCGCAGCAATTAGGTGACCAAACCTCTCCTCGATAGAGTAACTTCTGACAACGTTAATATTGCAATTTATAATATTAATAACTCTGTCATTTCAATTATTGATTTAATTATATATAAAATATCGACAATAATTGAATCAAATAACGTGAGATATTATGCAACAATTACTATAGCAATAATTGAACAAAATTAAGTGACTTCTTACGTAAGATCAATAATCAATACCGTGTGCTTCTTATGCAACCACGCCAGACATTCTTTTGTCTTTTACTATCGAGTAGTTCAACAAGATTAGCGGTAAAACTTCCGTTGTTATTTTTAATAAAATATTTTTGTCGTTTTCGAATCGAATAATAATTACATTGTAGGGTCCACCAATGATTGCGTCGTTTATACGAATATTTTCTCGCTAAAACGAATATTCCCGACCAATCGAATATAATATAACAACTTGCATACTTTTGGTAGAATTTATAAATACTACCCACAACTATAACATTATATCAAATTATTCCATAATATTCAAAATGATATTTTATAAAAAATTCATTTTTATTCATAAAAGTTAGGGTCTTCTAATCTCCCTTCTTATGAAATTTCGCCCTCGAATTTAGTGCGTACTGGCATGTCGAAGAGGTAAGGATACCTTGATTTCATTTCAGATTCTAACTCCCAGGTCATTTCCTCAACATCGTGATTCCTCCATAACACTTTGACTTGAGGTATAACCTTGGAGCGTAAAATATGTTTTTTCTTATCCAAGATTTGAACAGGTACCTCTTCATACGTTAAGTCTTCCGCTATTTCGTCCGGTTCTAACTCAATAATGTGGTTCGGATCTTTCACATATTTACGTAACATGGATATGTGAAAAATGTTATGAACACGAGACATACTTGGCGGTAAAGCGAGTCTATAGGCCACAGTTTCTACTCGATCGATGATTAAAAATGGGCCAATGAATCGAGGATTGAGCTTCCCTCTCTTTCCAAATCTTGTAACTCCTTTCCATGGAGTAACACGTAACAATACATGATCTCCTATATCGAATTCCACGTCCTTTCGATGAAGATCAGCATAACTCTTTTGTCGATATTGTGAGGTTTTTATACGTTGTCGGATCGTTTGAATCTTATCCAGTAGTCATACGTATTTCAACTCCCGGTCCCAACAACGTTGCTTCACCCACCTCATCCCAAAGATCTTCGGAGAACGACACTTTCTTCCATACAACGCCTCGAATGGAGCCATGCCAATACTTGCTTGATAACTATTGTTGTAGGAAAATTCCGCCAATGGTAAGAACTTATCCCAACTTCCCTTGAAGTCAAGGACACAGAGTCTTAATAAATCTTCAAGAGTTTGAATAGTCCTCTCTGATTGTCCGTCCGTCTGAGGATGATATGCCGAACTAAATCGTAAGTTAGCGCCCATAGCTTTTTGCAAACTAACCCAAAATCGTGAAGTGAATCTTGGGTCTCGATCAAAAACTATGGATACTGGCATACCATGCAGTCTTACAATCTCGTTTATGTACATTTAAGCAAGACGTTCAAGTGTATATGTTTCTCGTATTGGTAAGAAGTGAGCAGACTTGGTCAATCAACAATGACCCAAATTGCATCAATGCCTTGAGAAACCTTGGGAAGACTAGTAACGAAATCCATGGTAATGTGCTCCCACTTCCATTGAATTTCAAGTGGTTGTAATGGACCTTTTGGTACTTGATGTCTCGCCTTGACTCGTTGACAAGTTAGACACCTTGAGATAAATAATTATCTCTCTCTTCATATATTGCTCCACCAAAATGTATGGCGAAGATCACGGTACATTTTAGTACTCCCAAGATGGATTGAAAAGCGGTGTGTTGTGCACCTCCATCATGATTTTATACTTTAAATCGTGGTCGTTAGAACACAAAGTCTGGAGTTGACTCAAGTATTCCTTCATCATCGATTCTTGCTTCCTAGCAAGACCTTCTTGACTTTCTTCCTCATACGCATCACCTCCAGTTACGTAGTTTGAAAGCAAACTTTAACTTTATCAATTAAAGTCGGTTCTACTCGTATATTCGCCATCATCACGTGGGTCCGTAGAGTCTTTATCTCTATCTCCATTCTTTGCAAGTCACATAAAATGGGCCTTTGCGTTGACAATATTGCACACTGCATTCGTGCCGATATGATCTTCTACTCAATGCGTCCGCTACCACGTTCGCTTTTCCATGATGGTATTGGATGGTATGATCATAATCTTTCAATAGTTCAAGCCAACGTTGTTGTCGCATGTTGAGTTCCTTTTGAGTGAAGAAATATTTGAGGCTTTTATGATCCGTAAAGATCTCCACTTTCTCCCCATACAAGTAATGCCTCCAAATCTTTAGTGCGAAGACAACAGCTGCCAACTATCATGAGTAGGATAATTTCTCTCATATTCTTTGAGTTGTTGAGAGGCATAGGCTATGACTTTCACATGTTGCATGAGAACACATCCTAACCCTTTGCCTGAAGCATCACTGTATATGACAAATCCCTCCGAGCCAGATGGTATTGTCAGAACAGGTGCTGAAATGAGTCTTCTCTTGAGTTCTTAAAACTCTTCTCACATTCCTCACTCCACCCGAATTTTATATTTTTCCGAGTCAGCTGAGTTAATGGAGTAGCGATTCGAGAAAACCCTTCTACGAATCTCCGATAATAACTAGCTAAGCCGAGAAAGCTACGTACTTTGGTCACTGATTTAGGTTGTTCCCAGCTTTGAATAGCTTCAATCTTTGATGGGTCAACAGATATTCTATGACTTGATACCACGTGCCCAAGGAATGCTACTTCCTCAAGCCAGAACTCGCATTTCTTCAACTTGGCATAAGGCTTATATTCACGAAGCTTTTGGAGTATCAGTCTCAAGTGTTTCTCATGATCTTCACGACTTTTAGAATAAATAAGGATGTCATCAATAAAGACGACCACAAAGTGATCCAAATATTCTTTGAATACTCGGTTCATAATATCCATGAAGGCAGCAGGAGCATTAGTCAATCCAAAAGACATGACTAGAAATTCATAATGCCCGTACCGAGTTCTGAAAGCCGTCTTTGGAATGTCTTAGGTTCTAATTTTCAACTGGTGATATCCGGAACGAAGATCAATCTTTGAAAAGAATTTGGCTCCTTGTAACTGGTCAAACAGGTCATCAATACGTGGCAATGGGTATCTATTTTTGATGGTGACATGATTCAACTCCCGATAATCAATACAAAGTCGCATACTCCCATCTTTCTTCTTCACGAATAGAATAGGAGCACCCCAAGGAGAAGTACTAGGACGAATAAAGCCAATGTCTAACAATTCTTGTAGTTGGGTCTTTAACTCCTGAAGTTCAATAGGAGCCATTCGATATGGGGCTTTGGAAATGGGTTTTGTACCGGGTTCAAGGTCAATACAAAATTCAATTTCACACTCTGGGGGTAGGCCAGGAAGTTCTTCAGGGAATACGTCAGAAAATTCATTAACAATAGAAATATCATTCAAAACTGACGTAATTTTGTTTAGATCCGCGACATGAGCTAAGAAAGCTTGACATCCGTTTTTCAATAAAAGAATAGCTTTATGGCTTGAGATGACAGTGATTGATTTTAATGGTTTGGTTGCTTGAATTCGCATAATAGGTTGGTTAGGAATATGAAAGCTAACAACCCTACGAAAACAATCAATTTTTGCATGATGTGTAGTTAACCAATCAATCCCTAGAATTACATCAAATACAAGTATATTCAATGAAATAAGATCGACAAGTAACGTTCGGATGCCGATTTGAACTAAACAAGACTTATAAACCGTGGAGGTAATGAAGGTTTCTCCCAACGGAGTTTCAACAGATAAATCAAAGTCCAATCTCTTCGGAGTCAAATTTAAACGTTGAGCGTAAGTAGGAGAAATGAAAGAGTGGGTAGAACCAGTATCGAATAAAGTATAAACTTCGCTAGAGTTTATGATAAGCTTACCCGTGAGACCGTGAAGACACCTTTACTTACCAACGAGGAGAACGTGCAACAGGCTGGCAATGTTCCTCCTGTGAATAACACCCCGAAAGCGAGATGATGAACGATGAATGTTTAGAAGCTTTTTGCGATTCATGCAAAATCGACGAGGAGACTCGTGCACAAAATCTGAGGAGGAAATGATAACAACGCACGGTTTGTCACAAATGTTAGATTCAAAGTTGGGACCACCAAAATTCTAGGAAAGTCGGATCCGATTAAAAAGCGTAAACGTGGGTCAAACAAATCACCAAGATATTCGATGTCTTGGGATGCATGGAGGAACAGAAGGTTCCATTCGCCACCTTTATGTTCCGTAATAAGGCAGATTACTGGTGGGAATCTGTGAAGCGTACCCATCCAGCCGCATTCAGCATGTCTTGGGAGATGTTTCAGAAACTGTTCAATAATAAGTATTTTCCTGAAAGTATCCGTCATATGAAGGAAGTGGAGTTTATTAGACTGGAACAAAATAACATGACGGTGTCCCAGTACGAGGCAAAGTTTACAGAGTTGTCCAGGTTTGCACCTCATTTGGTGGAGAATGTGGAACGTATGACGCATATGTTTCTGAGAGGTTTGAAACCCGACATACGTCAATATCTCATTTCTCATAAATTTTCTCTCTATTCAGATGTTGTCAACAGGACTCAATTATTAGAAAGGCGAGATAACGAGTACATTCAACCGGGGACCACAACCGGGGATCATCTCCGGTGGAAAGATCATCGTAACAACGATAACCAATGGAGAAAGAAAAATACGGACAAATATGGTAACCACTCTGGTGGTAATCATAGCCATGAAAATAGAAGAAGCGAGTGGGAGGAGATTTTAAAAGAGGAGATTCAACAATGACCATGTGAAGACGTCGGCACCAAACAAGAATCGGTTCTAAGGGAGAGAAGCGACCACCCGGTCGCATGCTTATAAATGCGGAAAAGAGGGACATATCATTTCAAAGCGCCCAACAGTTCAAAGTATGTTATAATTGTGGAAAGGAAGGACATATCGCTCGAGATTATACGATGGCGAAACCAAGTCCAGTGGGATGGTGAGTCAAAAGCGTCATCGAGAAAAGTCAAAGTCAGCGGTTCACGGAAGAAGCGTTTGTCGTGACTGGTCAAAATGCGAGAAACCCAAACGAGGTGATCACGAGTAAGCTAATCATAAATTCTTGCGAAGTTTATACCTTACTAGATACCGGTGCTACCCATTCATTTATCTCTCTTGTTTGTGCTCAACGTTTAAATTTGACTCCAGAGAAATTAGACTTTGATTTATCTGTGGAGACTCCGTTAGGAGAAACTTGCATCACATCCACTGTTTATAAATCTTGTTTGATCCAAGTTGGCACCATCACATTACCTGTTGACCTTATCTCTTTAAAGATACTTGTTTTTGATGTGATTTTAAGGATTGATTGGTTAACTACTCATCATGCCAAAATTGATTATTTTCGTAAGGTTGTTAGTTTTCATATTCCTAACCAACCTATTGTACGAATTCAAGCAACTAAACCATTAAAATCAATCACTGTCATATCAAGTCATAAAGCTATTCGTTTATTGAAAAATGGATGTCAAGCTTTCTTAGCCCATGTTATGGATTTGAATAAAGACACGTCGGATTTGAATAATATTCCTGTTGTTAGTAAATTTCCTGACGTATTTCTTGAAGAACTTCCCGGTCTACCCCCAGAATGTGAAGTTGAATTCTTTATTGATCTTGAACCTGGTACAAAGCCCATTTCTAAAACCCCATATTGAATGGCTCTATTGAACTTTCAGAGTTAAAGGTCCAACTACGGGAGTTGTTGGACATCGGTTTCATCGTCCTAGTACATCTCCTTGGGGTGCTCCTTTTTATTTGTAAAGAAGAAGAAAGCGGAAGTATGCGACTTTGTATTGATTATCGAGAATTAAACCATGTCACTATCAAGAATAGGTATCCGCTACCTCATATTGATGACCTGTTTGACCAGTTGCAAGGAGCACAATTTTTTTCAAGGATCGATCTTCGTTCTGGAAATCATCACCAAGATTAGGCGAGGATATTCCAAAGATCGCTTTCAGAACTCCATGACGGGCATTATGAATTCTTAGTCATGTCTTTTGGATTGACTAATGCTCACGCGACTTTCATGGATATGATGAACCGAGTATTTAAGGATTATTTGGATCGGATTCGTTGTTGTCTTTATTGATGACATCCTCATATATTCCAAAAGTGAAGATCATGAGCACCATTTAAAATTTGGTACTCCAAAGGCTTCGTGAAAATAAGCTATATGCCAAGTTGAAGAAATGCGAGTTCGGCGAGGAAGTTGCATTCTTTGGGCGCGTGGTGTCAAAACATGGAGATATCTGTTGACGGTGAAGATTGAAGCAATACAAAGTTAGAGTAACCAAGTCGATAATCAAGACGTAGCTTTCTAAGCTTAATTGGTTATTATCGGAGATTTGTGGAAGGATTTTCTCGAATCGCATCTCAGATTAACTCGGTGACTCGGAAAGATACAAAATTAAAGTATGGAAGCGAGGAATGCGAAAAGAGTTTCCAAGAGCTTAAGAGGAGACTCATTTCGGCACCTGTTCTGACAATACCATCTGGTTCGGATGAATTTTTTATCTACAGCGATGCTTCGGGCAAAGGGTTAGGATGTGTTCTCATGCAACATGGAAAAGTTATAGCCTATGCCTCGCGACAACTTAAAGAATATGAGAGGAATTATCCTACTCATGATCTAGAGTTAGCGGCAATCGTTGCTGCTTAAAGATCCTGGAGGCACTATCTATATGGAGAGAAAGTGGAGATATATTCAGACCATAAAAGCCTCAAATATTTCTTCACCCAAAAGGAACTCAAATGCGGCAACGACGTTGGCTCGAGTTGTTAAAAGATTATGACCACACCATTCAATACCATCCTGGAAAAACAAACGTGGTAGCTGACGCGTTGAGTAGAAGATCTTATGCAGGAACGAGTGCGATGATGTTAAGTATACGCATAGAACCAACTTTAATCGATGAAGTTAAAGTTGCTCAAGCCCACGAACCTTGAGGTGATCGTATGAAGAAGAAAGTACAAAGAGGTGCTATTCTGGAAGCAAGAATCGATGAAGAATGAATACTTCGAGTCCACTCCAGACTTTGTGTTCCTAACGATTCTGATTTAAAGAACAAGATCATGGTTTATTTATTAAGCTGAGTCTTAGCGATAAAAGTTGATGAAAACATTTTTAAATCATAGAAGATAGTAGGTTTTATTCCCTACTTGACTCTTCTAATGGATTGCTTATTTCGCTGCAGTTAAACTTGATGTCTATTGTATTTTATCAGTTTAACATTGTTGAAGACTAATGATAATTTATTCTATATTATCTTAGTCATAATATTTCTTACTGGGCTAGTTGAGCTCACCCTTCTTTCCTTCGTTTCTTCAGAAATGAGAAGCGTGGTAGAGACTAGTCGGGGAACGGAGTGACGGTCCAGATGATAGCATTAGTAGTCCTCATTATTCTGTTAAATAGTGTGACAATAAATGTAATGAGGACTCCATTGGGTGTGGATATTGTCTAGATGACAATATTCTTATTAAAACTCTCAGTTTATGTTTCGTCGTATTTTACACGACAGCTGTATTATTAAGTTATATTTGAATTCTGTACCATGTATTTGGCGACTCAAGATGGGTGATGAATACCTAATTTTGGGGGCGTCACAATCGTGATATTCAACATACATTTTGGTGGAACAATATGAAGAGCGAGATTGCATAGTTTATCTCGAGGTGTTTTACTTGTCAACGTGTAAAGGCGGAGCATCAAGTGCCTAAGGGTCCATTGCAATCACTTGAGATTCCGAAATGGAAGTGGGAACACATTACTATGGATTTCATTACGGGTCTTCCCACGATTTCTCAAGGCATAAATGCTATTTGGGTTATTGTTGATAGATTAACCAAGTCTGTTCATTTCTTGCCGATACAGGAGACTTATTCCCTTGAACGTCTTGCTCATATGTATGTAAATGAGATTGTAAGATTGCATGGCATGCCAGTATCCATAGTTTCGGATCGTGACCCAAGATTCACTTCACGATTTTGGGTTAGCTTGCAAAAAGCTATGTGCACGGATTTACGATTAAGTTCGGTATACCATCCTCAAACGGACGGACAATCAGAGAGGACTATTCAAACTCTTGAAGATCTATTAAGACTCTGTGTCCTAGATTTCAAAGGGAGTTGAGATAAGTATTTACCATTGGTGGAATTCTCCTACAACAACAGTTATCAGGCAAGTATAGGTGTGGCTCCATTTGAAGCATTGTTTGGACGAAAGTGTCGCTCTCCAATATGTTGAGATGAGGTGGGTGAAGCATTATTGTTGGGACCCGAGTTGGTACGTATGACTACGGAAAAGATTCAAATGATTCGACAACGTATACAAACGGCACAAGATCGACAAAAGAGTTATGCGGATCTTCATCAAAAGGACGTGGAATTTAGTATTGGGGATCATGTATTGTTGCTTAATACTCCATGGAAGGGAGTTATAAGATTTGGAAAGAGAGGAAAGCTCAATCCACGATTTATTGGTTCATTTCAGATTCTTGACCGAGTAGGAAATGTGGCCTATAGACTCGCATTACCTCCAAGTATTTCTCGTGTTCATAATATTTTTCATATATCTGTGCTACGTAAATATGTGAAAGACCCGAACCACGTTATTGAGTTAGAACCGGATGAGATAGCTGAAGACTTAAAGTACGAAGAGGTACCTATCAAGATCTTGGATAGGAAGGAGCATGTCTTACGTACAAAGGTCATACCACAAGTCAAAGTTTTGTGGAGGAACCATGCTATTAAGGAAATGACATGGGAGTTGAAAACGGAAATTAAAGCGAGGTATCCTCACCTTTTCGAAACACCAGGTACATACGTCAATTTCGAGAACGAAATTTCATAAGGAGGGGAGGTTGTAAGACCCCAACTTATTATTAATGAAATTGAATTTCCTCTATTTATTATTTTGAAATAGTAAGGGTTGATTTGATTAATGTGGTTAGTTATGGGTAAAATGCACAAATATTTTAAATAAGCAAGTGGTTATAAAATATTCATTGTTGTCGAGGAATATTCATTTGGTCGTGGAATATTCTTACTGTCGGAGAATATTAAATGCGATGGCGCATGACCTTGAGGTGTGCCCATAACTGAAAAAGCGATTGGATGAAGAAAACGACAAGAATAAGTTGTTTATAAATAACGGCGTAGTTGTTACCGTTAATATTGTTCGAATACTTGGTGGTTAAAACACAGTAGAACACGGTATTGCACCAATTATTGATTCTTATGTAAGAAGGCACTACTCAATAATTGTTACAGTAATTACTGTTCAATATTTTATTGATTCAATAATTGCTTCGTTAATATATTATATTGTTATTGTTTCAATAATTATCACTACACAGTATTTTCCATTATCAGATCAATAATTCATATTATTTGAATAATATTATTAGATAACATTATTGGCAATGTCTAGAAAGTCGCATACAAGGAGATGTTTGGTCACCTAATTGCTTTACCCGAAGAAGGAGAAATCCTTTATGGAAAGCTCCTTCCGGGAGCAGATGCGGTTGTCGATATTGTGATTACGTAATATTATTTATTAATAATTAATTATTTATTTATATGATAAGAAAAATATTCATTTTATGTGGATATAGATGGAGAAAATTTTAAAGTGACAATTGTTAAAAAATTGATATTTTATCTTTTCTCGATAAAATAATTCATTTAAATATATTATTATATTTTAATAATATAATAATGGTGATATTTTTACAATGAATGTGGGATATATGAATATATGAGGAGGAAGAGTATTTTTGTTGCAAAAGTTATTTAAAACATGTTAAACATGTCAGACCCCAAATAATTAATAAATGAAATTTAATTTCCTCTAATTATTATTTTGAAATAGTAAGGGTTAATGTGATTAATGTGGATAGTTATGGGTAAAATACGCAAATATTTCAAAATAAGTAAGTGGTTATAAAATATTCATTGTTGTCGGGGAATATTAAATGCGACGCCATTTGCCATATATGTGGGCCCCATAACTGAAAAGCGATTGGAGGAAAGAAAGCGACAAATATAAGTTGTTTAAAAAATAACGGTAGTAGTTATTCTTTATTTAATCGTTGGAATACCGGTGGTTAAAACACGATGTCTGGCGTTGTTGACAAGAAGACACCAGTATTGCACCAATTATTGACTCTTACGTAAGAAGGCACTACTCAATAATGGTTACGTAATTCTTTATTCGGTATTTTATTGGTTCAATAATTATTGCATTGATATTTTATATTCTTCATTGTTTGATAATTGTCATTCATTACGATTATTTTTCATTATCGAAGCAATAATTCATATTATCTGAATAATATTATTAGATAACATTATTGGCAATGTATAGAAAGTTACATCTAAGGAGAGGTTTGGTCACCTAATTGCTTGTATTTAGTAAGGAGAAATTCTTATTGAAAGCCCCTCTTTCCTCGAGGGCTCGTCAGTTATCGATATTGTGATTACGTAATATTATTTGTGAATAATTAATTATTGATTCATATGATGAGGAAAATATTGATTTTATGTGGATATAGATGGAGAAAATTTTTAATGTGACAATTGTTGAAAATTAAAATTTTATCTTTTTTACGATAAAATAATTCATTTAAATATATATATTATTATATTTTAATAATATAATAATGTTGATATTTTTACAACAAATGTGGAATATATGAGTATCTGAGGAGGAAGAGTATTTTTGTTGCAATAAATATTTAAAACATGTTAAACATGTCGGTGGACCCCATTTATTAGTGAAATTTGATTATAATTTCTAAAATCGCTTGGTTTGTGGATTAGGTCAATTTCGCTTGGAATTTGGAAAACCTTTTCTTCTGCAAAGTTGTAGAGAATTGAATTTCCTATAAAAAGTCGCGAGATTTGAATTTTCTGACAAAAGGGATATTTATTGTGAATTATTGAAGTTCTGAAGCTCCGAAATAATTAATTTTTGGAAGTTTAAATTATTGTAAATAATAAAAACGTTTTTAACAAGGTAGGTGTGCCCACTAGCATGAAAAAGAATTTGAGATCAGATTGTCCAAGGTGTGCGTGAAGATTATATATATATATATATTAATATTTTAATAAATTTTCTGCTTTGGTGTTACAAGCATTTTCCTATAAATAGGGTGCTTGGGTTAGAATTGAAAATCACACCGTAAACTGAACTTTTTCTCTCTATATTATCGAGCGTATTCTTGTGAGTATTTTGAGTATACTTTGAGTATTGCTATACGGTGAATGTTCGAGTTATAGCTTTATATCCGAAGATTCTAGTTAAAGATTGTCTTTCCGAGGTAAGGGATATTATTTTTTTTTCGTAATGATATTATTTCTTCAATATCATTATCTTTGAAATATTGATCTGAAGTTTTTTTATCAAATTTGGAACTTTTGGTGTTTGAGATCTTATTCACGTATCTGACAGACTATTCACGATATCGATAATTATTCACGAATACGGCATTATTCATCGAAAAATAAAAATTTTCCCTTTTCGTCTAAAATATCTATTGTGGATACTAGCTTTGATTGTATCCATGTTTTGATCATTCTTGAATTTTACACTATTATGATTATTTTTGAGGTATTTTGGGACGTGGATAAAACAAAGTCACGAATCCTTAATCCTTGTCATTTTGATTCACGGATTCGTTTCTTTAAAAATATTTTCATCATCCTCGGTCTTAAATGATGATATTATGGAATATCTTTGGCTTGTAGTGCAAAGATGAATGATTTTCGATGAATATCTTTGGCTTCTGTAGGTGCAAAGATGAATGAATCGATGAATATCTTTGGCCCGTAGTGCAAAAGATGAGCAGTGTTTAGATGAACATGACCCAATGGTGAATGTCCTGGCACAGTAGTGTGAGGATGAATATATGATTCGGATATATATTGATTGATGTTACTGAGGATAAAAATATTGATGATGGATCATTAAATTCATTGATATTAGTAGATTTCATCCTCTACGTAACTCTTCTATGAATTAATATTTTCATCTTGCAGTATTGATTTAAAACTTATTTTGCCTATTGTATTCTATTAGATTTTTTTTCCTGTTGAAGACTAACGATAATTTGTTTCAGTATTATCTTAGTCATAATATTCTTCTTTGGGCTAGTTGAGCTCACCCTTTTCCTTTTTGTTCCATTTTTCTTCTTAGGAGGCGAGAATGTAGCGAGTATGCAGTTGGGGTATGGAATGATGGTTTTAGAGAGTTGTTTAGTAGTCCTCACCATTTTACGTAAAATAATGTATCAATAATTATGATGAGAATTTATTTGTATGTGGATATTGTTTAGATGGCAATATCTGTATTTAAACTCACAGTTTTATTGTTGTAATAATAAAGTTGTAGTTGTTTCTGTACCATGTATTGACAACTCAGAATGGGTGATGTATACCTATTTTGGGGGTGTCACAGTTGGTATCAGAGCTTAGGGATATGATCTATGGCGGAGATCGGGGAATAGAACTAGGAAGGGAGAGACGAGTAAATCCTTCGCTAGTGTGTCCTACCTAAGCTTATTTGTTAGTTGGTCAGTATATAAGGATATTATGTGATATATTGATTTGCTTAATTAACCCTTGTTTTATGACAGTATTTGAGAATGTCGACTGAGAATATTAACAATGGAAATGAGACCGTGGAGACGCATGTACTCACCAACGAGGAGAACGTGCAACAGACTGGTAATGTTCCTCCTGTGAACAACACCACGAAGCAGATAATGAACGAGGGGATGTTTAGAAGCTTTTTGTAGTTCATGCAAAATCAGACGAGGGAGACTCGTGTTCAAAACATAGGAGGAAATGATAGCAATTCACGGGTTGTCACAGCCAAGCAGTTCAAAGAGTTGGGACCACCAGAATTTAAGGGAAAGCCTGATCCGATCATGGCGGAACCATGGGTCAAGCAAATTATCAAGATATTCGATGTCTTGGGATGCACGGAGGAACAGAAGGTTCCATTTGCCACCTTTATGTTCCGTGGCGAGGCAGACTACTGGTGGGAGTCTCATGGGTTGCACTCCATCCAACAAGATTTCAAAGATGTCTTGGGAGACGTTTCAGAAACTATTTAATGACAAATACTTTCTTGAAAGTGTTTGTCATATGAAGGAAGTGGAGTTTATTAGACTAGAGCAGAACAACATGACGACGGTGTCTCAGTACGAGGCGAAGTTTGCAGAGTTATCCAGGTTTACACCTCATTTGGTGGAGAATGAGGAACGTATGACGCGGATGTTTTTGAGAGTTTTGAAACCGTAAGTCGCCAAGATCTCATCTCTCATAAATTTTCTCTTTATTCAGATGTTGTTAATAGGGCTCAATTGTTAGAAGCGAGATAACGAAAGTACGGCCAACCGAGGTACCACAATCGAGGATCATCTAGGAGATAGCGAAATCAACAAAACAACAATAACCAAATGGAGAAAAGAAAAGACGGACAAAATGGTAACCACTTTGGTGGTAATCATGGCCATGAAAATAGAAGAAGAAGCGAGTTAGGAGGTGATTTTAAAAGAGGAGATTTAACAACGACCGTATGTGAAGACGAGCAGTGCACAAGAAAGAATCCTGGTTCCAAGGAGGAGAAACGACCACCCATTATATGCTATAAATGCGGAAAGAGGACATATCGACCAAAGCGCCCACAACAGATCCATGTATGCTATAATTGTGAAAAGGAAGGACATATTGCTCGAGATTGCACGCATGGCGAAACCTAGTTCATGATGGGACGGTGACTCAAAAAGATCGTCTCCAGGAAAAGTCAATCAGTTCTGGAAGAGCATTTGTTGTGGTTTGGTCAAAACGCGAGGAACCCAAACGAGGTGATCACGGGTAAGCTATTTATAAATTCTTGTGAAGTTTATACTTTACTAAATACCGGTGCTACCCATTCATTTATCTCTCCTACTTGTGCTCAACGTTTAAATTTGACTCAGGAAAAATTAGACTTTGACTTTATCTGTGGAAACTCCGTTAGAGAAACTTTCATCACATCCATTTGTTTATAAATCTATACAATCCAAGTTGGCACCCCTTATCTTACCCGTTGACCTTATCTCTTTAAAGATACTTGCTTTTGATGTAATTTTAGGGATTGATTGGTTAACTACTCATCATGCCAAAATTGATTATTTTCGTAAGGTTGTTAGTTTTCATATTCTAATCAAACTGTTGTTCAATTCGTGCAACTAAACCATTAAAATCAATCAACGTTATATCTAATCATAAAGCGATTCGTTTATTGAAAAGCGGATGTCAAGCTTTCTTAGCCCATGTTATGGATTTGAATAAATACACGTCAAAATTGAATAATATTCCTGTTGTTATTAACTTTCCTGGACGTATTTCAAGAACTTTTTTGATTCACCCCCGTAACGTGAAGTTGAATTCTTTATTGACCTTGAACACAGTACAAAGCCCATTTCTAAAACCCCATATCGAATGGCTCTATTGAACTTCAGGAGTTAAAGGTCCAACTGTGAATTGTTGGACATCGGTTTCATTCGCCCTAAGACATCTCCTTAGGTGCTCCTCTGCTTTATTCGTAAAGAAGAAAGACGGGAGTATGCGACTTTGTATTGACTATCGGGAATTGAACCATGTCACCATCAAGAATAGGTATCCCTCACCTCGTATTGATGACTTGTTTGACCGATTGCAAGGACACAATTCTTTTGAAAAATCGATCTTCGATTCCGGATATCATCAAATTTGAAAAATTAATCGAGGATATTCTAAAGGCGCCTTCGAACTCGGTATAGGTATTATGAATTCTTAGTTATGTCTTTCGGATTGACTAATGCTCCTGCGGCTTTCATGGATATGATGAATCGAGTATTCAAAGAATATTTGGATAAATTCGTTGTTGTCTTTATTGATGACATCCTCATATATTCCAAAAGCCGTGAAGATCATGAGCACCATTTGAAGCTAGTACTCCAAAGGCTTCGTGAAAATAAGCTATATGCTAAGTTGAAGAAATGCGAGTTCTGGCTTGAGGAAGTAGCATTCCTTGGGCACGTGGTGTCAAAACATGGAGTATCTGTTGACCCGGCGAAGATTGAAGCAAGACAAAGTTAGAGACAACCAAGCAAAAGTGATCAAGACGTAGCTTTTTGGGTTTACTTGTTATTATCGGAGATTCGTGGAAGGGTTTTCTCGAATCGCTACTCTGTTAACTCATCTGACTCGAAAGGATACAAAATTCATATGGAGCGAGGAATGCGAGAAGAGTTTCCAAGAGCTTAAGAGAGACTCATTTTAAGACTGTTCTAACAATACCATCTCGTACGGATGGATTTGTTATCTACACGATGCTTCGGGCAAAGGGTTAGGATGTGTTCTCATGCAACATGGGAAAGTCATAGCCTATGCCTCATGACAACTTAAAGAATATGAGAGGAATTATCCTACTCATGATCTAGAGTTAGCAGTGAGCTGCCGCTTAAAGATCCTGAGGCACTATCTATATGGGGAGAAAGTGGAGATATATTCGCACCATAAAAGCCTTAAATATTTCTTCACTCCAAAAAAAAGAACTTAACGTCACGGCAATGACGACGTTGGCTCGAGCTATTGAAAGACTACTTAATCGCACTATTCAATACCATCTTGGAAAAGCGAACGTGGTAGGTGACGCGTTAAGTAGAAGATCATATCGCAGAACGAGTGTGATGATGTCAAGTATACGATAGAGCCAACTTTAATAGAAAAAGTTAAGGTTGCTCAAGCCACCCGAGGCCGAGAGCTAATGCATATGAAGAAGAAAGTACAAGAAGGTGCTATTCCTAAGCGAGAATTGATGAAGAAGGAATACTTGAGTCCACTCCGGACTTTGTGTTCTAACGATTTCGATTTGAAGTACAAGATCATGATGGAGGCACACAATACACCATTTGCAATCCATCCTAGAAGTACTAAAATGTATCGTGATCTTGACATACATTTTGGTGGAACAATATATGAAGAGAGATTGCAAAATTTATCTCAACATGTTTAACTTGTCAACGTGTAAAGGCCGAGCATTAAGTGCCTAAGGGACCATTGCAACCACTTGAGATTCCGAAATGGAAGTGGGAACACATTACCATGGATTTCGTTACGGGTCTTCCCACGGTTTCTCAAGGCATAAATGTTATTTGGGTTATTGTTGATAGATTAACCAAGTCGCACATTTCTTGCCGATACCGGAGACTTATTCTCTTTGATGTCTTGCTTAGTATGTATGTAAATGAGATTGTGAGGTTGCATGGCATGCCAAGATCTATAGTTTCGGATCGTGACCCAAGATTCACTTCAAGATTTTGGGTTAGCTTGCAAAAAGCTATGGGTGGAGTTCTGATTGATTCGTAAGCATACCATCCTCAAACGGACGGACAATCAGAGAGGACTATTCAAACTCTTGAAGATTTATTAAGACTCTGTGTCATTGACTTCAAGGGTAGTTGGGAGGAGTATTTACCATTGGTGGAATTCTCCTACAACAACATTTATCAGGCAAGTATAGGTGTGGCTCCATATGAAGCATTATATGGACGAAAGTGTCGCTCTCCAATATGTTGGGATGAGGTGGGTGAAGCAACATTGTTGGGACCCGAGGAGTTAAGACGCGATATGACTCACCGAAAAGATCCAAATGATTCGACAACGTATACAAACGGCACAAGATCGACAAAAGAGTTATGCGGATCTTCATCGAAAGGATGTGGAATTTAGTATAGGGAATCATGTATTGTTGCGAGTTGCTCCATGGAAGGGAGTTACAAGATTTGGGAAGAAAGGAAAGCTCAATCCACGATTTATTGGTCCATTTCATTTTTTGTCCAAAATATCTATTATGGATACTAGCTTTGATTGTATCTATGTTTTGATCATTCTTGAATTTTACTTCACCACGATTATTTATGAAGTATTTTTAAACTTGGATTGTGTAAGACCCCAACTTATTATTAAATAAAATTGAATTTTCTCTATTTATTATTTTGAAATAGTAAGGGTTGATTTGATTAATGTGGTTAGTTATGGGGTAAAATGCGCAAATATTTCAAATAAGCAAGTGGTTATAAAATTTTCATTGTTGTCATGGATTATTCATTTGGTCGTGGAATATTCTTACTGTCGGGGAATATTCGTACGACGGCGCAGCCTTGTGTGGGCCCCATAACGGAAAGCGATTGGATGATGAAAATGACAAGAATAAGTTGTTTATAAGTAACGGCGTAGTTGTTACCGTTAATAATGTTGGAATACTCGGTGGTTAAAATACAGTAGAACACGGTATTGCACCAATTATTGATTCTTACGTAAGAAGACACTACTCAATAATTGTTACAGTTGTTACTGTTCAATATTTTATTTTATTGATTCAATAATTGCTGCGTTGATATTTTATATTATTGTTGGTTCAATAATTGTCACTACACAGTATTTTTTTCATTATCAGATCAATAATTCATATTATTTGAATAATATTATTAGATAACATTATTGGCAATGTCTAGAAAGTTCGCTCAAGGAAAGGTTTGGTCACCTAATTGCTTGCGCCAAGATGGAGAAATCCTTATTGAAAAGCCCTCTTTCTCGTGAAGCTATGCGGTTCATCGATATTGTGATTACGTAATATTATTTGTGAATAATTAATTATTGATTTATATGATAAGGAAAATATTCATTTTATGTGAATATAGATGGAGAAAATTTTTAATGTGATAATTGTTGAAAATTGATATTTTATTTTTTCCGATAAAATAATTCATTTAAAAATATTATTATATTAATATAATAATGGTTATATTTTTACAATGTATGTGGGATATATGAGTATATGAGAAGGAGGATTATTTTTGTTACTAAAAATATTGAAAACATATTTTTCATGTTTGTGGACCCCATTTCTTGACTGAAATTTGATTATAGCTTGTAAAATCGTCCGTTTTTGGATTTCGATCAACTTCTGTTTGGAATTTGGAAAAATTTAAACTTACAAAGTTGTAGAGAATTGAATTTCCTATGGAATGGACATAAGATTCGATTTTTTCTGATAAAAGGGCTATTTATTGTGAATTATTAAAATTCCGAAGTTCCGTAATAATTAATTTTTGGAGTTTAAAATAATTATTTTAAGAAAAACATTTTTTTTACACTTGGGTGGGCCCCACATGAATGTTAAGTGTAAGACCCCAACTTATTATAAATAAAATTAAATTTTTCTTTATTCATTATTCTAAATTAATAAGGGTTAATTTGATATAATTCTTTGGTTATGGGTGAAATGTGAAAAGTTTACAAAATAAAGCAAAGTGGTTATAAAATATTCGTTATTATGTGGGGAATATTCGTTTGGTCGTGGAATATTCTTTTTTGTCGGGAATCTCCGCATTTACTGCCTTGATCATTAGTGGGCCCCATAACTAAAAAAAACGGTTGGATGAAGGAAAATGACAAAGATTGAGTTTTATAAATAACGACGTAAATTATTACGAATTAACACTTTGTTGGGTTACGGTGGTTAAAATCTGAATCTGCTGTGGTTGCACATAAAGAAGATTACCGGTATTGCAAGCATGAGATTGTTGAATTATTGATCCTTACGTAAAGAAGGCACTACTCAATAATTGTTACAGAATTCTTGTTCATTATTTTATCTTATTGATTCAATAATTCTTTGCATTGATATTTATATTATTATTGTTTCAATAATTGTCATTACACAATATTTTCCATTATCAAATCAATAATGCATATTATTTGAATAATATTATCGAGATAACATTATTGGCAATGTCTAGAAAGTTACGTCAAGGAGAGGTTTGGTCACCTAATCAAGGCCAAGTAAGGAGAAATCCTTATTGGAAAGCCCCCTCTTTCCGGGAACTACGGTTGTCGATCTTTTGTGATTCGTAATATTATTTTGAATAATTAATTATTGATTATTATGATAAAGAAAATATTTATTTGGATATAGATGGAGAAAATTTTTAATGTGACAATTGTTGAAAATTAATATTTTATCTTTTTTTCGATAAAATAATACATTTAAATATATTATTTTAATAATATATTAACTGGTGATATTTTTATAATGATTGTGGGATATATGAGTATATGAGGAGGTAGAGTATTTTGTGGCATTAAATGTTTAATATATGTTTTGTGTGTCGGTGGACACAATTCTTGAATAGAAAATTGATTATAATCGTAAAATCGTCTGCTTATGGATTTCGGTCAATTTTTGTTTGGAATTTGGAAAATTTTCTTCGCAAAGTTGTAGAGAATGGAATTTCCCATGGAAATTCAGCGAGTTTCAATTTTTACGATAAACGAGCTATTTTCATTTAATTATTGAAGTTTAGGAAGATAAAATAATTTTTTTATTAATTATGGTGGGACCCACTTTTGGTGGGTGTTGAATGCACATGGTCATTGAAATTTTCAGCATTGAGGGGCATTGAAATTTGAAATGCATGCGAGGAATTGGTTTATAAATAATATTAATTTATTAATTTAGTCTCCTTTTATGCTCTAACATTTTCCTATAAATAGAGGGCTAAGTTAGAATTGAAAATCACACCGTAAACTAAGTTTTTTCTCTTCTCTCTCTATATTATCGAGCGTATTCTTGTGAGTATACTTTGAGTGTTGCTATATACTATATGAAGTTTCACAAGACTATATCGAAATTGAAATTGTAAGATACGGTTATTTTGAGGTAAGGGTATTATTTTCTTCTTAAATGATATTTTTTCTTCAATATCATTATGTCAAGTATTGGTGAACTTTTATCAAATTTGGAACTTATTGTGTCGGGGTTTCTTATTCACGATATAAGACCTATTCACGATCATTTATAATTATTCACGATATCAAGACTATTCAATCGAAAAATAAATTTTTTTTTTTTTTTGTCCAAAATATCTATTCGGATATTAGCTTTGATTGTATCCATGTTTTGATCATTCTTGAATTTTACACCAATATGATTATTTTCAAGTATTTTTGGACATGGGTAAAAACAAAGTACTTAATCCTTAATCCTTAATCCTTGTCATTTTGTTTCAATTGGATTCGTTTTTTAAAAATATTTTCATCATCCTCACCCTAAATGGTGATATAAATGAATATCTTTGGCTGTGTAGTGCAAAAGATGAGCAGTGTTGAGATGAACATGACCAATTGGTGATATATAAATGAATATCTTTGGCACCGTAGTGCAAAGATGATTAAAGATGTATATTGATTGTTATTACTGTGGATAAACTATTGATGATGGACTTTTAAACCTTAGAAGACAGAGAATTCTTTCTCTACGTGACTCTTTCTAATGGATTGTTTGCTCCATTGCATTTGTTGATCTAAAACTTGTTGTCTATTGTATTCTATTAGATTTTTCTCGTTGAAGACTAACGATAATTTGTTGTATATTATCTTAGTCATAATATTCTTTTATTGGGCTAGTTGAGCTCACCCTTTTCCTTTTTGTTCCATTTTTCTTCCTCGTGAGGTGAGAACATAGCAGGATCGAGTCTGGGTATGGAGTGATGGTTCTAGGAAGATGTTTTAAATTATCCTCACTACTTACGTAAAATAGTGTATGAATAATTAATGAGGACTTATTTGGGTGTGTATATATGCTCTGTAAGACAATATTTGTATTCAAACTCACAAATTGTATTGTCGTATTCTACACGCGACATATGTATTAAGTTGTAGTTTGCTTTCATACCATGTATTTTGGCGACTTCAGAATGGGTGTTGTATACCTATTTTGGGGGCGTCACGGTTGGTATCGAGCTTAGGATATGATCTCTGGCGGAGATCGGGGAATAGAACTAGGAGGGGAGAGACGAGTAAATCCTTGCCGCTAGTGTGTCCTACCTAAGCTTATTTGTTGGCTCATTCATAATATAGGATATTATGTGATATGTTAATTTGTTTAATTAACCCTTGTTTTATGGCGATTTAAGAATGGGCACGAGAAGCGTTAACAATGGAGTTTATGAGACTCGTGGAGACGCCAGACTCACCAACGAGGAGAAGCGTGCAACAGTCGGGCAATGTTCCTCCTATGAACAACGCCATCGAGCAAATGATGAACGACGGATGTTTAGAAGCTTTTTTGCGAGTTCATGCAAAATCGTACAAGGAGACTCGTGTACAAAATACGGGTGGAAATGATGGCAATGCACATTCGTCACAACAAGCGGTTTAAGGAGTTGGGACCACCAGATTTCCATGGAAAGCGGATCCGATCAAGGCGTAAACGTGGGTTAAGCAAATTACCAAGATATTCGATGTCTTGGGGTGCACGGAGAAGAATGTTCCATTCGCCACCTTTATGTTTCGTGGTGAAGCAGACATTGGTGGGAATCATGTAAGCGCACTCACCAGACATGCACTTAACATGTCTTGGGAAAGATTTCAGAATCTGTTCAATGACAAGTACTTTCCAGAAAGTATTCGCTATATGAAGGAGGTAGAGTTTATTAGACTCTAATGTAACAAATAGCGGTGTCTCAAAGACGAGGCAAAGTTCGCAGAGTTATCGAGGTTTGCACCTCATTTGGTGGAGAATGAGGAACGAATGACGCGTATGTTTCGAGAGGTCTAAAACCAGAGATTCACAATACCTTATCTCTCATAAATTTTCTCTCAGATTCGGATGTTGTCATGAGCTTCGATTATTAGAAGCGAGATAGTGAGTATACTCAACCGAGGGACCCAATCGGGGTAGTCATCGAACGATGATAACCCGGCGAGGAGAGAAAGAATACGGACAAAGCAGAACCACTCGTGTGGTAATCGTGGACATGATAATATGAGAGGTGACTCAAGTGGAAATTTCGAAAGAGAAGATTCAACAATGACGGGAAGATATCAATGAGCAAAGACCAAAGACCAACAACAAATGCTAGGGGGGAGGAGAACGACCGCCGGTTAGATGTTACAAATGCGGAAGGAGGGACATATCATTCAAACTGTCCCACAACAATCCAAGGTATGTTACTATTTGTGGAAAGGAAGGCCACATCGCCGAGATTATACTTATCGCGAAACCAAGTTCAAGCAGGAGTGGTGATTCCAAGGGTCATTCCGGATAAGTCGAAATCGGCGGTTCTCGGAAGAAGCGTTTGTCGTGGATTGGACAAAAGCGTGAGGAACCCAAACGAGGTGATCACGGGTAAGTTTAATCTTGAATTCTTGCGAAGTTTATACCTTACTAGATAATTTGTTCTACCCATTCTTTTATCTCTCCGCTTGTGCTCAACGTTTAAACTTGACTCGGAGAAATTAGATTTTGATTTATCTCGTTGAAACTCCGTTGGGTGAAACCTTCGTTACATCTACGGTTTATAAATCTTGCATGATCCAAGTTGGCACTATCACATTACCATTGATCTTATCTCTTTAAAGATACTTGCTTTTGATGTGATTTTAGGAATTGATTGGTTAACCACTCATCATGCCAAAATTGATTGCTTTCGTAAGGTTGTTAGTTTTCATATTCTAACCAACCCGTCATACGTAATTCAAACCACTAAACCACTAAAATCACCATCCTTTGTCATATCAAGCCACAAAGCTATTCGTTTATTGAAAAACGGATGTCAAGCTTTCTTAGCCCATGTTATGGATTTGAATAAAGACAAGTCGATTTGAATAATATTTTCGAGGTTAAAGAATTTCGATGTATTTCTGAAGAGCTTCCTGGCCTCACCCTTTAACGTGATGTTGAATTCTTTATTGACCTTGAACCGTACAAAGCCCATTTCTAAAACCCCATATCGAATGGCTCCTATTGAACTTCGGAGTTAAAAGTACAACCACAGGAGTTATTAGACATCGGTTTCATTGGCCCTAAAGACGCCTCCTTGGGGTGCTCTCTGCTTTATTCGTAAAGAAGAAAAAAGACGGGAGTATGCGATTTTGTATCGACTATCGAGAATTGAACCATGTCACCATCAAGAATAGTATCCATTACCTCGCATTGATGACCTGTTCGACCGATTACAAGGAGCGCAATTCTTTTCAAAGATCGATCTTCGCTCGGATATCATCACCAAGATTAAAACCGAGGATATTCCAAAGACGGCATTCGAGGACTCCGACACGCATTATGAATTCTTGGTCATGTCTTTTGGATTGACTAATGCTCCCCGCCGCTTTCATGGATATGATGAACCGTGTATTTAAGGAATATTTGGATCGGGTTCGTTGTTGTCTTTATTGATGACATCCTCATCTATTCCAAAAGCCGTGAAGATCATGAGCACCATTTGAAGTCGGTTCTACAAAGACTTCGTGAACACAAGCTTTATGCTGTCAAGAAATGCGAAGTTCGCTCGAGGAAGTAGCATTCCTTGGGCACGTGGTGTCAAAACAAGGAGTATCTGTTGACGCCAAGATTGAAGCAATACAAAGTGGGAGCAACCAAAGTCGGTGGATCAAGACGTGACTTTCGGGCTTAATTGGTTATTATCGGAGATTTGTGGAAGGATTTTCTCGAATCGCTACTCTGATTAACTCGGTGACTCGGAAGGATGTAAAATTCTTATGGAGCGAGGAACGCGAGAAGAGCTTCCAAGAGCTCAAGAGGAGACTCATTTTAAGACTGTTTTCGACAATACCATCCGGTTCGGGATGGATTTGTTATCTCAAACGATGCTTACGGAAAGGGGTTAGGATGTGTTCTCATGCAACATGGGAAAGTCATAGCCTATGCCTCACGATAACTCAAAGAATATGAGAGGAATTATCCTACTCATGATCTAAAATTAGCGGCAAGCAATGATTCGCGTTGAAGATACGGAGACACTACTTGTATGGAGAGAAAGTGGAGATTTATACGGACCATAAAAGCCTCAAATATTTCTTCACCCAAAAGAACTCAACATGCGGCAATGACGTTCATCGGAGTCATAAAAGATTATTATCACACTATTCAATATCATCCTCGAAAGCGAACGTGGTAGTTGATTTATCGAGTAGAAGATCATATGCAAATCTGAGTGCAATATTGTCAACGCAAAGGCCCATTTTATACGATTTACAAAGGATGAAGATAAAATTAAAGACCTGTGGTCCCAGCATGATGATGGCGAATATACGAGTAGAACCGACTTTAATCGATAAAGTTAAAGTTCGCTTTCAAGCTACGGACCGAGGCGATGCGTATGAAGAAGAAAGCAAAGAAGGAGCTATTCCGTAAGCAAGAATTGATGAGGAAGGAATACAATATCCATAGTTTTGGATCGTGACCCAAGATTCACTTCACGATTTTGGGTTAGTTTGCAAAAAGCTATGGGCACGGATTTATAATTCGATTTAAGATACCATCCTCAAACGGACGACAATCAAAGAGGACTATTCAAACTCTTGAAGATCTATTAAGACTCGTGTCCTAAACTTCAAAGGAGTTGGGATAAATATTTACCTTTGGTGGAATTCTCCTACAACAACAACAGTTATCGAGCAAGATAGGTGTGGCTCCATTCAAGCATTATATGGGACGTAAGTGTCGCTTCTCCAAAGTATGTTGGGATGAGGTTGGTGAAGCAACATTGTTGGGACCAGAGTTGTACGTATGACTACGTAAAAGATCCAAATGATTCGATAACGATAAAACCAAGACAAGATCGACAAAAGAGTTATGCAGATCTTTATCGAAATGACGTGGAATTTAGTATTGGGGATCATGTATTGTTGCGTGTTGCTCTATGGAAGGGAGTTACAAGGTTTGGGAAAAGAGGAAAGCTCAATCCACGATTTATTGGTCCATTTCAGATTCTTGACCGAGTAGGAAATGTGGCCTATTGAATCGCGTTACCTCCAAGTATGTCTCGTGTTCATAATGTTTTTCACATACCTGTGCTATGTAAATATGTGAAAGACCCGAACCACGTTATTGAGTTAGAACTGGATGAGATAGTCGAAGACTTAACGTACGAAGAGGTACTTGTTAAGATCTTGGATAGGAAAGGGCATGTCCTACGCACAAAGGTCATACCACAAGTCAAAGTTTTGTGGAGGAACCATGTTATTGAGGAAATGACCTGGGAGTTGGAAATGGAAATGAAAGCGAGGTATCCTCACCTTTTCAAAACACCAGGTACATACGTCAATTTCGAGGACGAAATTTCGTAAGGAGGGGAGGTTGTAAGACCCCAACTTATTATTAAATAAAATTGAATTTCCTATTTTGAAATAGTAAGGGTTGATTTGATTAATGTGGTTAGTTATGGGTAAAATGCACAAATATTTTAAATAAGCAAGTGGTTATAAAATATTCATTGTTGTCGAGGAATATTCATTTGGTCGTGGAATATTCTTATCGAGAATATTAAATGCGATGGCGCGAAATTGGGTGTGCCCTATAACTAAAAAGCGATTGGATGAAGAAAACGACAAGAATAAGTTGTTTATAAATAAGCACAGTAGTTGTTACCAAGTTAATATATTTTCAATACTTGGTGGTTAAAAACACAGTAGAACCAGATTGCACCAATTATTGATTCTTATGTAAGAAGGCACTACTCAATAATTGTTCTGTGAATTCATCGCTCAATATTTTATTTTATTGATTCAATAATTGCTACGTTGATATTTTATATTATTGTTGTTTCAATAATTGTCACAACACAGTATTTTTTTCATTATCAGATCAATAATTCATATTATTTGAATAATATTAAGGGGAGGTTTGGTCACTTAATCGTAAGGCCAAGATGGAGAAATCCTTATCGAAAGCCCCCTCTTTTCGAGGAACTACTGGTTGTCAATATTGTAATTCTGTAATATTATTTGTGAATAATTAATTATTGATTTATATGATAAGGAAAATATTCATTTTATGTGGTTATAGATGGAGAAAATTTTAAAGTGACAATTGTTGAAAAATTGATATTTTATCTTTTCTGATAAAATAATTCATTTAAATATATTATTATATTTTAATAATATAATAATGGTGATATTTTTACAATGAATGTGGAATATATGAATATATGAGGAGGAAGAGTATTTTTGTTGTAAAAGTTATTTAAAACATGTTAAACATGTCTGTGGGCCCATTTCTTGACTGGAATTTGATTATAGCCTGTAAAATCGCCCGTTTGTGGATTTCGGTCAACTTCTGTTTGGAATTTGGAAAAACTTAAACTTACAAAGTTGTAGAGAATTGAATTTCCTATGGAATGGACATAATATTCAAATTTTTCTGATAAAAGGGCTATTTATTGTGAATTATTGAAGTTTCGAAGTTCTGGAATAATTGATTTTTGGAGTTTAAAATAATTAATTTAAGAAAAATGTTTTTTTTACACTTGGGTGGGCCCCACATGAATGTTAAGCATGCTGAATTCAATCTTCTTGGTGTGCGTAGGAAATTTTTTTAGAAAATATTATTATTTTATTAAATTTTCTACTTTGGTGTTCTAAGCAATTTCCTATAAATAGGGTGCTTATGTTAGAATTAAAAATCACACCAGAAACTGAAGTTTTCTCTCTCTATATTATCGAGCGTATTCTTGTAAGTATTTTTATACTTTGAGTGTTGCTATACGGTGCAAGTTCCTTCAACGTTATATCTGATATTCCAACCAAAAGTATTATTTTTTTCGAGGTAAGGGATATTTTTTTTAAATGATATTATTTCTTCTAATATCATTATGCCGGAATATTGGTAAGATTTTTCTTGTGAAATTCTTGTCTTTTAGTGTCGGGGTTACTATTCACGTATACGACATTATTCATTTAATATATTACATTATTCATAAAAAAATTAAATTTTTGTTTTTCGTCCAAAATATCTATTATAGATACTAGCTTTGATTGTATCCATGTTTTGATCATTCTTGAATTTTACTATGGTTATTTATGAAGTATTTTTGAACTTGAATCGCTTTAAAGTATTTAATCCTTATTATTTGTTTTTTTGTTTCAATTGGATTCGCTTTTTTTTTAAAATATTTTTCATCATCCTCAGGTCTAAAAGATGATATTCTTTGAATATCTTTGGTCTGTTGTGCAAAGATGGTTGATTTTCTTATGAATATCTTTGGCCTGTAGTGTGTAAATATGTACAGTGTTGAGATGAACATGACTAATCGATGAATATCTTTGGCCTGTAGTGCAAAGATGAATATTGATTGATGTTACAGGGATAAAATATTGATGATAGACTTTTAAATTCATAGATTATAGTAGATTTCATTCTCTACGTATCTCATCTATGAAATTATTATTTTCGCTGCGAATATTGATCTGAAACTTGTTGTCTATTGTATTTTATCAGATTTTTTTTCCTGTTGAAGACTAACAATAATTTGTTCTATATTATCTTAGTCATAATATTCTTTACTGGGCTAGTTGAGCTCACCTTTTTCTTTTTTGTTCCATTTTTCTTCTCAGGAGGCGAGAATGTAACGAGTACTAGTTGGGGTATAGAATGAAGGTTTTCGAAAGTTGTTTTAGTAGTTCTCACCATTTTTGTAAAATAATATATCAATAAATGTAATGAGGACTTATTTAAGTATTGATATTGTCTAGAAGACAATATTTGTATTTAAAGTCACAGTTTTTATGTTGTATTAATAAAGTTATAGTTATTTCTGTACCATGTTATTGACGGCTCAGAATGGGTGTTGTATACTTATTTTGGGGGCGTCACAGATTGTTTGAAGTACGAATCCTTAAAATTTATTCTTTTGTTTTATTGGATTCGTTTCTTTAAAATATTTTTCATCATCCTCAGTCCTAAATGATGATATTACTGAATATCTTTGGCCTGTAGTGCAAAGATGGTTGATTTTCTTATGAATATTTTTGGCCCATAGTGCAAAGATGTACAAGTATTGAGATGAACATGACCAACTGATGAATATCTTTGGCCTGTAGTGCAAAGATAAATATTTGATTCAAGATGTATGTTGATTGATGTTACATCGATAAAATATTGATGATGGACTTTTAAATTCATAGATATTAGTAGATTTCATTCTCTACGTAACTCTTCTATGAATTATTATTTCTGCTGCGAATACTGATCTGAAACTTGTTGTCTATTATATTCTATCAGATTTTTCCCTGTTGAAGACTAACGATAATTTGTTTTATATTATCTTAGTCATAATATTGTTTACTGGGCTAGTTGTGCTCACTCTTTTCCTTTTTGTTCCATTTTTCTTCTCAGGACGCGAGAATGTAGCGAGTACTAGTCGGGGTATGGAATGAAGGTCTTAGAAAGTTGTTTTAGTATTCCTCACCATTTTTGTAAAATAATATATCAATAAGTGCAATGAGGACTTATTTGAGTGTTGATATTGTCTAGAAGACAATATTTGTATTTAAACTCACAATTTTCATGTTGTATTAATAAAGTTGTAGTTGTTTCTGTACCATGTTATTGACGACTCAGAATGGGTGTTGTATACCTATTTTGGGGGTGTCACACCTGTCATTAAGGAAGGAGAACGATCACCTATCATATGCTTCAAATGTGGAGGAGAGGGACACATTAGTCCAAACAGCGCGATGCCATCTAAAGCATGTAACAATTATGAAAGAGAAGGTCACCTGACCCGATTTTGTTGCAGTAATCAAGATAAGTCCATTTGGGATGGAGGCATCAAAGGTCAGTCCTGCATAAGACAAAAATCGGTAGTTCAAGGGAGAGCGCTTTGTCGTGACCTCCCGTAGAAAGAAAGGAACCCTAACGAGGTCATCACACGTAAGCTTATCATAAACTCTAAATAAGTATATACCTTATTTGATATCGGTTCTACCCATTCTTTTATTTCTCCTACCTGCGCTCAACGTTTAAATTTGACTCCGAATAAATTGGACCTTGACTTATCTGTTGAAACACTATTGGGAGAAACCTTCATTACATCAACTGTTTATAAGTCTTGTTTGGTTCAAATCGGTACCCACACATTACATGTCGATCTTATTTCATTGAAAATATTTGTATTTGACGTAATTCAAGGGATTGATTGGTTAACTACTCATCCTGCAAAAATTGATTGTTTTCGTAAGGTTGTTAGCTTTCATATTCCTAACCAACCTATTATGCGAATTCAAGCAACCAAACCATTAAAATCAATCACTGTCATCTCAAGCCATAAGGTTATTCGTTTATTAAAAAAACGGATGTCAAGCTTTCTTAGCTCATGTCACGGATCTAAACAAAAATACGTCAGTTTTGAATGATATTTCTATTGTTAATAAATTTCTCGACGATTCCTCAAGAACTTCCCGCCTACCCCAGAGCGTGAAATTGAATTTTGTATCAACCTTGAACCCCAGACAAAACCCATTTCCAAATCCCCATATCGAATGGCTCTATTGAACTTCGTGAGTTAAAGACCCAACCGCAGTAAATCGTTAGACATTGGCTTTATTCGTCCCTAGTACTTCTTGGGGTGCTCCTGCTCTATTCGTGAAAAGAAAGATGGGAGTATGCGATTTTGTGTTGATTATCTGGAGTTGAATCATGTCACCATCAAAAATAGGTACCCTTGCCACGTATTGATGACTGTTTGACGACCGCCACAAGTGGCCAAATTCTTTTCAAAGATTGATCTTCGCTCGGATATCACCAATTGAAGATTAGAACCGGATGACATTCCAAAGACGGCTTTCGTAACTCCTGGGTGACGGGCATTATGAATTCTTAGTCATGTCTTTTGATCGACTAATGCCCCGCCGCTTTCATGAATATGATGAACCGAGTATTCAAGGAATATTTGGATCACTTTTGTGGTCGTCTTTATTGATGACATCCTTATTTATTCCAAAAGCCGTGAAGATCATGAGCAACACTTTATTGATGACATCCTTATTTATTCCAAAAGCCGTGAAGATCATAAGCAACACTTGGCTGATACTCCAAAAGCTTCGTGAATATAAACTTTATGCCAAGTTGAAGAAATGCGAGTTCTGGCTTGAGGAAGTAGCATTCCTTGGGCATGTAGTATCAAGCCATGGAATATCTGTTGACCCAACAAAGATTGAAGCTATTCAAAGTGGGAGCAACCTAAATCAATGGATCAAGACGTAGCTTTTCTGCTTATTGGTTATTATTGGAGATTCGTAGAAGGGTTTTCTTGAATCGCTACTCCATTAACTCATTGACTTTGAAAGATACAAAATTTTATTCAAGAACGAGGAATATGAGAAGAGTTTTCAAGAACTCAAGAGAGACTCATTTTCAAGACTGCTCGACAATACCATCCGCTCGGAGGATTTGTCATCTACAAAGTGATGCTTTCGGCAAAGGTTAGGATGTGTTCTCATGCAACATGGGAAAGTCATAGTTTATGCTTCTCTAATAACTCAAAGAATATGAGAGAAATTATCCTACTCATGATCTAGAGTTGGCAATTCAAGCTTTATCAGACTTAAAATTTGAGGCATTACTTGTATTGGGAGAAAGTGAAGATCTTTACTTAATCATAAAAGCCTCAAATATTTCTTCACTAAAAGAAACTCAACACGCGACAACGACGTTGGCTTCTTTGTTGAAAGATTATGATCATACCATCCAATACCATCCGAAAAAACGAACGTGGTAATCGATTTATCGAGTAGAAGATCATACGCGAGTACGAAAGGCGATATCGACAACGCAAAGGCTCATTTTTGTGTGACTTACAAAGGATGGAGATAGAGTTAAAACTCGAGGATCCATATGATGATGGCGAATATACTGAGTAGAACCGACTTTAATTGATAAAGTTAAAAGTTCGCTTTGTTCTGATCCGGAGTTCGATGCGTATGAGGAAGAAAGCAAGAAGGTGCTACGCCAAGCAAGAATAGATGAAGAGGGAATACTTGAAGTCAACTCCAGACTTTTGTGTTCCTAACCACCCCGATTTAAAGTATAAAATCATGATGGAGTCGCACAAACACACCGCTTTGTAATCCATCTCGGGAGTACCAAAATGTATCATGATCTTCGCTATACATTTTGATGGAGCAATATATAAAGAGAGATAACGCTTTTATCTCAAGGTGTCTAACTTGTCAACGAGTCAAAGCGGGAGCATCAAGTACCAAAAGGTCTATATCAGAACCACTTGAAATTTAGAATGGAAGTGGGAGCACATTACCATGGATTTTGTTATTGGTCTTCCCAAGGTTTCTCAAGGCATAGATGCAATTTGGGTCATTATTGATAGATTGACCAAGTCCGCTCATTTTTACCAATACGAGAAACTTATACACTTGAACGCTTTACTCAGTATGTACATAAACGAGATTGTAAGATCGCATGGTATGCCAAAGATCCATAGTTTCGATCGAGACCCAAGATTCACTTCACGATTTTGGGTTAGTTTGTAAAAAGCTACGGGCACAGACTTACGATTTAGTTAGGCATATCATCCTCGCATCGGACGGACAATTAGAGAGGACTATTCAAACTCTTGAAGATTTATTAAGACTCTCATGTCCTCGACTTCAAGGAAGTTGGGACAAGTTCTTATCGTTGGTGGAGTTTTTCTACAACAACAGGTTATCGCAAGTATTGGCATGGCTCCATTCAAAGCGTTGTATGGAAGAAAGTGTCGTTCTCCAAAGATCTTTGGGATGAGGTGGGTGAAGCAACGTTGTTGGGACCGAGAGTTGGTACGTATGACTACTAAAAGATTCGAACGATCCCAAGAACGATAAAACCTCATATAAGATCGATTAAAAGAGTTATCCGATCTTCATCGAAAGGACGTGGAATTCGATATATGGAGATCATGTGTTGTTACGTGTTGCTCCATGAAAAGGAGTTACGAGATTTGGAAAGAGAGGAAAGCTCAATCCTCGATTCATTGGCCCATTTTAATCCTTCGATCGAGTAGAGAATCGTGGCCTATAGACTCGCTTTATCTGCCAAGAGGTTCATGTTCAAATCTTGGATAAGAAGGAACATATTCTACGCTCCAAGGCACTACTCAATAATTGTTACAATAATTATTGTTTAATATTTTATTGATTCAATAATTCGTACGTTGATATTTTTTATTTAATAATTGTCATTACACAGTATTTCAAATTATCAAATTAATAATTCTTTTAAATATATTATTAGAATATTATATTATAGTAGTATGATTTTATTTAGATGATAGTATGTTTTTTTTATATAATTTGAATGGTAACATTATTATAATAAAATGGTATAAAAGTAAAATGAGGTGGAAGAGAACAGTTTGAATTTGAATTCTGATGATGTAAGCGATGATGTCATTGGAATGATGAGGTAAGCAATGATGTTATCGGAAGGATGATGTAAATGATGTCATTTGATCGATGATGTAAGCAATGATGTCATATGATCGATGATGTAAGCGATGATGTTATAAATTATGGCGAAAAGACTATTTTACCCTTACTCTACCAAGATTATAAATAGAAGCTCATTCCTTCATTATTTTTCACGAATTCACTAAAGTTTTAGAGCGAGAAAGAATAGAGAGAATAAGAGAGAAAGAAGAAGAATCTTTTGTTATTACAATATTGCGGTATCCAATTTTCTACTAAGGTAAGGGGTATTATTTTTTTCTTATTCATGAAGAGAACTTCTGTTATTCCATTCTTTATCATTATGTTGAATAACTTTTATCATGCCAAGCACCGCATACATGGTGAAATTCTTCCGTTATTCCATTTTTATTATTCTGGTTGGAACATCTTGCTTGGCATGCTACGCATGACACGGGTTCCGTTATTTATTATTCTGTTGGAACATCCTCGGGCCGCAAGGCTTACGCACGACCGGTTCCATTATTTATTATTCTGTTGGAATATCTCGTCTTGTAAGGCTTCAATGCACGCGTGACCTGTTCCGTTATTTATTATTCCGTTGGAATAACTCCATTCGTGTGGTCTATCGATGCTCGGTGATTTCTTTTGTTATCCCATTCTTTATTATACTCAATTGGTTAAAGTTTTGACTTCTATACTCCATGAAATTAATGGAATATCCTTGATATTTGCGCTTCATCCAGTATCTTTTCATGGAAATATTCTTTTGAGCATTCTTGAGTTTTCTCTACAAAGAAGTATCATGTGGACAATTTGGATGCTATTAGTTCCTGGATAAATTAATTCTTGAACTTGTTTTATTGAATTCTTATATCATTGTCATCATCCTCATGTTTATATTATATTGAAAGTCATATGTGGCCTGTAGTGCATAGATGGACTTGGTATGATTATGACCAGTGATTATTTGGTGTAATAATGACCGTAATGTTATAAATGATGTGGAAAAAGTCCTCATTAGCCCGTAATGCATTGATGGACAGTTGTTGGCATGATCATGACCATTGATGAATACACAAATATCCTTAGCCGTAGTGCATGGATAATTTGTGGTTGTGATACTAATGAATATCCTTGGCCGTCAGAAAAAGGGATGATGTGGATTATTTATTAAATTTGAGTCTCAAATGATAAAAGTGATGAAAAACCTTTTAAATCAAAAAAGATAGTAGATTTTATTCTCTACTTGACTCTTTTAATGGATTGTTTGTTCCGCTGCAGTTAAACCTGATGTTTGTTATATTTTAATAGTTTAACATTGTTGAAGGCTAATAATAATTTATTCTGCATTATCTTAGTCATAATATTTCTTACTGGGCTAGTTGAGCTCACCCTTTCTTTCACTGTTCTCTTCAGGAAATGAGAACGTAGCTGGGACCAGTAGGGGAACGGAGTGACAGTCCAGATGATAGTTTTAGTAGTCCTCACTTTTCTATTAAATAGTGTGAAAATAAATGTAAAGAGGACTCTTTTGAGTGTGGATATTGTCTAGATGACAATATTCTTATTAAACTCTAAGTTTACGTTTTGTCGTATTTTACACGACAGCTGTATTATTAAGTTGTATTTGAAGTTTGTACCATGTATTTGGCGACTCAAGATGGGTGATGTATACCTAATTTGGGGGCGTCACAAAAGTAGCACTTTGATAGTAGAGTGACTTTACGTTTGCAGTAAGTAGGGTGACTTTACTTTTTTACTCTATGATACTAGAGTGATTTTGATTTTTTCTCTACAATAGTAGAGTGACTGCATATTCGGACCTAAAAATGATTTTTGATAGTTATTGTTTACCATTTTATTTAAACAAAACTAAATCATCTTGGCCAAATATCATAAAAAAAGCCCAAAAATTACATCCATCACATCAAAGATTCCAACAATCATCATCTTCATTCTACAAATTATTCAGAAATTGCCCAAAACTCTAATCAGATAAGCTGTCTAGAAATCTAATTTCTATCATTACATAGATAGCCTAGAAAATTACAATTAAGAAATTTTATCGTTTGTGAAGATGAACATGTAATTAAAAATAAAAATCAAGTTACAATCAAGAGACCTCATGCAAACATTGTCTTAATTTTGCACTCATTCAAATCATCTTTCATACATTTAATTTCAGCATCCACATTCTCTAATTTTCTAATTAGTCCGTGTATTACTACCTTTAAACACTCACACATTGGAGGATCAACCTAAGCGAAGAAATTATTGTTAGAATTTGAGCTAAAATAAAAATGGGTATTAATAATTATTTTAAGTAAATTCACATATCAATGTGTTCTATTCCACAAGTAGATTAAATTGAGTATTTGTAAGCTCAAATCCATGGAATAATGAATGAGATATTAACTCACAAAGATCACCATTGAAAATAATATGTGATAATAAATATATGTGAGAAGTCAAGTCCCATATTGGTTAAGAACTAAAAGTTTAATATGTTTATATAAAAGAAAATTGCTCTTAGGTTTGGGCTCAAGGGGCACCCCACTTTTGTGGAAGAGAGAGGACCAAACCAAGGCTCGGTTCGAATTCACACGTTGAGTCATGTATATAAGTTATTTAAAATTTTAATTAAAAAATTTATTTTAGTATTTATTTAGTTCTATAATCAAAATTGTGTCGTTTTTATTTATTAACATTATACTGTGTCGTTTTGTGAAACATTACCTGCTGAACGGACGCGTATAAACTGCGTCGTTTTGGGAAAGGTTATCTGCTTGAACAGGCGTTGCAAAACTACGTTGTTTTGCCTGAACGGACGCGCCTTTTTTGTTAAAGTATCAAATTACGTCGTTTTTGTTCTGCTGAGCCTAAAACTATGTCGTTTTTTGTTCTGAACGGACGTGCCTTTTCTGTTTAAAGCCAAAACTACGTCGTTTTGGCTTAATCATATCTTTTCAGTGGGTTGTGTCCCTTCTGATAGGTCACTTACCCTATTATAAATAGAGAAGGGGGCTGTCATTTTCATTCATTCATTTCGCAAGCATTCAAGCATAATAGAGCATTCTAGTCTTTATTTATTCATCAGTTTCCTTAGTTAATTTTGAGAGAGAGTCAGAGCATTTCTTTGGTTCGTAAAGTATACTTTTTGTAGTGCTGTTAAATTATACATTGTCATTGTATTATGGAAGACAAATGTTATCAACTTTAAGCACCATAAGAATGACATAATTGTCTTAAAAAAATAGTATCAAGTATTAGTCTTAACAAATTAAATTTTACAGTTTAAGATAAGTTATATATATATATATATATATATATATATATATATATATATATAATTCCCATTCTATTTTACTAACAATTACAACTACCGTGTTGTTGGGAACTTGTGACTCATAATATAGAAACCCTTTCGAAAAGGCTAGTATGTGAATGACGCACAAGCCCATCGTGGTTATCATCAAGGTCGGGGGTTAGTCTTTGGAGCTATCGCTTTAGATTATGGCGCGACCGCTATATTGATTCGGCTTTAATGAATGATGTGCTTATTTGGATCAAATGGACAGAGACTTTCTGGTTGTTAATTGGAAAGGTCATTATGGGTAATTAACCATGAATATGAAGTAGGGTTGAAATAGGATTAGTAGGTATATATACTATCTATTGAAAATCCCTATGTAACCAAGGAATCATCAATAAACAACAAGCCGCCAGTGGAGTACCCAAATTGAGGAACCACGTAAATCTCTTGTGTTCTTCTTAATTCTCTATCGTTTGTGTGCGTGTGTATGATCCTATATTATAACACGTGCCCATCTTCACACCAATTTGGAGAACCAAAAAATCTTCTTTTGGCATTATTTGAGTTTCTCCAACTCGTCTTCATCACTGAATTATTCATACACAAGAAAGTTTGATCCATGAACCCTAATTTCCCCTATTTTTGTTGAGCAAATTTGGTGGAGCATCGACGCTAATGATGAAATTAGGGTTTTCATAAGTTATTCCAGATACGGGAAAGAGGAGAAGAGATTGAAAAGACAAACATACCCCTATCAAATCCACACGTGTGTGAGTTCTGATCACTTTTGATGGATTAAGTCTAAAAAATATTCGTTTTGTTCAGATAAAATGAAATTTAGGGTGTGCTTAGGTACCTTATATAAAATTTTGTATTTGTTGTGTACTTGAGACATCTTTTATGTAGTAATTTTATTTTTATTTAATTATTTCAATTATCTTTTTGAAACTGAGGAGGAAATAGTGCATAGACATTACAGTTATGCATTAATGTTGAAGAATTCTTTAAATTTAAAAATATTACTCCCCTTTGTTCTGCAAACAGTTTATTTGATTTCAGTTATAAAATGGAAAAAATATATTCACATTGAGTTTAAATTTAGAATTCATTGAATTAAAAAAGAGACTATTTTCATAGAACGGAAGAAATAGTTAAGAATTTTTTTTAATATGGAGCTTGAGAACCTATGAATTTTCATGAAAGTAGACCAAAAAAAATAAATTAAAATAAAGAATAATAGAATTAATTGACTACCCCACATTTAATGCATTGTTGGGGTATAATTGTCAACCCAACGCTGAATTGGGAAAATCATATCAACACCCTAAAAATATGGTGAAAGAACCCTTAATCTAATACCTAATTACTTTTAGGCCATAATAATTCTAAAATTTAAAAGAATTTATAATTAATTAAGAAAAATAATATACATATCAATAAATATATTAATATTACTATAAAAATTTATTAAAAAAATACTTTCAACAGAAAACTATAGCAATAGATTAATTTGAAGACTGGTAATTAGCTAGCGGAGCCAAAATTGGTTCAGGATGAACTTCTTATAAATCATAATTTAAAATAATTTATAAATTAATTTTATTTTAATTTATAATTTATTTTAAAATAAATCATTCATTTTGCTGGTCAAAATTGGTTGATAATTTAGGATTCAATTATCACGAAATTAATTTTATAATAAATTAATTGACCAAACTGACCAACTCAGTGCTGACCGCGTAAAGAAAATATTTCCCGACCTGAATCTCCACATTGTATGAATTAATTTCATACTGAACACTCCAGTGATACAGAGCCTTCATTTATTGGAAGCCTCGAATCTTTAATTTGCGGCCGTCAGGTCAGGTGTCAACCATCCTCACTGTTCCTCCTGCGTTGAGAAATTGTCTATCCCTAACGCGAAATAGAAAGATTCCCCCCCAAATTTGTAACTGGTATCGAAACCGGATCAATTCACGAGAGAGGTTTGTGATTGAGTGAGGAGTATTACTGTAAGTCATTCCTTCCCTTCTCTTTCTCTCTCCCAATTTGGATCTGTTTATTTGTACGCGTCTACTTTTGGTGATTTTTTCAATTCCCGGAGTTCCGTGAATGATTCTTTGAACAAACTTTTCTCCATTTCAAATTTCAAGCAAAATCAAATCTATGGCTTGGCGCCGCCTCCTCTACACCACCGCCTGCAAAATCAATTCATCACCTCCACAAAAAACCCCTCTCTCACTTAACCTCCCAAACCCTAAACCCTCTTTTCTCTCCATTTTTGCTACCCATTATTCCACCTCATTCCTCATCACCAAAACTCCCAAAAAACATAAGAAAAAACGCAAGAAAACTGACAGCCCACGAACAAACCCCATCCAACACGAATACCCCCGGATCCCCAAATTCGAAAACATAATCCAACGCGACACCCGCTTCCGATTCCTCATAAAAACCAAAGAATTCCTCTCCAAACAACCCGACCACATCCTCCGTCTCGACGAGGCCGGAAAACTCCACCGGGAACTCGGCTTCCCCCGTGGCCGGAAAGTGCTCCGCTCCATTCAGCGCCACCCGCTTATTTTCCAAACCTACCGCCACACGGATGGCAAAATGTGGTTCGGATATACAGATTTCATGGAGTCTTTACTAGAAGAAGAGCACCTTATGTGGACTAAAATGGAACAGGATAGAGTGAATATAGTGAGAAAGTTATTGATGATGTCTGCCAGTAAGAGAATTCCATTGAGTAAAATCTATCATTGTAGGTTGTTATTTGGAATCCCCGAAAATTTTAGGGATAGGGTTTTGAATTATCCGAATTATTTCAAGATTGAGACCGAGTATGATGGGAAAAGAGTCCTAGAGCTTATGAATTGGGACCCTTCATTGGCTGTGAGCACGTTAGAGAAAGAGTTTTTGGTTGATGAGGATCGAGTGAAAAGGGCATTTAAGTTTCCGGTGAAACATGGGAAGTTGTTGGAGTTGGAAATGGGGGATGAGAGGAAATTGAATTTGTTGAATACACTTCCTCTGGTGTCCCCTTATTCGGATGGGGCAAGTTTGGATCTTTGGACATTGGAAGCTGAGAAGTATAGGGTCGGGGTGATTCATGAGTTTTTGAATTTGACGTTGGAGAAGAGAGCTTCTATACACCATATAGTGGAGTTTAAGGAGGAGTTGAGTCTTACTAAGCATACTTATGAGATGCTTTTGAAGCAGCCTCGGACGTTTTATTTGGGTGGCACCGAGATGAATTGGGTTGTTTTTTTGAAAGATGGTTATGGGGAAGATGGGGATTTGATCATTAAGGATCCCCAACTGGTTTTCAATGAGAAGTTGTATAGGTACGCTGAAATGCAAGAAATTGAATGCGGGACTGAACTCAATAAGATATGATATGTTGCATTGACTTATCAAGTGTATAAAACTTCACTATAAAAGTATATGAAGTAAGAGATTACAAAACTTTCAGGGCACATACTTACAGAGATGGGATATGAAAAATTAATAGTTCAATTCTCAAATGTACACAAGGTAAATTTAGTTGCTCCTTACCTTCAATTTGTTATGTTTGTGTATCAACCGATATCAACATTTATGTCATTACAGATTGTTTGCCTTCATTATGTAACTTCTTGATGCTGCCTTTTATGTATTAATGTGTTGTATGATATACAACTTTTCTTTGTTGGTTGCTATTTATTTAATATGTTATGGTTCTAAGTTGAAGAAACGAATTTGCAAGCAAAAAACGACAGATTTTGATCTGTGTTCTGTTGATCAAACATATGTGCACTATTCTTATATGAATGCCGTAATCTTTTCCTTTGATTTAAGCTTTGGTAATTGTTTTGAAGAAAGTGTATCCAGTTCAATTTTTTTATTTATTTATTATTTAGGGTATGCTATACGTGTTCATAATTAGTGGAAAAGCATAGTATTTCTCAGTATAATATGTTAAGATTAACTTGTATCGAAGATTCTCTCTATTTTATTGTTTTGTTTGAGGTTAAATTAGTGGTGGATGGTGGTTAGTGGAGGATGTGATTTTGTCAAATATGAGTGGTGGAAGTTGTTCTTAATAAATCCTGTTTTGGAAATGAATCAAATGATGTTTTGTTTTCATTCCGTTAATTAACATGCATGCATTTTGATCGAGGGAGTGTGGTCCCATTTTCTGTTTATGTAGATAATGTAATGTAATTAGATAACTTTCCTGTTCTCTTTATTTTTTCAATTCCGACTCTGGCACTGTAAATAATGAGATCTTCTGGAGTACTCTTCTTGTAGGTGCAGTGCGCTCCTTTTTGGAACTCGGAGTTTAACAAGGTGTAGCATCGGGAGACACTGCAGCTGTTTGTGTATATATTATATTATTCATCATTAGTATGTACTAGTATTTATTCTCTCGTATTACTACTATTATTCATCATATTTTATTTTTTCTGTTATCATTTTGTTAAACTAAACATTCAATAAATGTAATGGTAAACATGTAATAAAATTATACTATGTATATATTTTTAATTTTGTAAGTGGGCTATTTTTTGTGGAGTACTAGTTCTTGTTGATTATTTCTTTTTTCAACAGGGTATTATTATTTTTACAAGTAAAAATTAATATCTTTCATTTACTATTCATATTACTTTCGATAAGAACACAGAAAATTTCATTAACATAAAAAAATTACATACGTACATCATTAAAGATAGGAGGCATTATGTTTTTGAATAATAGAACACTTTAAGGATGTAATGAAAATAATTTAGATATTCTACGATGTCGTTTGGTACCATGTCATTGTCACAAGTAATTCCTACTCACATTAACATGAAATAAATCAGAAAATAATAATTGAAGTATATTATGATAAAAATAGGTTCATGCTGCTTTTAAAATATACTTCCTCCTACCTATAAAAATGTATTAAATATACATTTTTCACATCTATTAAAAAAAATAAAAATAAAGATAAATGATATGTCATCAATAAACATTTATTTCGTCTATAATGGGAATTAAAAAATAAGGCTATGAAATTTTCATGGACAGAAGAAGTAATTAAGATTTTTTTTTTTTTTTTTTTTTTTGAATATGGAGACTGAACCTATTTGAATTTCCATGAAAGTAGACCAAAAAAAAAAATTAAAATAAAGAATAATAGAATTAATTGACAACACCACAACCCAATACTGGATTGGTAAAATGGGCCCCGGAGATATCAACACCCTAAAAATATGCTGACTTGGCAATTTTGTGCCTAGTGACCACTTGCTACTATTTCTACAGTTCTAGTGAACACAAAAAAAATAAAATAAAAATAAAAATCTAAACGTCTAATTAGTCAAGTAATGTTCCTAAAAAAAATTCTTATAATTAGTAGTTATTATTATTTATTTATTATGAGTTTTAAAAATGTATGTTTTAGTCTTACTGACCATGCCATTCCAATCGGTTGAAATGAATTAACAAGCTGTTTAAAATCAATCCAAACAACCCTTAATTAATACTCACTCCATTCTTAAATAAATGTCATTTAATTTTTACACATGGATTGTAATACTATCATTTAATAATTAAAATATGTATGAAATTTCATTACTATCCCTTTATAGAAAGTTGAAAATTATTAATACTAAGAGTGAGAATTTCGGACAATGAGAGAAGGTAGGGGTGATATAGAAAAATAAATAATTTATTCTCCTAGAAAGTTGTAAACGACAAATAAATTAGAATAATTTTTTTTTTTAAAACGTCACTTATTTAAGAATGGAGGGAGTACCTAATTACGTTTAGGCCATAGTAATTCTAAAATTTAATGTTTTCTTTACTCTGCTTAGGGTTGTACGGGAACAACTTATAAGTTGGTCAAATCAATTTATAAATTATTTTTTAGGTATTTGACAACCACTTATTTTTTAGCTTATAAATTGAGTTTTAAATATAAAAAATAAGTATGTATTTGTGACTTATTTAAAAATAACTTATAAGTCATTTTAAAATAAGTTAATTTGATAAAATATAATATCTATTTTGACTCTCTTTTTATTAATGTACTTTTTAATAATTTTTATATTTATTTTAACTTATAAATAATTATGAGTCGAACATATCCATAACTTATTTTAACTTAATTTATGACTTATAAATTAAATTGACACCAAACTCTTTTACTTATAAATTATAACTTAAAAGAACTTACAAATCAACTTATAATTCGTTTTAAAATAACATGCTGGCCAAAATTGGTTAATGATCGAGAGCCTTCATTTATAATCTTTAATTTGCGGACGTCAGGTCAGGTGTCAACCATCCTCACTGTCTTCCTCCTGTCCCGCGTTGAGAAGTTGTCTCTCCCAAACGCGAAATAGAAAGATTTTTTCCCCCCTTAATTTGTAACTGGTATCGAAACCTGATCAATTCACGAGAGAGGTTTGTGATTGAGTGTGGAGTTTGTTATTACTGTAAGTCATTCCTTCCTTTCTCTTTCTCTCTCTCTCCCAATTTAATTACTTCTGGATCTGTTTATTTGTATGCGTCTAATTTTGGTGATTATCGCTTGTTTTGTCATTTCATTATGACTTCGTTTCCTTTGCTACGCTATGCACTAGTTAATAATTGCTCGGATGTGTACCTTTTGATTAGCAATTTACCAATTATATTTTTCTGAGTATTTGAAGATGGTAACTGGTAAACTATATGACCTAAGTTTTTTTTGTTTTAAATCCGCTATACATTTACAATGAATTCTCATAATCAAGCACACAATTGCTATTGTAGTATCAATAAACTCACAATCACAATTATAGTATCAATAAGCTCACACTAACAGCGTAAAACGATGATGATAAAAAGACTCGCATAAGAAGGAAACAAGATCACATGAAGAAATAAACTCAAAAATAAACTCTAATAAAGGTGAGAAGTCCTGGGCCTCACTCGTTCCATATCACCTAATTAGATTGGAGGACCTATATTGTTCAATTAAAATCAATGAGCTTGACTTTTTTGGCACTTGCGCATATGTGCATAATGTATGATATTGTGAAATGTGTCAAAAATTAGTAATGTGTAAAAGCTTAAGAGCCTTTTTTTATATATAAATTTGATTATTATTTCCTTGCAATAGTAGTTGGTCTTTTTCATCTCCTACTAAACAGGATAGAAGAAAGAAAAAGACAGGGAATATTTCAACTTTCATCTGGTCGACAGGTTATAATAAAAGTAGAGGAGAATATCAACTCCATTTGGAGGCAAATAGCTCATCTAAGCTAGATTAATCTCCCAGTATACATTGAGATCCATACCATCTGTTCGGGAGCATTTTACCGACCTTCACGTGGGCTGAAGGCCCGACATCAGAAGAGCTTTAGGAGGTCGATGGGCTGAAGCCCATGAAGAGGTTGGGGGTGATCGGGTCGGCATCCGAGTCCTTTTTGGGTCGGAGCCTCACCCTGATATGTGGTGTTCGGGGTCGGGTCCTTGAGTCTTTTGGGCCGAGGCCCAGACCTGATGGTGGGATTATTTGGGCCTGCACAGTGGGCTTTTCTGCGTGCAGAGTTCGGAATCGTAATCATAATTGAATAAGGTAACTCCAAAGGTAGTCGTTGGATTGGATTCCACTTGCACCTTTTAAGGAGATTGTGTTGGACCCAAATATTGGTAACTTACCATATTTAGGAGTCCTAATCCGACTCGGAGGAGGTTCTAAGGTGGGGAAGCATTATAAATACAAGGCCAAGGTCATAATTAACGGGTAATACCTACTTTTGAGCACTAAACACTTAGCATCCATTGTTAAACCTTGTAATTACCAGATTTATTCTCACACGGAGTTATCCTGGCGGCACAACAATGTCGTCAACCTTCGTGTGATCTGTTATTACAGAGTTCTAGCGTGGATTTCGTGATTGACGGCCTGGCCAAACTTCATGGCGTTAACATTGGCGCTAGAAGGAGGGGTTTTTAGTGTTCTTACAATCACAACCCAACTTTTCCGGTAACAGGCCATGGCAAGTAAGGAGAACAGTGTCTCTAACCAGGAAAGGCAAAGACCCACCAAACCACACTGGTGAGGGGGTCGGTGAAAGATAGATTGGGCTCTCGAGTCTAGGGTGATCAGGAGGAACCGGATGCTTCTCTCCGGCGAAGACTCTTCCATGACAGCCATCATACCCCCAACCAGGCTAGTCGTGCGGATGAGAACCGTTTTCGGGCGTTGGAGGTTCACGGGAAGACCGAGAGGAGAAGCAATAGAGACCAGAGAGGAGTTCATTCTGTGAAAAAGATGCAATGTAACAAGGACGCCATGATGGCCCTACGCCTTCAAAGAAGAGGAACTCGAGCAATGAGATCGTGAAGGTGGGCGGGAAATAGAAGCCACCTCAAAAAGGCGTAGCATCGGAGCCGATCCGACCACCTCGGCAGGGGAGAGGTTGGAAACGAAAGGAAGCAGGCATCGCAATCGGTCGCGAGAAGGCGGGAGTAGAATGAGGCCGTCGTCACAGATCAAGATCGACCATCGGGCAGATCGGGACATAGGAGGAGGGACGCGACCCCTGGATACGGGAGGGACAGACGTAAGGAGGAGTCCGACCCCCTCGCCCGAAGGGTGGCTGAGTTGGAGAAGGTGCTGTCGGCTAAATATGCGTTGGGAACACCCTCGGCTTGCTTAGGGTCACCTTTCTCACCGGAGATCAATCGAGATAAATGAGCCCTAAAAAAGAAGATGCCCCGATGGAGACCTACGATGGGATGGGAGATCCGTCGACGACCACTCGAGGACAGGTATGACAGGCTGATGACATACTACGACCATTCTGATGCGGCCAAGTGTCACATGTTGCAACCACTCTGAAGAAGAGTGCCTGAGAATGGATGGGGACCTTGGTGGTGGGGTCAATTAATTCATGGAATGATCTTCGGGAGAAATTCCATGCTCGGTTCGGGAGTAACAAGAGGCGGGGAAAGATCATGATTCACTCACGCAGTCGAGATGAAGTCGGATGAAAGTCTGGACAAGACGTCGAAAAGATTAGGAGAGGTCGTGGGTGCAGGTCAAGAATGAAAATGCATAATGGCCATCGAGATAGAGCCATTCATCGAAAGCGATCGAACCTACGGCACTGCCAAAGAGAAGAGTAAGATGTGGAATTACTACCTGGGAATCCGGAAAAACTGATCAAAATTGGGGCAAGATTAACAGAACCGCTGCGAACAGGTCTAGTGGATTTGCTTTGGGCGTATGCCGATATCTTCGCGTGGGAGCCTAGTGATATGCCCTAGTAAAATAAATCCAGAATACCGCATAAATCGTATACGTACAGGACAGGAGAAAACCAGTGATACAGAAAAGACGGATCTTCGCCTCGGAAAGGCAGAGGATCATAGATGAAGAGATTGGTAAACTACTGGAGGCAGGATTCATCTTCGAGATCGACTATCCCAAATGGCTGGCGAATGTGGTATTGGTTTAGAAGCAAAATGGGAAGTGGAGGTTGTGCATCGACTACACGGATCTGAATAAAGCATGCCCAAAAGATTTCTATCCTCTACCCAACATAGAATCACGTGATTGATGCCCGCCGGGTATGGAATGTTAAGTTTCATGGACGCTTTCTCGGGATACCACCAAATTTCGATGTGCAAGGATGACAACCCGAAGACAAGCTTCATCACTCATCGGGCTATATATGCGTATCGGAAGATGACATTCGGATTGCTGAATGCAGGGGTAACTTACCAACGGATGATGAACTTTGTATTCAGAAAGCAGCTGGGCAGAAATATGGAAGTGTACGTGGACGACATAATCGTAAAAAGCATGTTGGTCCGAGATCATTTGGAAGACCTAGAAGACTGCTTCGAAACAGTAAGGAAACACAAACTGAGACTGAACTCGACCAAATGTACCTTCGGTTTGGGTTCGGGAAAATTTCTGGGATACTTGGTTAGCAAAAGGGGAATCGAAGCCAACCCGGAAAAGATTTTGACGATCTTAGACATGAAATCTCCAAAAACATTCAAAGATGTGCAGAGGTTGACGGGCCGGATAGCTGCCCTTCAGAGATTCATGTCAAGGTCAGCCGAAAGATGTTTACCCTTTTTCGACATCCTCAAAGGGCCAAAGAACGAAAAAAGTTTTCAGTGGACATCGGAATGCGAAGATGCGTTCCAAGGGATCAAAACATATCTGTCTTCGGCACCTTTGCGGATGAAACCAATCCCTTCGGAACCCTTATATTTATACTTGGTGCAGAAGCCCAATGGCGATGGCGAAAGACTGTACGTGCGAGGGAGGAAGCGATTCCGTTATACTACGTACGTCACGTGCCGGGATGCAAAGATAAGATATCCGAACCTGGAAAAGTTCGCCTATGCCTTAATAATCGCCAGCAGAAAGCTCCGGTACTATTTCCAGGGTCGGCTAATAGTGATGTACACGGATCAGCCGTTAAAGAAGATTTTGCATCAGCCAGAGGTATCAGGTCGGTTGGCCGCATGAGCGATGGAATTAACACAGTTTGCTATAGAATATCATCCCCGAACGGCAATCAAAGGGCATGCCTTGGCAGATTTCGTGGTAGAATGTTCTTTTACAGAGTCAGACGTGAGCACGGTGGCCGAAACTCAACAAAGGCCGACCTCGTGGACTTGTATGTGGATGGATCATCAACTTCGGACATCAGTGGAGCAGGGGTTATTCTGACAAGTCCCGAAGGGTTCAAAGTCCAGAAAGCTATTTGGTTTGGGTTCAAGGCCACGAACAACGAAAGTTAGTAGTATGAGGCCATCCTAGCGAGAATCTGGTGGCCCGAGCTTGGAGGTGCTGAAGTTGGTCATCTATAGTGATTCTCGGTTGGTGGTCAAACGATTGTCGAAGCAGTATGAGGCTCTGGGGCAAGAATGTCAAAATATCTGGTCAAGTAAAAGATAAGCTCGCATACTTCGCGACCGCACGGTTGTCGAGAAGGTGGATCGAGCAGAATATCTGATAGCAGATGCCTAGCGAGATTAAGAACCACCAAAGCAAGCTCCTTCAACGGATCGGTATACACGGAGGTTCTAGAACTACCCGGTGTTCCAAGATGTAGTCTTAGCTTCTGGACCGACTCATTATTTGGCCGACGCCTTATATCTCCTACTTGGCAGATGGGACACTCCCTTCGGACCGTATCCTAGCAAGACAAATCAAACACCGAAGCTCAAACTTCGTCCTCATTGATGAGGACCTATACCGAAGGGCTTTTAGCTCCCCACTGCTCAAATGCTTAACTCCATCAGAGGCAGACTATATTCTTCGGGAGGTACATGAAGGGATCTGTGGGGATCACATGGGAGCAAAGTCACTGGCTCATAAGATTTTGAGGCAGGGGTATTACTGGCCAACTATCTACACTGAGGCCAAGGAATTCGTCAGAAGGTGTCCCAAGTGTCAGCTGAACAGCACCATCCCACATCAACCTCCTGAAGAGTTGTATTAGATTTTATCCCCGATTCCCTTTCTTTGTTTGGGGAATCGACATCCCCAGGCCCTCGCCAAAGGCCGAGGACAAGTTAGCTTTGTGATCGTGACTATCGACTATATGACGAAATGGGTGAAGCCAAACCACTCTGAAGATCACCGAAACAGAATGCTTGAAATTTTTTAAAGAAGGAATCATTTATCGTTTCGGTATCCCGATGGCAGTAGTCTCAGATAATGGCAGACAGTTTGTGGGGTCAAAGTTCGAGGGCTTTCTGAAGGAGTTGGGAATTTAACATCGCAAGACCTCTATTTCATATCCCCAATCGAATGGTCAAGTGGAAGTAACAAGTAGAACCCGCTTTCAACGGAATAAAAGCGAAGGTTGGATGAATTCAAGGGTCGGTGGCAGAAGAGCTACTTAAGTATTTTGTGGGCATATCGGACTACTCCGAGGACAACAATAGGAGACTCTCCGTTCAGATTGACATATGGGACCGATGCACTCATACCAGTTGAGATCGGATCCCCCACTCTTCGAGTCAGTCAGTACAAAGAGTTATACAACGACGACGGTTTGAAAACAAATTTAGATCTGCTAGAAGAGGTTCGGGATTCTGCTATGTTAAGGTTGGTTGTCTATCAGCAGAGAACAGCCCGACACTACAACCAAAAGGTGAAGCCGAGGAGGTTTGCAGTAGGTGATTTGGTCTCCGGAGTCGGAGACATCAACCCCGAACACTGGCAAGTCGATGCCTAGCAGGGGAGGGACCTTATGAGGTGGTAGAGCTGCCAAAAGCCAGTACATACCGAACTGAGCAATGGATGGTTCTAAGTAAAGAATCATGGCATCTTTGGGAGACTTAGAAAATTTTACCGATAATAGTTATGTCATTCTTTTCTTTATCCATGTAACCTTTCAATCTTAAATGAAATAAATGAAAGTTTTTTTGAAGATGTTTAACTTCATATGCCTCTTAATACTCAAAGCGGATAAACTTGAGTACTTATTCGATCGGAAGGTTAGGAAAGACACCACCGATCGAGATAAGTCCGAGTATAAAGCGATAGAAAATTCGATAAATTCTCAAATCAGATAAGCTTGAGCACTATCCAATCGGAAGGTTCGGAAAGACACCGTTGATCGAGATAAGTCCCGAGTATAACTGATCGAGAAAACTATTATTTTTCAGATAAACTTCGGACATGGTCCGATCAGAAGGTTTGAAAAGACACCACTGGTCGAGATAGGTCACAAGTATAACTGATTACAAAAATTTATAAATGAAAACTTTTATATTTCATTCATAGTTGTCAAAATTTTTAGTAACCCGATCGCTCACGATCCGGGTGACTTACAAACAAGAAGGAAAATGGAAGAAGTACAAAAATTTACAAGTCTTAAAAAGGCTATTCGGGGGGAGGATCATCGCCGGCTTCGGATTCTTCATCCGACGAGTCAAGAAGTATGACATCGAGCCAGTGACTATTAACTTTTGCCTTAGCCTTTTCACGATAAGTCTCGTACCCTTTTCCAAACTGGGCCATGACTTTCTCGTTCAAAGCTTCGAACTCTTCATATTCAGCGATAACTATCTGCTTGGACTCGGCAAGCTCTCCTTGCAAGGCGCCGACTTCAGCCGTCAAAGCATTGTTGTCTAGGATCAAATGCATCATTTTGTCATGCATCCGGAGAGTTTTTTTGGCCACGTGGCGGTGATGGCCTTCTCCCGATCCTCGGCGTCCTCGATCGGATGCTCCTTCTCCCAGAAGCTTCTTAATATGATGATTGTCTCAAACCGACGAACTCTTCTTGCGGGAGGGAGTATTGTGACTGAGTTCATTGGCACGACGCTTTCTTTGGTCGCTTTTATTAAAGGTCTCGGCGTGAGAATCTTTCTCTTTCTTCAGGTCCGAATTAAGACCTCGAATCTCAGCCTCAAGCAGCATCACATCCGACTTCAGCTGAATTTCCTTTTTGGTTGTTCGAGCTAAAGGCGGGATGGCTTAAGGAAAAAACGAAATATGGCCTATAACATAAGAAATTGAGTCGGTTTGAAGCATAAGAGGGGAAAGCGATGAAAGTTATTTGATTTAGGAGTTACGACACTTTGGGCTCGGATGTAGGCTACGGTAGTCCTCAAAGTGAACCCTTCAAAGCGGTCATCATTGCCTGATAATTTGAAGTGATCGAACAGATGGAAAGAGAACACTTCGGAGGGACTCTTCGGCCAACAAGTGGTCGGCGATCCGTTAGAAGAGCTCAGTTTGGAGGAGGGCGTGGACTCGACGACAGGATTGGCTTCGACCACTGGCTGTTCGGAATGTGGTTGCTTGGGGTCGTCGGCAAGTCGCGGTTTCTTGGATCGGGGCTCGAGGCGTTCCTCTTCAGTGTCCTCCGAGTCTACGACCAGCTCGACTGGGGTTGGGGGAAGAGGAGTTGGTTTTGGGGGCACTGCGGAAGTGGCCTTGGCAGAGGCTTTCACCAAGGGCCTCGAGGATTTCTTGGTCTTCTTCAACTGAGCCGCTTTTCCGGCCCGACTCATCTTCAGGGCATTTTTGGTGGTAGTGGGAGGGTCGGGCCCCCCAGGGAGAGTTCGGTGATCGGGATGGTATCCTCGTCAGGAACATCATCAGTCACCGGGGGTTGGATTTGTCCGGTGGCGGTAGGAGGAGGTGCAGAGAGTCATCGACCGTCACGTTTGAAAATGGTTCTTGCCTGAAGGGAGGGTTAACGTATAAAATATTAGAAAGCAAAAGAGGGAGTTTAATGGGAAGATGCTTACGGACCGTACGCTTGTATAACTGAAGCCCGTTGGATAAGACGGCGAGACTCCATTCAGGTTTTGCTCGGCGTCTATAAAAGGCCTTGAAAGGCGTCGACCCGATCCTTGGGAAATTTGGCAACTTTTTAGCAGGGGTCCTCGGGAAGGCCCAGTGAGGAAGGAGGTGGAGGTCGGTTCCCTGGCGAAGAGCCACTTGTCATGCCACCCTTGTTGCTTGAAGAGTCTTGATCGAAACGGATCGGTTGGGTAGCTTGTTTAATTGCCAAAGGCCAGGCTCTTTAGACCCACCGACGGTGAATAGGGCGAAGAAAAAGTCGAGACCAGGGGTGATCCCGATCTCTTGACATAAGGCGATAAAAGAAACTAATTGGATGTATGAGTTCAACACAAGCTGTGCGAACCCGATCCCGGCAAAACAGAGAAAGGAAGAGATGAATTCATGAAGGGGGAATCGCATCCCATATCTCAGAAGGTATAGGGGGACGGCTACCCATTCGCCTTCGGGCCTCCAAAATATTTTTTCATCGGGTTTTGGTGCCCGAAGCTTATATTCTTGAGGAATTTTGAAAAGGGTTCGGATGTCGGAGATTTGAGAGGATGTGATGGAAGATGGGGTATTGATGTGAGAGAACTCCGTCTCGGAGTGGTAGGCGTTTCGGATTTTGGCCTCGGCACTTATCGGAAGGGCTGAGGAAGGTGTAGCATCGGAGGGAGCCGCCGACAACTCGACTGGGACTAGGTCACCGGTGGTGACAGAGGGGGGAATTGGATCTGTAGCCGGGAGGACATTAGAATCTGCCATTTGAGGGGAAGAAGATGACAATGCAGAGTTTCAGAGGCTAAATTGAAGTAGAGGGAGTTGGAAATATGGGGATTTTTAACCAGAAGATGGCGAGCAAGTGGAGAATTAGGAGATGAACTTGCCGGAAATCGCCTTGTCGGAAAATTCTAGCAGAGATTTTGAAATGAAGATGTTTGGAAAAAGTGACAGTGATTGACGGGAGGGGTTTTTTATAAGACGTGCGGCACGGAACCCAAGGGTGGCTATTAAATGCAAAGGGTGGGCCCAGGTATGGGAAGATGTGCAACGTTTCGTGGAACGAGATCGGTATTTGGATTCCTAAGCGACTCATCATTAGGTCGTCGTGTGATTCGGATATCCGACCTTTCAAGTCTCCAATTATAAGTACATTATAATCGGAGACTGGGGGGCAATGTTCGGGAGCATTTTACCGACCTTCACGTGGGCCGAAGGCCTGACATCAGAAGAGCTTTAGGAGGCCGATGTAGGATGCCGATGGGCTGAAGCCCATGAAGAGGTTGCGGGTGATTGGGTCGGCATCCGAGTCCTTTTTGGGTCGGAGCCTCACCCTGATATGTGGTGTTCGGAGTCGGGTCCTCGAGTCCTTTGGGCCGAGGCCCAGACCTGATGGTGGTATTGTTTGGGCCTGCACATTGGGTTTTTCTGCGTGCAGAGTTCGGAATCGTAATCATAATTGAATAAGGTAACTCCAAAGGTAGTCGTTGAATTGGATTCCACTTGCACCTTTTAAGGAGATTGTGTTGGACCCAAATATTGGTAACTTACCATATTTAGGAGTCCTAATCCGACTCGGAGGAGGATTCTAAGGTGGGGAAGCATTATAAATACAAGGCCAAGGTCATAATTAACAGGTAATACCTACTTTTGAGCACTAAACACTTAGCCTCCATTGTTAAACCTTGTAACGGCCTGTACTTATTCTCACACCGGAGCTATCCCCCGGCGGCACAAGCCGTCAAGCTTCTGTGTGATCTGTTATTGTGCAGGTTCTAGTGCGTGGATTCTGTGATTGGACGCGCCGGCGAAACTTGGCGTTAACACCGTCCATAAATTCAATTCATGACCTCTATACAATCCATGGAACTTGCTGGCATAGGGCAACTGTATCAGTCATAAGCATAGTATATATATGTGCAATTCTATCTGATGTGCTTATATCAAATCTTTAGTGTTCGAAGGCACCAAATTTTAAAAAGTAAAAGAAGAATCAAGCTTGAGGGTGACAGTTTCCTTCTTTCTTGAAAATGCTTTAAGATGCGACTTTCAAGATATTCTGTCTCTTTAGTGAATGTTCTTTATTCTCTGTGTGTATTTGCATGTTTCTGCCCGTAGCAATCAATTTATAGCGTGAAAGTTCTAAGATATACCAAGTTTTTTTTGTACTAATACTGTAGGATATAGTTCCTGAAAGGTCCACTTTTGACAATGCTTGTGAGTTGTAACTACTAAACTATACTGTCCGGACAAGTGTTCTGTTCTGCATGTGTGCGCTGCATGCGCATCTGAACATAAGTATACAGACCAGGGCGCGGATAATTAAAATATTACTTCTAAGATCCAAATTCTAGCTTTTGTATTCATTATTGTCACATTGACCAAGTTTATAGCAGCTGACCTTAATATACAGGCACTTTACAGTATTGCTTTCTGTTTGTAGTATCATCTCTTATATTTCTTACTAATTTTCTGGAGTCTCACTTCTTTTGTTTCATCTTTTGTTCTCCTGAATCTCTACAGTTTTGATTTCCCGCACTAGTGTGTACGGTCTCATTGCCAATGAGTTCAACTGTTTCACCATCTCGAGGATTTCTTCCACCGGCAGGGCTTGGCAACTATGAACCCCCAATGGCTGGGGTTCCGGGTCCTTTTACCCACACGGAACCAGAGTTCAATGACAATGACGAAACAGAATTACTTTCTGCCTCGTGGAATCAGGATTATGGTTGTTTTGCTGCTGGCACAAGCCGTGGTTTTCGTATATACAATTGTGATCCTTTCAAAGAAACTTTCCGGCGTGATCTGAAAAGCGGGGGATTCGGTATTGTGGAGATGCTGTTTCGGTGCAACATTCTGGCACTTGTTGGTGGGAAAGCAAATACGCAATACCCTCCGAATAAAGTTATAATTTGGGATGATCATCAGAGCCGGTGCATTGGGGAATTTTCATTTAGATCTGAGGTTCGTGCAGTAAAATTAAGGCGAGATCGTGTTGTTGTGGTACTTGAACACAAGATATATGTTTATAATTTTATGGATCTGAAGCTTCTTCATCAGATTGAGACTCTGGCAAATCCCAAAGGACTTTGTTGCCTTTCTCACCATTTGAATACATCTGTGTTGGCTTGCCCTGGCCTTCGTAGAGGACAGGTCCGGATTGAACATTTTGGGCTGCATATGACCAAATTAATCTCAGCGCACGATTCTCAGATAGCATGCTTAACCTTGACAATGGACGGGCTGCTTCTTGCAACTGCCAGTACAAAAGGCACGTTGATAAGAATTTTCAACACAATGGATGGGACTCGGTTACAAGAGGTAATTTGCTGTATGCAGCTTTCATTCTTTCTTTCATTTCTTATTTTTCACTTTTCATTACAAGTAGTCTTCTTTCTAATAATCGATGCCTTTTGAGCTAATAACCGAAATGATTTGTTCTCAATAAGCCTATTGGAACTAGTCAAGCTACACAAGTGATAGGCTCAATGTCCTCCTATCCTTCAAAAGCCCAATAAGTTCTATACTTTTGTCTGGAAAAGTAGAAAGTCTGTGTTCACACTTTTCTGGGAATATCGTTTTTATCTACCTATGTTAACATAAAAAGTAAAAGATATATAGATAAATGATAAAGCACTAGTGAATAGCTGTGGACGCAAACACATAGAGCTACACGAGCATGTCAGCCGTCATGTTACTCAGTTGTTAACCAGTCAACTGGCCGAATTTATTAAAAAGAATATGTTGCATACATCATATATTGTTTATCATTTCGGATTTAACTAACTTCTGATGTCACAGACCAAGTATCTATAAATCTAGATTTCGTATTCCAATGCACAAGCATATTACAATTGATTTATACCACTCACCCATTCTCATTGCACAGATTGCAGCTATAAATGACCCAGGAAAAAAAGTAACGAGAAAAGTTTACCTAGTGGAAATCTAGATTTTGTTTTCTGATTAATTCAATGGTTTCAATCCAAGAGACAAATTTGATTTTCAAAAAAAAAAACTTCTTATTGTTGGTCCAAAGGTGATGAACATAATTTGAATGGAGAATTATTTAGTGGAAGAAAAAAATGAGGTGACAGGCATGTGAAGTGTCTTGCTATTTTTAAAGGTAAAATCTGTACAAATGATATATTAACCATTTATAAGTATAAAGAAGCAGATTCACTTTTAAAACTAAAGCTCATCATCACATTCAGTTTCACTATATAGGTATCAACATAGTGTGTTGCCACATTTTGTTGCATCCTTCTGGTTGAAACAATTCTCTTTCCTTCTAATACTGATTTCATATTACACAGCTCCGCTTCTTTAGCTTGTTTTGGTTATGAACCTGAATTTACATCTCTGTTGGTTCAAACTAATTCACTGAAATCTGTTTTGAGGGTCACCATGTAACCATAACCCCCCTCCCCCCAATTTTATTTCTTCTTTGTAGGTACGTAGAGGAGTCGATAGGGCAGATATCTACAGTATTGCTCTCTCTCCAAATGTTCAGTGGCTGGCTGTTTCAAGTGACAAAGGTACTGTTCATATATTTGGTCTTAGAGTCCGTGGTGTTGGAGAAGATCCATCATTTCAGTATAGTGCTGTCCAAAATCCAGCATTGTTGTACCAGAATTCTTCATCTTCACTTGATGCCCTCGTTTCTCCAAGTACGGGGGCAAATCCCGGTTCATCATTGTCTTTCATGAAAGGTAAGATAAGTAGGGTATAATTCTATATCAAACTGAATTTTTTGTTAGTCCATGCTCATTGGCTTGTGGTGCACGAGGTACCAAGCTCGAATATTATTGTTATTGTTATTTTCCTTCCCTGACCTTTGGATATTATACCTTTGCTCATTTAGTTGTCTTTTTCTGCTGGCTTTCTTATTGATTAACAGCAAAGATAATTTATCATTGCGTGTTTCTGATTATTTAATATCCAAGTGTTGTACTATACTTCTGGTTTATGGTGGTTGTTTGATTCTCAAATTCTCGTTGGTGAAACTTGTACAGGTGTCTTGCCAAAATATTTTAGCTCTGAATGGTCTTTTGCTCAGTTTCACTTGTCAGAGTACACCCAATTTATTGCAGCATTTGGATCTCAGAATACTCTTGTAATTGTTGGAATGGATGGAAGGTATGAAGCCGAAGGGAATTTTGATGCTTTTATTTTAACATCTGTCAAAGTTGTTTCTTTAAATTAAAACTTTAATTCAACTTTTTCCTCTATTGGCCGGACTGTCAGTTTCTACAGGTGCAGTTTTGACCCCGTGAATGGAGGGGAGATGGTTCAGCAGGAATATGTCCGTTTCTTGAAAACTGAAAGCAGGCCAAGATAATGCTATAGCTTGATAACTGCATGAGCAAATAGCAATGCTCTTCTCAACGTGTAAATATGAAACCGGATTGCCTATAAATGTATATATCATTTATACTATTCCTGTTCACCATCAATGACTGAAAGTGTGTTGTAAATTTACTTTAAGTTGCCTGTGTTTTCTTGATGAAAAACTTGTCATGTCAACGACACTAATCAAGTATTATATATTTCGGACATGCCTTTTAGTTGATTTTTTATATCAAAATAATCACAGTGAGTAGCTTTTGGACTGCCTAAATTTGTCTCACATTTGGACCTGTGACCGTCTATCATGACAAATATGATACTATCTAAAATTCTATCACTACTTTTTATATGAAGTTGAAAACTATTAATTAAAGTGAGAGAATTTCTTAGGACAATGAGAAAAGATAGAGGTGATATAAAAAAATAAATAATGTATTCTCTTATAAAATTATAAACGACAAATAAATTAAAATAATTTTTTTTTTAAAACGATAATTTTTTAGTATCAGAGGGAGTAATTAAAATTACAGTCTTATTTCAATTTCAAGATTATTCTTAGCGGGCTCAAGGCAAATAATATTGATATTTGATACTACTACCTTATAAGAACACTAGCGGTAGTACCCGTGCCTCCGGCACTACGTACGAAGGAGAGGAAAGATTATTCTTTTGAACGATTCTGATCGTTTATCGTTTATTAGGATGATTGAAAATTTTTTGTTAATTAGATTATAATTACATATGTTTACCCCTACCCTACCCTACCCTACCCTACCCTACCCTACCCTACAGGCTACAATGAGCATGTTAATGTATATGCTTCAAATAAAGAAAGAAGAGGGATCATCTTTAATTTATTTATTGATAAACAAAAAGGCAAAGAAGAAAAGAATGAATTAAGTAGCTGTCGTTCGCGAGAATCAGCGTCGGACTCGAACCTTATCTCCGTAAATTAAGGAAAGAAGAAAGCAGGTCTCTGTTCCGTTTGATTCCCTTCCCGCCCAGTAAACTCTATTCGTTCCAGTTGGGTTAATGGCATTTGCTGCTGCTACTACTACTACTCCCATAAATCCTTGTTCATTTTTCTTGCAGAGGAGAGAGAAATTAACTTGTACTACTACTACTAGTAGTAGAAATCTCGTCTCTCCCTCTCCCTGCTCCAAAGAATTCATCCCCAAAGCTGCATCCTCTTCAGGTGCTGAATACTCTGGTAATCATTTAACCCTTTCATATTTCCTTCCTTTTATTTTCTTTTTTTATTTCTACTTAATTTCCCATCTACTTTTACTCTCTAGTACGACTAAAATTTGCATTATGCTGTGTTATGTTTGGGTAGATGGGAATGCTAGACTTAATTCAAGAATGTGTAGATTTAAATCTGCACATATATCTATACAATGGATTGAATGGAATTTTTATTCTTTAATGTCTGCAGACCAATTGCTTGGAGCAAAACCCAGGCCAAAAAGGAGGAAAATTGCTGGTATAGATCAAGATGAATTACTGGAACCAGAACTTTTAGCTGATCCGGACAGTTGTTTTTGTGAGTTTAAAGGGTTGAAGATACATTACAAGGTATGTGATGCAGAATCAGATGGGCAGAACTTATTACCAGATGGGACTAGTTCTCAAATGCCCTGCCAAATGAAAAAAATTGAATTTCCTATACTTTTGTTACATGGATTTGGAGCCTCGGTTTTCTCGTGGACTCGAGTTATGAAGCCTTTGGCACAGCTCACTTGTTCAAAAGTTCTTGCATTTGATAGACCCGCGTTTGGGTTGACATCAAGGGTGATTTTTTCTGAAAAATTGTCTCTTGGTGGTGAGGATACAAAACCTCTAAATCCATACTCGATCATATTCTCTGCGCTGACAACACTGTATTTCATCGACTCCTTGACAGCTGAGAAGGCAATTCTGGTTGGGTATGTGCACTTCTTAATTTCTCATATTCCATTGTTGCATTGCTTTACTTTTTATAGGTATATTCATCGTCTCCAAGTATATGCCAGAAAAGGGGCGAACCCGTGTACGCATGATATATATAAAGCTGCACATGGTATAAAAAGCAGTCCATAGCAAGCTCAAACTACACAAAACAACCTCATTTATGCAAATAAGTCATCCCCAAATTAACTGCATCTAGGTTTGTATGACAGTATGAGGAACTCTTGAAAATCCTCAAAAGACGCAATTAACTTGTTATTCCATCTGCCCGAGGGAATGTAACAAATCAAATGGTAGATTTGGTGGAGAGGTTTTTCCAACTCCAAGAGTAATCCATTATAGTCTGATAATCATAGAGGCCAAGATGACACATTATCAGACAAATTTGCTATCACACCCCATAGCCTGCATTTCTTATTGAAAATAAGTTATTGATTTAGATGTGATGCATCTGCATTTTGATCTCTAAACTTTTGGTTAATTATCCACCGAGGGAAACTTAAAAGTGATATAAATGATCTGTTTTTATTTAGAATATGATTAACCATATGATAATAATTGAGATGCAGGCATTCAGCTGGTGCCAATGTAGCGGTTGAAGCATATTTTGAAGCTCCTGACCGCATTGCTGCTCTGATTCTTGTATCCCCAGCCATAATTGCCCCACCTTTTCGACAAAAGGTTGTCAAAGAAAATCAGTTTGGAGCAGATAAGCAGTCCCAAAGAGACGCCTCAAATTCGAATGTGCATGAAAATCCAGTTATCAGGTTTTGCAGGATTTTGTCATAGTTATATAGATATATTGCACAAGCAATATCGCGTTTGGTGAAGCGAGTGGTTGGTATGCTGAACTCTCTATATAAGAAAGTTTTATCAGCATTTCTACGCTCTGCCATTGCTGTGATGTTGGTAATGCTAACTAATCATTTACTAGCCTAGTAAAAATTTCCAGCATTTTTTTTAACAAAATTGTGAGGCTTTAGTTTAGTATTCTTTGACCTAATATACATGTCTATAGAAATTTAAAATATATTGATGGGAACATAACTATAATTTGTAGTGTGAATTTTACTTGCTGAATGGAGTCTCATCTCTAACAGCAGGGCTTTGTCAGATTAACATGGATTTGTGACGACAAGGCTAAGTTAGTTAAAAGCCTGACATATGGAATAACTAATGTTTGATAAAGATGTTAGGTTGCTGAGATAGATGTATTTGTAGGACAAAACATAAGCTCACTTACATTGTTTCGTTTTAATATCTGTGTCCTGAGCCCGACTCATGTCATCGTTTTCAGATAAGGATCATAATAGATAAATTTGGTATATATGCTGTTCAGAATGCATGGTATGATTCAAAGCAAATCACGGATCAATACCTGCATGGCTATACAAAGGTAATTTTTTTATAAAGCCTTCTTCTATTGATTTCCCCTGATTTTGAGTTACCGTGTTATCAAGTGGTAGATAACTTGGAATATCAAATCCTATTCTTAACCAGATATTTTATTCCTGTTGTTCGTAATTGTTGAAGCCATTGAGGGCAAAGAGTTGGGACAAGGCTCTTGTAGAATTCACAGCAGCAATGATTACTGATTCTGTTTCGGAATCAAAACCAGCAACGGCTAAAAGACTAAATGAAATCTCATGTCCAGGTAACAACGAGACTTCCATTGATCTACCAATATAAATCCACCATGTTGTATACGTAGATAGTGTATAGTAGCATACTCTTCTAACTATTGACATTTCCAGTTCTGATTGTGACGGGAGATAGTGACCGGCTAGTCCCCTCATGGAATGCTAAGAGACTCTCAAAAGCTATTCCTGGATCCTGCGTCGAAGTAATCAAGAATTGTGGGCATTTACCGCATGAAGAAAAAGTGGAAGAGTTTATGTCAATCGTAGCTAATTTCCTGCAAAAAGCTTTTGGTGGTTTGCAAGAGCAACGTCTAGAAGCAGCAGCAGCAACAACTTGAGTTTCATTTCTATCTCCAACAAACCAGTTACATCTGATTGCATAGTGATCTTGTGGTGAGTTCATTCAGATAAGCACTTTCTGAAGTTGGCTTTAAGAACTCCATCTGAATATAAAAGGTTCCCGTCTGTCTGTCCGTCCGTCCGTCCATAACGCTAATTTGGGCAATATCTTTGATATTTGCCATAACGTCAGTAATAAAATTTTATGTCCAGTGTTATTCTACGTAAACAAACTTTTTTATATCAGCTATATTCAATAACTAATTAAAGATAATGATAAAAGTAACTATAATAATAATCAACACAAATAAAAGTGAATTGTCATTTTTACCAGAATGTTGACATTTAAATGAATGAGCGTGAAACTAATTTGTTATTTATATAATTGACCCATTATAAAAATATTTTTAATTAAAAATATCACTTTCCATTTATAAGAATAAAAATAAGTATTCGTAACTTAAGACTGACATAACTCACCACTAAACAAAAGTCCCCATCAATAATTCATACTAATATCTTTGGTTTTCAATGCTAGAACTTCAGTTTGAAGTCATAATCATACAAAAATAGGCCTGTAAAAAGGGCAGCAAGCAATTGTCTAATTAATAACAATGGAAGTTCTATTTAAACTCATCTGGCTTTTGCGAACTAATAGTCCATCAATTAATTTTAGTTATCTTAGAAAGATACCATATCAACCGAACAAATCTGACTCTGATACTATACAAAACAACTAGGTCAAATATGGAGTCGGGAACAAAATTCAGATCAAATCTCAAGTTCGGATAAAATCCATTTAAATAATATCTTAAATTATTATTTCAATAATATCTTCTTGGGTTGTCTTAGCCCACCACAAACTTACCCAAAAGGTTATGACTGAAAAAACTATTGTTAGTAACTTAATTTTTTATATACATACAGATTTTTTCGATGTGAAAGTGAGGTAAGCAAACAATTTATAATTAACATATTTTAGAAACCCATAATGTTCCCTATAGAAAGAAGGATCATAATTTCAGGTAGTTTATAATAATTCACATGTTATTCAATATTTATTAAGTATATTTTTTACGGCCTTCAAGTTGCTATTCAATTTTAAATTATTCTTAAAGTTAATTTTTCGTTCGTTAGGACTTTAAATTAACATTTTTTTCCATTTTCATTTTCTCCAACCGGTTTGACCCAAATCGACCCAACCCCATTTTTTAATATTTTAAAATATAATAATTATTTTTAATATTTTAAAAGAAAATATTATTTTTTAAAATAATAATTATATTTAATATTTTAAAATAATTTTTTTTAAATAATAACTATTTTTAATATTTAAAAATAATAATTTAATTTAATATTTTAAAATAAAATATTTTTTTAACTAATGCATATATTATATTTAAAATAAAATATTATTTTTAAAAATAATTATTATTTTAAGAAAAAATTATTATAAACTTTTATTTTTTCAAAATGAGTAAAGTTTCATAAAATATTGATTCAAAAAGTAAAGTTAAAATTTTTAAATCTTAATTATTTTTATGAAAATTTATACATCTTTAAAAAAAAATTTGTTTTATGAAAATAAAGTTTTATTACTCATTTTTTAAAAATGATTTTTTTAAAATTTTTTTTTTTCTAAAAATAATAATTATTTTAAAACTTTTTAAAAAAAAATTGAACTAGTTTTTGTTATTTATCTTTTTCTTTTTTTTGTTTTTTGTATTTTAATTTTAATTTCTATTTTTAGTTTTTGTTTTTAAAAATTCTAATATTAAAAATACATATATAATAATGGTAAAGATATTAACTTTTTTTTCTGAAAATAAAATTTTACATAAAATACTGAAAAAGGACTACTTTTTTAAAAATAAAGTTTTATTTTCTTATAAATCTTTATTTTATGAAACTTTACTCATTTTTGAAAAACAAAATTTCTAATATTTTTCCTTAAAATAATAATTATTTTTATAACTTTTTAAAATAATATTTTATTTTAAATATAACAATAATTATTATTTTAGAAGTAATTATTATTTTAAAATAATAGTTATTTTCATTTTTTTTTTTAAAAATATTAAATATAATTATTATGTTAAAAATAATATTTTATTTTAAAATATTAAAATAATAATTATTTTTAAAAATATTATTTCCTTTTAAAATATGAAAAGTTACTATTTTTAAAATAATTATAATTTATTTTAAAATATTAAAAATATTTATTTTATTTTAAATTATTAGAAATTTGGGTTTGGTCAAACTAGGTCGGGTTGGGTCAAAATGGGTCAAGTTGAGGTCAAATCGGGTAGGAGGAACGTAAACGTCCAAAAAATGCCATTTTAAGAACTTAATTGACGAATAATGTATTTTAGAAACGACTTTAAAATTGAGCGACAACTTGGTAAGACAGAAATACCATTCAACCTATTTTTTACATTCATATTTGCTTATAAAAGGAGAAAGAAAAATTAAAGAGAAATAATATACATGTTATATTTAACGAATTTGGATTTTTGAGTATACGATAATATTTTATAAATTAAAGTATGATTCTTTTTAATTTTTACATGAAATATATTTCATGTATGCACATATATTATAATATAAAATAGGGAAAAATGGGTATGCACAGTTGTGCTTTTTTTTTTTACACAGTATCCAAAACGACGTCGTTTTGGAGTTAAAAAAAAACACGGCTTAAGGCTTTTCTCCCTTCTCCACAGTCGCGTAAGGGCTTCTCCCAAATCGATCGGCATGAGAGCTTCATCCTCCCCTTTTCCCAAATCGATCGGCAAAAAGAATTTCCGGCCTAAGCTTCTCTCTCTCCGGTTCGTAACCTTCTCTCTCTTCGAATGTATTAATTTTGTAAATTTAAGAAATTTAGGGTTTATTTGGAACCAGTTCTTCATCTCTCTTCGATGATTTTTTCATTGGTGAACCAATTTAATTAGTTTCATCCCCAAATTAGTCCCTTTTCTTTGTGATTTTTCCTAATTTTTCTTAATTACATCGATCTGTTTTTCCGCCCATGCTCTTCTCTTAGCTATTTTGTATTTTGATTTTGAAATTTTTGTAACTGGAACACCAATCGGATTTTGTATGTGGAAAATACATGCGGACAGTTCCCATAATATTATGATTGTATATAGAAATATACTTTTTGCCTATTTGCCTACAGGAGTATAATATAAGCTACAAGTTGAAAATTTATGTGATAAGTTTTCATGTTTTACCCCTATGAGTGTATAAATTATGTAGGGGTTGGTATTTATTCACCAAGAAAGTTCGCATTTATAAGTTTTAATATTGATCTAGAAGATATTTAATACATTTTCTTCATTACTCAAGTCCAAAGTTATAAGAACTTGATGTTAGTCCATGTAAATGACTTCTTGACCGGCTAAAATGATCATTAAGACTTTGGTCCATCATGAAAGTTTGCTTTTTTACAAGTCTCGGGTTCTTAATAATGCTCAATATTGCAATCAATACTCAATATTCCAACTTACTTGAGATAATGAGACCTACTATTTTTAAATCAACTGTAAGTTTTAAAGATTTTTTATATATTTAAAATTGATGCAATTCATTTACTATTTATAAACAATAAGTTTATAATATGATTTAAGCTCATCATGTCTTAACTTGATTTAACCAACAAATAACTAGCATATAAATATTAATCTAATAATTTTTGTGAATTCATTAATGGTTAATTCTGTTTTATGTTTTTGCTTTCTCAGGAGGGGAGTTATAGAAAGATAAACACCAATCGAATTCTGTTTCTGTTTCACATAATATCTTGTGTAGGTCCCGCCGCCTCGCAAGAGCTTATCTTCGAGAAACCTATTCAAGACCAAGCCTCGGATTTCAAGATCGGTCGTCAAAAACTCAAAAGTCATCAAGATCAGGACAAAGTAAATTCGGTGGCCACTTTGTGAACTCAGAGCATTCTGCAGACCGTAAACCAGAAATGCAGATGTGTTTTACCCATAGATGTTCCTCCTTCCTAGTCAAAACTTCTAGGATTAGTATGATATTTTTAGCTAATGCATATTTGTGGTATTTGCTACTCCATTTGTGCACTTAGAATATGTAGAACATTATGCATTGGTGTTGTGATTCCTGAACATTGAGATTGATATGTTGTTCATTGATTACTATTGCACATAATTTTTATTGTAAAATTATGACAGAGGTGATATGTTACAACTCTGATTGAGCATGAAGAAGAACATGGAACATTGAGAGAAACAGCAGATTTTCACTGTTGTGCAAAATTTATTTTGATTTTGCCTTGAGTTAGATGGAATTAATTTTTATCTCGGATGGCATTGTTAAGATATGATCTTAATTAGAAGGTTGTAATTGAGTACCAAGTTATAAGTTGGTATTGGCTAGTGCTTCCAATTTTTTGATTTCCTACCATTGATATATGAGGGAGGGAGTTTAAGGAGGATATAGTGAATTTCACCTAAATTTTTGTTTCTTTCTTTGATGAATATAGATTTTAAAGTAAAAATTGAGAAGATGTATTCATATAAACCTCATTTACTGGTCCATTCTTCTTCATAGCGGTCAAATTAAAAAAATGTGTAAGGAGGGAGGGAGTGTGAGCTAGCAAGAAAGACATTCACAATTGATAAATCATGTATCATATCAAGAATAAATCAATATAATGGGAACAAGTTTGATAAATAAGCAATTCATGAGCTGGTAAGTTTAAATTAAAGGACAAGTTCATGAGATACAATGATGAGCTTTACAGCTAAATCCTGGCGGACTGCATTCACGCTAACAAAATCACCAATAACCAAGCACAAGAAAAGTATGTAATAATCATCCTTCAAAATAATCATCCTTCAAAAGAAAGTAAAGAACTCTACAAGGAGGATCTATAGTCCTTTATACAAGAAATGACTAACATGAAACAAAAGATTATAGTGGACTAGGACTTAGTAGGGGCACTGTGATGTCGTCATGGAAATGTCTCCTCACCCCTCGATCAATCATCATCATGGCGGTCTTCATTGATTTCGTCCAGAATCACCACTCGCGTATGGAACTGAAAAAGACAAGAACTATATATTAGACACCATCCAGTTTTATAAAGAAATCAAGGAAGCATCCAATTTTATAAAGAATCAGTTATCTAACAATGTAATGTACTAATATAAAAAATCAGTAAAGTTCCCTTTTTCATTATCGTTGTCTTTGTTATGTTGATTTGCTATTAATACACAACAATAAAAATAAAAATTAAATATTTATATAGTCCAAACAAATATATAAAAAATATAACAAAATGAACGATTTTGTTTATACCTAGTTTTGGACAAGTAGTCCTATAATGGTTGGCTTCTCCACACTCTCCGCAATAATGAGTTTGTTTACTCCTTACTTCTTGAGCTACCTCTCTACCCGATTGAAATCTCGAGGCTCCCCTTGGTCTACCTTTAGTACTAACTGGCCCATTGGGATCACACACTATTATTTCTGGAATGTCAACAAAGGAAACAACTGGACTAGATGTTTGATTACTTGAATCCATCTGACATATCACATCTTGCAATTTTTTCTCCTTTATCTTTTTTATCATATCATCCAACAAATATTCAACTTCATTAAAAATTGTCAGTGATGAAGTAACATCTTGTAATACTTTGGACATTTTTGATTTAAGGGAAAACACCATCATAGAGTTACATCAACCTCGCTTGATGAACATCTAACAATATCAGTCGATACTTAAAGATCCATAGTCCATCTTTTCAATATATATATTTCGAATGGAAACAAATTTTAAATCTCATAACACAAATGATATGCTTGCATATCATTCCTTCCATCTCGAACTTTGCACAAGAACAATTAAGAGTCTCCCACCATCATACAAGACAGCTTCTCCAATTAACTTTAGGACTTGTGCTTTTTCCAACTTTGTATTCAATTATGTCTCCATTCTTCCTCACCTTCTCCTTCCAATAGAATAACTAGCCTTAAATTCGAGTGAAATATGTCAAACATTTTTTAGTATATAGAGTTGTTCAATTTTGTTTCAATCTCCAACTCGGCCTCGTATATCGGGTGAGAATTTTTTGTTTTGAAATCTTCTTTTTCTCTCGCTTGTCGATTTAGATACAAGAGCATTTTCATATTGCGTCACAAACTCATTCAATGGAGTTAACGCATGAACAAATCCATCAAAAATGAATTAATACTCTCTCACCACGTTGAGTAGATGTCATTCCAAATTTAAAGATGTCTCTCAGTATCATGCAGAACCCATTGATGTCGCATTTCATACAAGTTCATCAACCAAATATTATTATTCAAATCATACTTCTTCTTCAAAATTTCCCAACGGCTTTCCGATTCTAATATGGTTTCACTATAAAACCATGTTTTTTTATACTCATAACAAAATGCTTCGATCATAGAAACGAAGGAGATGAAGTCTCTCCGTGATATGCTTCTCAATGTGCCATGAATAGAATCGATGTCAGTATTAGGAAAGACTTTCTTTATAGCATTGCAAATAAGCATGATCTTGATCTCGTTATAATTACCCCTGTGATCTTTTCACACATGCATTTCTTCCACTCTTGAAACAACCATATAAAAGATTTCTCTTTCTCATTTGCAAAGTAAAAGCACAACCAAACAAAATAGATTGTCGTGGTGATTAACCCCGTGAATGGAGCAAATGGTAATGAAAATTTATTGGTTCGATATGTAACATCAAAAGAAACTACATCACTAAATTATAAATATGACGATATCGACCTCCCATCGGCCCAAAAAACACTTTTAAGACTGTGATCCTTCTTCAAATCTATGGCAAAAAAAAATGACGGGTCACTAACTCTTTTTGCTAGAAAATGATGAACTATGTAAATGCATTCCCGACCAACCATATTTTTTTCTCTCAGATGCAAGAAATGATCTACACATTGTTGTGTTGTTATCATCTCATCCTCATCATTCCACGAGCATTAACCACTTTTGCAATTGTTGATGGGCTTAATCCAATTTTATGCATCTTCTCCATCAAATTTCGATCGCTTGACTACGATGATATGTCTTATGAGAAGCGATGTTTTCATGTTGATGAAGGGCTAGTAAACTCGTGATTATGTTCATCACAAAAACTAGTAACACGCCATGTCTTCGCTTTTTGGTTTAAATGGATCCACATCCTCGCATCGACGATACCGATCTTACTTGTCTTCGCTGCTTTCTTTGGTTTTCTTCAAGTGTTTGATCTTTATCTTTTGCAATTCCGCCTTTACTACAAATAATTAATCGACCTATTGCCTCCCCAAGTTTTAGATTTGTCAAGATTCGACAAACGAAGTCCGAATCCTTTATGCCAGATATACATTATACATCGTCAGACGTGTCGTCGTCCGACTAGAAACGATAATCCAATATATGGAACTTTATCGAAGTTTTTGTATTGTCGCCCCTCTACATTAACACCGAACGAAAAAAGAACATATAATTCAATTGATAATATAATTCAAAATTCAAAATGTCAGGTGAATTTTTTTACTCAGGTCACGAAGGTTTAACGCCGACTCGAAAGTGTCAGAATGGGTGCGTCGTCTCTGCATTGTCGTGACATAGCATTATCCATTTGGAAGAAGCAATAGGAGACGATCGTTGAAGAGACATGATTTTTTCGTAGAATTTACAAACAAAATTAAATGACATAACATATTTACCCATGACATAGCGATTTTTGAACTATAATGACATAGTTACTTAAAATTATTCACAAATAATTTAAAGGAAACATAAACAGGTTAAAAGGACAAATTCCATATAACATCAGTTCTAGAAAAATTATTCACGAACGTACTGTTTTAAAAACCAGTCCAAGTCTCTATTCAAGTGTGTGTGTGACTATGCAAAGGCAAAACAACACCAATGCATTAAGAACCACATTCAAATTATCTTAATTTTCCAGGAAGTCTTAAAGCAACCACATTATATATTACCAGCAAAATATAAAAAAAAAATTCTATTTTCCATTCGCAGATTCCACATTTCATTATAAATGACTCTATCTCAGAAACTTGAAACGATTTTTACACTTCTGCTACATTATAAGATTTAAAAATTCATACAAACCCACGATTGTTGCAGAAGAGCAGAGGAACAATCGTGGTGAAAAAACCCATTAAAAACTCACCAAATCGTTTTAAAGGGGTCATGTAAACCCTAGAAATCATCATACGTTCAAACCCTTACCGAATCGAGGTGTGAATCAACGAGGTCCAAATAGAAGTTGAGATCAAACCGATGAGCAGCCAGAATTGCAATGACATTGGTGCGAAGTCGCGATGGTAATTCTGGTGGCATGGTGATTTCAAGATGGTAGGGATTTCTATACACCAAGAGGATTTGGGAGAAGGTTTTACGCGATTTGTGGAGGAGGTATCTTGTGATTGAGGAGGAAAAGGGGAGAAGGTTACTAACCCAGAGAGAGAAGCTTAGTAAGAATTTTTTTTTTGCCGATCGATTTGGGCCGGAAACAAGCAGTGAAAAGGGAGGATGAAGCTCTCATGCCGATCGATTTGGGAGAAGCCCTTACGCTGATTGTGGAGAAGGAGAGAAGTTTAAGCCGTGTTTTTTTTTAACTCCAAAACGACGCTGCTTTTTTTGGATCGTAAAAAAAAAGCACACAACACAGCATACCCATTTTCCTCTATAAAATATATGCTATTAAAATATGAAAATCTAAATATATAAAATTTTAAAACAAGTGAAGGCAACAAAATAAAATGAAAGAAGTAAAGGTTGATTTCTCTCCAAATGAGTCCGAACCATCCCCAGAAGGTTTTGGCTAAAATTGAATGTTGTAAATAAAGCGTCAAAATATTTCAATCCGAATTTACACAGTCTCGGACGACAAACACTTTAAAATCCGCTACAATTCTCTATTTACTCTTCCCAGGCCTTTTATCCGTTTCAGTAGAGAAGAGAGAGAGATAGTATATATATATATATATATATATATATATATATAGAGAGAGAGAGAGAGAGAGATCGAAACACAAAGCGGGCCTAGAAATAGAAAGAGGGTCGACGAGAGATTTAGTTATTTCTCTCGTGAAAATTGAGGGCAAATAAACCCTAATTCTCTCCTGGGCTCCCCAGATTCAGGGTTTTATACTTTAAGAGGAGCTTGAGATCGTGTTTTTGAAGAATAATGGTTTCTCCATTATAATTCTCTCCTACTCTATAATTATTTATATGTAATATCTGGATATATTTTAGGGTTTAACTTCTGAGTCGTAGTAGTGATTGTGATATGGACGGAAGGAGGATTACGGCGAATCCGCAGCCGTGCTGTGGCCGGCGGGTTGTGGCAAAGAAGCGGCCACGCAACGGCTCTGATGGGTTTGTGAACAGTGTTAAGAAGCTCCAGAGGAGAGAGATTTGTTCCAAGCGTGACAGGGCTTTCAGTATGAGCGATGCTCAAGAAAGGTTCAGGAACATTCGTTTGCAGGTTTGATTGATTTCGCGTCACAATTCAGTTTAATTTCCATTGATTTTTTACCGACCATGAATTGCTGATGATTTATTTAGCTACGAGATGGAATTGCATTTAGGTTGACCGACTTTATACATGAAAGTGAAGAATTAGGGTTTGATTGTTCATTGCACCATTTATGAATTCATTGAATAACCTAGTGTACATTTGCATATAAACTTATAAAGCATTGAGAAAATGTGAGATGTAATATATATACTTGCATGTATCTTTACCATGTTTTGTTATACTTGAATGTATGAATAGAATCACAATTAAGAGAAGGTTATTAAGTTTTTCAATGAAACCATGTGGGTTTTAGTAGCTTATAGATCAAAAAATAGCACAGAATGGGTGGGATAGACAGGAGTGGAAATGTGTTGTTTTTGTGGAGTGGTTATGTTGTGACAGTGTTTTGGTCGGATGGTGATTGATGCTGTAATGCATGCTACGTTGACTAGTTCTGACAAAAATACTGTTAAAAAAAGTATCCTGCATGCCATAAGCTCTGCTTTTCAAAGACATGAAGCTCACAAATGTTTCAAGCTATATGCTTCAATATTATAATATATATTCATCAGCACAAGATTATAATTTACTTGATAAGAACAGAAGTTCTCACGGTTACAAGTGGAGTGGTTACAGCATTAAGGATACTTTTTCTAATTGATGGTGATTTTTATTGGATGTTAAACATGGTAAGCATCGCCAGCCACGTGGTTTGGACTAAAGATTCCACATCTATTTACTCTTACAAGTTGGCAGTATGTGTGCACCGGTGGATATTTGTTTTTTCTCACTAAGCACCTTTCATTAATGCATTTATGACGATGGGCAAGTTGTGACAATAAGGTGATAAGTGAAATATATCTATATCGAGATGTTTCCTTATGAGGCTATTAAGATAGCAGTAATATTTTTACTAGGCTTTTGTGATCAATCCTTTTAAAGCAAAGCTTAAGTTTAGTCTTGGAAATTCCATTCTTAAAGATAAAACCTCTCGCATTTAATTTGTCCATGGGCCATGTCAGTTCACGTGGATCTTTATGCGATGTTAGAAGATAATCTTGTGTGTTTATTTCATTGGTGGTAACTGATTTACTTCTTTATATTTATATATAGCAAAGTCATGATTTAGCGTAAAGCTGAAAATATAAAAAATTTATGATAAAAAGGTTTTAAGTGTTTAATTTGACCTCTTCTTTTTTCCAATACTGTATCATTGCCTCCGTGGATTGGGTGCTAACCTTTTACCTTTTCTAGTGTTTTCATGGTCGTCAATCTTCATTACTTAATAGGGATTAAAGGTTTATGGATTCCACTTTATATACTGTGCTACATTGACGCTTATATGGAATGAACTTATTTCTGTGGTATATGGTCGGTAACTTTTGCTAACCAGCAAGTTACGCCAGTTTTAGATAACTTTAGGTTCTTAAAAGATAGTCGCCATTGGACAGACATATAATTACTTGTATACTACCTTTTTTTAGTTAAGGCGTGTTAAGCTTTATAGGCCGAAATCTTTGAGAAACAAAAAGTTTTTTAAATCGATAAATTAGTTATTCAACTTTTAGTTGCTAATGTAGCCTACTTTTATTCAACCTTGTCAAGAGATTTCTTTGCTGGACTAAGGACTACTGAAAAGGATTGGATTAATGGGTTAGACGATCAAATTCCCATGAATGGTATGAAAGTGCAACCTCATAATGAGATCTCTTTATGTTATAAATATATGTCAGTGCTTTAGAACAAAAGGGGAAAGTTTGATAAGAAGGATTGGACGAGTTTGGGTATGGTTTGGGGTGTACACTCTCATTCACCACTGCTATTCATTTCACATTTGCATAATAAATCGGTGCTTTATGCAGCAGATGAACAAAAAACGGATCCTATTGAACATAATTCTACTTACTATCGAAGCATTCGACTGAACTGAATGCTTATGTTCAGAAATTTTATGCTTTTAGGGCTTGGTTTTTTACTTAGATTTATGCAAATGTGCAAGTCCTGGTTGCTTACTAGTTTCCTGTACTACTGTCTTATTTCCACGAGCATTTTTGGTTTAGTTATTTAGAATTTTTTCATTATTGAATTACTTCTGGACCTCTGGTGATGATATGATGATGTTTATGCCATCAGGAGGAATATGATACTCATGATCCAAAGGGACATTGTGCCATGGTACTGCCATTTCTAAAAAAGAGGTCAAAAATTATTGAGATAGTTGCTGCTCGTGACATTGTCTTTGCTCTTGCGCAGTCTGGTGTTTGTGCTGCATTTAGCCGAGGTAATCTTTAATTAGATAATCACTGTTCTGTAAAGGTTGGGAGAAATTTTTCTAATGTTAAAAGGGGGTAATAAGTAATAACTCGATTATTGGATGCAGAGACCAATCAAAGGATATGCTTTCTGAATGTCAGTCCTGATGAAGTTATACGAAGCTTGTTTTACAATAAAAACAATGATTCCCTTATCACTGTTTCGGTTTATGCGTCAGATAATTTCAGTTCCTTGAAATGCAGAACCACGAGGATTGAGTGCGTAAATTATTCTATTCATTTGTTATGTATGTGTATATTGTACATGTGTGTTTCTTACTGATGAGCTATACCCTTATATGGTGTCAGATACATACGACGTGGTAAACCAGATGCTGGCTTTCCTCTTTTTGAGTCCGAGTCATTAAAGTGGCCTGGTTTTGTTGAGTTTGATGATGTAAATGGGAAGGTACTCACTTATTCTGCACAAGATAGGTATGGATTCAACTCTCTACATTATTTTTGGTAACTAGGACTTTTATTTGCAGAATATGCTCTTGATTCTGATGTGATTTTTGGTTTTATTATCAGCATCTACAAGGTCTTTGACCTGAAAAACTATACAATGTTATACTCCATCTCGGATAAAAATGTACAAGAGATTAAAATCAGGTAAGCTTTCTATTCTACAAAACTTTTAACGCTATATGCATGCTTCTCAGAGAGAAGAATAGTTTATGTCTTCCATTTGACCGAACTGAATTTATTCCTGTCCGACTGTCTAAAAGCTTCAGCTCTTCTAGCACCTTTGATTGCTCTTCTAGATACCTTCATCATGCTAAAAGGTTCAGCTAGACGTTTTTGAAGTTTTTCTCCTTGCTTTCATAGTGTGCTTTTGATATCCCACTATAAGGTTCAACTCAACCTTTTTGAAGTTTTCTCCCTTGCTTTCATAATGTTTTTTTGATATCCTATTGGTCTATGTTTGTAGAGCTTTAGGTTGTGTAACATCACAATTCAGGAATATTACTATATTGTGAACTCTGAAAATCACCACGTACTGACGTACAAGGACCTTCTGCTGTGTAGGGACAAGAAAGTTGATAAATGTTGTCAATTGTGGATAGTGTATGCTCTAGCTAAATTAGACATTTACCTTTTCTATTTTCTTTCTTTTTTGGGAGTTAGGAGGATGGTTATATTTTTGCTTACTCTTTTGTGGATAGAATTGTTCAAATCCTCCGTTGTTGTCTACTTTCTGAAGCATTTTACTTTGGTGCATTCCAAAGCAGCAGATTGTGCTGAGCTGGTTCATACTCTGTACACTTGCAATTATCCTTAGTTAAGTGTTCTCAAACTTGTGTTGAAGAATGACAGTCTCGCTTAGTTTATGCAATAGAATCAAATTCTTTATTGTGGTATAAAATATAAATCTATTTTAGGTTGTAAGGCACCTATGATAAATATGAACGGCTGATTGTGTATAGCATGCTGCACCAAGCTGATTCATAAATTATACTTTTGAAGCTTATATATTTGCCATATACAATTGAATAAAAAGTTCTGTTTGCGCGGAAGAACTAAATTTGGTATAGTGCTATGGCCTTTACGCTTTACTATGTTGAGAAACCTTGCTATTTTTTAACTCTAGTTGATTGGGTGTAATAGGCTTCTTTGTGAAAGTCTTGTTTGTTGTTCATTGTACATGCCTGAACTCATTTGTTTTTTCAAGCATTACCTGGAAATTTCGTTTATTGAGTTCAGGGCAGAAATATTTGGTGCATGGTTCTGAAGTTTAGGAGAGGAGAGAGGTTTGCAGTTCTTGAAATGCCACCTCCTCGAACTGGTTGCGTCCCATGAGAAGTTTTTTTGAATGATGTAACTTTCTGATGAATGTGAAATGCAGAAAGATATAACATGCAAGCTGCTTTGACCTTAAGCAACACTTTTGAGATGTTTTAACCATTAGAAAAAAATTTCTTCGGCACTGCAATTTGTTGAATTTGTGAACAGTGATATAGTCATATTTCAGTTTCTAACATCTTTTCCATAAACATCAAACAGACTGGAGTAATTTTGGCACCTATCTGTGCCTGGAGGAATTAGTAGTAATTAGTTTTCCCATGTTGAAACTATATTCTGTTGTTTACAATTGAATATGTACTTTGATAATCATCTACCCTTTGATTGAATTGTTAAGTCAGTTGATATTGTTCATGAGGTGTAGGGTAGTTTTAATATGTATTCTGTTTTTTTCTTCTTAAAAACGTTATTCTTATATTCACAATTAATTTATTTCATTTTTTATACCTCAATTCTTTGGGGCAATGCACACCGAGTACGACCTTTTTTATGCTTAAAGTCGTCATGGGTCTTACAACTAGTTGTATTGCTTTATATATGTTTCGTTGCATTTTTGGATGTGTGACCATGATACATATCTTCTGACAAACAGTCCAGGAATCATGTTATTGATTTTTACGAAAGCTAGTGGTCACGTTCCTCTTAAGATTCTTTCAATAGAGGATGGGGCTGTTCTTAAATCTTTCAACCATCTCCTTCATCGCAATAAGAAGGTGGATTTTATTGAACAGTTCAATGAAAAGCTTCTTGTCAAGCAGGAGAACGAAAATCTCCAGATTCTTGATGTAAATATCTCTTCCATATTCTTTTCAGTACTTCTGAATTAAGTTTGCATCCGAAAGCTGACAGTGATATAATGCAGGTTCGCAATTCTGAGCTAACGGAAGTCAGCAGAACTGAATTTATGACCCCATCAGCATTTATATTTCTATACGAGAACCAGTTATTTTTGACATTCAGGAATCGAACGGTGGCTGTTTGGAACTTCCGAGGGGAGCTTGTGACTTCATTCGAGGATCACCTTCTGTGGCATCCTGATTGCAACACTAACAACATATATATCACAAGCGATCAGGATCTTATCATTTCTTATTGCAAAGCTGATTCTGATGATTTGCTGTCAGAAGGAAATGGTAAGACTCCCTGAGAAAATCTAACAATACTTAAATTTAATATTTATAGAACACAAGACTAAGCGTAATAAAGACAAGCCAAGGCCAATGAGGGTTTGTTGGTGTAGGTCATGTCATTTCAGTGGAAACAGTAAAGGATTAGAATGAACTTAGATTTGCTCTACCTATGAACGTACAAACTTTACGCATAGCAGGTTATAATGTCTGAATTTTTATTTTTTATTTATTTTACAAGGATTAGGTTGCTATTGCTTTTATTGGACATTTGATAAGATAGAGGGTATCACCTTACTTACATTTATCTGCAATTAACATGTATTTACACATGAAGCATCATCTATTGGAGGTGAATTTCTGGTTGTTGATCAATGGCAGTGGAAATGTATACATATTTGTTTTCCATTTTGGTTTCTATGCCTTTTATTTATCCAACAAATGCCGAGTTTTTGGGGTTCAAATATTAAGCAACCAGCAAATGATGCCAGTGATGGGTTCGTTCTCAGTTAATCTCTTTCGGCACCCTTTATTGAGATTGGATAGACTATTTAGGGCCTAGTGTGCGGTGTCCCATTTGGTTTATGTAATGCAGTGTTAAGTGAAAAGGTTGTTTTAGTTATGTATTTATTATTTATTACATGTAACAAATTTTCTGTTCTTGCAGCTGGTTCTATCAATATCAGCAATATCTTGACAGGGAAATGCCTAGCAAAAGTAAAAGCAGCCAGCAGCCTTCTGCCCGAGGAATGCAATTGCAGTATCAAGTGCAATGGAAAAAAATGCAACTCAAAAAAAAGGATCCAGGCATCCAGGATTAGGAGCACTGTTGCAGAAGCACTGGAAGATATCACTGCTCTCTTTTACGATGAAGAACGTAATGAAATTTATACAGGTAACAGGCTTGGCCTGGTCCATGTATGGTCCAACTGAAGGTGCTCTTTTGTGCTCAGTTCTGTTCAGATCCCTATGATGTTGTTCCAGTTGGTAGAATTGACACCGCATCCCAACAGCCTTGAAGTGTACCATCAAATGTTCCTTTTTTAAAGTAGTTTGGTTGTTTTTGTTCCGAGTTCAACATATGTCCGTGTAGTTAATATTATCCCCCATGCTCTCCCTTGCTCCAAGTTGGGGGGATATTTTTTTTTTTTTGTTAATTTGTTGATTGCTGTGGCCTTTTGTTAGATGAAGTTAGTGTTGTTGTTGATTGACTTGGGGCCTAGGAGGTAACAAGAGGGACCTATAGAAGGTGAAGTGTTAGAGGAAGTTTACTGTTGTTGATCCTTCAATCCTGTGACATATTTGTAGGATGAGCTTGGCCAAATTTAGCCCTGGGGGCTTAATCGAGCTACTATTTTGTATTGCTCTAAAGCAGCAGCTCATGCCTCTCCCTTGTTTTAAAGATTGATTCTTCTCTTTTTCAAGTGAATGAGTGATGAATAATGATAATAGAACGTCGTACGAACAGTTGAGATTTATGAAGAAGCTGAAGCTCTGCTCTCTCTTCCGGGAATTAATCTATTCAATGAACATGAATGCATGCATGCATGCATGTTTACCTGATAAAAAAGATCAATCAATGCATCATCATATTTACTTGAGATGAGTCGAGACGAAACAACTAAATAAATAAATTATATAAAGGCTCACCTACAACTACTTTCCTCTCTCCTCTCGTCTCGTCTCATCTCATCTGTCTGTGAAATTAATGATCAAGCCGTTGCTTCACGATTTGTCTACCTTTTCCCGTTCATCATCTTATTTCCTGCAGTGGCCGCCTGCCTCCTTGTAACCTATGTTTTCGAAAATATATATTATTGTGATTAGCACGTAGGACACAATGATTAATTTAATTATATGGGCATAATAATAAATTAATAACGTTAACAACAATGTCATTATAAGTAAGATCCTTTTAACCCCCCCCCCCCCCCCACAAGACAGAGAGCAGATTTTTAACCCAAATTTTATTACTTTTTTATCTTATTGTAAATTTTTAATTATTTGGGCATAATTAATTTTAAAATTAAATAAAAGTCATTGTCAAAATTGAAGATCTCCTTTTAACAAATTTGGGGACAGACACACACACACACAAAAGACAATGGATTACTATTATTATTATTAGAAAATTGATATTTTTGAAATTGCAAGTAAGTCTCTAAATTTCAATTGCCAAACAATTTTTGTTGAAAAGTCATGTAAGAACTCCATATTAGTAACAATTTATGAAAGTGTAAGCAAGTCTCAAATTTCAATTGCCAAACAATTTTTGTTTCTTGTACGGGTAAGAACCGAAAAATAATCATTCATAAATAAATACATACATACATACATACATACATACATATACTTGTAAAATCAGATCTGAGGAATGAAACGAAACATAAACAACGCCGCACGCGGCCCACAGCAGTGCAATCACTACTCATTATGATAATGACATAAATTTATATATGGTCCTTTAATTTCTTTATTCACCCCGTTTTATATATTACAATAAATTATTATAATTTAAATGTCTCAACAAAAATAAAAATAATAAAATATAAATATTTAGTCACACTATAAAATAAGGGAACAGATACTTTTACATCATTTTTTAACATTTTCGCATGCGGGCCTACTTTTTTACCAAATTAATATTAATATTTAGTTAAAAAAAATGAATCTCACATGCATAAATATTAAAAAAAATGTTGGGACCTATTTTTTTTTAACTTAAAATATGGGCTCCACATGTAAAAATATTAAAAAAAATATTGTCAAAGTATCAATTTCCTAAAATAAAAATAAAATATTTTATTAATATTTTGAATGAACTAAATAGAAATATATCTGTATTCTAAAACATTTTTCAATTTTTAATGTTGTCATAAATCAAAATACAACAGCACCACCCAAAGGCCAGGGACCAAGGAGGTCGTGCCTTTTCTATTCTCCCTTCTCCTTCACACTCAAAGGTCAGTAGTTCCTTCCCTTGTGCTTCTCTCTCCACACCAAATAATACTACTCCTTCTCCTCCTGCTGCTTCTACGTCTGCCACTACAAGAAAAGAGAAACAAATACACTAGTACTAGTACATTTCAGCTTGATTGAGGTATTTTCAATTAAATAACCCTCTCTCTCTCTCTTTTTCTGCTTTAATCTTTCGAGCTTCTGTTGTCTATCTGTATATCTATTTTCTAAAATGTTGATACGCTTAATTTTAAGGTAGAAATTGATTCACGGAATGTATGCTTGAGAATTAAACTTAACTTTTAATTTCAGCTCATAGTGTGTTCTCTCTGTCGGTGAGCTCAGCTCGGGTTCCATTTTTATTCGAATTACTTTTGGTTAGATCTGATCTTGAACGGTAGTTAGGAAGCCCTTTTTTTCAATTCATTTATTGTTTTTTTCCACTTAGCTTTTAAGTCTTTCCACCTACCCTGGTCCCGTTGGTTACCTTTTATTTATTGTTGTTCAAAGTCAGGACTTTACTAATGGGGGTTCTCAGTACTTTTTTCCTTCCCTTTTTTGTTTGAGATACAATGTGTCTTGGAGGATATCCTTATTTTACTACTGTTTGTTTTTCATTTTGTATTAATTATAAAGGTTTTTTTTTTGTTAAAATTGATGCCATCAATTGTAACTAAAGAGTTTGAACTTATTGGCATATATTCTTTTATAGTGGTTTATTATCAAATTGGTTTCTGTTCAAGTGTTTGAATTGTAGTGTAGGTTAGACTGCGTTTCTCTAAATGCATATGAGGTTTAATAAAAAGCTTGCTCTAATTTTATGATGCTCTTGAATTCTATTATTTAGTTGGATATGCATTTGAAGAATTGGAAGGTGGTTTCTCAGATTAACAGGATTTTTTTTTCTTCCTTCAGGTTTTTGTGCTTCTGAGGTCAGCTGGTTAAGATGGAAGGAGGAATTGATCCTGATGCACTACTTGATTATGCTGAGTTTGAGCTTTTTCCCAGCCAGAACAGGTTAAACTTCTATCCATACATCTTCCTCAAAAATGCATGTCCAACTTTTGAACAGAACGTTCCCATTTTGAGTTAAAGCTACCAGTCTCCTCTCTCACATATATTTACACACTATGTTACTATTTATGTCCCCTTGAAAATTTGAATGAAGTTTGACCCTTGGCTTCTCTATGTCACTACATACAGTTTTAAGAAATATCAGGTAATTGTATTGTTTCCATTCACCAAGGTGTTTCTTCTAATCTTTTCGTTCCTTATAAATATATTGCCATCCTAACTTTTATTCGTTGTTAGGTAGAACTAAAAGAAAAGGGAAATGACTTGTAAAATAAAAAATTAATGTGTTTTCTGGAGCACCCAAATAAACAACCATGGATTCTTGTGTTTACCTTCTCCCCCTCAGTTCCTCAAGCCAAGCCACAAGGATCGCAAAAGAAATTTCTATTCTCTACCGCTTATTATTTAATTTTGGTTGGCCAATCCATTTTTGCCATTGGATTTGGGTTTATGTTACAAGCAGTACTGCAGTAATCTCATGGTAATTTGAAAAATATCTTATTTAAAAAGTTTTAAACATTTCCAAGCTCTAACTTTTTGCAAGTCAGAAATAACTCGATGAATTTTCATAAGAATGATGAAACCTATACTCATTAATCTTATAATGAGGGAAAGGTTATCAGTTTTCCCTAAAATCAAATACTATAAGTTGGTAAGACCAGTTCTTGTTAAGACAAATGACCAATTGAATACCAGGGTATACCGAAAGCTACAGAATCACACATAGCTCAATACCAGTTCTGCTTCCCTTTCTGGGACCTCGAAAAGATCGAGGGAGTAATAGTAGATGTATGTTTTCTACAGTGACAATATCTCTCAAACGACAAAGGGATTGTATTTGTCAGTCGCAAAAGTAAAGTTATAAACATATAAAATGAAGAATTGTGACCTGGTCCCTGACATGGGGTACATGTTCGCGTGTGGTTTACCCTGTTACCCATGCTTTTTGAGTTACTATTTGTGACTTTGCATGGTAGGTAAGGGTGAAACTCAGATTCTGCATCTGTTGCATTGCCCAAGAGATTGGGCAGCTGTACTATTTGTGACCAGTTCTTGTTAAGACAAATGACCAATTGAATACCAGGGTATACCGAAAGCTACAGAATCACACATAGCTCAATACCAGTTCTGCTTCCCCTTCTGGGACCTCAAAAAGATTGAGGGGGTAATAGTAGATGTATGTTTTCTACAGTGACTATATCTCTCAAACAACAAAGGGATTGTATTTGTCAGTCGCAAAAGTAAAGTTATAAACATATAAAATGAAGAATTGTGACCTGGTCCCTGACATGGGGTACAAGCGTGTGGTTTACCCTGTTACCCATGCTTTTTAGTTACTATTTGTGACTTTGCATGGTAGGTAAGGGTGAAACTCAGATTCTGCATCTGTTGCATTGCCCAAGAGATTGGGCATCTGTACCAAGGAAAGCATTGCTGATCATTGTCTATAGGGTTTTCAGCAGCTAGTTCTTCATTGCAACTCATAATTTAATGTATGATATGATTGAACTTCAAGAAGTCGTTCGACTCATGGTCAATTATTATTTTATTTATTTTCTTTCCTCCTTTCTAATCTACAGGTATGAGGTGTGCATATGCAGTGGCAACAAAGTAGAGACAGTAGAGTCTGGACTTCTGGAACAACTACTCCTGCATTCACCAGAAGTTAAAAATTTGTACTCAAAAAGACTCAATGCTACTTTCAAAATCCAAGTGCCTGACAGTCCTAGTGGTGCAGAGTGGTTCACAAAGTCCATCTTAACAAGGTTCCTATCATCCTGTGTTTCTCTTGCTTTGTGGATGTTATGAATTTTATTGTCTTATAATCTATATATTTCTTGTTAGGTTTCTACACATTGTCGGTTCACCAGATATACTTGACATCACAAAGAATTTCGAAAATGAGATTTCTCAATTAGAAGAAACGAGAAGATTCCAGCTTTCTATGGATGTAAAAGTATTCTCTCTCTCTTTTCCTGCTCCTTGTTTGTGTGATTTTTGACATATGTACTCAGCTCATGAATTGCATGTGTTCCTTTTTCAGGGTCATCAAAATTTACTTGGAAGTGGGGAGGCAGGTTAGTTTGATTGAGTTTTACTGTTGTTAGCTTGTAAGTACTGATTGTGTGTTGCATCATGGTCTTGCTGCTTTGGCAACAGATGCAACTCAGTGTGTTTGTGGTTCTAAACGAAACTTAAGAAAATTATTTGATAATTGGTCATGCTGGTCTCTGTCTATGTAGTACGGTGCTGTGCTTTATTAAAGTTTTTATGCACTGTCATCTGTACTTATTTGACTACTCTCAATTCGAACTGAAAGTACTTGGGTTTGATCAGTTGTTGGGTTTGGGTACATGCTATATGGTTTGACTCATTTGATTGTCAGTTGACAATCTTGATGCAATGGAAGATTTGCAATTGATGTATCATCAGACTAACCCTTACAACTATCTTGTGTTGCTTTAAGATTCAACGATTGCATAATTGGGTGTAGATTCTGAAACTACGTGTCTATTGCAATAATTGTGCATGACTGCATGGTTTTATACCTTATATTTCTTTTTTACCAATAACTTTATTAGAAAATACTAATCATCGTTTTCCTCCTCTTTGATAGATGGTGGGAAGTTAAATGGCACGGCACCAACATCGAAAGTAACTTTTCATCTCTCCTTTTTGACCATCTGCGTAATTTCTTAAAGATGCCCATATATATAGAAATATATTTTCATTTGGCTGTTAACTTATCTTTTGCTTCAAACAGGCTGAAGTTGAAATTGTGGCATCGGATGTGTCGAAGTATGTAATGTTAATTGTTTTAATTTAGCAGTGTTCTGCAGGCAGCTGCTCCACTAACCTAAAGAGTGATGAATGCTGACAGGAATGAGTTGCTGCGAGCAATGGACTTGAGACTCGCGGCATTAAGGGAGGAATTAGCTGTTGCTTTCAACCGAGCTGCTGGTACCTCATGTTCACCTAAGGAGCTTGTAGACTTGGAAACGTTTTCTCATTATTTTGGAGCCATTAATATAAGGTACCTTAAGCGCAACGAATAAAATGGTGCATTAGTTTTTTACTATTAGTTAAGAGAATATTAAAAGCATTTTGTGACTGTTCTTTTTTCTCCCCTTCTACAAAGTCTAAATTCAAAATAGATGACCTGAGACTACCATATTTATATCATTCAGTGAAATCTGTTTTCAGGAATTCTTTGCGGAAGTTTGTAGAACTGAATCTTGGCCAGGCTTATGATTTTTCAAGTGGCGGAAAATTTCTCTTTACAGACAATTCAAGGAATGGCAGAGTAAGTAAGGCAGAAGGGGGTATGCAGATATCCAAATCATCACCCTCGGACACACCAGTAAAATATGGTGTCTCCCCTGCAGATGTTGCACAGCTTGAACGACAAAGCTCAACAGGAAGTGAGGAATCTTCCTTCTCAAGTGAGGAGGATCAAACATCTGTTGAAAGAAGTCGGACGCTTATAAGATCTGCTACACCTAGAAGGTCAGCATCTCCTATGCGGAGGATTCAAATTGGACGATCTGGATCACGTAGGGCTAGTGCACTAACCATTAAGAGCCTCAATTATTATCCGGGTAGAGAAAGAGTGGTCTCTCATATGGATGCTGCCAATAGTGAGGAGGGGTCTGAACAACCACCTAGAAAATTTGAGAACAATGTACAGAGAATGAGTGTACAAGCGGCAATCAGTCTTTTTGAAAGCAAACAGAGAGATCACACCGAGGATATTCAGAACACAAAGTCGTTGAACGCCTCCACTGGTGCAAATAAATCTGTATTAAGAAGATGGAGTTCAGGAATGGGGGAAAGTTCTGCTCAATGCCCTCCAGACGACGTTTCTGAAAGTTCTGTTCAGATTACACAAGATAAGTCAGCTGGTCAAGAAATTTTACAGAATTCTCAAGATCTGAAAAAAGAGTCTGATTCTAGATCTGGGTGTCAAAGTCATGTTGAGACTCTTGAAGTAGATTTTACACCAAAATCATCTGAAAAAAGACTATCTGATCCAATAGGCGGGCAAGCAGATACTGTTTCAACCAAACAAGAGGAAAGTAACGGAAAATTTACTGCCTCAGCCGAATGGGGTCGACAGAAGGAAGCAGAGCTTAACCAGTTGCTAATGAAAATGATGGAAAGTAAGCCTGTTAAGTATCAGAAAAAAGTCGCTGATAACAGCCAGCGTAAAAATGTGCCTGGGGAGCAGAGAGGTGGATTCTATGACCACTACAAGCAAAAGAGGAATGAGAAACTTAGAGGAGAAGTTTCTGGAAAGCGAGCAGAGAAAGATGCGCAATTTAAGGTGATGCAGAAATTTCTCGATGAAAGAAAAGCTGAAATGGCTTCTACAAATGCTAGTGATGTTGGAAGTCATGCTATGAGTAGAGCCAAAAAATCTACTAAAAATTCGTCTCTGTTGGAAAATCCCAAAAAGGAAACCTCAAAACCTGCTGTTGTGAAGAGAACTTCATCTAAAGCGTCTCCTCTGCCTGCAACTCGTAAGTCATGGCCATCAACACCCTCGCCAAGAGCTATAGGGATCTCACCTGCTAAGACTCCTGTCGGAACAAGTTCTACTGGTACTACGCCTACACGTCGAAAACCTCAGCCTGCGTCATCAGTTCCTCGGTCAAGCCCAAAAGTGGAAACACTGCAGCCACGTCCCAGGACTGTCAAGACAACCCAGATTGATTCTAACAAGAGTGTTAAAGTCGTGAATGAAAAGAAGCAGCAGACAGGGACAAAAAATGGGAAAAAAATAATAAAAGTCCAGTCTCCTTCTGGAGACCATTCTTCCACAGCTAAACCCAGTTTATATAACAAGATGACTAAGAAGAGCAGTGTGGTGCCACTGGAATCAAAGCCTTTTCTGCGTAAGGGATCCGGAACTAGTGTTAGTCCTGTTGTGAAGGCCAAAGTTCCTTCTCTGCCTGAGGAGTCTTTGAGAAACTCGAGAGATGTGATCGAAGAAAAGGAAAATGAGTTGGTTACTAACACTTCTGATCTGGTAAGTCAGCAGCAGGAGAGGGTTCTTGATGGATTGGAAATTCATGCCGACTTAGAATCTGAAAGTCAAGTAATTACTTTCGAGAAATGTGGAGACACTGAGAGCTGTAATCTAATTACTTCTAGTGTTGAAGAGAATGTTGAAAGGTTGAACAAGTCTCCAATTAAAACTGGAAATGAAGAAGAATCAAGCATCTCCCCAGCGGCCTGGGTAGAGATAGAAGAAGAGTATCGGGATGAGCCTATTCAGTATAATGAAAGATCTTGCCAGATTGCAACTGCAGCCAATGTTGCAGCAGTGGGAATAACAAGTCCACGTGTTCGCCACTCCCTGTCACAAATGCTGCTCGAGGAGAGCAGTGAACCTGATATTACTGAGTGGGGAAATGCTGAAAATCCCCCTGCCATGGTTTACCAGAAAGATGCACCTAAAGGATTGAAGAGGCTATTGAAGTTTGCTCGAAAAAGTAAGTTGGATGCACATTTAAGCAGTTGGTCCAGTCCATCTGCCTTTTCTGAGGGAGAGGATGAAGCTGAGGAATTGAAAGCTAGCAAGAAAAATGCTGACAATCTACTGAGGAAGGCTGCCCTAAATGCAAAGAACTATGGACCACAGAAAACTAATTCATATGAACCCTATGAGAAAAACTCAGGTACTTGAGAAGCTCTTTGTTGTGCCAGGTCTTTTGCCTCATGCCTTACTCTACATGCTGTTTATAAGAATTAAATAGCAAGTTCCCTCAAATAGTTTATCTTATCAAGAATTATTTAATGATGCTACTACACTAAGTAGTCAATGAAATAACTTTGGAGTAATGTTTTTTCTTCATTTTTGCGAGTTCTGTTTTAGCTGCATTGGAGAGTAGGAATTTTTCATGCTTTGAAAATTTGAGACATTTTCTTAGCGACTAATATTGGATATATGTGTGCAGCTCAATCTAATGTAAGCAAGTTCACTGCTCAGAGTGTTCAAAAAATGCAGGAGGGCCACATGTCAGCTTCAGTGACCACATCAAAAGGTTATTTTTTTGTTTTTATCGTTAATTGTTATCTGTTTTCTTTGTCTAGTCCCGAAGCTGTATTTTGGTGCTATTAATTTTTTTCCCTGCACCATGTGTTTTTATTATTCTGTAGAATCCAATATTCTATACTTTCTTTCTTTGTGTGTTTACAGCAACAAGGTCATTCTTCTCTCTTTCAGCATTTAAGGGCAGCAAACCGAATGAGACGAAGCTTCGATAAAGCTAAGGATAATTTTTAAGTATGGGAGCTGTAATTATATACAAACAAAATTTAGTTCTTCTCTGACATTCTCCATTCTACTTTGAAGATCCAGGAGACCCTCCTGCTTCATTTTACTGGGGTGAATATTAGAATCATTCCCTGAACAGCTAGCTAGAAACATGGCAACCTTTAGGACTGAAACATGTTTGTACCCTTTTTGTTTATATATGACATGAGCCTTGGCCAACTGCATAATGTTTTCTAACGTTTGAGCTTCTCAACTCTGCTTCACACCTGGATTATATCCATGTTTATGTCTACTGAGTGCTCTGCTCTACAACAGAGAAGATTCATTTTCATTTCTTTTCCTGAAATAAATATGTTGTTCAACATAAGACTTGGGTCATAGCTGCTGCTGCTGCAATTCAATTCATTTGGAGAAAGTGGAAGAATGGGTTAGTAAAAGAAGCAATACAATTTGGTGTTCAAGTATTATACCAAAATTAAGAATATAAAAGAAAATTTGATGGCTTTTCAGATATTTATTTTTCTAATCCTCTTTTTGTTATTTTTCTTCAAACGTTATATTTTCCATTGGACACGCATAGAGAGAGATAACTGTTTTAAAAATTGTAATATTCATCTTCCTCTTTTTCTGTTTTTTTGGAAAAAAAAAAAAGAGTTGTCCGAAATTAATTCGTCAATCAAACATGCTCTTGTGATATTGTTTTTAAGTATATTAATCTCAGCAAAAGATAATATGTTAATGAAATAAGTGATTTGATTTTAAGTGATGAAAACACCTCTATTATATGAGAGGAGGCTCATTAAAATACATATTTAAAAAAAAAGAAAGAAGCTCAAGTAATAATAATTGTCATTATTAGCATGGTTGAGACATGAAGAGACACATATTTGGCTTTAATAATTTAACCAGTTATCTATTCTCAATTACTCCCCCTTCTAAAATTTTAAAAATCTTATTAAATACGCGCATATATATTTTTCATTTCAAGTCATTTGGATATTATAATTGGGAGAGGAGATAGAAAAGAGAAAAAATGCACAGACAATACTAGTATTAATATATATCAGGATAATTCGGGTCATTATAATACGGGGCGACCCAAGTCACAGTCATCCGATTTGGACGAGGGTCCATATCCATATCGAATTTCAAGCTACAGAAAGAGGGAGAAAAAAGAGAAAGATAGAAGACGATAGATAAGCTCTCTATCTCTCTAGTTAGTTTAGCTGCTGCTGAGAGCGCGAAGAAAATAAGTGTAGGGTTTTGTTAAACCCTTCTTTTCCGTCAGAATTTGCTCTCTCTTCCCATTGAAATCCAGCGCACGTCTGGATTCTTTCTACAAAAACAGATACAGTAATTGGTATTCCACTCTTCTCTTTGCAATTCCTGTAATTTACTTCGACTTCCTTCTTCTTTTCCCTAAAAACTACTTCTTTTCCTTTTTTCGTGGAAAACAGTAACAAGTAAGATTGCATATTCGATGAAAGAAAGAGACCAACGAATAAAATAATTGTAATCAATTAAATCTTTTTTTTAAAAAAATTCATGTCTATTTAGTCTAGGCGGCATAATTGAGGAGTTGAAAACCCTAATACAAGCGAATTTTTTGTTTTAAAAAGTGCCGGTTAGTCTGTTTTTCTCATCTCACTTTGGAAACCTTTTCTGTAGCAGCTACCCATGGCATCTCAATTGATCCGAGAATGGACTGGACTTCAACAGTTCCCAATTGCCACCCAAACCAAACTGCTTGAATCGTTGGGACAGCTGAAGAAAGAGGTCTATTTCTCTTATTAATATTATTTTCATTGTATAGTGTAGTATATGGTTGCCTAAACTGGAAGAAAGGGGAAAAAATGAAAGAAAAAAAATCTCTGGACTTCGAAGTTCGAACAGGCAAAAGAGATTCCCATGCCAATTATGTTGACAGTTTTTCAATTTTATTTTGTGGATTTTTCATGCATTCTCACATATTCCTGACCTTTTCTCTAAGCAACCAAACAAAATGCTATTACTTAAAATTTTCATGCCTGGGAACTTATCTGTTGTCCTTGAACCTTAGGATGTGAGCACGTTGACAGTCCTTGTGATGGGGAAAGGTGGCGTTGGAAAATCTTCCACTGTCAATTCAATTGTGGGGGAGAGAGCAGTTGCTGTTAGTGCTTTCCAGGTATAGTTGTACTTATACTGTGAGCATGGTTCTGATACCGAAATTGGTATTGACATCCGTTATCAGTATATGCAAGATATTAAAAGAATCTACAATTTTGCACCTATCAAATGTTAAAAGGTCCAACATTATGCATCATATGAATTGTATAATGTTATTATGACAACTATGCGTGTTAATTCATTATTTTTCTTATTCTTGTTTTTACTATATTTTAAAAACTTTTTAAGCAAGATATAGTTTTTTGTTGCGTATCGGGCGATACCGCATCAAGAATTGATTATCCATACTTCTTCGGATACCGTCTTTGAACCTGGCAGTGAGTTGCAGAGTGACAACATGGAGGAGCATCGTTATATATAAAAATCTTGTTTATGCACTTATGGTTTTGCAGTCAGAAGGACCAAGGCCGGTGATGGTTTCACGATCGCGAGCTGGATTTACATTGAATATTATTGACACTCCAGGGCTCGTTGAGGGAGGATATGTAAATGACCAGGCGCTTGAGATCATTAAAAGGTTCGTATTGTAGCTATACAGTATTCAAATAAATTTGTGTTCTTATGTTGAAACTATTTGTTCTATAAATTCTGGTTAAGATAATGTTTCTAAATCTTTTTCATATGCTGGTAACTTGGCAGGTTCCTTTTGAACAAGACAATAGATGTGTTGCTATATGTGGACCGTCTGGATTCATATAGGGTGGATAACTTGGATCAGCAGATAATTAAAGCTATTAGCGATAGTTTTGGTAAAGAAATATGGCGTAGGGGATTGGTTGTCCTCACACATGCTCAGCTCTCGCCACCAGATGGGTTGGGATATGATGAATTTTTCTCAAAAAGATCGGAGGCTCTCTTAAAAGTCGTGTGCCTTGAAGCTAATATTAGAAAACAAGACATGCAGGTAGTCTTCCTTTTCCATAGTTTACTTTTTTTGCCATTCCTGCAGTTTTACTCCCCCCCCTCCTCCCCCTCCCTCCCCTCCCCTAAAAAATAAAAAATCTTTCTCCTTTTTTTGGGGGGGTGGGTTGAGGTGGGCAGAGGCTATATTATACCATGATGAAAAGAGCAAAAGTTAGAGATGATAATAAACATTGCCTTGGGTGTTTCCCAATCGGTTGTTTGGAATCCCCATGTTGCCATGCCATGCTATGCTATACAGACTTGAACAGAAGCTCAAGTGAAATGTAAAAGCCGTGAGGAGAATATTTAAATGTCACAAACATGCATATCTGTATACAGAGATGCTAACTTCTTTTCCTTCTTCGTTAATGCTCTTGACAGCAGGGGTGAGACTTGTAAGAAAAAGGAAAAAAAATATTTAACACTTCCTCAGATATTCGAATGTTGAATGGGTGGATTTATGTTCAATTTTGTGGTGCGCACAGGTTTTATCTAAAAAAAGGTATAAATTGTATGGTGCAGAGCAGTTATACATACCCATGTATGTAAAAAAGATCCAGAGACGCATACTCTTTGGTTAGACGCTATTGCTAAAGAGGTGGATGCAGTATTTTATGCAAAGGCACAAGCATATGGTCTGTTACAAACAGTGGCGATCTTACTATAAGCATGACTTGACAAGCAGTTGAACAAGTATACCCATACTAAACACTAGTCCTCTGCCAATTTTCTCTGTTTGACTACCTTGTTATATTTGCTTTGCTTGGAGTACAACTAACTTTTAGAGATTTTATTTGTTCTTAATTATTTGAACTTGAGATGTTGATCATCATGACTACTTTTCTATAAAATTTCACTTCCTAAATCCCCCCCCTCTCTCCTCTCCCGGTTCTGATGGTGTTACTTCTTGCAGGGTGCTATCCCTGTTGTTTTGGTCGAGAACAGTGGAAGATGCAACAAGAATGAAAGTGATGAAAAGGTTGATTATCTGTCTAATATCATGTGTATACAGTCGTTCATACTTATTTAATTTTATAAATATATTTATCTTGGACTAATCGATGGGTTGCCTTTTGAGTTGCAGGTTCTTCCTAATGGGACTGCTTGGATTCCCAACATAGTGAAAACAATAATAGACGTGGTTTCAAGTGGAAGCAAGGGTATCTTAGTTGACAAGAAGTTGATTGAAGGGCCGAATCCAAATCAAAGAGGAAAATTATTCATTCCTTTAATCTTAGCATTAGAAGTAAGCTTATGAAGTTGCAGCATGGCATTAATGCGAATATTTTTTTATAATATCTTCTTATTGTTCTCTCTGTATTCTGGACAGTACTTCGTTGTTGTCAAAGGTATCCAAAAATGGATCAAAGATGATATGTCAGCAGAGAGTAGGCCTTCCCAGGAATAAGCGTTATGAAATTTTGGATGCAGTTCCTCCCTCTTGTCCGACCACCTCTGTTATTATTATTAAGTTATTATTTCGAGAGAGCTACTTATTGTGTACTCATGCTTCTATGTTAGCCTGCCCTTTTAAGTTGATCTTCAGCATCTTTTTCGCCTTGAACATCTCTAAAGTTGTAATGATTGATATATTTGCTTTTAAATTGTATTATCATCATGGTTGTCTTGTCGGAATTAAAAGTAAATTGATCTTTGATTTTCATTTTGCTGTTTATTTTTATTTGGTGAAATGATATACCTCCGATATAATAATTTTTTAAAGAAAAAATTGTTTCAATTTATTTATGATTTATAACTTTGAAATATTATTATTTTTTATATTTTTTCTTAACATAAAAAAAATTTTCCAGTAAATTTCAACTTTTAAATAATTTAAAGTAATGAAATACAAAACAGTTTATTAAATAAAAAAAAAATTAAATGAATTTAAAATTCAAATGCATAAAATTAATGAAAATAAATGTATAAAATACTTAAATTTATAAATAAATTAAACCTATTAAGAAAACAAAAGTTTACTACAAAAAAACAACTAAAAATTAAAATTAAACTAATTACAAGAAAGTAAAAAAGTAACTAAAAAAAATCACCATTTTAAAAAAATAAAACAAATAAAAAAAACAAGTTGCAAACCCAGGATACCATTGTCCACATCTTCCAGCTGAAAGTCTTCTTCCCCACTGACACAACACACAATTGCATCACCACTCACCTCACATAAAAAATTAATTGCTCACCAGTCACCACCACTCATAACTAGTCAACCGTTCAAACCATATTCAGATTCACAATGGCACTCGATGCAATTATGTAATTAATATGTCTCTGCAGATTTAGGAAACATTAATCCGATTAATAGTGATATTTGAAAGAATAATTTAAACTTAATTAATATCTGAGATTTTGACAGAATTTTCTATTTGGGGAAACTGAAAAAGAAAAGCTAGCGAAGAACAACATTGATGTCTGGCTGAGATGCGAAGGGGCAGGGATAAGGAGAGAGAGAGAGAGAGAGAGGATGAATATTTTGTATTAAATATTTAACTTTTATTTTATTTTTACCTCATGACAAGTAAAGTTGACAAACATATGACATTGACACAACCTCTTGCTTTAATTCAGTTAAAAGTCAAAATATTTAATAGAAAATGTATCGGACTTTAATGATGTAAATGTAAATTCGATCTCAATACAGTGGAAAAAGACTTTTTGATGAGCTGTAGCGGCACAAAAGGTGGCATCTAGTGATGACGAGCATCTAGATTACATATGGGATGGGAGTTTGGAAAAGAGTAATGCTAGGGGTCAAATGCATTTCAAATGCATGTTATTATTACATAATAGTACTTATGATCCACACTATAATATTGATCAACAAATGTAATTATAACATGCATATTTTAAACTACTTAAGACACCAAAATTACTCTCTTCTAGAATGAGCTCATCAGATTACATATACTGGCTTGACAGCCATTATACCCCACAGTCGAGGCCCTTGCTCGGTGCCCATATGATTCTTGTGTACTAGAATGTGGAGGCCGCGAAATGGATGGGAGTTTCAAGATATGGAATATTCACAAGGTTATCTGCATCAACATCATTGATAAGAATTTCTATGTGGACAACAGACAAATTCTGTGCATACACTCTCATGGCCTAATGTTAGAAGCTCAATATGATTTCATTCCATGACCCTTGCTATACATGAAAACAAATTAACTTAAAACATCAACACATAAATTCATGATCTTTATAGAACACTATAGTACAAACAATAAAAACCTTCGGCACAAAAATTGCTTACATGTGTCAGAAATTTCATTAAGTTTGGAGCAGATCTGTCTGCAACTATTTAGATATCCTTGCAGCAACAAATTCAGCTTCCTTTGATCTTCCTTCAGCTTCAAGTGCAACTCTTAAATCTTTTAGGCAGCACAAAGGTTTTTGGACTCCTTTCTCTAACAATTCGTAGTAAAAATCAAATGCTTGTGAAACTTTACCAATTTTGCAGAGTCCAGCTATAACTGTGCTGCAAATTTCAGAATCAACAGTTTGATCCTTCCCCAAACAAAATAGCAATATTTCACGTGCCTCTAACAATCTTTTATTCTGGCAAAGGTATACAATCAATTCGTTCATCTTTAACGTGTACCCGCTCTCATAAACAACCCTAACAATCTCAAATCCTTTATCCCGTAAACCAACCTTGAAGAGCAGCCTTGCAGCATCTGTTGAGAGATTGATGTTCTGTCTGATTTTTTTCTCTAACATTAACATCAAAAGGCTAGCAGACTCACTAGCAGAACCCTCTTTAACAAGTTCAGTAAGAACAGAATGAAAAGTAAATGTTTGTGGAAGATGGGAGCTCTTTAGCATCTTTTCTAAAGTGTCGTGGGCAAGCTTTGGTTCCCCCTTTTTCAACAGACCACCTATTAGGGACTCGTAAATCTCCACATCAGGTACAAAATCTCTCCTCAACATCAAAATCAACAGCTCATGCCCAGCTTCAAACGTACCTTCCCTGCAGTGTCCCATGATCAAAGTTTTGTAAGATGGAGGATCCTGTGTTCCTCTTTTCATCAGCTGTCGAAACACCTTCTCAGCCGTAGTAGTTTTCCCATTACTACACAAGTACTCGAAAATGGGATTATATGCTGCAACAAGAGGCATGCATCCATCATCACGTAACAAGATCTCCTTCTTCTGTAGCTCATCAAACAGCTTCTCTGCTCTCTCAAAATCCCCCATCTGACAGAAACTCCTGATTAGTATACTGTACGTAGCAGAGTTTGATTGGACCTTCAACTCTGCCATCTTTTTAAAAACATTCATTGCGTCATCCATATTTCCTGCACTGCAATGAGCATTCATCAATGTGTTAAAGGTACAAGCATCGGGAACAAAATGATCACCCCCTAAAGTTCCCTCCAAAATGTCTTTAATCTTGTCAAGCTTTTGCGCTTCACAAAGACCTAGAATAAGAGTGTTATAGGTAATTTCATTGGGCTTTATCCCACGATCAACCATCTCCTTCAAAAGGTCCAAAGCCTCAGTAATCTCCTGTTTCCCACAATACCCTCTAATCAAAGTGGTGTAAGTGACAACATTAGGATTCAAATCTACGGTCTTTTTAAGCATACCCTTCACCACATTATGTGCAATTTTCACCTTCCCAGACCTACAAAGGCCATCAACAAGCGTGTTGTACGTAACCACATCCGGCTCACATCCAAACCGCGACATTTCCTTGAAAAATCGAAACCCTTGATCCACCTTGGAGTTCCTACAAAACCCTTTTATCAAAATATTAAAAGTAAACGTATCGGGTGTAACACCATAGGTCTTAAGCATTTCATCAAACAGGTCGTATGCCATCCCAGTGCGACCCCGTTGAAGCAGAATTACAAAAAGACTATTGAATGTAACAACTGAGGGGAAAATATCAATTGATTTCATGTTCTTAAACAGCTTAATTGATTCATGAAAAAGGCCGGCGTTAGCATAACTTCTCATTAAGATGTTAAAGAACTTATCTTCCGGCTTAACGGTGCCATTAGATTTCTTTTCAATTGAAAAGAGGAAATTCCGAGCGGCATTAAGGTTGCGAGACTGACAGAGGATTTGGAGCATGAGTAAGTAAGATTGGTGGGAGTGAGAAAAGCCATTTTGGTGGGCCCAGATGAAGAAGTGAAGGGCTTTGGGAGGCGTTTTAATGAGGCGTAGAGTATGGAGAACGGTCGTTTGAGAAAGAGAGACAGAGGAGAGAGAAGATTCGAGGTGTTTGGACCAGGTGGGTTTGTGGGTGTTGATGAGCTGTGCCGTGGTTCGTGCTGTTTTGGTTTTAGTTGATTTAGGTTTAACATTGTTGTTGTTTTTGGCATTTTCGATGTTTCGAGTTTTGCCTTTGTTGGTTTTGATTTGTTCAGAAGAAGAGGAATAGCTTTTGAGAAGGGAAGAATGGTTAGAATCAACAATGGACTTCAAGTTTAGAGTTGTAAAGGAAGAGCATGAAATTCTTTGGCTCTGTGAATTGCGACTGACTATGGCCATGGAAATCAAAGCAAGAAGAAGAAGAGGAAGTTATATTTATTACTTAATAAGAGGAAGGTGAGGATTTATTTAGCAACGGTAAGTATGTTTATTTGGGGATAAATTGAATATTGACATATAGGTGTCAGTATTTTAGTGATTAATTGATCAATTTATTTAAAAAATAATTTTATATTAATTGGATTCATTTATTTATATTTAGTTTAAAAAAAAACTTTAACCTTTTCTTCGAAGAAATAATAATAATAAATACTCCAAACAAACAAAAAAAAAAAAAAAAAAAAGAGTTGTTATATTGACTTAAAAAATCAGTTAGCAAAATTTAGAAATTTAAAGTGATGTTAATTTACTTGAAAATAAAATGTCTGTTTGTTGATTAAGATATCCTTATGCTTTTAATTGCAATTTATAACAGCCTTCCCTCAAACACTAGAATCGGACAGTTGTTATAATAAAATCTTTTTATTTGTTATACTTGTTCAATTAAATTAAATACTAATACATTTTCGAGATGCATGAACGATCTTGTTCAACAGTCTTCTTTCTGCTCAGTATAACATGATATTAGCGTTTCTTCCCATCAAAATCATTCAGCCTCTGAATCTTCCGTCTCACTTTGTAAGTACATCTCCGTAGCTTCACTTCCTGCTACTATCTCATCTTCCTCCTCTTTTCTCCTCCTCTCTGCTTCTCTGTCCCTCTCAGCACACCGAGACTTAGCTATCTCCAGCCTATAACTCGCTGCTTCCCAGGACACTAGCTTCTCCATAAATGTTGAAATATAATCAGGCCTTCGGTTCTGTTAAGATGATACATCAATTATGCCACAATATATAATTTACAAAAAGCCGATGGCAACAATATTGTTATCATATTCACCACTTTTACCTGAAAGTCGATGTAGTAAGCATGCTGCTTATGTAAACAGTTCAAGGGGAAAAAAATAAATAAATCAGTAATTAACATTCTTCCAGGGAAAAAAGAAAAGAAAAGAAAACTGAGGCCATCAATATGTTCACGTACCTCCCAAACATCTATTGTGAGGATCGGCTGCAACAAGCAAACAAACAATGTCTTCAGATTCTCGGGTCCAAATGAGATGCCGAAAATACGTACACACTTTCACAAACATGTAAATTGCCCCCACCCAGCAGGGTTCAAACTCCAATGCTAACTCAAGTTCTTTGTACTCCGGTGAGGAATAATAGACTTGATCTACAAGTGCTAGCAAACTTAACTACTACTATACATACATGAATAAGAAAACGTAGTCAGTTTTACTTACAAAGTAATCCCAGACAAGAGGGTTCACGGCATTGGGACTCTTCACCACTACAAACTTCTTGTCCTCCTCTGATGGACGCGGATTCACAGCATTTCCTACATCGAGTCTATTTGCTTTGTCTAGAAAAAAGTTGATGAACAGAGCCTAAATACACAGCCAAGAAAATTAAACAAAGCATGCAAAGAACAGTGCATGCCCTCGTCTATTTTTTGGGAAGGAGAACAACGAAACACTTACATGCAAGCCAAGCCCAACCAGAACCAAACTGAGTTGATGCAGCTGACTTGAATTCTTTTACAAATGCTTCAAAAGAACCAAAATCTCTGTCAATCAGCTCTAAAAGATCTCCAGATGGCTTACCTCCGCCACCTGGTTTCATGGATTCCCAGAAGAATTCATGGTTCCAGATCTGTAAATGAGATAAAGAGAAGGTACAAACGAGTATGTTAAACTGTAAAAAGGAATGATATATATCATTTAGTTATCAAATTCATTGAAGCACGAGACCTAATGAAAATCCGAAAATTAGAGTGGGGTAAAAAAGTAAGGAGTAAAAGCAAACTACAATTCTCCACTATAATGTATTTGGCCGAATTTTAACACAATTGTTATTTTCTCAATTCTCACTGAAGATTTTGCATATGTAATCAACTCAGACACATGAACAATCTATTCTTAATGAGGACTAATGCATTGCATACCTGTGCAGCATTGTTGAATGTTGGAAGGAAATCTCCTCCGTTGTATGAAACAAGTATCACGCTTTCCAGTGCCATCCCATCCAGCTCAGTTCCAGTTATTTGCTTGTTTAGATTATCCACATAAGCTCTGTGGTGTTTTCCCCAATGATACTCCAGCGTCTCCTGGCTCATATGTGGCTCCAAAGCATTCTAACCCATATCCATACATTAGAATGATAATCAAGTTAAAGAGGCTTCAGTTCTTGACATGTATGCAATTGATTTCTGTTCAGTCTATAAATATGTCAGTCTAACAAATGAAGCTATAGAAAATAATGAATCCTTTCTTCTCTTCTCTATTTCTCGTATAAAATCTAAGTCTCATTCCAATGCATTTTGCAGACTAAATTCTACAAAAATTCATTCTCTTCAATTTCATGTTAAATTCACAGAATGTAACAATGGAAAGTTGAAGTCTACTAGCACTGGAAAAATGCCAAAGTTGGACAGAGAGAATTGCAACAAAAGAGTCGAACTACGAGCTAGATACATATTGTAGCAAAAGCCACATAAATTATTTTTTATTAGGACCAGAGCCAAACAAAATCAGTCCAAACCACACCAGACCAGAATGTAAAAGCATCTAGAGCCAGTGGCGGATCTACTAAGGGGGTAGCATAGGCAGCTGCCCCTGTTGGAATTTTTTTATATAGGGATAGGAGTAGGACAAATATGTAAATTAATAAATTGAAGGGGGCAGATTAATGGAAGACTTAAATTTGTAGGGGGCAAAGAAAATTCATAAACCAATTCTAAATAAAAGTACAAAAATTTTCTTAGTTTTAAAGCTTGGTGAGATCTTAGAAGTCTTTTTTGTTTTGAATTTTAATCAGCGTGTGAATTGTGAAGGATTATTTGATTCAAGTTTGAATTTTTTTGGTTATTGATTTGGTTGACTGTAGTTATTGTTTGTTTGGTCTGATTGGGTTTTTGTTTTTGAGTTGTTTGATCTTCAATTAAAAATGAGATCATTTTAGTTGAGTAGTTTATGACTTTTATTGTGATAGCTTACAATGATTTTGCCTTATTTTATAATGGGAAATGAAAAATGAAAAATGACTATGAGCCTTTAACAACCCCTCATCTCTAGTTGTTATAATTACTTTATTTCCTTGCATCTAACTAATGGACCCTGTATAATTTTTGGTGTTCTGAGTATAAATTTTGGATAGTTTGTTTCTCTTATTTCAAGTAAAACTTATTTGAAACTTATAAACAGATATCAAAACTAGTTTATGCTTTGAAATTAATTCATGGTTTTGTTTGAATATAAAAAACAAATTTGGTTTGAAACTTTAGCATTTGGAGAATCATTCAAATTGAACTATGACAAGTAACCGAAATAAGTCTCTAAATTGTATCTAAATGTTTTTTATTTGAAATTCTTTTTTTAGTTTGGATTATGAATCTTTATTGCAATTTGTAAACATTATTATGATTACTTAATATTATGTTCAAGTTTTCTTTATTTAACTTCAACAAAAAAATTAATTAAAATCCGCCCCTGCTGGAAAAAATTCCTGGATCCGCCCGTCTAGAGCCAAGAGTATGTGTTGGGATCGCTTAAAAAGTGTGATTAGTGGTTCTAATTACGGCTTCTATTTATAATCAGTTTTAAAAAAATAGTTTGTGTTTGGTAAAGAAAAAACACTTCAATTTGTAAAAAGTAAAAAGTGTTTAGTATAAAAAAATGTGTTAATCACTTATTTTAAGTGTAAATTACTAAAAAGTAATGTTTTAAAAAGTAAAGATGGGTAATGGATGTAATTACTAAAATAAATTGGGATATAATATTATTAAAAAAACTAAGAATTTTCTCGAACAAAGAGCATCCAAAAGAATACCAAATATATAATATAAGACATTCAGATATCGCATTATTTTTAGAGTTGATGCACAAATATTAAGAAAATAATTGTATAGCATTAAATATAATATCAAATGTTTATATGCATGACCCATAGTCTATTAATAGAGCACTTGTATTGGAAAAAGATATTGTTATTTATTAGGCTAAAAAAAAAAAGATAGTGAGAGAGTTAGAGAACCAAAGTTATATTTAATACTTGGGGTAATATTGGAAACTAAGCAATTAATGTTTATTTGGAATTCTAAAACGTCATATATTAAGGGACAAAAAAACTTCTCTAAAATGTCTTATATTAAGGGGCAGAGGGAGTAATATACTTGGTCAAACCTGATTATTAAATTTGCCAAATAATAAGAAGCCATAAAAAATAATTATAAGCAGTTTTAAAATTAGGTTACAAAACACTTTTTACTATTTAAAACTGATTACAAGTATATTTGACTTCTTATAAGCGATCTCAAATACCCTAATATAGGATAAATTATTGCAATACCAAATAAAAAATTCCAGATAATCATTTAACCTCAGCTTCTATTTTACATCTATAAGTCAAATAATATCACAAAAGATTATACACAAAGAACTATCAAATCTTACCAGCGGATATGGAGGAGGCTTCAACTCAATTCTAGCAGTTATTATCTGAGAACCAGCACTCCTCATACATTGTTTCTGCACCACAAGAAATCATTGATCAAAACATTTTCGGGAAGAAGAAATTAATGACATGAAATGAAACAGAAGCAGGTGCACCGGCATGACAACAGAAATTTAAGTTTTTATCTTTTTATATCTGAATTGCATAGTTTAGGATCCAAAACAAAGACGGAGAAAGGTAGACAATCCCAAACTTTATCAGACACCTTTTGTCAAACACCATTCAGAAGTTCCCTCCCCCATGAAAAGACTTGGAAAATGTTTTGTTTTGTTGTTTTTTTATTTTTTTTTAAGGATAAGATAGAGTTGTTCTGATTTGTTTAAGTTAATCATAGATTTAATGCAATAACCAAAAATGGGATAAAAGAAGAGAAAACATCAATTAAAGAAGCAGACCTCTTTCTTTCTCCATTGTAAGCTCCTGGTTGATTCACGAAGTCCTGCAATACAGTCATTCATTCATTCCACTATCAAACGAGAAGGTGAAACAGAGTACAAAATTGTGAAGTCTGACCTTGACAGGGAAGGAGTGCGCACATTAGCGGGGGGGCCGCTGCTGCAACCATCTTACTCTACTCTCTCTCTCTAGTTTTTTGAAAATACGATGAGAAGAGAGGGTTAGAGGAGACGGAATGGATTGCCGATTTAAAAGAAATTAATTTTGAAATAAGAGGTGGGTCATGGGTGGGGAGAAGTAAAATTACTTTTCAAATCAAATTTAATTTTTTTTTAATAGTAATTGGTAATTGTTGGAAATAAAGAAATTGATATTTATAGGAGTCATTTTGATATTTTCACATTACATCTATATTTATAACGATATTTTTTATATTTTATCCTTAAAATTTTACTATATTTTATGAATTATGCAATCACAATAAATCTGTACAAGTAAAATAAATTATTTAAGACAAGTATTTTTTGATATTTTTACTAGTAATATTTTATTTTGCTAACATTATTAAGGCCATTATTATGTATCACATAGTTAAAGAGAAGATCATATAAAAATATTAAAATAAAAATATCAATTATTTTTCAAAAATGGTTGTTGTACTAGTAGACTAATACCAGTAGCCACAAAAATAGTATGGTCGTACTAGTGCAGTACTGAAAAAAAACTACAATCCTAGTCAAGTGCAGATACCAAAATGAAAGAGCTGCTACTAGTTTCTTAAATTTTTTTAAAAAATAAAAATTTAATAAAATAAATCACAAAATTAAATAATTCTTAAATATTATTTTTAATAACATTTTCGAAGTTTTATACATTGCTTGAAATTGAATAATTGAAAACTTTAATTTTAATCAATTTACTATAAAATATTCACCTCACTTATCAAAAATATCACAGTTTTTTGGGTAACTGTAACTAAGAAAGTACATTTTTTTACTTTAATGATGTTTATGGAGAAGTAAATTGATCAAAACAATAAAATACTTAAGTTCTTATAGTAGTATTTTATTTTAACAAGATAGTAGCATATTCTTTTTTTATTAATATAATAGTAATGTACTAATATAATTGTAGTACTTTACTTATCTTGTTCCACTAAACTTTAAAATTTATAAATATATTAATAATTATAATTTATATATATATATATATATATATATATATATATTTATTTTTTAAAATGATCCATTTCATTTTTGGAAAAAGCAATTAAACGTCATTTATATTGAGCACAAATTTTATAGGTGCCCAGAAAATAGAATCAGGAGGAATATGAGAATCTAAAATTAATAGATGTTATGAATAGTTTTAATACAAAAATATGCAAGTATGAGAATTAATATTTATTTTTTTGGAGGAAGGGAGTATTATGGAATTGAGGCACGTCACTATATTGAGCATAAATTTTATAGGTGCCCAGAAAATATCACACAATTTTCGAGTTTAAATGCATTACTCATTCAAGGAGAAGGAGGTTGGTTGTAAATTACTAGTCCTCTTTTGCCAAGTCGTTCTAAAATTTGCCTTTAAAAATGTAGCGGTAACAGACGTAATAGAAATTAGAAAGAACATGTATAACATTTCCTAAAGCATCTTACTTAATTCCTGTTACAAAATCCTTCCTCAAGTTTTATTTTGTATACATAATAATAAAGCCATTATCTACCTACCGTCAGTTATAAAATTAACCTTCTAATTTACCAGGGCATTTGTCGTCCAATTTTTAAACCACATATATACTTCAAAATTTGAAAGGGTAATTTGTAATGGATGATTAATTGAAGAATTATCATGATAATGCTCCAATAATATTGTCCAATTACAATAATTAATGACTACAAAATTTATATATATGATTCATATGAGTAACAACTTAAGCAATAACTAGAGATATTAAAAAAAAAAGTATTCAAATGAAAGCATTTCCTGATTTATAGCAAATGTAGCTTCTTCCGCAGCTTGATTTTCTATTTGTGACATAAACAGCCCCCATTTACGCCCAAGCTCTCTTTCTTGGAACAAGATCTGATGTTTGTATCTCATCAATCTTTGCAGCTACAATGAAATCATTCATACTCAAACCTCCTGTGTGATGTGAGGGTAAATAGAAACCTTTTAGAGGTGACTGCTCAGACTGATGCGTAACACATTCAATGGCAATTCAAGATTATACTAAATCAAAAGTTTACAAATATAAGAAGACAAGGTGAAATTTTATATATTGTAAAATCTAGATTATCTAATAGGAGGAAATATTTGGACATAACAAATGCAATTTCAACTTGGCCTATGTTCAGTTTTCAAGACATCTTTATATACAATCTATGGTATCTCTATAACATAATGCAATAGTTCACATATACCAGAGGAAATCTTATTTCCCAAGTTTTTGGAAGATGGTTTCATTCTTTCATATCATGTCAGATTCAGAAAATCATACTCTGGGCAATTCTTAGTGGTTTTAAATCTATAAGCTGATTAAAAGTTTCTGGGGAAAAACAAGAAAACTAGATGTAATTGAGAAACATATCTGTTCAATCATTACCTTTGATTGTTGACACTTGATGGAGGAGCCCTGAGGACAATCGAATTGACATAACTTAAACATCTTCTTGATTTGGCAGGTCATTTGAGAGCATATATATTAATGAAACACTATCCAAAGTCCTAACTCAATATCGAATAAAACCAGTAAATGATATCCGTTTTCGGTAGAAGTTCAAATAGTTTTGCATTCAATGTGCAAATAAGGAAACACAAATACTGAAAAATAAACTAGCAATCCCCTTTATAAAATGTTGCTTACCAATGGAAGGTGTCCATAGTTCAGCTCTAACTTGATTGGGCTGCTCCAGGTGAAGATTGGGGAAGTGCCCTGTAGCTTCTACAACCTTGTATATCCTACTTATAAGTTCAACGCCACATTTGAAATCTCTTAGCTTCCATAAACATTGTAGCCTAATCCCTCCTCCTTCATTTGAAAGCCTCCAACCTACAACCTACAGGTTTGGGGGTAAAAAGAAAAGAAAAGGACAGATGCATAGATTTTCTCAGGATAAAAGAACATCAAGCAGGGAAGATTGATTTTAGTAATTTGACTTTCCATCAAGTAATTCAGGTAAAATTGAATGGGCATGTAGCCATGAACCTTCAAACAGCATAAGAAATTAGGAATGAAATTCAAAATGTGGTTCTCTCAATTGGTTGAAGTGGAACCGCATAATAAATGAATAAATGATAGTGCAACGCATCATTTATCAGCAACTTTTAATAATGAAATAGGGTGTTTCCTTAGCATGTCAAACACCACAAATAAGTAGGTCCAAATTAAATTCTGAATTGGCAGCTTTTCTTAAAATCATGAATTTGATTAAATTGACCTATTATTATAGATAATAAGAAGAAATTGTAACAGCAATAACACCCCAACATAATTCTCCATCAAAATAAACGCTACAAGTAATGCGAAAGTGATGGGTATTGCAAAATTGTACCTTCCTCAAAAGATTTTGAGCATCTTGCTCTGACATGGGAGGCTGCAAATGAGAGACGGGAGCACAATCGAGTTGGGAAAGAGAGAGAGCAGCAAGATTTGGGATCAAAATTTTGTGGTCAGTGTTACCGCTGCCCAAAACTTTATCTCCGAAATTACTCTCAATCTCAGCCGGAAACGGGTCTCTCGCCCCGAAATCACCCAAAAAGTCAGCGGCGGTGGCGAGCCTTTTCATTTTGGAGGTTCGGAATCCATCAACAGTCGGAAGAGACAGAAGGAGAGGAGTGAGAAATAGATTTCTGTGGGTTGGGTTTAGAGAAAAAGAGGAGAGAGAAAGAGTAGGAGAGAAGGCTGGATGGGCGACGCTGGTAGCGGCCATGAGAGATTGACAGACTTGACCTCTCACCGCAGTTATCCACTGCCTTTAACTAGTAGCAACAACTAACAACTAGAAGTCGAGCCGGGTTCTCATTTTGCTACGCAACAACCGGTTCGGTTCATTAACCACTTGTGGACATATTCGTTGTCGGAATATTCCTTTCATCCAATTTCTGTTAATAGTCATAGTTATTTAAATATTATTTTCTAACTAACGAAACATTACAAAATTTTGAAATAAAACTTGGGTAGAGGTCATACTAGCGAAAATTTTTTAAATGCAATAATAAATTGTATTTTTCAAGTGTTCTTATTAATGAGATGTTGCTTTTAAGACAATATATATATATATATATATATATATATATATATATATATAAATAAAATATAATATATATAGTTAGTTAGTTAGTTAGTTTAATGATGAATAATAAATTTATATATTATATATCATGAGTTCAATATTTTAATGTATCAATATTATTTTGGGACATGGACAAGTCTACAATTATTTTATGCTAAGAATAGTGTTGCAAGATTGGAAAAAAAAACATACTCATAATGGATCTAATTAGCATGAAGTTTATTTTTTTGGTAAGTTGATTAATTGGCCAATTTATTTGACATTCATGTAAAAAAAGCTTAAAATACACAATTTATATAAATTAGTTGAATTATCATATCATAAAAAATAAAGAAATTTTTACTTTTCTTTCATCGATATGCATCCTTTATTAGGATGTTATTTATAGCCCCCTTGGTTTAATTTATCTAATTTTGGTTTATTAATTACGCTCTCTTTATGGGATGGTCAAACACAAAGCATATATGAACTGAATTTTAAATTTAAGTATATGTTGTACTATCTAATGGCCAAATAGTTGTGCAGATATACTATACACGATATCATTGTATAAACCATCAATATCTAAACATGTGTAAAGCAAATCATTTGGTTCCATAAGTTTCTACACAAATTTATTAATCGTTAAAAAAATTCAAATTGAGAGGCTCGATTGGTTTGATTTGATGATGTAATCTGACGTCAAAATGATGTCATGTTGGACGTGCTTTAATATACAAGGATTGATGTAAACAGAAAAATTACGCTGCAGATTAATGATAAAGACAACTGTAAAAAATAAACATTTCAATGAATTGATGGTTAAAATTTTCCGTCTTGTAAACCGAGGTGGAAAAGTGGATTTAACCTGGTGATCAGAAGTTGATGCATTTATTTAATTATTATTTTTGCTGAAGGCATAAAACCATAGGACACAAAAAACTGTATTTATTATATTGATGATCTTTTAGAAAAACATGCGGGCTCAAAAGTCAATTGAATGTGTTTTCGCAAATACCCGAAAGTTGGTCTCAAAAGAATTATTTCCGAGGCAAAGTAAGATATGAATTGAATACCAAATCACCTCTTCAATGTATAGGTTTGTCTTCCAAATGTATGGTATGTAGCCAGTAACCACTGCTATAAGCCAGAGGCATTTTGAATTCATGTACACAGTGCCTAAGGTTAATTGTTCTAATATTAGCTCATAGCCCAACAATGTACTTCGAAATGATATTTGGAAAATGTCGCAGTCTGTTATAAACCAAAGAGCCGATGCTTTACTTTTTATATGGAGAAAGTCTTCATATACACATCAAAAGGTTCGCTAGCACTTAGTTGTGGTTCCTGCATCAAATCATAAGGCAAAGTATAAATATTTGACTCGTAGTTACATGGATGCTAATTTTTCAATCTGGTAAATGCTAATAATTCAGCATATAGTTTCTGAATCCAGACATCTGTTGCATAAAAGTAGGCCATCCGCTGAGAAGAAAATCTGTAGGGATGACTTTTTTAGATGTAATGCAGTTAAGAAATACAACCAAGTAAACTTCTTGTTAGGCTATCAACACTTGCACATTCCACCCTTTGTTCACAATTTGTTGTCCTATGAGACCAAAGCATATTTATATGAATTAACATTTATTACGATATGTAAGCTTGTAAAAGATAATTAGATCTTTGGATGAAAATCAGTTTCTGAATTATTGAATCTTTTACTATTTCGATTTGATGTTTATATAATATACTATCGTACATGGTCTAAATCATCTGTATCAACCAGTTAAAATTCACTGTGTTGGATTTTGACACTATGTTAGGTCGCTCATGCATAATCTCAGGACGTATGTACAGAGGTGCACGCACACCTTTCTTTGTTTTGTTGATCCTTTCTTAAATATGATATGATATTATGATGAATGCAGGAAATGTTGCACAAAAGTTATTTACACATCCAAATTGTAGTGCTAGTAACAATAGAATACCTGTCTATTCCCAATTCCAAGACTCCCTCCTGTCAAAAGCATAGTGAGAAGAGATGTCACTACCCCACCCCCTCCTATATCATAGTCAGTCTTGCCGATGGTTGACCTCATCGCAGTCAGCATATCCCCATATGTAGTTGCATGTCCACGTTCAATTGCTTGAATAAAAGAGAATGTCATTGCACCTGTTGAAGTGACCTTCGATAGAGCCTGTCCTCTTATAAATGATTAGTTATAGGTTTTTTGTAGTCCAACCTCAGCTGTCTCAGATATATGTCCCGTCAATTTAATCAATAAAAGTGGAAATCCAGTAAAATGATTTGAAAATCCTTACAGATGTATCAGCAGAGGTTTGATCATCATCACAGCCACTGAAGGAAATTACTTCTCCCCCATTTGTTCCTTTCCATACACCAGATCGAGGACGATGGTCCTCCCAAACATACCGCCCACTCCTGTAGCCATATAGCATAACAATTATTAAAAAGATGCAGAAAATTGCAGAAGAGGATCTCCTCAGGATTAAAGTAAAATACATCTGAAGACTATGATTTCTTTTTCCTATCCTTTCTGCTTCACTAGTGTGTATCTGTTACACTGAATAAGTCCATGAGTTAAATAAAATTGATGATAACAAACCTTTCCATTCTACAAAGATATGGCAAATCTAGCATAGTGCCGCTGTGACAGGCATCTATGATTGCATGAAGCTTAACCCCATGAGGGAGAGGCTTGACAATTGTAGCATTAATCTCATCGTCGACAATCATTCCCTGTGTTTCAAAATCCAAAGGACAAAGTGTTTCGTCATATCCATCAAGCTCATCTCCATTGTAGTTCCTTTGTTGTGAACCATGACCAGAAAAATGAAACACCAAGGAATCGCCTGGCTGACAACCGTGCACAAGCCAATACATTGCCAATCTAATGCTATGTTTTGTTGGACGCCTGTATGGATCCTTTTCTTCTTCTGTAAATAGTTTCACACAAGAAGAGAATAGAAATGAACAAAATGAAACAGTTTAACAAATTGTAATATATATTTGTAACATTAAAAGGATTTGATAGTTCCACAAGTAAATTTGATAGTTACACAAGCTCATTCTCACATGAATAGAATAAGTGGGGAGAATCTTGTGGAACTATCAAATTTACTTGTGGAAATATTAATTCTCAAAAAGAACAAATAGGCCTTCACATCATATGGGATCAAGTTCTTAAAGTGGGGCCAAATAATTTATGTAAAGGCATCCAACCCACTAAGAGGGTGCATGGTAACTTGCCAAGTCTGGAATTATGTAAAGTTTCAATTCTACAATCTTGAAGAATTTGATCCCATATTATGTCAATATAGTGGAGTTTTCAACAATTACCATTTTGCCAATCTAGAATGTGAATAGTTTATGTTTGACTATCAAGACTCACAAAATCATAGCTTCATTATTTTTCTCACTCAAGCCCAGAACTCTGAAATTAGAAGAATTGATTTGCTTATAGAAACAATTGAAGAAAGATATTAAAATAGTACCAGTGAGCATGACAATGGAGGATTCAGGGAAATTGAATTTGTTGATCAGCAGGTACTTCATGCACTTGGCATCGTTGACGCAGCCTTTGAGCTCGTTCCGACTTCTTTCGTACGATATCCCGATGATCACGGCTCTCTTTTGGCCGCTGGACGACGGTGGTTGACCTGGCGGTGCCTGATTGTACGGAGACGGAGCTTGCGGCGGCGGGGGAGGAGTAGGGTGGTGGTAGGTGGAGGTAGTTGTGATTGGGAGAGGGGAAGGGAGGGCTCGTGGATCGGCGATGCGAGTAATGGCGCGACAGACAGCGCAGCGTATGGACTTGGCTCCCGGCGGGAGCTGTAATTGTGCCCGGCAGTTTGAGCAATCCACTAGCATCAACATTTTTATTATTAGCCCTTTCTGTTTTTAGAAGGGAGAGAGATAATCGCTTGCCTAAACAGAAAGAGAGAGAGTGAGAGAATTGAAACAAAACAGATTCTTTTTTCTATAACTCCATCAAACAGAAAGAGAGAGAGAGAGAGAGATGAGATTGGGTGTGGAGAGACAAGGTTGGTTCTGGGATTGTATCATGGTATTGGGCGAATAAGAGAACTTAAAAAAGAAATAGCGGCTTCTTTCTTCTTCTTTATTAGTTGTTGGACGACAAGGTAGATGGGATGAATTAAAAAATGACAAATAACATCTAAACCATCCATATCAATGATCAAGGGTCCAGATTAAAAAATGCATCCTAGAGTCCGTTAGTTATTGTAGTGAACTGGATAAAAATCATTTAAACAAAAAAACATCATGTCCGCTAGAATAATTAGCGGAGGATAGACCTTTGATCCTTACTCTAACAACAGTTCGATGATCATTTATATATTTCTTTATAGATATAATGGACAAATATCAATGGCCCATTACAATTTAAAAATTAAAAAAATCAAATCGCCATCCGCTAAAAATTCTAGCGGATGTGATTAAAATTTTCGTCAGCCAATTATTCCCCTAATTGCTAGCCCCTAATTAGGCGAATAATGTCCAGTCCGCTAGAACAAAGGACTCTCTCGCAAACGATCCTTCACAAATTCATTCATTTCCCCTTTTCTCCAGCCACACAAAATCCCCAAACACCATAAACCCTAGAACGACAACATATATACCACCACCACCACGAACCCTAAATTCGATCGACAAGTTGGCATTAATGCTAACCGACGCCGGTTGCACTCTAATAAACTCCTCCGGTGCCTACCCTCCCTCCGACCACCACTACCTCCGCCACTACCTCCGCGATCTCTTCTCCATCGACTCCACTCTACACTCTCATTTCCTGTTCAGTTTATCATCTTACATCGATTCAAATGATAATCTCGCGGTTAATACCTACTATCATATCTGTTTGTTTAAAATAAGGAAAAAAATGAACCAAAAAATAATTGATTTAGTCGCAAATTGGGGAAATAAGTTTCAAAGGTAGTTACTTCCACTGTGATATTAGTAATATTTTGTAAATTGTGCTTAAAATAACTTGGTCAACATTTTTTGTTCTTCGGGAAAGTGCATCAATTGTAAATTTTGCGTCTTGAATTTGACGTGGACTTCATTTGGTGAAAAAAATTGAAAAGTTAATCACCGAAATGAAAAAAAAAAGATAATAGTTTAAGATAATAATTTATATTTAAATCTTATTTTATTGCTTTAGCAACTAAATGCATTTTAAGGTAAATACATCAAATTGGATAAGGAATTTCTACAAATTATGGTGAAATTGAGCAATTTTATTAGTAAGGCTATTGATAAAAATATTTTTATATATTTTAGTAAGTTCTCGACTTTAAATGTGGTCACACAATTAAAAGCCCTAGAATATTAACTTCTTCTTTTTTCCACCATTAATGCTTTTACAACCAAAAGTAAGAAGGTTGGCTGTGGTCCATGGGAATTTTCTGAGACACAGCAGATTCTCATGACCCTCTGAATGTGAAAATGAGGAAACAAATAAATAATTTAATTCCATGACACAAAATTCAACCTTAGGAAAATGGATTACTGCTAGTTGCTCATAATAAATTCAACTTGTTACTTCATAAAAATCACAACTGAAAACCCTATCCATGGATGCCACAAAAAGTCAACCTCGCAAATTTAGAATTCTAATGCCAACTTCGTCGTAAGAAATCATGCCCATCTACGGCCAAGGGGAAAATAAAGGGTAAAAATATTGACAATTACTACTCCCCTGAGCTTATGAGAAAAGGAATAGTTTCGGAGAATAAATTATCTTATTACCAAATAAATGCATCGACTCAACAACTATAATTGATACTCAGCTATTCAAACTTGTACATCCAAAACCAAGTTCCTAAAATTTCCAATCCCAACCCTGAGAACCACCTTTCCTTGAATTAAGAGGAAAATGATTCAGCCAACATATTAAAAGCCCTTTCATCAGTATGCTCGAGCAACCAAAGATATCAGCAATATTAGGGGTAAAGTATATGGACCTAACTTGAACTCCAAAACCAGCTTGCAACTCTGACATTATGGCTTGTGAACTTTGAAACCGAATACTCTAGGAACATAACTGCTAGAAACCGGCTGTGGCTTGAGGTGGCCATAAGTCATCAGAAATAAGTGAGGAAATGTAGACCCGAAATAGGCTCCATCAATGGCTGAACAAATTCAAATGAAACAGTTATTAATCTCATCTTTAAAACAATCCCATAGCTTTTATAATGTTAGATGTATATACTACCTTCGTCTTGCAAAGAATGACAACTTTTTTTGGGTGTGCTCGGCATGAATTTTATAAGACATGCTGAAAACTCATTTATACATTATATTTTACAGTTATGCAATATAGTTGAATAAATAATATAAAAATATCTTGAGAACATGAAAATATGTTGAATATACATATAAATATGTTTATAGCACATCTTAGAGTTCGTGATGAACACCCCTGTAAAAACATTATAACTTTTGCAGGATGGAGGAAGTATATAATAGCAGAATCTATAGTTAAATTAAATATGTAATATATATACACACACACACACACACACATAAGTTGGGAAGCCAGGCACTCTTGGTGCCTATTGTGTGTCAGGTATATTTTTTACCATTTCATTAGTATTGAGTCTATTTTGGAGATCCTTCTATCTATTCATGGTAAACGCAAGTGTTATCGTTACACCGTTCGGCATGACTAAGGAGTAAGGACTTGAATACAATATGGGATAATAACAGGAAAATATGTTCTAAATTCATCATTCAGCCCCAAAACACAACTCCAGTCAGTGATTTTAACCAATATACCACTAAATAATTTTGGGTAAAAATGTTGAATGAATATATTAAGAAGTGTTGCATGATTTAGAAATAATTCCCTTCCATATCTCATATCTAAGTTGAGCAATGACCTGCTCTTGCCTCAAAAACCTGACAGACAAACCACTAAGATTTGGAATTGAGTATGTTACCATTGATTTTGAGCTTATGGGACCAGAAGACTACCAGGACTGTAACTCTTGGGTGTTATAACGGTTTAACTTTGGTGTTCTGACTGGCCATCTCCCCTGGGCATGCACACACACACACATTGGATACACAAAAGGATCTGCAACATATTTTGGCAGCAGTGGCATTAGGTGGGTATGGTAGAAGTGGTTTTTCATGATTGTGGGGAAAGGTGGCAACAACAATGCTCCTCATGTTTATGAGCTGGGTTTTGGTGGTTGTGAGAGGCCATTTTTGGTGGTGGTGTTTGGCATCATCTTCTGGCATGTCTGTGTGTGTGGACCAACAAACAATTTGTTGTAATTGAAATGCGCTGGCCATGATGAACTGAGGAGTGTGGGCCCATAACATGTTCACTCTATTGCCATCTGATACAGGTTTATACTCAGAGAGGGTAAACGAAACATGCTAACTCGAGGAAACATCCCCTTTAAGGTTCCACTATGACTCTTTTATAACTCCCTAACACTTGCAAGTTACATTTGCATAACACAACGCCAACCTGGATGCTCAAACTACATAAACTTTTTTTATATAAGTAAGATTACAAACATAAAGTTCATACAAAGTTACCATATTGATATCTGGTTCATGCAAATAAATATCCTCGCATTTTGGACAGTAGATTCTCACATAACTTGACCTGGGGATATCTGACTGACCAACCGGTAAACATGGTTGTTCACAGCAGTTGGCCCTTGGGCATGTCCCAAAATCATTGTTCTTGTACTTCTCCAACTGAAACATACAAAGTAATTGAAGTTCAGTTATAAAACAGTCAGAGCTGAATAAAACAGTTAAAATTGCAGACATCAATTGATCTCGAAAGTAAATTACCATTGCAGTAATCCCTTTGCTGGTCAGTATGTATCGGGCATGAATTAGACCATAGAGCATTTCTGCTGCTGATTCATTTAATGAATTCTGTTCTTCATTGAGTTTATCACCTGTAGATTCCATGCAGAAAATGAAAAAGTTCCACACGGAAAACAATTATTTGCACCGTGTCAATGTCAGTAAGTCAGACAATCAGTACTTGTGTCAGTAAACAAGTCAGTGGACCTCCTAAACGAGTCAGAAGCAAGGAGAGAGAGATTCCTTATGGTGCTTGTAAATGGCTGACAGAAACCATTTCCACCATAACTCTTAGTTGAGGGTAAATGGGAGGTAACGAAGAGCAATGGAATTTTTTAATAAGAGAAAGAACAGGTGACTGCTAACCAGGATAGGAGAAAATTTTCGGATGTGAAAACAACAGCCAAACTGAAGTGGAGCTGTATTGTTTAGTTCTGCCACATACTTGCTGCATAAGGCTCAAGATAAAAAGTGCATTTACACAACCACACACTTCACTAATACTCTAAGAGCACTAAGAGGTTAAAGGAAAATCAGGGACCAGAGAATTAAAATTACGTTTTCTTAAAATAGTCTACACATGGTTAGTATACAACTGCTACAAGAATACCACAAAATTATATTCTTTCATACAGTCCAACCACATTCAATCCACCTCTAACTTGGAGGAAAGCACTCTTTCCTGCCTATGCATCAGCAGATCAATATTGCACGTGAACAAACCATTTCGTTGCATTTTATCTTCAAGACTTCAACACCTTCACTTCAGACTTCATTAAATGAAAACCCATTTCTTACCCTGAATTTTATTTTTTCTCATAACACTATTGTTAACTATCCAACACTTACCATAAGGGCATTACTAGTCTTATAGATGTCTAAAAGAACTTTCTATCAAAATTACAGGAGTACACAAATTGTATTATACATTGGAAGCCCCCACTACATCATCTTATCCTAATTCATGGCCAATGCAATCCTCCTTATCCTTAAGGAGAATCAATCAATAAGTTTAAAGTAAATGATCCCTATTAGCTTAGGAATTCCTTTCATTTTATAAGATTTTACGTAGAGTAGTAATATTTAAATCCTAGAGCATCTCTTCAAAATTCTAAGATAGAACTTCCACATGCTGTAGTTATATATATTGATATATGTTACTTAGCAGATAACAGACTTCAAATTTCGAAGGACTATGGCTGATCTTATATTTTGGCCACCCGAAACATATTCCGGAGGGTGATGAAAACAGTTTAAATGTTGCAACATGGTTGTCATGACATAGATAAGTTAGCAAGCTGCCCAACCACTATTAGTTAATGTTGCAAAGCTGACCCAGCAAGCTGCCCACACTATTATTGTTAAGTTAGGTAAGAGTACTTTGTACTAAGATAAGGAAAAGGTGATGCCGTGACGGATAAGGAAAAATATTAAGAGGGCAGTCTAAAGTGCATTAATAGGAAGGCAAAAAAGAAAAAGAGTTCCACGAGAACGATGAGTAGGGAGAAAAGGTACAAAGTCCGCATAATATAATATAACCCAAGTCCACCTTATACTGTAATAAATGAATGGTAGAACATTTTTATTATATCCAATGTAATTGGCGAATGACAGTTTACTTCAACTACTGACATGATGAAATCAGTCTAACTTAACATAGTTATCTTGCAGGAAGAAAGGGAAATAGATTTACCATGAGATGACTCAACATCTAAGATTAAGTCAAGGGCATAATCATAGTATGGAACTTGACCACTTAACCCACAAAGGTTAAAATCATCTTGAATGTAGTCATCATCAACTTCACAAAAGAATTCATGCCCTTTCAGATTGCAAAACCATGAAACCCAGGAAACATAATCACCTTCAGAACCACTAACGTCCGACTCTTCAATTGATGTTTCGGATTCTTCTACAATAAAGAAAATGCAAACAATACTTAGTAATCAACAAAAAAAGCAGCTTGTATATCAGCTTGATGTACTTGGAAAAAACAACAAAGTTTTTGTTGCTTTATGGACAATATCCAATTGATGATAACAACTAATTATCAACAATGCAACTTGTATCTATATACACTTTAATACACCAAAATTACTAATTAAAGTGATTTAGCTTGGACTCAGAACTGCTTCTTGAATCAAGCAGTTGCTTCCAAGGTAACAGTTAACAATTTATCTGAAGGAAAATCTTAATGGTTTCACAGAAAGATTGCCATCAGCCAAGGTGATGCAGTGTGGGAGGCTAAAAATGCCAATCAGTGACCAACACCATGCAGCAGAATTGTAAAAACAAAACCCTGGTTGTTAGAGGAGGCTGACATATCTCTAGAATAAGTAAGAAGAATTACCCAGAAAACCTTCATTCGGATTCAATCACCACTTCTAAACGGGATGTATTATAAGCTCTCCAAGTCAAATGCTTGTTTGCAAGTGGAATTATCCAAGGATAAATATAGTGTTGGTAGTATATACATCATCTTTTTCATTCATTTTCTAACTATATATATGTATCTATGCGTGCGTTTATGTATATGCACATACATGATGATGTATCATGTATGTATGTGATATAGGTATATGTACATCTATTATACATGTATATGTTTAAGTATGTATGTTATACATGTATGTATTATTACATAATGATCCATAGCCAACGTTGTTAACTTAAATGTTATCCTTACAACAGATTGTAACCGTCCATCCATAAATCGAACGGTTAATAGAGTTCTCGTCCGCAGTTTAATTTTCAATATTCTGCAGTTTAATACTGCAGACGGGACAGATGTCCAAAATACCCCTCCTTGTACTAAAAATATATAAATTTTGGCATCCGCAGTATTAAACTGCGGAACCTAAAATTTGGCATTCTTCTTAACTTCTCTGATCTCTCCTTCTCACAAAGGGTCTGATCGACTCGATCAATTGTTTCTAAACTAAATACTAATCTTCTTCCACACTCCTCTTCCCCTTCTTCCCCACTGAAATTATATGTTAGAAAGAGAGAAAAAAAGGAGAGAAAAAGTTGCAAAATTGAATATAAAGTAAAAACCCAAAAAAAATGAACAAAATCCCACCCACACTGTTGTGTTTTGCCCTTTTTCTTTAATTTTTGTTGAATCATTAATGGCGAAAACAGGGTTTTTTAGACTGATATAGCGATGGTAGCCAAGGCAACGGAGTTGAAGAAAGAGTTGTAGAGATTGGTGCGGACGATTGTGAAAGAAGATGAGTATTTTAGTTTAAAAATAATTAATTAAGCCAATCACACTCTTTGTGTATTGAAGGACTTGAAGGTGAGACGATCATCACTATCTTTGAAATTAATGTGCGAAGAAAAATTAAGAAAGAATTTGGGAAATAAGGAGACAAAGACCAAAATTTGAGAGAGAAAATCGTAGAATGAGAATAGAGAATAGAGAATAGAAAAGAGTGAGAAGTAGAAATCCTAGAGTAGAGAAGAGAAGTAGAAATCGTAAAGTGAGAAGGAGAAATCATAGAGTGAGAATAGAAAACAGAGAAATTGGAAGGAGAGTTTATTGAGAGGCCAATTATTTGATATATTGCTTACCATTTGATATTAAGTGAATAAATGAATGATTTTATTATGATTTTAGGAGTTAACATAATAAAATTCCTTAGAATAGAGATACAAATTATATAGTTTCAAGTATGTGACTTGAACATGAGATTATATAATTATAAGGTATCATTATTCTTAAAAGTCCACTAATCGAGTTTGGGAATTGCTTTGAATGCGTTTGTGTGAAAGAGAGGGAGAGAGAGAAAGAGAAATCGTAGAGTGAGAAAGAGGGAACAGAGAAGTTGGGAAGGATGCCAAATTCTAGACTTCCAGTTGGATGCCAAAATTTTTTTAGTACTAGTACGAATATTTTGGACATATGTCCCGTATGCATTATTAAACTATGAAATACTAAAAATTAAATTGTGAATGGGTGCTCTATTAAGTATTAACCGTTCGATCTACGGATGGACGGTCACGATCTGTTGTAAGGATAAACTTAAGTTGACAACGTTGGCTATTGATCAGTCCCCTATGTATATTATATACATACGTATAATAAAAAAGAGTAGCGATTCATGATTTGATTCTTACATGTTTCAATATAGAAACAAATACGTAAGTACAACCAGAAGAGAATCATTCAAATGATGATTTGATTCTCAGTTCAATTTTCCGATTCATTACCCAGTTGGTTCCCGGATTTTTTATTTAATATCTTTTTCAACCGAGCTAATGGACCAGAATCACAAGAAAATCATTCAATTGACGACTTGATTCTCGATTCAGTTTTGTGATTCATTACCCAGCTGGATCCAGGATATTTTATTTTATTCTATAAATATCTTATTAAGGACTATAGTACACTGCATTTACTCAGAACACAACTTTTAATCATTCTAAAGAATCCCCCTCAAAAGCAGCATATTGTCCAAAAACCCATCTCCTAATCACCAAGTTATACAAACTACAGAAATGCTACTTTAAATGGGATGTGATCTCTCTGAGACAATCAAATCAGCATATACCGAGATGTTCCTATTGGAGTAAAACTCTCCCTGTTTTGTAATATAGCAAATGCAGAAAATCAACCTAAAATTGCTTCACATCGGCTCGGTTACAGCTAAAACGTATATACATACAGAAATACTTATTTATATGTTTGTGTTAAATTCAATAGCTATGTAAAATGAGATGCATCCATCCATTCAAAGTTTAGGGAACATCTACAATAAAAAAAATTACAATATTCAATATGAAAATTAATTCATTAATAAGATTTATATACTAAAATATAAATAAACAAACCCTCAGAGACTTTCTTCTTGTTCTTATTGGTTGAAGTGGAAGGCATTGATAACTTGGTCTTAAATCTCTGAGTTTGATTAGACTTCCGGTTCAATTCTTCAACCCAGCACAACTTCTAGATTTTGTATACACAAAACTCAGTTTCCATGAGAAATTTAGGGTTTTGTGGAGCACAAATTTGGGCTCAGGAGATATGTGGGAGGAGAGAAAGGGCCGATTTTACTCGAACAGACAATACGTTTGGTCAGAACAAGAACCACGGTAAATAATAAATCGGGTAATTTTCGTTTATCTGCCTCCAACTAAAGCCTATATATATCGAAAAGTAAGATGTAAAATCAATCAAGATCACCCGTCTAAAAATTCGATTTAAGTTCACATATAATAAATTTTGAAGATTGATAAATTACTCAAATATTTTTAATTTTCTGTTAATATTAAAATTATATTCATTCAAAAAAATTCAAATTAGTCGGACTCAATTCGTGATCGTGTTTTACTCGGTACTTAAAACAAATTTCAATTAAAATTTATTTTAGAGTCCATAAATTTCATGAAGCAAATATGAGCACGTCAATACTAAAACCCACCTAATGCATTTAGAGGAGGGGGTGTTCGGGAATGACTTATAACAACTTATAAGTCATTTGCTACTATTTGAGTATTTAGAAATGATTTATTTTTTTACTTATAAATTGAATTTTAAGTTATAAATATAAGTAAGTATTTATAACTTATTTTTAAAATGACTTATAAGTCATTTTAAATAAGTTAGTTTGACCAAATGTAATGTTTATTTTGACCCTCTTTTTATTAATATCATCTTTAATAATCTTTACATTATTTTAACTTATAAATAATGTCGAACACATTCATAATTTGTTTTAACTTAATTTCTGATTAATAAATCAAATTAATACCGAACACTTTTACTTATAAACCACAACTTATAAGTCAACTTAAATTTTAATTTATAAATCATTTAAAATAAGTCGTTCCGAATAGGCCCTATACTCCTCTATTAGAAAAAAGGGAAAGTTTTTTTTTTTATGTTTAAAGGTAGAAGATAGATTACTAATAGGAGTTTTTTTTTTTTTTTTTTTGATAAACTCAATAAGAAATTGATCTAAACAACTAATGGAGTCACACTATCATTATGTAAAAAAGTGAGCCATGAATTTTAATGAGATGCAAATATTAATTTTTCGTTTTAAAATATAAAATCAAAGAAGATGCAAAATGCCTATGAATATTAAAAATAGGAGGCAACTTTATATGGAAAGTGTTTTACTAAAGAAACTAAATCGTGACAAGATAAAAAAAGTAGTTGTAAATTTTTTAACTAGCCCAAGAAGAAATATTATGACTAAGATAATACGAATAAATTATCATTAGTCTTCAATAGTGTTAAACCGATAAAATACAATAGACATCAAGTTTAAGCTGCAGTAGAAACACGCAATCCATTAAAAGAGTCAAGTAGATAATAAAATCTACTATCTTTTATGATTTAAAAAGGTTTTTCATCACTTTTAACGTTGAGACTCAGCTTAATAAAAAATCCACATCATCCCTGCACTACGGCCAAGAATATTCATTAGTATCACAACCATAAATTATCTATACACTACGGCCCAAAGATATTCGTGTATTCATCAATGGTCATGATCATGCCAACAACTGTGCATCAATGCACTACGGGCCAATGAGGACTTTTACCACATCATTTGTAACATTACGGTCATGATTACACCGAATAATCCACGGTCATAATCATACCAAGTCCATCATGCACTACACAGCCACGAGATGACTTTCAAAAAAATATAAACACGAGGATGATGACAATGATATAAGAATTCAATAAAACAAGTTCAAGAATTAATTTATTCAGAAACTAATAACGTCCAAATTGTCAACATGATACTTCTTTGTAGAGAAAAATTTAAGAATGCTCAGAAGAATATTTTCATGAAAAGATATTGAATGAAGCGAAAATATCAAGGATATTCCACTAATTTCATGGAGTATAGAAGTCAAAATTTTAACCAACTGAATATAATAAAGAATGGAATAACAAAAGAAATCACCAGGCCTGCGATAGACCGCACAAGCAGGTTATTCCAATAGAATAATAAATAACGGAACCAGGTCTGGCGTAAAACGCACAAACAGGATATTTCAACAAAATAATAAAGGCGGAATCAGATCCGGCAGAAACGCATAAACGAGGATATTCCAATGAATAATAATGGCGGAACCGAAGTCCTACAGAAAACGCGACAAACATGATATTCCAACGTAAGAATAATAAAGATGGAATAATGTAAGAATTTCACAAAGTATGCGATACTTGGACAGGCGAGTTATTCCAACATAATAACAAAGAATAGAATAAATGAAGTTCTCTCTTCATGAAGATGAAAGAAAGAAATAATACCCCTTACCGTAAAAGAAGAGTATTCCGACTGGTAGGGTGAGGATATTATTGAAGAAAATTTGCACTACGCTCAAAGCTTCTTAAAACTCTAAAGAAATACGCTCAAGATTATAGAAGAGAATTCTCTGAATTTCTGATGTGTTTTCAATTCTAACTAAGCATCCTATTTATAGGAGAATTGAAGGAGCACTGTGTAAGGAAAATTCACGGACGAAATAATTCAAAGACTTACGGCCATCATACGCCACCTTTGGTTTATTGAAAAGAAATCAAACTATCTAATACAAACAAAACTAAAATAATACATATATATATATATATATATAATAAATATAACACATGTTATTTGAATTCTTACTCCCACCCGTGAACACTTGCTAGATTCTTTTCCTTCAAATTCATTTTCTCCCCTGTGGGCCCCACATGTTCCCCTCCCACCAACATGTCATAATCACAGATGGGTCCCATTATATTTAAATAACTTTCTACCAATTATTTTGAAAAATGGGTAAATGGGGTCCATAAAATACGCCAAAAATTACAACAAATACTTCATAAAAATCTTCTCAATATTTTTAACAACATTTATCATCATTATTATAATTCACAATATTAATCGACCAGTCGTTTCCGGAAGAGGGCTTTCAATAAGGATTTCTCCCTATTAGCAAGTGATTAGGTGACCAAACCTCTCTCTCGCGAACTTCTACACATCGTTAATATTGCAAATAATAATATTAATAACCCCTGTCATCTCAATTATTGATTTAATAATATATAAAATATCGACAATAATTGAATCAAATAACGTGAGATCTTATACAACAACCATCTTTGTAGCAATAATTAAACAAAATGGTGACTTCTCACGTAAGCATTAATAATCAATACCGTGTGCTACTATGCAACTAACGCAGCGATTATTCTGTATTTTTAACACCGGGTGTTTCAACAATTAACAGTAAAACTTCCGCCATTATTTTTTATAAAATATTTTTTGTCGTTTTCTCAATTCGACAATAATTTCGTTATGGGGTCCACTAATGATGTGTGTCGTCGCATCGAATATTCCCTGTTAAAATGAATATTCCCCACCAAGCCAATCGAATATTATATAACAACTTTGCTTACTTTGCAAAATTTATAAATATTACCCACAACTATAACATTATATCAAATTCATTCCATAATATTCAAAAATGATAATTATAGAAAATTCATTTTTATTCATAAAAGTTGGGGTCTTACAATCTCCCTTAACATGAAATTTCGCCCTCGAAATTAGGGTGCATGCACTGGTATGTCGAATAGGTAAGGATACCTTGATTTTATTTGATTCTAACTCCGTGTCATTTCCTCAACATCGTGGTTTCTCCATAAAACTTTGACTTGAGGTATAACCTCGGGCGTAGAATATGTTCTTCTTATCCTGATTTGAGCACAGAACCTCTTCATACGTTAAATCTTCCATTATTTCGTCCGGTTTTAACTCAATAATGTGGTTCGGGTCTTTCACATATTTACGTAACATGGATATGTGAAAAGCGTTATGAACATTTGAGACATACTTAAGCGGTAAAAGCAAGTCATAGCTGATCCTCCCTACTCGATCGAGGATTAAAATGGGTGATGAATCGAGAATTGAGCTTTCTCTCTTTCCAAATCTTGTAACTCCTTTCCATGGAGCAACACGTAACAACACATGATCTCCAATATCGAATTCCACGTCCTTTCGATGAAGATCAACATAACTCTTTTATTCGGTCTTGTGAGGTTTTTATACATTTCTTGGATCGTTTGTATCTTTAAAAGTAGTTATACGTACTAACTCTGGTCCCAACAACGTTGTTTCACCCACCTCATCCCAAATCTTTGGAAGCGACACTTTCTTCCATACAACGCTTGAATGGAGCCATGCAATACTTTGCTTGATAAGCTGTTGTTGTAGGAAAACTCCACCAAACGTGAAGAACTTGTCCCAACTTCCTTGAAGTCGAGGACACAAAGTCTTAATAAATCTTTAAGAGTTTGAATAGTCCTCTCTGATTGTTCGTCCGTCTGAGGATGATATGCCGAACTAAATCGTAAATCCGTGCCCATAGCTTTTTGCAAACTAACCCAAAATCTTGAAGTGAATCTTGGGTCTCGATCAGAAACTATGGATACTGGCATATCATGCAGTCTTACAATCTTGTTTATATATATACGAGCAAGACGTTCAAGTGTATAAGTTTCTTGTATTGGTGAGAAGTGAGCAGACTTGGTTAATCTATTAACAATGACCCAAATTGCATCTATGCCTTGAGAAACCTTGGGAAGACCAGTAACGAAATTCATGGTAATGTGCTCCCACTTCCATTCTGGAATTTTAAGTGGTTGCAATGGACCTTTTGGTACTTGATGCTCCGCCTTAACTCGTTGATAAGTTAAACACATTGAGATAAACAGCGCTATCTCCCTCTTCATATTGCCCCACCAAAATGTATGTCGAAGATCATGATACATTTTGGTACTCCCAGGATGGATTGCAAACGGTGTGTTGTGCGCCTCCATCATGATTTTATACTTTAAATCAGGGTCGTTAGGAACACAAAGTCTGGAGTTGACTCAAAGTATTCCTTCTTCATCGATTCTTGCTTCCGGCATAAGACCTTCTTGCACTTTCTTCCTCATACGCATCAGTTCCAGGTCTGTAATTTGAGCATCTTTAACTTTATCGATTAAAGTCGGTTCTACTCGTATATTCGCCATCATTACGTGGGTCCCTGGAGTCTTTATCTCTATCCCCATCCCCATCCTTTGCAAGTCATACAAAATGGGCTTTTGCATTGACAATATCGTACTTGTACATGCATATGATCTTCTACTCAACGATAAATACTACCACGTTTGCTTTTCGAGGATGGTATTGGATGGTATGATCCTAATCTTTCAACAGATTCAAGCCAACGTCATTTGTCGCATGTTGAGTTCTTTTTAGTGAAGAAATATTTGAGGCTTTTATGATCCGTAAAGATCTCCACTTTCTCCCATACAAGTAATGCCTCCAAATCTTTAGTGCAAAAAATGATCACGCTAACTCTAGATCATGAGTAGGATAATTCCTCTCATATTCTTTGAGTTGTCATGAGGCATAGGCTATGACTTTTCCATGTTGCATGAGAACACATCCTAACCCTTTGCTCGAAGCATCTTTGTAGATGACAAATCCTCCGAGCGGATGGTATTGTCGTAGCAGTCTTTGAAATGAGTCTCTCTTGAGTTCGAAAACTCTTCTCACATTCCTCGCTCCAACCGAATTTTGTATCTTTCCGAGTCAGCTGATTTAATGGAATAGCGATTCGAGAAAATCCTTCCACGAATCTCCGATAATAACCAGCTAAGCCAAGAAAGCTACGTCTTGATCATCGATTTGGGTTGCTCACGACTTTGAATAGCTTCAATCTTTCTTTGGGTCAACAGATATTCCATGACTTGATACTACGTGCCCAAAGAATGCTACTTCCTCAAGCCAGAACTCGTATTTCTTCAACTTGGCATAAAGCTTATATTCACGAAGCTTTTGGAGTATCAGCCTCAAGTGTTGCTCATGATCTTCACGACTTTTGGAATAAATAAGGATGTCATCAATAAAGACAACCACAAAGTGATCCAAATATTCCTTGAATACTCGGTTCATCATATCCATGAAAGCAGCAGGAGCATTAGTTAATCCAAAAGACATGACTAGGAATTCATAATGCTCATACCGAGTTCTAAAAGTCGTCTTTGGAATGTCATCAGTTCTAATCTTCAATTGGTGATATCCAGAACGAAGATTAAGATTAATCTTTAAAAAGAATTTGGCGCCTTACAACTGGTCAAACAGGTCATCAATACGTGGTAATGGGTACCTATTTTTGATGGTGACATGATTCAACTCCCGATAATCAATACAAAGTCGCATACTCCCATCTTTCTTCTTCACGAATGTAGCAGAGGCACCCCAAGGAGAAATATGGGGACGAATAAAGCCAATGTCTAATAATTCCTGCAGTTGGGTCTTTAACTCCTAAAGTTCAATAAGAGTCATTCGATATGGGGCTTTGGAAATGGGTTTTGTACCGGGTTCAAGGTCGATACAAAATTCAATTTCACGTACTGGGAGTAGGCCAGGAAGTTCTTCAGGGAATACGTCAGGAAATTCATTAACAATAGAAATGTCATTCAAAACTGACGTATTTTTGTTTAGATCCGTGACATGAGCTAAGAAAGCTTCACATCTGTTTTTCAATAAATGAATAGCTTTATGGCTTGAGATGACAGTGTTGATTTTAATGGTTTAGTTGCTTGAATTCGCATAATAGGTTGTTTAGGAATATGAAAGCTAACAACCTTACGAAAATAATCAACTTTTGCATGATGAGTAGTTAATCCCTAGAATTACGTCAAATGCAAGTATTTTCAATGAAATAAGATCGACGGGTAATGTGAGGGCAAGTGGAATTTGAACCAAACAAGACTTATAAGCGATGGATGTAATGAAGGTTTCTCCCAACGGAGTTTCAATGAGATAAGTCAAAGTCTAATTTCCTCGAGTCAAATTTAAGCGTTGAAAGCGCAAGTAGGAGAAATAAAAGAATGGGTAGAACCGGTATCAAATAAGGTATATACTTCGCTAAAGTTTATGATAAGCTTACCCGTGATGACCTCATTCGGATTCCTTGCTTTCTGGGAGGTCACAACAAATGCTCCCCCTTGCACTACTGGCTTTGACTTTTCTGGGACGTCCTTTGGTGCCTCCATCCTAGCTGAACTTATCTTCGGTGAATGACAAAATCGGGCTAGGTGACCTTCTCTTCCATAATTATAACATGCTTTGGACGGCATCGCGCAGTTTGGATTGATGTGTCCCTCCCCTCCGCATTTGAAGCATATGATAGGTGGTCGTTCTCCTTCCTTAACAACGGGTGCTGGTGCTGATGTCTTTTCATCATTGTTGAATCTCCTCTTCTTAAAATGTTCATTCTTATTATTTTGGCCATGATTACCACCGAAGTGGTTACTATTTCTGGCATGTTGATTCCCTCCACGCTTATTATCACCGCTTCGATGACTGCTATCACTAGTATTATCATTTTGCCAGCTGCTCTCTTTTGGTTAGATTGACTCATTATCGCGCTCCAATAACTGAGCCCTATTAAAAACATCTGAATACAAACACAATTTATGAGAGATAAGATATTGACGTATCTCAAGTTTCAAACCTCTTAAAAATATTCGCGTCATTCTCTCCTCGTTATCAACCAAATGGGACGCAAACCGAGACAATTCGGCAAACTTAACTTCGTACTGTGACACGGTCATGTTGTTTTGCTCTAGCTTGATGAACTCTACCTCTTTAATGTGACGAATACTTTCGGGAAAGTACTTGTGACGCCCCCAAAATAGGTATACATCACCTATTCTGAGTCGCCAAATACATGGTACAGAATACAAATACAATCTTTAATATACAACAAGAAAGTTGTGAGTTTTAATACAAATATTGTCTTCTAGACAATATCCACTCTCAGAATAAGTCTTCATTACATTTATTGTCATACTATTTAACAGAATAGTGAGGACTACTAATACAATCATCCGGACCGTCACTACCCGGTTCCCGACTAGTCCCGCCACGTTCTCATTTTCAAGAGAAATACGGTGAAAGAAAAGTGGTGAGCTCAACTAGCCCAAGAAGAAATATTATGACTAAGATAATGCGAATAAATTATCATTAGTCTTCAACAATCATAAAGCGATAAAATACAATAGACATCAACTTTAAGCTCGCAATGAACATGCAATCCATTAAAAGAGGCAAGTAGAGAATAAAATCTACTATCTTTTATGATTTAAAAGGTTTTTCATCACTTTTATCACTGGGACTCAACTTAATAAATAATCCACCTCATCCCTGCACTACGACCAATGATATTCATAAGTATCACAACCACAAAGTATCCATGCACTATGGGCCAAGGATATTCATGTATTCATCAATGGTCATGATCATGCCAACAACTGTCCATCAATGCACTACGGGCCAATGAAGACTTTTTCCACATCATTTGTAACATTACGGTCATGATTACACCGAATAATCCCTGGTCATAATCATACCAAGTCCATCAATGCACTACAGGCTACAGATGACTTTAAAAAAAATATATAGACATGAGGATGATGACAATGATATAAGAATTCAATAAAACAAGTTCAAGAATTAATTTATTCAGGAACTAATAATGTCCAAATTGTCAACATGATATTTCTTTGTAGAGTAAAATTCAAGAATGCTCAGAAGAATATTTCCATGAAAAGATACTGGATGAAGCTCAAATATCAAGAATATTCCACTAATTTCATGGAGTATAGAAGTTAAAACTTTAACCAAGTGAGTATAAAAAAGAATGGAATAACAAAAGAAATTACCATGCATGCGGTATTTTGATGTGATGCGAGTTATTCCAATGTAGAATAATAAATAACGGAACCAGTCGGGAAAAATTACTTGCAAGACAAGATGTTTCAATGTAATAATAAAGACAGAACCAGTCCCAGTAAACGCATGTGATGAGGATATTCCAACAGAATAATAAAGACGGAACCAGTCCGACATATAAAACGCATGCATGACAGGTTGTTCCAACAAAATAATAAAGATGGGACCAGTCCACAGAAACGCATGTATACGATGATATTCCAAATGAGAATAATAACAAATGGAATAATAGAAGAATTTCACCAAGTATATAAGTTATTTCAGCGTACAAAAGTTATTCCAATGAATAATAAAGAATGGAATAATGAAGTTCTCTTCATGAATACTGAAAGAAATAATACCCCTTTACCTTATAAAGAAAAGACTACGACGGTAGAGGCGGGGATATACTTGAAGAAACTTGCACCACGTTTCAAAGCTTTCTTTAAACGCTAAGGAAATACGCTCAAGATAGAAGAATAATTCTCTCTACGGTTTCTCTCTCTAGAGTTTCAAAGTGAATTCGTAAGAAATAATGAAGGAATGAGCTTATTTATAGAAGAATGGGTGAATAAGAATTAATTCATGAACGGTCCAGATTGATTTACTTTTAATCGGACGATCCATAAAATATTCTAATAAAACAAAACATTTAAATAAAATATAATATATTATATATATAACATGTGCAAAAAAAAAATCACGGGTGAAAAACCGTGAATTCATCTTCTCCTCATCCACTTTTTTCAAACTTATATATATATATATATATATATATATATAATATACATAATAATACTCCTCCGTCAACCCTAATTCCCCCCCCCCCCCCCCCACCCCACCCCCCCCCCACCCCCACCCATTTTGACTAACACCCATATATATATATAAATATATAATATATATATATATATATATATATATATATAATAAACAAAACTGAGATAACTTCTCCCGACTATTTTGAAAAATGGATAAATGGGGGTTCATATAATAACATCCAATACTTCATAAAAAAAACCTCTCAATATTTTTAACAATATTTATCATCATTATTATAATTCACAATATTAATTGACCAGGTCGTTCCCAGGAAAGAGGTGGCTTTCCAATAAGGATTTCTCCCTATTAGCGCGCAATTAGGTGACCAAACCTCTCCTTAGCAGAACTTCAAGATATTGTTAATATTACAAATAATAATATTAATAACCCTGTCATCTCAATTATTGATTTAATAATATATAAAATATCGAAAATAATTGAACAAAATTGAACGACTTCTCACGTAAGCATCAATAATCAATACCGTGTGCTACTATGCAACCACGCGTATTCCTGTACTTTTAACACCGGGTGTTTCAACAGTTAACGGTAAAACTTCCGTCGTTATTTTCATAAAAATATTTTTATCGTTTTCTCAATCCGACAATAATTCCGTTGTGGGGTCCACCAATGATTGTGCCGTCGTACGAATATTCCCTGTTAAAATGAATATTCCCCGACCAATTGAATATTATAACCAACTTGCGTACTTTGCAAAATTTAGAAATATTACCCACAACTATAACATTATATCAAATTTATTCTATAATATTCAAAAATGATAATTATAGAAAATTCATTTTTATTCATAAAAGTTGGGGTCTTACAATCTCCAATTCTTATGAAATTTCGCCCTCAAAATTAGGGTATGTACCTGGTATATCAAAGAGGTAAGAATACCTTGATTTCATTTCAGATTCTAACTTCCAGGTCATTTTCTCAACATCGTGGTTCCTCCATAAAACTTTGAATTGAGGTATAACCTTGGAGCGTAGAATATGTTCCTTCTTATCCAAAATTTGAACAGGAACCTCTTCATACGTTAAATCTTCCGCTATTTCGTCCGGTTCTAACTCAATAATGTGGTTCGGGTCTTTCACATATTTACGTAACATGGATATGTGAAAAACGTTTTAAACACGAGACATACTTGGCGGTAAAGCAAGTCTATAGGCTACAGTCCCTACTCGATCGAGAATTAAAAATGGGCCAATGAATCGAGGATTGAGCTTTCCTCTCTTTCCAAATCTCGTAACTCCTTTCCATGGAGCAACACGTAACAACACATGATCTCCAATATCGAATTCCACGTCCTTTCGATGAAGATCAGCATAACTCTTTTGTCGATCTTGTGAGGTTTTATACGTTGCCGGATCGTTTGAATCTTTTTCGTGGTCATACGTACCAACTCCGATCCCAACAATGTTGCTTCACCCACCTCATCCCAAAGATCTTGGAGAAGCGGCACTTTCTTCCATACAACGCTTGAATGGAGCCATGCCAATACTTGCGATAACTATTATCAGGAAAACTCCACCAATGGTAAGAACTTGTCCCAACTTCCTTGAAGTCAAGGACACGAGTCTTAATAAATCTTCAAGAGTTTGAATAGTCCTCTCCGATTCATCGTCCAAATACGAGGATGATATGCCGAACTAAATCGTAAATCGGTGCCCATAGCTTTTATAAACTAACCCAAAATCTTGAAGTGAATCTTGGGTCTCGATCGGAAACTATGGATTTGGCATACCATGCAATCTTATAATCTCGACATATACACATCTAACAAGGCGTTCAAGTGTATAAGTTTTTCGTATAGGTAAGAAATGAGCGGACTTGGTCAATTTATCAACAATGACCCAAATTGCATCTATGCCTTGAGAAACCTTGGGAAGACCGATGCTTGAAATCCATGGTAATGTGTTCCCACTTCCATTCGGAATTTTAAGTGGTTGCAATGGACCTTTTGGTACTTGATGTTCGCCGACTTGACTCGCTGACAAGTTAAACACCTTGAGATAAGCGGCGTTATCTCCTCTTCATATTACCCACCAAAATGTATGTAGAAGATCATGATACATTTTGGTACTCCTGAGATGGATTGCAAAAGCGGTGTGTTGTGCGCCTTTATTATGATTTTATACTTTAAATCAGGGTCGTTAGGAACACAAAGTCTGGAGTTAACTCAAAGTATTCCTAATTCATCAATTCTTGCTTCCGGAATAGCACCTTCTTGCACTTTCTTCCTCATACGCATCAGCTCCAGGTCTGTAGTTTGAGCAGCTTTAACTTTATCGATTAAAGTCAGATCTACTCGTATATTCGCCATCATCACATGGGTCCCTGGAGTCTTTATCTCTATCTCCATCCTTTGCAAGTCATACAAAATGGGTCTTTGCGTTGACAATATCACACTCGTCTTTCGCGATATGATCTTTCTACTCAATGCGCCACTACCACGCTTGCTTTTCCGGGATGGTATTGGATGGTATGATCATAATCTTTCAACAGTTCAAGCCAACATCGCTGTCGCATGTTGAGTTCCTTTTGAGTGAAGAAATATTTGAGGCTTTTATGATCCGTAAAAATCTCCACTTTCTCCCCATACAAGTAATGCCTCCAAATTTTAAGTGCGAAAACAACAGCTGCCAACTCTAGATCATGAGTAGGATAATTCCTCTCATATTCTTTGAGTTATCGAGAGGCATAGGCTATTACTTTCCCATGTTGCATGAGAACACATCTTAACCCTTTGCTTGAAGCATCACTCTAGATGACAAATCCCTCCGAGCCAGATGGTATTGTCGAGCAGTCTTGAAATGAGTCTCCTCTTGAGTTCCGAAAACTCTTCTCACATTCCCTCGCTCCAACCGAATTTTTTTATCTTTCCGAGTCAATTTGAGTTAATGGAATAACGATTCGAGAAAATCCTTCCACGAATCTCCGATAATAACTATTGGCCGAGAAAGCTACGTCATTGATCATTTGATTTGGGTTGTTCCCAAACTTTGAATAGCTTGATCTTTCTTTGGGTCAACAGATATTCCATGACTTGATACTACGTCTTAAGGAATGTTACTTCTCTGCCGAACTCGCATTTCTTCAACTTGGCATAAAGCTTATATTCACGAAGCTTTTGGAGTATCAGCCTCAAGTGTTGCTCATGATCTTCACGACTTTTGGAATAAATAAGGATGTCATCAATAAAGACAACCACAAAGTGATCCAAATATTCCTTGAATACTCAGTTCATCATATCCATGAAGGCAGCAGGAGCATTAGTCAATCTAAAAGATATGACTAGGAATTCATAATGCCCGTACCGAGTTCTGAAAGCCGTCTTTGGAATGTCATCGGTTTCAATCTTCAATTGGTGATATCCGAAATGAAGATCAATCTTTGAAAAGAATTTGGCGCCTTGCAATTGGTCAAACAGGTCATCAATACGTGGCAATGGGTACCTATTTTTGATGGTGACATGATTCAACTCCCGATAATCAATACAAAGTCGCATACTCCCATCTTTCTTCTTCACGAATAGAACAGGAGCACCCCAATGAGAAGTACTAGGATGAATGAAACCGATGTCTAACAATTCCTGCAATTGGGTCTTTAACTCTTGAAGTTCAATAGGAGCCATTCGATATGGGGCTTTGGAAATAGGTTTTTTACTAGGTTCAAGGTCGATACAAAATTCAATTTCACGCTTTGGGGGTAGGCCAGGAAGTTCTTCAGGGAATACGTTAGGAAATTCATTAACAATAAAAATATCATTCAAAATTGACGTATTTTTGTTTAGATCCGTGACATGAGCTAAGAAAGCTTGACATCCGTTTTTCAATAAACGAATAGCTTTATGGTTTGAGATGATAGTGATTGATTTTAATGGTTTGGTTGCTTGAATTCGCATAATAGGTTGGTTAGGAATATGAAAGCTAACAACCTTAGGAAAATAATCAATTTTTGTATGATGAGTGGTTAACCAATCAATCCCTAGAATTACGTCAAATGCAAGTATTTTCAATGAAATAAGATCGATAGGTAATGTGAGGGTACCGATTTGAACTAAACAAGACTTATAAGCGATGGATGTAATGAAGGTTTTCTCCCAACGGAGTTTCAACGAGATAAGTCAAAGTCTAATTTCTCCTGAGTCAAATTTAAGCGTTGAAGCGCAAGTAGGAGAAATAAAGAATGGGTAGAACCCAAATTATCAAATAAGGTATAAACTTATTAGAGTTTATGATAAACTTACCCGTGATGACCTCATTCGGGTTCCTTGCTTTTCGGGAGGTCACGACAAACGCTTTCTGCCTTTGCACTCTTGGGTTTGACTTTTTAGTAGGCGTCTTTTGGTGCCTCCATCCTAATTGAATTTATCTTGGTGAAGCACAAAATCGGGTTAGGTGACCTTCTCTTCCATAATTATAATATCTTTTGGACTAAGATCGAGCAGTTTGGGTGATGATGTGTCCTCCCTCCGCATTTGAAGCATATGATAGGTGGTCGTTTCTCCTTCCTTAACAATGAGTCTTTGATCTTGACGTCTTTCCATCATTGTTGAATATCCTCTTTTTGAAATGTCCATTCTTATTGATTTGGCCATGATTACCACCGAAGTGGTTACCATTTCTGGCATGTTGATTCCCACCACGCTTATTGTCACCGCTTCGATGACTGTTATCAATGATATTATCATTTTGCCGGCTGCTTTCTTTTGGTTGGGTTGACTCATTATCGTGCTCCAATAACTGAGCCATATTAACAACATCTGAATACAAACACAGTTTATGAAAGATAAGATATTGACGTATCTCAGGTTTCAAACCTCTTAGAAACATTCGCGTCATTCTCTCCTCATTATCAACCAAATGGAACGCAAACCGGATAGGGCAAACTCGCAAACTTCGCCCGTCTTTGCGACACGGTCGTGTTGTTTTGCTCCAGTTTAATGAACTCTACCTCTTTCATATAGCGAATATTTTCGGGAAAGTACTTGTCGTTGAACAGTTCTTGAAACTTTTCCCAAGACATCTTGAAGGCGGCGGAGTTGAATCGCTTTTCTGATTCCCACCAATGAATCGCCTCTACCAAAAACATGAAGGTGGCAAAGGAACCTTTTGCTCCTCGGAAGCAACCCAAGACATCAAATATCTTGTTGATCTGTTTTATCCACGTCTACGCCTTAAGTGGTTTTGGCTCTCCAAAAAACTCCGGTGGTCCCAGCTCCTTGAACTGCTTTTGGCGGTGGCGTCCGAGAGTTGCCCGGTGTTTCCACTGTATTTTGGACAGAGCCCATGACTCGCGATGTTCGTATGAATTGCATGAAGCCTCGGAACATTCCATCATTCATCATTTGGTCAGTGTTATTGTTTGCATGAGGATTGTCGCCTTCCTGATGCATATTGTCCAGGTAATTGATCTGTGGAGACTCAACGGTCTCATGTGCTCCATTGATGTTCTCAACATTCTCGGATGCCATTTTAAAATACTGCCACAAAACAAGGATTAATTAACATATCACATATTATCCCTATACTCTGACCGACCAATTAAATACCAAATAAACTTAAGTAGGTCATACTAGCGAAGGAATTCCCCTGTCTCTCCCTCCTAGTTCTTGTCTCACATCTTAGCAGGATCATATCCCTAAGCTTTGATACCAATGATGGACGCCCCCAAAATAGGTATACATCACCTATTCCGAGTCGCCAAATGCATGGTACAAAATACAAATACAATCTTTTATATATACAACAAGAAAGTTGTGAGTTTTAATACAAATATTGTCTCTTACATAACAATCCACTCTCGTAATAAGTCCTCATTATATTTATTGTCACACTATTTAACAGAATAGTGAGGACTACTATCTATCATACGGACCGATCACTCCGTTCCCCAACTAGTCCCGCCACATTCTCATTTCAAGAGAAACGGTGAAAGAAAGGGTGAGGTCAACTAGCCCGAGAAGAAATATTATGACTAAGATAATGCGAGAATAAATTATCATTAGTCTTGTGATCATTAAACTAATAAAATACAATAGACATCAAGTTTAAGCATAATGGAACATGCGATCCATTAAAAGAGTCAAATAGAGAATAAAATCTATTATCTTTTATGATTTAAAAGGTTTTCATCACTTTTATCATTTGGGACTCAAATTTTAATAAATAATCCACCTCATCCCTGCACTACGACCAAGGATATTCATAAGTATCACAACCACAAATTATTCATGCACTACGGGCCAAGGATATTCGTGTATTCATCAATGGTCATGATCATGCCAACAATTGTCCATCAATGCACTACGGGCCAATGAGGACTTTTACCACATCATTTGTAACATTACGGTCATGATTACACCGAATAATCCCTGGTCATAATCATACCAAGTCCATTAATGCACTACAGGCCACAGATAACTTTCAAAAAAAATATAAACATGAGGATGATGACAATGATATAAGAATTCAATAAAACAAGTTCAAGAATTAATTTATTCAGGAACTAATAATGTCCAAATTGTCAACATGATATTTCTTTGTAGAGTAAAATTCAAGAATGCTCAGAAGAATATTTTTATGAAAAGATACTGGATGAAGCGCAAATATCAAGAATATTAAACTAATTTCATGGAGTATAGAAGTTAAAACTTTAACCAACTGAGTATAATAAAAAATGGAATAACAAAAGAAATCACCATGTATGCGGATTGCCAGTGCAAGGCGAGTTATTCAACAGAATAATAAATAACGGAACCGAGTCGAGGCAAAATTGCGACCAAGCAGGATGTTCCAGCGAGAATAATAAAGACGGAACCAGTGCGGCGTAGAAATGCATGAACGAGGATATTCCAAGCGTAATAATAAAGACAGAATTCAGTCCGGCAGAAACGCGAAAAGCAGGATGTTCCAACAAGAATAATAAAGGCGGAACTCAGTCCTGCAGTAAACGCATGTGCAGGATATTCCAAATGTAATAATAACGAATGGAATAACAGAAGAATTTCACCAAGTATAGGGTAGCCCGCGTATACATGTTATTCCAACAGAATAATAAAGAATGGAATAACAGAAGTTCTCTTCATGAATACAAAAGAAATAATACCCCTTATGTTAGACCCCAACTTATTATTAATGAAATTAAATTTTCTGTATTTATTATTTTGAAATAGTAAGGGTTAATTTGATTAATGTGGTTAGTTATGGGTAAAATGCGTAAATATTTTAAATAAGCAAGTGGTTATAAAATATTCATTGTTGTTGGGGAATATTCGTTTGGTCGTAGAATATTCTTACTGTCGAGGAATATTCGTACGATGGCGCAGCCTTGTGTGGGCCCCATAACGGAAAGCGATTGGATGAAAAAAATGACAAATATAAGTTGTTTATAAATAATACTTAGTAGTTGTTATTCGTTGATCTTGTTGAAATACTCGATTGGTTAAAACACAAGAAGACACGCAGATTGCACCAATTATTGATTCTTACGTGAGAAGGCCTTTACTCAATAATTGTTATAGTAATTCTTATTCAAAGATTTTATTTTATTGTTTCAATAATTCTGCGTTAATATTTTATATTATCGTTGTTTCAATAATTGTCACTACATAGTATTTTCCATTATCGGAGCAATAATTCATATTATCTGAATAATATTATTGGATAACATTATTGACAATGTCTAGAAAGTTACATCAAGGAGAGGTTTGGTCATCTAATTGCCAAGAAAGAAAGATCCTTATTGGAAAGCCCCCTCTTTCCTGGGAACTGCCTGGTTGTCAGTATGTGATTCTATAATATTATTTGTGAATAATTAATTATTGATTTTTATGATGAGGAAAATATTAATTTTATGTGGATATAGATGAGAAAAAAATTTAATGTAACAATTGTTGAAAATTAATATTTTATCTTTTTCTGATAAAATAATTCATTTAAATATATTATTTTAATAATATAATAACGGTGATATTTTTATAATAAATGTGGGATATATAAGTATATGAGGAGGAAGAGTATTTTTGTTGCATTAAATGATTAACACATATTTTGTGTGTCGATAGACCCCAATTCTTGACCGAAATTTGATTATAGCCTGTAAAATTGCCTGTTTGTGGATTTCGGTCAATTTTTGTTTGGAATTTGGAAAAACTTTCTTCTGCAAAGTTGTAGAGAATGAAATTTTATATGGAAATGACATGTGGTTCGATTTTTTTTGATTAAAGGACTATTTATTATGAATTATTGAAGTTCCAAAGTTCCGAAATAATTAATTTTTGGAAGTTTTATTTATTTTTTTGATAAAAAATATTTTTTTGTATTTTGTGGACATCATTAACATGTGCAAAGTGCTGAAATCAGATGTCTAGAGGTGGGCTAAGGAAAATTTGATAAATATATTAATATTATATTAATTTTTCTGCTTTGGTGTTCTAAGCATTTTCCTATAAATAGGGTGCTTAGGTTAGAATTAAAAATCTTTTAAACTGAAGTTTTCTCTATTTCTCTCTATATATTGAGCGTATTCTTGTGAGTATTTTGATACTTTGAGTGTTCTTTATCTGATGCAAGTTCCTCAAAGACTATATCCAGATATTCCAAATAAGTAAGCATTGTCTTTTCGAGGTAAGGAATGTTATTTTCTTTTTAAATGATATTATTTTCTTCAATATCATTATCTCGAAATATTGGTTTGAACTTTTAATCAAATTTGGAACTTTTTGTGTGGGGAGTTCTTATTCACGATACTCAAGACTATTCACGAATCTTAAGACTATTCATCGAAAAATAAAAATTTTTCTTTTCGTCCAAAATATCTATTATGGATACTAGCTTTGATTGTATCCATGTTTTGATCATTCTTGAATTTTATTCCACTGTGATTATTTATGAGGTATTTTTAGACATGAAATAGCTGAAATACGAATCCTTGATATTTATTCTTTTGTTTCACTGAATTCGTTTTCTTTAAAATATTTTTCATCATCCTCAGTCCTAAATGATGATATTATTGAATATCTTTGGCCTGTAGTGCAAAGATAAATAATTTTATAATGAATATCTTTGGCCCGTAGTGCAAAGATGAACAGGTGTTGAGATGAACATGACCAACTGTTGAATATCTTTGACCTGTAGTGAAAAGATGAATATTTGATTCAAGATGTTTATTGATTGATGTTACAGGGATAAAATATTGACGATGAACTTTTAAATTCATAGATAATAGTAGATTTCATTCTCTACGTAACTCATCTATGAATTATTATTTCCGCTGCTGATCTGAAACTTGTTGTCTATTGTATTCTATCAGATTTTTTCCTGTTAAAGACTAACGATAATTTGTTCTATATTATCTTAGTCATAATATTCTTTAATTGGCTAGTTGAGCTCACCCTTTTCCTTTTTGTTCCATTTTTCTTCTCAGGAGGCGAGAATGTAGCGAGTACTAGTCGGGGTAGGGAATGAAGGTTCTAGGAAGTTGTTTTAGTAGTCCTCACCATTTTTGTAAAGTATTTTATCAATAATTGTAATGAGAACTTAGTTGGGTATGTATATTGTCTAGATGATAATATTTGTATTTAAACTCACAGTTTATGGGTTGTATTAATAAAGTTGTAGTTGTTTCTGTACCATGTTATTGATGACTCAGAATGGGTGATGTATACCTATTTTGGGGGCGTCACACCTTACCTTATAAAGAAGAGTACTCAACGGTAGAGGATGGATATACTTGAAGAAACTTGCACTACGCCAAAGCTTTCTTAAACGCTAAAGAAATACGCCAAGATAGAATAATAATTCTCCCTACTGGTTTCTCTCTACAGAGTTTGGTTGATTTCGTAAGAAATAATGAAGGAATGAGCTTCTATTTATAGAAGAATGGACCTGAATAAGAATTAATTCATGAACGGTCAGATTGATTTACTTTTAATCGGACGGTCCATAAAATATTCTAATAAAACAAAACATTTAAATAAAATATAATATATTATATATATAACATTTGCAAAGAAAAAAAAAATCACAGGTGGAAAATCCGTGAATTCATCTTACTCCTCTCGCGTCCACTTTTTCAAACTTATATATATATATATATATATATATATATAACATATATACATAATAATATTCCTCCCAATCACCCTAATTTCCCCCACCCCCACCCCCACCCCCACCCCCACCCCCACCCCCACACCCCCACCCACACCCACACCCACACCCACACCCATTTTGACTAACACCCATATATATATATATATATATAATAATATATATATATAATAAACAAAACTGAGATAACTTCTCCCGATTATTTTGAAAAATGGGTAAATGGGGGTCCATATAATAACATCCAATACTTCATAAAAAAAACCTCTCAATATTTTTAACAATATTTATCATCATTATTATAATTCATAATACTAATCGACCAGGTCGTTCCCAGGAAAGAGGGGGCATTCCAATAAGGATTTCTCCCTATTAGCGCGCAATTAGGTGACAAAATCTCTCATTGGCAGAACTTCTAGACATCTTTAATATTACAAATAATAATATTAATAACACTGTCATCTCAATTATTGATTTAATAATATATAAAAATATCGACAATAATTGAACAATACTAAGCGACTTCTCACGTAAGCATCAATAATCAATACCGTGTGCTACTATGCAACTACGTGTATTCCTGACCTTTTAACACCGGGTGTTTCAACAGTTAACGGTAAAACTTCCACCGTTATTTTCATAAAAATATTTTTGTCATTTTCTCAATCCGACAATAATTCCGTTGTGGGGTCCACCAATGATTGTGCCGTCGTACGAATATTCCCTGTTAAAAAAAATATTCCCCAACCAATCGAATATTATAACCAACTTGCGTACTTTGCAAAATTTATAAATATTACCCACAACTATAACATTATATCAAATTTATTCTATAATATTCAAAAATGATAATTATATTAAATTCATTTTTATTCATAAAAGTTGGGGTCTTACAGTACTTGTCGTTGAACAATTCTTGGAACTTCTCCCAAGTCATCTTGATCTGGCAAGGTTGAGTACGCTTTTTCTGATTCCCACCAAGAATCTACCTCTGCACGCAACATGAAGGTGGCAAAGGGAACCTTTTGCTCCTCGGAGTATCCCAAGACATCAAATATTTTGTAGATCTGTTTTATCCACGTCTCCGCCTTAAGTGATTTTGGCTCTCCAAAAAACTCCGATGGTCTCAATTTCTTGAACTGCTTAGCGGTGACCGTCCGTGAGTTGCACGTGTTTCCACCTGTATTTTGTACAGGAGCCACTCTTGCCTGATGTTGCATTAATTGCATAAAGCCTCTGAATATTCCATCGTTCATCATCTGGTCAGTGTTGTTGTTTGCCTGAGGATTGTCGCCTTCCTGATGCACATTATCCTGATTATTGATCTGTGGAGACTCAATGGTCTCATGTGCTCCATTGCTAATCTCAACAATCTCGGATGCCATTTTCAAATACTGCCACAAAACAAAGGTTAATTGACATGCAATATATTATCCCTATACTCTGACCGACCAATTAAATGTCAAATAAACTTAGGTAGGTCATACTAGCGAAGGAATTTCTCGTCTCTCCCCTCCTAGTTCTTGTCTCACATCTCATCCAGGGATCATATCCCTAAGCTTTGATACCAACTGTGACGCCCCAAAAATAGGTATACATCACCCATCTTGAGTCACCAAAAACATGGTACAGAATACAAATACAATCTTTAATATACAACAAGAGAGCTGTGAGTTTTAATACAATTATTGTCTTCTAGACAATATCCACTCTCAGAATAAGTCCTCTTTACATTTATTGTCACACTATTTAAATGAATAGTGAGTACTACTAATACTATCATCTGGACCGTCACTCCGCTTCCCGACTAGTCCATCCGCCACGTTCTCATTTTCTGAAGAGAAAAGGTGAAAGAAAGGGTGAGCTCAACTAGCCCAAGAAGAAATATTATGACTAAGATAATGTAAAATAAATTATCATTAGTCTTCAACAATTGTTAAACCGATAAAATACAATAGACATCAAGTTTAAGCTGCAATGAACATGCAATCCATTAAAAGAGTCAAGTAGAGAATAAAATCTACTATCTTTTATGATTTAAAAAGGTTTTTCATCACTTTTATCATTGGGACTCGATTTTAATAAATAATCCACATCATCCCCCACTAAGACTACGACCAAGGATATTCATTAGTATCACAACTACTACGGGCCAAGGATATTCGTATTCATCAATGGTCATGATCATGCCAACAATGTCCATCAATGCACTACGGCCAATGAGGACTTTTACCACATCATTTGTAACATTACGATCATGATTACAATCAATAATCCTGTGTCATAATCATACCAAGTCCATCTATGCACCACAGCCACATATGACGCGTTCAAAAAAATATAAACATGAGGATGATGACAATGATATAAGAATTCAATAAAACAAGTTCAAGAATTAATTTATTCGAAACTAATAACGTCAAATTGTCAACATGATACTTCTTTCAGAGAAAATTCAAGAATGCTCGGAAGAATATTTCCATGAAAAGATCTTTGGATGAAGCAAAAATATCAAGGATATTCCACTAATTTTATGGAGTATAGAAGTCAAAATTTTAACCAAGTGAATATAATAAAGAATGGAATAACAAAAGAAATCACCAGGCCTGCGATAGACCGCACAAGCAGGTTATTCCAATAGAATAATAAATAACGGAACCAGGTCTGGCGTAAAACGCACAAACAGGATATTTCAACAAAATAATAAAGACGGAACCAGATCCGGCGTAAAATGCATAGACAGGATATTCCAACTGAATAATAATGACGGAACCAGTGAATTACAGTAAACGCTTACAAACATGATATTCCAATGTAATAATAAAGAATGAAATAATGTAAGAATTTCACCAAGTATGCGGCATGCTTCAGCATGACAAAGTTATTCCAACATAATAACAAAGAATAGAATAATGTAAGTTCTCTTCATGAGGACGAAAGAAAGAAATAATACCCCTTACCGTAAAAGAAGAGTATTCCGACTGGTAGGGCGAGGATATTATTGAAGAAAATTTGCACTACGCTCAAAGCTTCTTAAAACTCTAAAGAAATACGCTCAAGATTATAGAAGAGAATTCTCTGAATTTCTGGTGTGTTTTCAATTTTAACTAAGCATCCTATTTATAGGAGAATTGAAGGGGCACTGTGTAAGGAAAATTCACGGACGAAATAATTCAAAGACTTACGGCCATCATACGCCACCTTTGGTTTATTGAAAAGCAATCAAACTATCTAATACAAACAAAACTAAAATAATACATATATATATAATAAATATAACACATGTTATTTGAATTCTTACTCCCATCCGTGAACACTTGCTAGATTCTTTTCCTTTAAATTTATTTTCTCCCCTATGGGCCTCACATGTTCCCCTCCCACCAACATGTCATAATCACAGGTGGGTTCCATTATATTTAAATAACTTTCTACCAATTATTTTGAAAAATGGATAAATGGGGTCCATAAAATACGCCAAAAATTACAACAAATACTTCATAAAAATCTCCTCAATATTTTTAACAACATTTATCATCATTATTATAATTCACAATATTAATCGACTGTGTCGTTTCCCAGGAAGAGGGCTTTCCAATAAGGATTTCTCTCCTATTGGCGCAATTAATTAGGTGACCAAACCTCTCGTTGATGTAACTTCAGACATCGTTAATATTGCAAATAATAATATTAATAACTTTGTCGTCTCAATTATTAATTTAATAATATATAAAATATCGACAATAATTGAATCAAATAACGTGAGATACTATGTCTGATAATTCTATGTAGCAATAATTAAACAAAAGCGTGTGACTTCTCACGTAAGCATCAATAATCAATACCAAATGCTTCTTACGCAACCACGCGTATTCTCGCACTTTTTAACACCGTGTGTTTCAACATTAATTGAGTAAAACTTTCGCCATTATTTTTATAAAATATTTTTGTCGTTTTCTTAATTCGACAATAATTTCATTGTGGGGTCCACCAATGATTGTGCCGTCGTACGAATATTCCCTGTTAAAACGAATATTCCCCGACTAATCAAATATTATATAACTTGCGTACTTTGCAAAATTTATAAATATTACCTACAACTATAACATTATATCAAATTCATTCTATAATATTCAAAAATGATAATTATAAAAAATTCATTTTTATTCATAAAAGTTGGGGTCTTACATTTCTTGATGTATAATATCATATGCTCGAATTTAACTTAAAGATATTTTTAAAGTAAAAATTAATATAAATTCATTCAATCCAAGCAATATAATAAAAAATATAAATTATTTAAATGTACTAAAATTAGGTAGTATTTACTTATCTAAATCTAACTATATATTATAAAGGGATAGTAAAGTGGTGGTTGATAAAAAAAGTACTTCATTAAGATTTGAATGGTTAGTATATCTTAATAAATTAGATCATTATAGTGAAATAATATTTAAATTTAAAAAGTTATTTGGTAACCAAAAAGTATAAAATATATGAATGACAATATTTTACTATTTTAACCCTTTGGAAATTTTATTTAATAATTTTAAAAATATAGTCTAATTAAAAAGCGAGTGAATAATATTACTAAATGTATTTATATAAAAATATTTATACACTCTAGTGAATAAATATTAAATAAACCACCTAAAAAAATAGTAAGAATGTATAATATGATGATTATTACATTAAATAAAAAATGTGTCAACTTTAATAGAAACAACATAACGTAATAGTTCAAGATAATAATTATATATCATCTATTTCAAAATATAAGATCATTATTGACTTTATAAAGTTAATTTAAATTATTTTTAAACTCATAATTGACATTAATTTATTTGATTTTAGTATATACAACGATGAATATTGAAAAATATCAAAAAGTAATACTCATTGCAAGATTTATTATTTCATAATTTTTAATCATTTTAATTTTAAATTCAAAAATATCTCAAATTATTTTTTTTAAATTCAATAATGATCTTAAAATTTATAATTGAAGGAGTACAATATTTACTGAGACTATTTTTCTCTGTATGTTTTAATTTTCCGTTAAGTGACAATCGTTAATAGTTTGGATTTAAGTTTCTCTCTTACTGATTTAGAGGGATCAAGGGGGATAATTTTTTCTATCAAACAACTTAAGAGTCTTACCGAATTAGAGATAGGCCTCTTAAGAGCCTTTAGATATAAACAAACACAACCCAAGTCTTTAATCTATTGGTGTCCTCGCTTTATAATTTAAATTAGGGTCCTTTACATAAGTATACAACAAATAGAAAGATATTATAAGAATAGTGCACCAATTAAATAATTACAGTAATAATGCAATAATATGTAATAATATCACTAGTAGTGCAATACACGCCACAGAACTCAAACCAACAAAAATAGAAACACATTGATTCAAAGAGAAAACTACTCCACTTTATGCGGTCCTCCTCCTTCGCCGTCTCATTCACCGTCTCCTTCACCGTCGTCGCCGCTTCAACACCTTGAATATGTAGATCTTGTAAGTCTTCTTCTTCTTCTTCTTCCCCTTCGTCCTCCTTCGCCACCGCTGCCGCTTCAACACCTTGAAGAATATGTAGATCTGTAGATCTTGAAGATGTAGTCGTCATGGACGCCGATCTCCTCATCCATTACGGCTACAGCTGCCATTATGACGAAGGTTATCGCCGACAAAGAAGGCGAGATTTGGTCGTGGTTTGGTGGGATGGGGAGGGGAACAGAGTTTGGGGTTTATGGTGCCATCAAGGTGATGAATTTCTGGGAGGGTGACATCTTTTTGTGGGTTGAAGCCTTCGGAGGTGTTGGCATTGCATACGACTCTGATGGAATTGTTGTAGAGGAGAGGGTTGCCTTTTGATGCATACGGGAATAATTTTTTAATTGGGACACTGATTTGTAGTCAAACAATTTTAGTGCAGTTGGTAGCCAAACATTTATACAAAGGTAACCATTTTAGTTTTTGTGGGTAACCAAGATAAATTTCAGTGCAGTTGGTAACCAAAATTTTCATACAAAGGTAACAATTTTAGTTTTGTTGGTTACATTTGTATTAAGCTTTGCTACCAATCAAGATTATAAAAAAAAAAAATCTATAATAGATTTTTATAATTAATTGATAACCCAATAAAAGCTGAATTGATTACCTTTGTATTAAGGTTTGCTACTAATCGATTATAAAAAAAAAATCTACAATAGATTTTTTTAATTAATTGGTAAACCCAATAAAATTGAATTGGTTACATTTGTATAAAGTGTTGGCTACCAACTGTATTTTATTAATAAAAAAAATCTATAATAGATTTTTTAAAAATAAATTAGTAACCTAATAACACTGAATTGGTTACCTTGTTATGAATGTTTGGCTACCAATTGTCTTATATGAAAAATCGCAGAATCGCATCTTTATGAAAAAATCGCAGTGTAGATGTGGATAGGTGGGGGAATTAACAAGACTTTATAATTATTTATATGTATGTATTCCCAATTTGGAGAAATTCAATTAGTTCGTCAAATATTTGATGGAAGCTTATGTAGGAATGTGTTTTGTTATACTAGTTTGCTAAGTGCGTATTGCAGTAATGGATATATTGATGAAGCTAGCAAAGTGTTTGATTCAATGCCTGAAAGAAATGATGTTTCTTATAGTGCGATGATTGCTGGTTATATATGGAATGAAAATTTTAATGAGGCAATTATGTTGTTCGACAGAGAGGGTAGAAGGGAGGAGAGAGAAAGTGCTAAATTAAAACACTCAACTAAATTAAAGGGATGAAAATGCACTAATTTTGTAAATAAAATTTTAAATGCATAAATTGTGTAAATATTTTATGAGTGCACTATTATTGTAATAATTTTTAAAAATGTAATAGAAAATGTAATTGTTCCTTTAAATTATAACATCCCTTTTTAATTAAAAAAATGATAAGTTAATAATGTAATTTAAGACAGTTAAATAAATTGATAGTTCCACAAACTCTTCATTACATGAATAGTAGTTTGACACTATCCTTATAAGTTACTACCTCTATTCCATACTCAAATAAATAAATTATTATTTTAAAATTAGGTCATTTCGTTAAAAAAAATAATTAAATTAACGTTAATTTTTTATCGACAAAATTAATGAATTACTCAATGTAATTGACACGTTTTACTAATTACACTATTAAACTTTTAATTTTTCAAACTATCCAAATAAATTAAGTATCATTTTAAAATTGGATTATTTCGTTAAAAATATTAATTAATTTTACTTCCTCCTTCTAAAGGATGGAGGAAGTAAAATTTAGTTATCTATTTTTTATATAAATTAAAATATAATGAAGTTCTAGCCTAACATAACTAAAGTTTAATTATTATTTTTTATCTAGGAATGTTAAAAATTAATTTAAAACATAATCTATACCGCCGTCAATTTATCAAATTTCTTGGGCTGATTATTGTTTTCATCCTTGGATAAGTAAAATATTATCACGTAGATGGGTGGTGGGTGGTGGGTGGTGGGTGGTGGTCGGTGGGTCGGTGGTGGTTGATAGGCCATTTTCTTATTTTTAGGTCTGTAAATTAATTGAACTTTTGTGAATTGGTTCGATTTGAGTTTGATGTCTTGTCGAGTCAAATTTGTACATAGTTTCATGTTCGATTGCTCGATCGAACATATTCACGAGCCATGTAATTCGGTTCATCTGTGTTCGCGAACAGTTAGGGTTTGGTTTGAAATCAGTTCGAGTGGTTCAATTTCTAACATGGGTCCGAGTGGTTTGATTTCTTACATGTGAAATTTATTAACTTAATGAGCCAATGTGGTTCGTTAAAATATTCGCAAACGAGCATGTGTTCTGTGTTCGTGAACGTTTGCGAACTGTACATGTTCGCGAACTCGATCATGTTTGCGAATAGCTAACGATCGAACTCGTACATGGTGTTGGTTCGATCATTTAACTCGAACATATTCGAGTTTGACTAACTATGTTCGAGTTCGACAAAGTTTAGATCAGTTCGTTTCGTTTGCCTGCCTACTTATTTCATTTAATAACAATTAATTAAATCAAAAAATTAGATTATTTAGCCTAGAAAACATACAAAAACTCTTATACTCCCAATACTTATTGCTATATTAGCGGTTATTATAAATATTTCAGATATGTATGTCATTAATTAACATGCAAGAAACATATAAAAGAGATTTATATTTAACATTTAAGATATGTATATCATTTAACAATTGAACTACAATAAAACAAATTAAAATTATTTAAATTTGAATCAGGAAAGCTGAATCTATTCGTATTTTAGGCTGGGGGTATTTTTTTTTTGTTCCTAAAAATGATAGTAGTAAAGATGAAGTTTAATTATGATAGAGATTTTTTTGATGTGGGTCACATGGAAGGACGGGATACTCGAGAAGTGTGAATCCATTGTACGTTTAGCGGCTCTACTTACGTGACCAATTAATGTGTTAACTACTTCCAACTTACACAATCTTCATGTGGGGCAGAGCTTATTATGAGAAATGTCACGATTTTTTCTTTTACTTCTTTAAAAAAAAAAAGTGATTGAGACGACTCTTTTTTTAAAAAAAATGCTCTTTATTACTTTACCTTTATTACTCTAATTTCATTCTTTTAATTTTTTAAAAAATTAATATTTTTATATGATCCTCTTTTATGTGAGATTGACTGACGTAAAAATATCATTTTAACACATAAAAATATTTATTATTTTCATTTTTCACTTCACTTTTATCACTATACCACTCACCACGACCCATCACCATTCACCACCACCACCACCACCTCCACCCTCCACCACCACCACCCTCCACCCTCCACCCTCCACCCTCCACCCTATAAACAAATCTAAGGATAAATTTTTTTTATCAAGTAAAGAAAGTAATTTTGTATATATTTATTCTTACACAATATCATATAAAGTGATGTCATTTTATTCTTTTATAGTAATAGATTCTATATATTAAATGACATATTTATCATTTATTTTTTTATATCTTAAGTTATCTTTTTTAGTATAAAAAAAATTATAATTTAAGTATTTCTTTCGAGTACGCATAGGAGTAATTAACAAAAACAGTTTTTACACCTCAATTATAATCAGTAGGCTAACTAAAACTCAACAAGAATAAAAAAATTTGACAACAACGACCTGAAGTCAAACTCAAGTTAAAACACTTAACGAGGCGAGACCGATGGCTGATGGCTCCAACCCAATCAAGTTACGTTCACTTTTTCCTTTATTTTTATTTTTGAGGTGGATAAATAGTGGCATGCAGGTTTTATTTTATTTTATTTTGTGGCGGATAAATAGTGCCCAAGTTATATAGTTTCGATCTTATTACTTTTCAAGTATTGCTACAAATAAAACAAAAAATATTTTATAAAATATAAAGAAAAAATATATGTACACAGCTGTGTATTACACAATAAGTTATGTCGACGGTTTTTTGGGCTATAGCGACGGTTTCACTCGTCGTCATAGCTATTCTGGGCTATAGCGACAAATTACCGTCGCTATAGCTCAAAAAATCTGTCACCATAGCTCTACTATGTAATACACAGCTGTGTATATACATATAGTCCAAAATATAATTATAAAAATTGTTATCTTTACAAGTAAAAATTTATACTTATACAAAATATCTTTCACATAAATGTAAGACTTATTTACTATTCATGTAAAAAGAAAATCGTGAAATTATTACTAATTCTATTTATGTTATACATATATATTTGTATATATTACTAATTAATACTTATCTTTTAATCATCAAGGCATTATTTCTAGTAGTTGCGGTGTGAGGTAAAATAGAAATTTTATAAAATTTAAAGAAAATTAATATTAAAAAAGATAAAATAGTAATATATCTAAAACTTTAATGGTAAAAGAGTAAAATGAGAAAAAAATGTGAATCAATTACCCCAAACTTCCTTTCAAGCCTGATGAAGACTTTATAATATAGATATTTATCTTTCAGTTTAACATTATTTATCTTTACTTTATGTTGGGGGTTACTGTTAAATTACGAGACCTTGACCACTACTAATACATATTGTGGTCTGATCTTGCCTGCCCATATAAAGTTCATATATATTCATGCATACTTGTTTTTAAGAAGAAGAAATTTTAGAGCCTTCATCATTCTCTATCCATCAAAACCCTAGCTCTACAAGAAACAACAAGGTCTCATGATCAATATATGATCCTTGACAGATATTTATATATATATACATATATATAAATGGATTCTCAAATGAAGAATCATCAAATCATTGATTACACCATATTAACACTTGTCTTCTTTGGTTTACTCTATATTTTCATCTCCAACGATCAGGCCAGTACTACTGTCAAGTCTTTAATCTTCCCTGTTTCTCAAGAACCCAAATTCCCAACTAATTCCAATACTGTAAGTCTCGATCTCTTATTTATAATACATGCATGAAACTAATTAATTCATGGGTTTAATTTAATTGTTTTTCTTTTAAAATTGTTTTATATGTGTGTATATATATATATATATATATACACACACACAGTATAACATGACAATTTATAGAGATGAACTTGAAGAGGCACTGGCAAGAGCTTCAACACAAAACAAGACTGTGATAATAGGTATGGTTAATAAAGCATACGTGGAGGGGGATAAGGCGATGCTGGATATTTTTTTGGATGGGTTCTGGTTAGGGGAGGATACGTGGGGACTAGTGGATCACCTGTTGATTGTTGCAGCCGATCAGACGTCGTTCGATCGCTGCACTTTTCTTCGGCTTCATTGCTACAAGCTTGAGACGGACGGTGTAGATTATGTGGGGGAGAAACTTTACATGTCCGATGACTTTATTAAGATGATGTGGAGGCGAACCTTATTTCTTGGTGATGTTCTCAAGCATGGTTATAATTTCATCTTCACGGTACGTACGTACGTTTCATTATCTACGTTTAATTTTATGCATGGAGATCAGATCTAGAATTTAATTCATTAATACCCAATATAATTACTAGCTTAATTGGTCAATATGTTCAACTTTTCCCATTCATGGTTGGTAGATATTGGGTTAAATGCAAATTATATATATATATATATATATATATATATATATATATATATATATATATATATATATCAATTAGCTAGCTAGTAGTATAATATAATTAAACTTCACAGTTATTGGTGAGAATTAATACAAATTAACATTAGGATAAGGAAGAAAGAAACTCCAATAAGAAGGAATAACAAACTGATCATGATGATAGAAGTTGCAGAAAAAGGACAGCAACATAAATGATATATATATATATATATATATATATATATATATATATATATATTGATCTAATAATTAAGTAGTCTTATTGTGTTTCTTTTTAAAATTATAAAATATAATATTAATTAAATTAAGCTGTTAATTTCTCGATCTTAATTATTAACATGCAGGACAGTGATGTAATATGGCTAAGAAATCCATTTCCAAGGCTGGTACTAGATGAAAGTGTAGACCTTCAAATAAGCACAGACAAATTCAGTGGCAACCAATGGTCCGAACATAACCAGCCTATTAATACAGGGTTTTATATGATCAGATCAAACAACAAAACCGTAGCACTATTCGATTCTTGGTACGCGAGAAAAGACAGTTCCAAGGGGCTGAAAGAACAAGATGTTCTTTTGATGTTAATGCGCCAAGGTTTGTTTAGGCAGTTAGGGCTTAGGGTTAGGTTTTTGGACACTGTTTTTTTCAGTGGTTTTTGTCAAGTTAGTAGAGATGTTAGACTTGTGTCTACCGTTCATGCTAATTGTTGTAGGAGAATTAGTGCTAAGGTGGCTGATCTCATGGCTGTTATTCATGATTGGAAGAGGTTTAAGAGTTTGCCGGCCAATGAGACTTCGACATTTGGATGGTCTGGACATGTGGCATGTATAAATTCATGGAAGAGTTGAATTTAGTTATTTATTATTTTTCTAATTTTGTTTTTTTTATATATATATAGCCCATCTATGTATTATATATGTATTCAACGTACGTACAGTTATACTTTTTTGAAGAAAGTTCTTTTACGTACGTACAATCTAATCTATATATACTCTTTTATATATATATATAGGGTCATGATCAGTGAGGAGGATCTCTTTCTTAAAATGAGGACTTTTTTTTTTTTTTTTTTTAAAACAACTAAAAAAAAAGTTTAATATTAATCGAAATTTTTCATATCTGATGTTTTTGGTGTGATTTGAGTGCACGTATAACAAAACATGATATACGCATACCCAAGCATGCTGCATCTCACTTTTTGGTATAAGTATTCAAAACACGCCCAAAAACATTGTATTATGGAAAAATTTGAGCCCATAAATATTAAATTTTTTTTAGTTGTTTTAAAAAAAACAAAAAAAAAAAAAGTCCCTCATTTTAAAAAGTAAAGGATCCTTCATTTGATCATTTTTGTATATATATATATACACACACACACTATATATATATATATATATATATATATATATATATATATATATATATATAGTAGGATCCGATCCAGGACTTCCCGCATTTTCTTAAAATGCGGACTTTTTTTTTTTTTTTGTTTGCTTTTTTTTTTAAAACAACTAAATTTTTTTTTAAAAATTTTATGAAACTGAAATTTTTACATAATACAGTGTTTTGGATGTGATTTGGATACGTATAACAAAACAGGTATGTACAATCTGTGCAGACTGTACACATATTTTTTGGTATAGGTATCCAAATCACGCCCAAAACATTATATTATGGTAAAATTTCAGTTTCATAAAATATTAAAAAAAATTTAGTTGTTTTAAAAAAAAAAAGCAAAAAAAAAAAAAATTGGGTCGGAATTTTCTTCCATCCGGAAGTCCGGACCTGATCATTTTTCTATATATATATATATATATATATATATATATATATATATATAGAATTTTCTCCCTAAAATAATTTTGATTATGTAACTTTTTAAAATTTCAAAATTAAGTTTTAATGTTTTGACGAACATTAAAAATTGGGGTTCATTTTTTAAAATTAAAAAAAGTTTCATATTTTGTTAATGTAGATTTAATTAGTTTTACATGGTGACGATTAGGTGCACCCAGCACCCACATACTAATGCTATTGTTGACTCAGGGGAGCGCTGATTAGGACATTGAATTAATCCAAAGCTTTGTGGCCTTACTTAATTATGGAGATCTAGTTGTTAATTAACCCTGTCAATTTGCCTTGGGGAATTTTGGGTGATCTTTTTGTAAATCTTGAGAAATTAATTATCAAAATTGATTTGTTAATTAATGAAACTTTTTGGTCTATTTTAAGATAATAAATGAAATTCAGTTGGACTAAAAGAATTAATAACGGTACTCTAATTTCGGACAGAAAGAAGAATATATATACTGCTATATATGTTAATTTTACTATATAAAGAGTTCTGTAGATGAAAATATATGATGGTCAATTATGCAAGGGATTATCAGAAACAATTGCATATATATATATATATATATATATATATATGGAAAAATGTATGTACACAACTCTGTAGTACACAGTCGGTTATGACGACGGTTTTTTGGATTATAATGACGGTTTCACCCGTCGCCATAAATATTATATGGCAACGACGGCGATTTGAGTGAACCGTCGTCATATAATCGATTGTAGATAATACACAAACAGATATATATATAGCCTATATATATATGAGCACATATAATTTATAACATATATTTGTCATAGATAAAAAATTTACAAATATCATCTCTATCTTTCATCAGAAATATCGAGAACTAAAATTTAAAAACCAAACTCCATGTTCGTTAGAATAACTAACGGACTAGTTATTTAACCATGGTTCTGGGATTCCATTAGTATAATGGTATATTGGAGTTGAGAGTATTCTTAATTAAAAGCTTTACTGCCTTTTACCTTAAGAGCCTTCTCTAGTCATCCGTGTGATCTATGCCTCTAGAACATGGTTCTCTGTTGTCATCCATTGGCTTGAGCTGTATATGGGGGAGTATAATGGGTAGAATTGTTGCAATAATCAGTCATATATATATATATATATATATATATATATATATATATAATTAAGGACGCTGAATTTTTGAGTGGGTTGATTTTAATGCATGGTTAATTCATTGTTCTTAGTAAATCTGTAAGTATACTAAGGAGTAAAGATATGAGGAACAAATTAATAGTCAACCATAACATATTAAAAGTCCAAAATAACATCTTTCCCTCATGCCCTCGTCTTGACTCACTGTACCATCCGAGACTAGCAACACACACACACACACACAAACATATAAATATATATATATATATATAATTTGTTATTTCTTCTTTCCTGAAGGGCATTAATTTTATATGGGCATGCAATATACATACACCCTACATATACTAAACAACTGTAAACAATTCTCATTTACAGGGTCAATTAATCAATTTCTGACCTTACAACTTTTTACGTACGCCTAGGCCTAGGGGATAGGATTAGGAATATCTAAGATAGTAAACCATTTCTCCACGAGAGAATGGCCAATAATATCTCCAAATCACACATTTTTTTCCTCTATCTACTTCATCAAATATCCTATATAAACTACATAAATTTTCCATTCATAAAATCATTCACATACATATAATAATAATTAATTAATTAAACATGGCTAGAAAAATAGGTTTCTTGGCCTTTGAGGCGATTCTAGTGACAATCCTCCTCTTTGTTCCTCGTGTAATTTGTGACGACACGGTTCCAATCCCTTCCGACAAATCCCAAGTGAGCTCATGGTTTAGCAGCAATGTCCAGGCAGTCAGTGGCCGAAAGGACCTGGACCCGGCCTTGGTCGCGGCGGAGTCCAAACCTCCAAAGATCATTAAGGTTAATGCCGATGGGAGCGGCGAATTCAAGACCATCACCGATGCTCTCAATAGCATTCCTGATAAGAACGCGGAGCGCGTGGTTGTTCATATTGGAGGGGGAAATTATACAGAGAAAATCAAAGTAGATCGTGGGAAGCCGTTTATTACATTCTATGGAGATCCTAAGAATGTCCCAAACATTATTTTTGGTGGGGATGCAGCCAAATATGGTACGGTAGAGAGTGCAACGCTAGCTGTGGAATCGGATTACTTCATGGGTGTAAACTTCAACGTTATTGTATGTGTTTTTAATTAATAAGTAGTTCAAAATTTATGAGATCAGATCGAGCTAGCTAGCTAGATAAATTAATTTGTTAATTTATGTATATATGATGAATGATCAGAATACGTCACCCAGGCCGGATGGGAGGCCATTAGCGCAAGCAGTGGCATTGAGGACGACTGGGGACAAGGGAGCGTACTATAACGTCAAAGCCTATGGATTTCAAGACACCTTATGCGATGACAAGGGATTTCATTTCTACAAGGACTGCTACTTTGAGGGCACTGTTGATTTTATTTTTGGCAATGCCAAATCTATCTATTTGGTAATATATATTTCATATACGTACTCCTAATGCACATGCACATATCTCCTTGCATGCTTCACTAGTTAGTTAATAAAACAATTAATTAATTAATAATCCATTAATGAATTACTATTGCACGCAGAATACGGAAGCTCATGTAGTGCCTGGTTCAACAATACCAAATGTGATAACGGCGCATGCAAGGGATAATCCCGCTAACGACGTGGGATATTCGTTTGTGCAGTGCACGGTGACAGGCACCGGCACAAAATCTTTCTTGGGTAGAACTTGGAGGTCTCATCCCACCGTCGTTTTCGCCTACTCTGACATCGGTGATATCATCGACCCTGCCGGCTGGTCCAACGCCGGTAAAACTGAATTCGAAAAGTATGTATATTCCTCCCTCCCTCCCTCCCTCCCTCCCTCCCTCGCTGCCTCTATCTATCTATCTACCTATATATATAGGGGTTCCATCCGCATCAAAAAGGCCAAAAAAAAAAAATTTAACAGGTCAAAAAAAGTTCTCCAAGAAAAGGTTGTCTGCTTCTGGATGGAACCACACACACACACACACATATATATATATATATATATATATATATATATATATATATATATATATATATATATATATCATAATATCAAATACCATTTTCAATGCAATGCACAACAACATGCATGCAGTACACATGAACAACTGTGTAATGCATTCTTTACATTAAAAACAACAATATTTTTAACATTGGAAATATCATTCATTTTTATTATTATTATTATTATTTCACTATAATTTTTCATCTTTTCCTTTTCTCTTTTCCAAATACTTCTTTTACATATAATAATTAAGTAATCAAAGTGGCCAGCCGGGTAGTTACATAAATTGGTAACATTTTCATATATAGTAAATTATAAACTTGATCAAAAATTGTACGTAAATGATGATGATGATGATGATGCATGCAGGACTGCGTTCTTTGGAGAATTCAATAACAGGGGACCAGGAGCGGCCCTAACGGGTCGGGTACCATATGTAAAGAAGCTAACGGAAGTAGAAGCTAAGCCCTTCCTTAGCCTTTCCTACATACAGGGTTCTAAGTGGCTTCTTCCGCCTATTTCCATCTAAATAAATTTAGTTAGTTAGTTGGTTAAGACTTAATGTCCATATCCGCCACAATAATTAATAAGATTTTGTTCTATTCAGGGCTTGACTTGTATCGATTATATATGTAATTTGGTCCGATCAGTCCAGGCCTAGCTAGCTTTATATATATAATAAGGTTTTATTTTATTCTATTTTTAAAGATGCATGCCTGCCTGCCTTTATATATGGGCCGGTATTAATAGAGAGAAATATATATATATACACAGCAACTAATTTAATGTTGCAGAGCTGGTTGAGGCTTCAGATTTTTTTTATGATAATAATAATAATAAATTGTTTTATGCATGTTACTTTCTAGCTCCTCTTTATTTCTCAAGTTGCATTGACCTTGATTTCCTTTTCTTTTTCCTAGCTACCTCGATCTCTTTCGATTAATTAATTAGTTGCCTCAACAAGGACTGCTAGCATGCATCCTTTCTGAATTTTCTGCACCTTCAATAATTTCAATCGCGCATGTACGTAATTCATAAAAAGGCATAAAATATAACCATATTATGCATCTAAATCATGAAAAGAAAACTTCCCAAAATATATAGTATCAATAATGTCTATGTATCTAAATCGACTATTTCGGTATATTTTCCACATTTATAGGAGTACGTTCATGTTTCTGCTTTACGAATATGATATTTTTTTAGCAAAAGGTCAGAGAAACTCTCTGACAGCATAGGCAGCTGCCCCTGCTGAATTTTTTTTATAGGTATAGGAGCAGGGACAAATATGTAAGAGCATAAATTTAAGAGGACAAATAAATGAAAGAGTTAAACTTGGAGGGGACAAAAAAATATTCATTCATATTCTAACTACAAGTACAGACAAACGTATATTCATTCTACTTCTTTCTTCTAAATTGTATCTAAATTTTTTATTTAAAGTTTCTTTTTTAGTTTAGATTATGAATATTTATTGCAATTTGTAAACATTATTATGATTAGTTCAAATTTTCTTTATTTAATTTTAATAAAAAAATTAGTTAAAATCCATCTAGCACTTGTCTCTAGTTATGAATCGGGTATAAAACCAATGGACAATGCTTGGTTACAATTTTGAATCCGATATTATATATTTGCTTTAATTTTTGTTATTTTTGACGTTGAAACAGTTTTTCTTTTATAATAAGTTTCGAATAGTTATTACTTACTATTCTTTGGGAATGTCGTGATATAGTATAGACATCAAAATCAAAGGCGATGTATGAAACAGCCGAGTGGCCAGTCCCATTACCTCTTGAGCCGAGCCGAGTCACTCTACAACTATAATACTTCCATCGTTCCAATTTTTTTTTTTTTTTCTATTTCGACTAATTTTTCTTTCCATCACTTTCTTCCCTAAATTTCTCAAACTTCCTTTTGCTCTATCAAACATAATTAATTTAACTTGGTCAAATATTTATAGATATGTATATCATTTCCCTGGTCTAATATCCTGCCTCTAGTTTGCATTATATATCGAGCACATTCCTTTATTGTGAAGTTGAGTAGATTTTATTTATTTTGGGACAAAAAGTAGAAGACAAAGTGACCTTGAATATGCAGAGTATTTTCTTCATTAGTTGCACGTGCATGTACCAAATACTACTCTCCGCTCCAGAATATAAAATAAATTTTGATTTTTAAAAATCAGATGTATATATTTTCAAATCTACAAGTCTACTATAGTTTGAAGACAATAAATCTCAAAGTTGATAATACACAATGTTAGATCCCATGAATATCTTGTTCAATCATCTCTGACCAAGTCCCATGACAGTAGTATGTAAGATTACATGAATGATGAAACTTGACAAATCTCCGTGGCTCAAATCCTGCATTCCGAAAAGGAAATAGATATATCCTTCTCAGCCTACCACAGTTCGACAAAATTGTAGTATGCTGTTGTGTCTAACCAACTGAAAGAATACCATTTTTTGACTTTTCCAAAAATAATGACATCCAACAATTCAGAACTATTAACCCATCACAATTTAGTGATTTACATAAAAGCATCTTAACTTCACAAGCACTAAACTCCCAAAAAAGACTTTTAACTTACCAATCCTTTAGACGTTCAAATTATATTTTTGACCATTAACAAATAGTCAAAGTCCAATGCCCCTGCAAGCTACAGAATGTTCAGGGTCGAAAGAGATTACGGGTAAAATAAAAAGAGCACACCTTTCTGGCATGCAACTCATGGTACAAAGCAAGCCCTCTTGGCAAGCAAATGATGTCACAAACCTTTAGAGAAATGACCCTATATATATTTAACTGCATAACCACCGTGTTAATTGCTTCTTTCACCATATAATGCCACTGGTCCAAAGAAGATCATTGACAATCCATCATCAGTATGGTCTGTAACGCATTGGCCTCCTTGCCCTTGGAACCCGTCTGCAAAAGAGGAAAAAAATTATAGGGCAGACATTTTAGCAAGTAATTCAACCATAAACATGCTAGACTACTGCAGAAACAATACTTCTATCAACAAGATTAGAAAAATGCAAGCAAAAGTTGAAGCTGGTGGATGACAGAAAATAAAATCACAAACATAAAGAGAAATGAAGATAAACTCATGAAAGGACATTGGACCAAAAGATTCATATTGCACTCCTAAAAAGTTGTACAGGAAGCAGAGTGCACAGCGTTATACAAGGACCTTGAGTTCTTTCGCCTAAAACACCCAACACTTGGTCCTTGGTAATATTAGAGTCGCCGGATTTCTACAGAAAAGAGTAAGGGGGTGTTTGATAGCTTCTGAACAGGACTGAATGCTTCTGACCAAATAAGAAATGTCATTAAGCTTGTTTGTTTTGTAAAATTAAAAATATGAATAGCTCTTAATAGTGTTGACCGAATAAGCTTCATAAGGCTGGCTGATTCGCTAAGCTGGGTAGCTGAATGAATTTTTTACGTGCATACCCATATTGCTTTATGTTGCACCAAAATTAAACATCTAATACATTCCATAAATTGCGTCTCTCTTTTTTGGGTTCTGGGTGATATATAGTATTCATCATATGTCATAATATATATAAATATTATGTTATCAATTTTTGCACTCTCTTGTTATAATATAAAATAATAATTATTAAATTTCTAAAATTAATTTGCAAAATGATTTATTCACAATTATAAAACAATAAATTTCATGATTATTAGTATTTTGTATTTACTAAAATTAAATGAACTTATACCAATTTTAAGTTTTAAAATATCTAACAGTAACTTTCAAAAATTTAATAATGATATTATGTTTTTGTGAGAGGGTATTATTATATTTTATACTAATGTACTTTGTATAATTTTATTATTATATTTAAAAAACAAATATATTTTTTAAATTTAAAATGTCTAAAATTGACTTTAAAAAATTTAATAACGATCTTGTATTTTGGAGGGATAAAATAGTAAAAGACTATTATTCAGATGTTTCAGACATGTCAATTATCAAATAATTTTTTTCATTCAGATTCAGTTCATTCAGATTCAGATTCATTCAGTTTTTATCAAACATCCCCCCAAGTCTTGGTTGTTATCTTTTTGCTAACAATTTTTACTGATGGACAGTTTTAATATAGTAATCAAGTACTATTGGTTCATACATATTCCTTCTGATTTATATTTATTATACCCTTGTCCCCTGGCTATTGGCCATTCTTTTAACTCTACTACAGTATAAAGTTTTGGAACAAGGAATAAAATCTTGGAGGAATTTCAAATGGATCAAAACAACCTTGCAGAACAGAACCATATTCACAAATTCACAATCATATTCTTCATTAATTGGTTCAAAATATTTAATAATAGCTGTGTTTTTTGTTAAAATCACATCACAGCATTGTAGCTAATAGCTCAGATGAACTAAAAAAATTTAACCTAGGTAAACAGGTAACGACCGAGTCTATTTTATTATTTTTTAATTCTTTTTTTCTAATAGAATAGAATGTATCAACTATCAACCAAGTCCTTTATCTAATAAAATTGAAAACTTCTTCCCTAGTTCCTCAAAATAAAGAACCTCAGTCTATTATAGTTTTAATCTCTAAGAATTTATCTCAAAAGTCAAAACTCATGAGAAGGCTATTGAAAAAAGCTATACACTATAATAAATCAGAATCCCTTTGAACTTCTACTTTAATTTATGAACTGCCTGCATCATTATTATACAACCTTTTTTAATTATCAAAAAGGTTCCTTTTATGGAGTTTCAACTCTCAACTCACCAAAAATATATCTTCTCCAAACGTCGAGCTTTCATGTTATGTGTAATGCATTCAATCAGCTAAATGAAATCCCATCTTTTGTTTGATCCCATGCACTTGTGACAAGTGCATGTGGCTGTTCATTTGCTATATTAAACACATATTTTTCGCAAACAACACAAACAATCATACAACACTTACCCATAACCATAAGGAGGAAAAACTGGTGGACCAGGCATGTAAGGCCTTCGGGATCGAAATCCAAAGTATGGGTTGGGACGCCTTCCTCGAAATTGCTTCAGCCCGGGAACATTTGTTCGCTTAGCAGCTACCTGCACAAAAACAAATTCAACAACCACAATGAAATAATAAGAACAAGAAGAAATATTTCAAAGTTATCAGCTTCATGTCTTCAACCAGTTCAAGTCAAAAGGAACCTTTAACTGACGACCGTGCAACTCTGACTCGTTTAAGAGGAGAGCGTTCTGGATGGCATCAAGTTCAACAAACTCCACATAAGCAAAACCTTTTGGTTGACCAAACTTGTCTGTTAAAATCGTTACTCTGTTAACCGTTCCACATGACTGGAAATGCTGCTGAACCTCCTCAGGTGTACATGCATAATCTACCTGAAATTTAACACAGAATAAAGCACAAAAAATGATTTTTTACAATACAAGCACAGCAACCGATGTGAAACATCAACACCTAGGTAATATATAACAAACAACACTTCCAAACTGAAGTAGATCAAATAAAACCAAATGATTTTTACTCATAGTCTGCAGACCAAAATACTAAAAGTTGAGAAACTGTAATGATTGTTCACCAGCTAGATTTTTTAAGGTAGCTTGTCCAAACTACATCTGGAGCATATTTCTTGATTGAAGTGAGCATTGATATCCTCAATATTCAAAAAAGGGGGGGAGGGGGGAATAATAATTATATAGTTTATTAGCTGTGTCTTATTAAGTTATTTATTTTACTTTTTGGTGAAAGGTCAGAAATGTTTATTTTATTATCTCAAACTTTCAAGAACACGAGTAAATTCGTGCACGCCTCTTTAGTGAAACGAACAAATATTTTTTCTCGAATATAAATGATCTTTAAGTTTATTAGTAGAAATATATTTATCACTCTATGTAGTGAGGGAAGAGACAGAGAGAGGGAATTCATTGGACATCCCAAAAACAAAAAAGATGTACAGATTTATATGATAATATACAACTGGATTTGCAAGGCCACTGATCCTTCCAGAATATATTACTGTTAGGAATTTTAGAAGGGTTGCATCCAAATTGATAGGTATAATTTTATTTAAATATATTTTGATGATAACAATTATGTTTTAATAAATATTTAAATTATTTAATTATTTTTCCTTACTATTTTATTTTCTGATTTTACCTGAATTAATTTTTATTGACCTGTCAAGCGTGAAATAAATTAATTCATATAAAATTAAAGGCAAGGAGATCCTATTTCTTTTTCAAAACCAAAGTTGGGCAAAATGTTTTATTTATGCATGCGTACTTCATAAATACTAAAATATGTAGCAAATATACTTATTATATTTATATATAGAAAACTGGATATATGCATAAACAAAATATTACAAACCGTGTACTAAATATATATATACAATCATACATATACAAATTTATATAATATAATATGTATATATAAACCGGATATGTATATATAAGGCTTAAATGCATATACTTTAAACTATATATTCAATGCATGCATGTGCTGGCTTCAAAAACCGAGTGTGCGCAAGTGACACTCTTTTTGGGACTAAAGCAAACTGTGTGTGTGCTGGCATTGTGTTTGGACATGTGGTCAAAATGAAAAATAAATGACAGGTAAAAGGAATTTGGCCCGAGCGAATTTTTAAGTTCTTACGCGTAAAAAATCCGGACCGTGCATTTCAAAAATACTTCATCCAAACCATGCATTCAAAAATCAGATTTTCAAAATTATATTTTTGCCCCAACTTCAAAAATTCTATAAATAGGGAGTATTTCATTCATTTGGTTTTTATCAATTCAGTGAAAAGTAAAACATACTCTCCTTGCCTACATTCTCTCTAAAAGCTTTATATCTCTTCTTACAAAAGTTCTGATTTTTGAAGAGAAAAATTGGTCCAAGTATTGATATAAGTTTAATTTCTGTTGAATTATTTCTTACTTGAATTATATCCATAGATATACAAATACACATTGTTCTACACAATTTTATATATCTATATTTCATCTATTTGTCATATAAAAGGATACTTGGGCTCCGCAAGGTTACGGAGATACACCTCTACGGAGAAGAATTCGAACTGTAAGGTTCCTTATGGTCTTGAGTAACCTTTTATCGACATTATTTATATAAATATCGTAAAATAGATACGACACTTGATAGCTCAAAACGACACAGAGATACTGCTCCAAAAAGAGTAGTCATCCGAACTGGATTTGAGAATCGTAATGATCTATTGAAAATATTTATATAAATATCAATTGTGAAAATTATAAATTATGTCGTACTTAGACGCCGCAAGGCTACGGAGATACACATCTACCAAGAGGAATTCGAACCATACGATTCCTCATAGTACTAAGTGATATAAAAGTTCACATAATAGATAAAATATTCTTATATATTATTTGAGTTAAACAGTAATATTTGTTATATTAATTTGTGCTTAACTGATTTAAATATTATACTTGATAAATATTGTTTGCTTTGATTTATTCTTTTAGACAAGTATTGATACATACAAATAATTCACATAATACTTGTTAAAGACTATTTAAGAAACAATTCTATGGATTAGAAAAACACTCTTTATTTTAAAGAATTGCTAATTCTTTATACAGTGCCTTAAAATTATATATTTGCTTAATCAGAAGCATCAGTGGATCTAAACAAAATCTGTATCTGCTTTAAAGAAGCACATTGTTGAATATAAAAGTCCTTAAACTTTTATACAGATATATTTGTTCTTATTTTTCTATCTGCTTATTTGAGAAGCATTAATCTGTACTTAACTCTTATCAGCTTATTGAAGAAGTACATTGTTGTAAACTTATTTGTAAATAGAGAAAGGGTTAGAGTTAGTTTATTTTATGTACATGTGAGAAAGACAAGTAATTCTTCGACCAAGACCAAAGTCTTAGAGAGGTTAGCAGGAAGTTAGGTCTCTAGTGTACTTGTGAGGTGAGGAAGAGATTGTTATTTCAAGATCAGATCATAGAATAGAACTGAACTCAAAAGGTGGTACAACTAGACTTGAGAAAGGAGCGGGGAGCTTGTTGTCCAAGATAGAAGAATAAGTGAAAGTTTATCTATAAAACTTTGTAAAGGCTTCTCCGCCTATTGAAGGAGCTTTTATTACTGATAGTAATAAGATCTCAAGTTCCAAGTAGGGACTTGAGACTGGACGTAGCAACATACCAAGGGGTGTATGTTGTGAACCAGATAAATCTTTGTGCATTGTGATTGAATTTTTATTATGTTGCATGCTAATTACTAAAACTGTTAATTAATTACTAAAAATTCAAAAAAACAAAAATATAATTTTTAACTAGTAATAATCTATTCAACCCCCTTCTAGATTATTATTGACCTTTCACAAATGATGGAGTACAATACATTTTAATCTGTGTCAAATTATGTACGAAAGCTACCAAAAAGATTATGATGAAAGAACTAAATTCCACTACAATGAATTACAGATTATATCATTGTAGAACTCGTATTTGAATGACCACTGATCTACAGTTGAGCCGTATAGTATATGTCTACCTGACTGATTTCAATAAAGGTTGCATCCACATGATTGAGGTGTACAAGACACATTTCCATCTGTCTCAAAAAGAAAGTAGGAAGCTATCACAAAAGTTATGACTACTATGGATTACAGGGTAAAAGAATCTAAGTAATGTGTATCTCACCATCTCTTAACATATATTAGAGCAATACTAAAAGAAACAAACTATACATTTAACCCTTAGTTGATGCATATTTGAGCTGAGGGGAAAATATTCTAGTAGTTTAAACTATTGACGGGTGCTTTTGAATCAAAATACTTTATAACCATCAATTTTGGATGTTGAAGAGATTTTGATTTAACCCTGTTGAGCTTTGCACACCAGTCCATCCAAATCGAAATCATTTAACGAAGTGGTAGGCCATCTTCTGATATCATTCAAATGCTATGAAATATGATAAAGTCCTTACTTTCTTCAAAGTCCTCATCAAGGAATGTGTAATATAACCTATCCTTGATATTGCAATGACTATATTAACTAGAAATTGAAGAAGAAAGTTGTTCAAGAAACATTTTTCTGAAAGAGACCACCATGCATTCAATCATGTTTTAAGTGCTGCATTGTTGGTCTGGAAAACGCCAACAATTTAGCACAGTAAATCAGCAACTATTTCCATCCAAAGTCGCAGATGAAAAGACAGTCTTAGGAATTCAACAATGCAACTTGATGTTTTTCTTGATCTTCTTTATTTACCCTCTTTTCAAATGTGAAAAATTATGTGCTCTAATATCCAATAAAAAATAATCATGGAAAGCAACCAATATCGTGAATTTGGCTCTTTCTTTTTCTATCTTCTTCTCTTTCCCTTTATTTTTACCTTTTTTTGTTCTGGGAGAAGTGATGATACTATAGAAGATCATGGTGTGAACAATGATGGTATGAGAACTTTATACCAGATTCAAAGAGCTTAAACATCTTAAATGAGACTTTAACACCATTACTCCTCGCCGTATCTACGTTTCACGAACATAGTTGTCATGACATCACCAAGGAGTCGCCTAGGCGACCCTTAGGCGTCCTAGCGCTGGAGAAGGGCAAGACGCCTTAGACGCCGAAGATCACGCCTTGGTAACTGGCACAAGTTAAGTGATTAAGTCATTTTTTACCCATGACTCACCATAATCCATGAATTTGTTATGTCGTGTAATTTTATTACTTATTATACTTGTAATGGGTGATGGAAAAATCATCATTCTTTATTTTCTATGTGGTGTTATTGACTTGTTCTACTAGTTTTTAATGTCCAGTGTTTTATTTTTGAATTTTGATTGTGAAGTATTCATATAATTGTGTTTATAATTTTATTCTACAGTATCAATGTTCTAAAAGGCGCTAGGCGAGAGCGAGCGGCCAGGGAGGCCTAGCGCTTGGAGGGCCAAGGCAGTATTTTTTTATTTTAAGACAATTTTAATATTTTATCTTACATTATTCTAACAAAACAATAATATAAAGCAAAATAATCTATAATAAAGATAATGATTAAATTATAGAATTAGTAATGATTGCACTAAAGTAGTAAGATATATATCCATTGCTTGAAATAACTAAATTATAGAATTAGTGCAATGTTCTAAAAGGCGCTAAGCGGGAGGCGGGCGGCCAGGGGAACCTAGCGCTTGAGGGGCCTAGGCGGGATTTTTTTATTTTAATATTTTTTAATATTTTATCTTATATTATTCTAACAAAACAAAAATATAAAGCAAAATAATCTATAATGAATATAATAATAAATTATAGAATTAGTAGTAATTGCACTTAAGTAGTAACATATATATCCATTGCTAGAAATAATTAAATTATAGAATTAGTATTACTAGTAAGTAGTAACTAGTAAATAGTATCTTGATATCTTCATATATATATATAATTATATACGTACTTCTCTCTCAAAAATTTAAATAAATGTTATTTTTAAAAATTAGTGTGAAGTTTATTGAATGAGACATTTGATATTATTAATTATGAAAGTATTTTAATTTGTGTAATTTTCAAAATTGAGGACTTAAAGAAAATGACAAATACCATATACTAAGGTTCTGTTTGATTACCTCTTAATGGCTCTGGATGGATTTGCCTCTTATTCGGTCAGAGGCAAATATTGTTTGACAAATATTTTTTAACTCTTAATGGCTCTTAATAGATTAGACACAAAAATAATTCTATAGTATCCAGAGGCATGTCTGAGCGACGAAATATTTTTTTGGGACAAAACTAACCTCTTCAATACTAGCTTCGCTGCTGCTCTTCTTCTTCTTCGTTGCTGAACAATCCTTGATTTAGGCGTGAATACCAGTTCACATTCTTCTGCTTGTGATTGGGTTTGCTGATTGAAGATAATTTGTTGGTGGGTTTTGAATTTCACTCCATTCTTTAGAATCACCATTGAATGGAGGTAACTTTATGTTTATGCTAGAATTTCTATGTGGGTATTTTTCAAATTAATGCTCGAGGAAAACTGTGATATTTATATTTGGATGAAAGAAAGTCGGGAATGTGATTCAAGATTAGGGTTTTAAGCTTTGGTACTGTGTTTTACAATAGTAGTTTGTTGTTTCATTTTAAGCTGAACTAGTCTTACAAGTATAGGAGGTGAGAGAAAACTGAAAGCCAAGTGGTGAATGATGAAGATTAATGGCATAGGAGTATTGGGCATTATTAATCTTTTGGTGATAGTTTCTTTGTATGTAAGAACTGGAGAAGCTCAAACAAATTCTTTTCTGTTAAATTGTGGTACAAATACTACTGTTAATGTGGATGGTAGGAGATGGGTTTGTGACTCGACCACCGGGGCCAATGTCACCCTTAGTTCTTCCGGCACTGAGGCCTCAACTGTCACATTTAATGGAGATCCGGTCTATGCACCGCTTTATAAGACTGCAAGATTGTTTACGGAGAGCTTGAATTGCACATTTCAAAGGGTACAAGGGAGTTATTTTCTTAGGCTCCAAGGGTGAATCAAAATCAAGTAACTCATGATCAATCAAACCAATAGCAACAAGAAGTTGTTTTGAATGGATTAGACGAATCGCTTATAAAATATATTGCGGTATTCAAGTATAAAAAAGGGGATGGCCTAATAATTGAAGGGACAGATTGTGCTGTTTGTTTAAGTGAATTTGAAGAAAATGAGAGCTTGAGATTGTTGCCTAAATGCAGCCATGCTTTTTGCCTTGTATTGATACTTGGCTAAGATCTCATTCGAATTGCCCGTTGTGTCGTTCAAATGTTGTATCTATCCTCAATCTATTGCCAGTACAAACTAGTCCTTCATTTTCAACCACACTTAATGTGTCCTCCCTTGAAATGACAAGGCAGAGCGATTTGGTTTTAGTTATAGATGATCAAGAACAAATTTTTGATCATGTTGTGGGATATTCTGAAGAAAGAAGTAGCAGCATGATGATTAATCAAGAAAATGAGCAAGAAATTAGATCAAGATCATTTTCTCTGGGCTCTTTTTCTTGTCAAGGGAATCTTTTGATTGCTGATATTCTTAACATTAGTGATGAAGAACAGGATTTATGTGAAGAAAATTGTGAATCCCAAATGGGGAATTCTTCGGTTTCAACGAAGAGATCAAATTCAAGGCATGATCACAAAGGCGTGATCGCAAGGGAAAGAATTTGCTTCTTCCCAACTGAAAACAAAACAAAACAAAACAATCAATTATTGTTCATAAAACATAATTTTCTTTTCCCCTGTAGATTCAGAGTATTTATCCAAACAAAGGAAGTGAATGTGAATTAATGTTCTTCAAATTTGTTCTTCAATTTAGTTTAGAGAAAGTGTATGAATCTTTAAATATAAGTTATCTCTTCGTTACTTGAATCTACAGAGGTTTGCACATGGAGAAGTTTAAAAGGTGCATAAGGTCTTCTTTTACTATTATGATCATCTCATGATCTTTGTGATATAACTATGCCTCATATATATGAATATAATATAATATATGTTGTGACCTGTAATCATGTACTAAATAATAAAGTGAACAATTATAGTAATAAAGAATTTATGGTTCCAAAGTGAAATTTGAAGTGGATTCTGATTTAAAGCAGAGTAAAATGAAGGAAATGAAGAAGAGGGACAAGATGAACCGGTTAATCTATGTGAATAAATTGCACTTCAACTCTTAACAACTGCTTGAAGTTAATTTAATTTGTATGGTTGAATTATTATGCTATGTTGATGTTTTCATTGGACATGATACATTTTATTTTATCATATTGTGGTCAAAATATTATAAATATGTATTTAAAATACTATTCAGACCTTTCTAATTATCAAACAGGTTTTGGTTTAGATCTTAACACTCAGTTTTATCAAACACCACCTAAGTATGACTAACATATCTTTAACGTATTAGTTTTACTCATAAACAAAATAGGTATTAAATAATAAAATTTTAAATTTTAAGAATTCAATTCAATATTAAAACTTACGAAACTAAACATAAATTTAAAAATTATATTCAACTAAACTAAATATTACAAATGTATCATCATTTATATAATTTCAAGTTGGTACAAGTTCAAAAAATTATAACTATAATAAAATTATTCAGTTTGACTTGATCTTGTTCACTTCTTGTTTTAATTTGATATTCTACAACTTGCATTAAGAATATGATAAATCATTAGAAAAATAATATATCAAGATCTGATTTTGATAGTAATTTAAAAAAAATCTCTGCCTAGGCCCCGCCTTCCGCCTTTAGCGCGTGCCTAATTGGCTTGAGCGCTTTTTTTCAATTTGGATTTGGTTTTAGCGCGGCGTCAGCTCCCCGCTTTAAAGCCGATTTTTAGAACACTGAATTAGTGTTACTAGTAAGTAATATCTTGATATCTTCATATATATAATTATATACGTATTTCTCTCTCAAAAATTTAAATAAATGTTATTTTTAAAAATTAGTGTGAAGTTTATTGAATGAGACATTTGATATTATTAATTATGAAAATATTTTTATTTGTGTAATTTTTAAAACTAAGGAATTAAAGAAAATGACAAATACCATAACGTATTAGTTTTATTCAGGGTAAAATGCAAAGTAGACCATTGAACTTTAGGGGGTTTTGGGTATTGAGCCCTTTTCTTTTGGTCGGTATAAATTGAGCCCTTTTTATTAAAAATTTGGACTTGCTTCAGCGCCACGTAATGTTGATTGCCACCGCTTACGTTTGCCTTTATGTGGTGAATCGACATGGATATTTTTTATTTTATTTTACAAGTGGACCTACCTACGTGGTGCCTTTTTGAAATTTTTTCTAAAATTATGTAGATGCAAAGATTTGAACACGGAACCTCTAACTTGGAATATTAGTCCAATGACTAACTGAGCTACATGTGTCTTATTGTTATTATTTTACAAAGATTAATATTTATAACTAAACAATTAAATCCCCAAATTAAAAGACAACATATCCCAAACAGTTCTGATTGTAGAGAGGCGTTATGTTTGTGGAGTCATAGTTATTATTATTATTATTATTATTGTTATATTATTATCCTAGTCAATTGGGTCCGAGAAGTTAAAATGTTTCAGGTTCTGCTTCTGTCAAAGTTAACCACTCAACCCAGCACATAACCCATATCTTACAAATAATAGTAGTAGTAATAATAATAGTACTAATAATAATAATAATAATAATAGTAATAATAGTACTAATAATAATAGTAATAATAATAGTACTAATAATAATAATAATAATAATAGTAATAATAATAGTAATAATAATAATAATAGTACTAATAATAATAATAGTAATAATAATAATAATAACAATAATAGTAATAATAATAATAATAGTACTAATAATAATAATAGTAATAATAATAATAATAGTACTAATAATAATAATAATAATAATAGTAGTAGTAGTAGTAGTAATAATAATAATAATAATAATAATAGTAATAATAGTAATAATAGTAGTAGTAATAATAGTAATAATAATAGTAATAATAATAATAACCATGACTCCACAAACATAACGCCTCTCTACAATCAGAACTGTTTGGGATATGTTGTCTTTTAATTTGGGGATTTAATTGTTTAGTTATAAATATTAATCTTTGCAAAATAATAACAATAACACCCATGTAGCTCAGTTGGTCATTGGACCAATATTCCAAGTTAGAGGTTCCTTGTTCAAATCTGTGCATCTACATAATTTTGGAAAAAATTTCAAAAAGGCACCACGTAGGCAGGTCCACTTGTAAAATAAAATAAAAAATATTCACGTCAGATCTGCCACATAGGCACCACGTAGGTAGATCAACACACATGTGGCGTCTGGGGCTCAAAGTCCAAATTTTTTAATAAAAAGGGGCTCAATTTGCGTTGACCAAAAGAAAATGGCTCAATACCAAAAACCCCTAAAGTTCAGTGGTCTACTTTACATTTTACCCGTTTTATTCATAACCAAAATTGGTATTAAATAATAAAATTTAAAATTTTAAGAATTCAATATTAAAACTTAAAACTAAACATAAATTTAAGAATTATATTGAATTAAACTAAATATTACAAATGTATCATCATTTATATAATTTGAAGTTGGTACAAGTTTAAAAAATTACAACTATAATAAAATTATCCATTTTGACTTTATGTTTTTCACTTCTTGTTGTGATTTATATGCTACAACTTGCATTAAGAATATAGTAAATCATTAGAAAAATAAATATATCAATATCTAATTTTGATAGTAATTTTAAAAAAAAAATCTCCGCATAGGCCCGCCTTTCCCGCCTAGGCACCGCTTAATTGGCTGGAGTGTTTTTTTCACCGATTTGGCCTTAGGCGCGGCGTCATGCCCCCGCCTAGCGCCTAGGCGGCCGCCTAAGCCGATTTTTAGAACACTGCATAATATTAGCTATTATGATTTGGGTATTAATGTATATAAAATTTTATTACTCAATAAACTTCTGAAGTAAAATAATAATGTATAAATTGCACACTGTTAACGACTTGTCGCCATACGAACGCCATGGCGGGCGCTTTATCGCTTAGATATCCTGGTGGTCAACTACCACCACATCTCGCCATATCGCCGTGACAACTATGTTCACGAACCATTCTTCATACAAGCAAATGCTCAAGGTGGAGTATCCTATTAGATAGTGTAACCCGAGTCACCTGACTTTGACGGGGCTTGTCTTTCCATTTTATAATACAAAATTGCGAACCTAAGCTACCGAAACTCGCTCAAGAAGAAACAAAATGACCCCAAAAAACTCCATACTAAAACTAGTTTAATGACTCAACAAAATGAACATTACAGTTAAGCTTGCTAAAGGAAGTTAATATCTGGATTTTTATGTACATTTCCTTCTCCCAAACAATCTCCAAATGTTGGAACAAAAGCATGCCATAAACATGATGTCAAGATTTTCATTCTGTTCAAGGATAACAGCAAAATAAAAATGAAATAAGATAGGGTTGTAAAACCTCACATTACCGACATATTGACTTGTTCTACTAGTTTTAAATGTCAAGTATTTTATTTTTGAATTTTGATTGTGAAGTATTCATATAATTGTGTTCAAAAACTACGTGGACCAATGTTCGAAAAAGCTAAACTCGGTACGAGGCGTTTTTCTCTGGGCTATGCGAGGCGGAAGCCTCGAGGCGGAAGCCTCGATTTAAAGACCTAAAAGTCCCCAAAAAATTATGAAAAAATACTAATAAAACCATAAATAATTCATCATTACAATTAAGGTCATAGAAGACGTAAATAACCAACGTCACAGTAATGTATCATTACAAAACATCAAAACAACATAATATCATCAAGTACTTATATAGTGATCATCCATCACTATGTAAGTAATGTTTCATTTGTATCTAGCGGCTTGAATAATGGATCAAATCCTAGATCATCATCCCCATCACCATCATCATCATCATCATCATCACTATCATCACTAAGAGGATCCTCCATGGAATCATCATCGTATCTAATAGCTTTGTCATCCTCCTCATTGTCAGTGCTAAGATCCTCAAACTCAAGTTCTTCATCAACCAATTGCAATCCCTTCCCTTTATCTATAAATAAACAAGTGAATATATATTTAATCCAAATAAATATGTTTTTTTAAAGAACACCTTAAAGGCAACTTAAGTAATGACACTAACCTTTTGACGGCAAAGTGTTTCTCTTTCTCTTTTGACTTCCTTGTGTACTACTTGTTCGCCGAGTCCCTTGCCCTCCAAGTGTAATCTCCCTCACATTAGTCTCTTCTCCCCCAACTGTTTTCTCATTCCCATGAGTCCTTTCACCCTCCTACATATCATCATTCCCAGAAGTCAGTCCCGAGATATTTTCATCATTTCCCCCCGCAATCCACTCATTATCAGATGGCACATTTTCAACAACCAATAGATCTTCCGTTAGTGCCTTTTTCTTGATATGCCGATCTTTCAATTTTTTATTATACATAATGTAAGCCAATGAGTTAAGCCTGGATGCAGACAGTCGATTCCTTCTCTTTGTATGTATCTATATTACAAGTAATTTAGCATTAGTGACAATGTCAGATCTCATAAAATCTTAATAAATGATTTATATCTAATAAATACAATCGAAAGTACTCCAATTACGATCACACCAGAAGATGAGCAAGTTAAACTCGGAATCTTCACCGCAAAGTTTCTTAATTAGAGCTTCATCTCCATATGCGATCCACCAATCAATTTGGATCGATATTAAAATATATATCAATCTTACTTAGCATACACGTTTAATCAAAATGAAAACATAACCGACATTATTAATCAGCGGTACTTACACCGGGAACACGCTTTCTTACATGTGTTTTTGGCATTTGTGTAGCCAAATAACCCTTGCCTCAATCGGAATGCATCCATTTGCAAATCGACTTTTCTCTTTCCACAACGTTAGGAATAAGCTTGTCCATACAAGAGTACAATCTCACCTTAACTTCCAGATTTGCATAGAAATCGTCTTCATATTGAAAATGAGGATTCAAATAATATGACAACAATGCAAAATGCCGATGCTGTTGATTATCCCACTTAGCATCTATTATGCACCATATCTCTTTATAGGCCCCCTCCTCATTATCCGATTTTTTGCAATCTCTTCTTTGCATTGTCCATGGCACCATATAAAATCCCATTCCCAGACCTTCTCTCCGAATCTACCATCCTCAATACACCTTCTACAAGAGGTTTTGTGGTCTTAATTGCATATCCCACACTACCCCCAAAATTCCTATCACTTCGGTATGATTTTTTCGCCTCCTTACCTTGAGGTTTTTGCCCAAGACACAATTTGCCCACTCCCTAGATGTAAACATAGCCTCCAAAGGTTGTCTCAAACTATGCATACTCTGCAAAGTTAAATAAGCAGTGGCAAATCTAGTGGCGGCTGGCCAAACAAGGTCTTTATTAGTGTTTGCCCTCATCAATGTCAAGACTCATCCATGATTATATATGAAGTTGCTTACCTACATAATGACATTCGTGAAAAAAATAATAATAATTCAAGTATTTATTGAATAAAAAATTATAACCAAATAATAATAATAGTAATTACCTTCTTTGCCTTTGTCAAAGCATTTTTATGTTGAGGCAACTCTCCAAGCTTCTCAAGCATCAAATCAATGCAATGCGCATGACACGGTGTGTCCGCCATATGGGCTTCTTCTCCATTAACATCCTCCCCCGCACTTTATAATTAGATGCATTGTCAGTGACTACTTGAATGACAAGGTCTTCTCCCACTTCCTCAACAACCTCATCAAATAGTTTAAACATCAAAATAGCATCTTTAATTGCATCAGATGCATCAATGATTTCAAAAATACGATTTATAGGGGTTGTTTACAAGAAAGTTTATTAGTTGTCTTCCCTAATATCTTTCCAACCATCAAACAAGATCGACACCCCATATGTGCCCAAGTCTTTTTTACCTCCTCAACAAAGGCCTTTGTAGTCTTCTCTTCCTCCTTGATCCAAGAGCTAAGCTCGTATGGGGTAGGGGTTTCAAAAGCACGACCATAGTTCCCAATAAGCCGACACATATTTATAAATGAAGGACTATCAAAGAACATCAAGGAATCCCATTTTCAAAGAAGAATCTACTATATCAAGACAGATGCAGACATTCTGAGTCTCCTTTGAAAATACTGATGACGCTTCAGTAGTAGCATCATCATCACCAAAGATCAACATCCACAACAAATCATCCCATGGGTCCTCGAACTCCCCTCTCGGAGGCACTGCCCACACTTGAACCTCCTATTCCCAAGGATGGATGACTATCATAATAAGACCCACTTAGTATTTTTCAGCTTCATCTCTTTGTCTTTCCTCCTCGGAGTCCATATTTTTCTTCATATATGAAGCAAGCTCTTCCTTCACTTCGCTTGGTACTTTTTTGCAAGCCTCGACGTTACTATAATTTCCCACAAAATGATTTTTCAACCTTGTAATCCCTCCTTTGCAAATTTTCTTACAAAAATTGCATTCCACGTATAAATGAGCTTTATTAACTCCAGGGGCTACGGTGCCATATTTCCATGCAGGATCTTTCTTACCCCCCATAATCTTAATTCACTGTAAGTGTAATAAAAAAAACAAATATAAGAATACAAAATATGTTAAATATATGTTAATCACAACATATATAAAATATATGTTAATATATCATATATGTTAAATATATAACAAATATATGGTAATAAGTTAAAAAAACCTTAACAGAAATTAAAATTTTTCAACAGAAATTAACAGAGGACTACACTATTACTTAGCAAACAGAAAAAAAGTAGAAGCTTAAAACAGAGAGGAAGAACGACAGAAGAAGAAGAAGAAGAAAAGAAAAGAAGAAGACAGAAGAAGAAGAAGGCAGTCGAAGAAGAGAAGAAGTCGTCGAAGAAGAAGAGAAGAAGAAGTCGCCAAGTCGGTCGACAGAGGAAGAAAAGAAAGAAGAAGATACGGAGAAAAGGTGAAGCGATTCATGAAGAAGAAGTCGACCACAAGCGTCCATGCAGAGGAAATCAAGAAGTCGTCGAAGACCAATGAAGCCAAATCGGTAAGTGAAGTCAAATACTTTTTTAAAGTCAAATCGAGGCGCAGCCTCATGACGCCTGAGGCGTACCACTTGAGGTAAGACCGCCACGGAGGCGTTAGCCTCAATGAAAAAATCTTGTGCAAGTTCTTTGGAATTCCAAAATAGGTGTACGCCTCGCCTCAACCTTCTTCCGCCTCGCTACGAGGCGCGCCTCGAGGCGCACGCCTCGAGCGCTATTTCGAACATTGACGCGGACATTTAAATTAGACACAAGTGTATTTGAATTTCACTTATTTGTATTTTGACCCCCAATGGTGGGTAAAAATACAAATAAGTGAAATTCAAATACACTTATGTCCAATTTTCATGTCCACCTAGAAGAGCTCAATTGTGTTTATAATTTTATCCATATTAGCTATTATGATTTGGGTATTAATGTATATAAAATTTTATTACTCAATATACTTCTGAAGTAAAATAATAATCGTCATACGAACGCCATGGCAGGCGCCTTATCGCTTAGGCATCCTGGTGGTCAACTACCACCACATCTCTCTATAGCGTCGTGACAACTATGTTCACGAACCATTCTTCATACAAGCAGATGCTCAAGGTGGAGTATCTGTTAGATAGTGTAACCTGAGTCACCTGACTTTAAAGGGGCTTGTCTTTCCATTTTATAATAAAAATTTGCGAACCTAAGCTTCCAAAATTCACTCAAGAAGAAACAAAATGACCCCAAAAAAACTCCATACTAAAACTAGTTTAATGACTCAACAAAATGAACATTACAGTTAAGCTTGCTAAAGGAAGTTAATATCTGGATTTTTATGTACATTTCCTTCTTCCAAACAATCTCCAAATGTTGGAACAAAAGCATGCCATAAACAGGATGTCAAGATTTTCATTCTGCTCAAGGATAACTGCAAAATAAAAATGAAATAAGATAGGGTTGTAAAACCTCACATTACCAACATATATTGAGCGGGCATCGGCCTCCTCCTTTTCAGCCTGAGAAACAGAAGCACTGGAGGAATCTTCATAATCATGCACATTAAACAAGAAAAAAAGTTGATTAAATATATAAATATAAAATTAAAGATCTGAAAGCAAGTAGAAGCAGAATATATAGGAAATAAAAGAAACCAAGTGAGAGCATATATAGAAGGCGATTGGATTACATATATAGGTAATTTGAATGAATCTAACTTACAAACCAAAATTTTCAATAGTTGGAAAGTTACAATACCAAATTTGGATCATATACTTCTGAAAAAAGGTAAAATTAATATATTTTAACCCATTTATAGAAAAACAAAACCATCCCTTTGGCATCCATGCAATGGGAGAAGTTACGGTTCAGAAAATAACATATCTTTTGTACTGATTTCAGATTTTAAACACATACATGCCTACACAGTTGCATGCACGTTCTTAAGGAGAAGTAAATGTGTGGGACTAACCTATACATCTCAGCCCTTCACAAGTATCTAATGTGAATAATTTGCTGATGATTGGATAAAAAATGAGTAGAGCGGAGAAAGTTAAAGAAGAGCAAAGAAATGCGAAGAACCTACCGCAGTAATCCTAAAAAGGAAGGACAATAAATTCCAACCTGTAAAGATGGTGATTGAATTTATAATTCAAACATGATGGGTCCACGTTCGTCATTCAAACCAATCACCTACTAACATGTAACAAGTCCTATTAACTGATAAATAAACAACCTCATCCTACATGCTTTCATTTTACTAAATTATAACGGGGGATTGGATCGAATGAGGAAATGAAGTCGAATCGGGTATACATTCATTTTATGCATTATGTGTTCGATCACTATCTTACAAATTAGAGATTGGTTGACCTTCTTAAGTCTTAACAGTTTATTGTGTTACTTTTATCTATATAATCTATTCTCGCACCATCGTGGCATTGCCTTCCATCATTCTCACTTATTATCAATCACCTTAGTTGATCGATTTCACATAAAAACTTTGTGGAGGGGAGAGCCTTACATTCTGTTGTTTAGTCAAATTGCTTTACTTCTATAGATCTGTTCAATTGTTTTACTTTTATAATTTATAGATCTGTTCCAATAGAAGAAACTCTAAAAATGATGAATGGGTACAACAATATGATAAACCCTCAAAGCAGTTCGTTTCAATGGTTTGATTCAACATATAAGAACAATTTAATTTTCATTTTTTAAAATCTTTATCCTTGACCGTGAATGTGATTTACATTTCAGTCAATCTAGGGATGATTCAACTACTTCTATAGTTTACTAGTTTGGCTGTCATATGATTTTTTCCTGACAATTGTTCCATGTTTTATCATATAATCAAATGATTCTTATATATCTTATTCTAGCTGAGTGGAACCTATTCCCTCACTCTCTTTTTGTTTTTTGTTTTCCTTTCTTGATTATGATTAGAATGCTTAGTTTGTTTGACCAACAAATGATTATTTACTACATCACTAAACAACCAATTATTAAGATAAAATGCAGTGTTCTAAAAATCCCCGTCTAGGCCCCGCCTAGGCGCTAGGCCCCCCTTGGCGCCCCGCCTAGGCGCTAGGCCCCCCTTGGCGCCCCGCCTAAATGCTAGGCCCCCCAGGCGCCTCACCTAAGCCCAAGACGGCAAAAAAATCCCTCCAAGAAATTAAGTGGGGCCTAGGCGGGCCTAGGCGAGGTCTATGCGGAAAGATTTTTTTTATTTTAATAACTACCTAAACCAGATCTTGATATATATTTTTTTTTAATGATTTACCATATTCATAAAACAGGTTATAGCATATCAAATCATAACAAGAAGTTAACAATATCAAGTCAAAATGGATAATTTTATTATAGTTGTAATTTTTTGAACTTGAACCAACTTCAAATTATATAAATGATGATACATTTGTAATATTTAGTTTAATTCAATATAATTCTTAAATTAATGTTTAGTTTCTTAAGTTTTAATATGGAATTAAATTCTTGAAATTTTAAATTTTATTATTTAATAGCAATCTTGTTTATAAATTTATAAATAAAACTAATATGTTAAAAATATGTTTGAACTTTGAACAATTGCATGTTTGTTTTTGAACTTTGACATTAACAACAATATGGATGTGTTTGAACTTTAAGCAAATGATTTTATTATCTTTATTATAGATTGTTTTGCTATATATTATTGTTTTATTTGGATAAATGTAAGTTAAAATATTAAAATTGGCTTAAAATAAAAAATCTCGCCCAGGCCCCCAGACGCTAGTCCCCCCTGGCCGCCGACTCCCGCCTAGCGCCTTTTAGAACATTGATAAAATGAAGATAAATTGTATCTTCTTTCCGGTCCATTTTAGACTCTAGATCAGCTTTTCTATAAATAGCAAAATTAGAACCCAGTATATGGTGTCTGGACTCTCGGATAGGAACGACGTGAGACAAACACTCAATGAAATTTGCTTTCATGGTTCAGCTCAACAATCAAATTTCACGTCTATACACTTCCAAAATAGACATTCAAAAAGATATTAACATATACTCCCTCTATTCCATAATAATAGTAGTTTTAACTTCATGAACACAAATTAAGAAAGTCATTTATACAATCCCTTGATAGTTGAAATTTGAGAACTTCATCAATACCCTTTTATGGATAGTTGGAAACTACTAATATAAAAGAGAGAATTTCTTGGAAAAAGAGAGACTGTAGGGGTAATATAGGGAAATAAATAATTTATTTTCCTAGGAAAGTACAAACGACAAGTAAATTAGAACAAAAAAAATCTTCTAAAAAGTCTATTAATATGGAATAGAGGGAGTATTAAGTTGTACCAATACAAATTGACAGAAGTACAAAAACTTTAACTACATCTATTACTCTACATTATTTGCTTAAACAACACCAGAGTCGTATCTCCCTGAAGGCTCCATTAAATACAATAGCAAAGGCTCCAAAAAGGAAAAAAAAAATCCAAATTTCATCCCATGTACCAGATATAGACATTTTAATTCATCATTATAACAAATGGGAGAAAAAATAGGATTCAAAAACTCATTTAACAGGACCGAAAGCCCCCTGACTACAAAAGCCACGAATATAAATGCATACGTAAAAACATGTTTATAAAGAGAGTAAATGGTGAGGTGAGACCTTGCACAGAACCCATTTCTTTCTCGACTTTAGCTTGCATTTCACGCAGTCCGCCTGCTTCTTCTTCAATCTCCTTTAGTCTCTTCTTCATATCCTCCAAGTCCTGTAAACGCAAAATTAGGGTTAATTACACATAGATGAATAGGTATATTTATATACAATGATGAAAGAGATAAAACTAGATAAAGGAACATACCTTGGAGCTATTCTTGTCCTCTTCAGCCCTCGAAATGTCGACATCAACGTCCATATCACCTTCGTCGGGTATTTCTCCCCCATATATCTCGTGTCCTTGCTCTTGCTCCGGGTGCTCCATTCTCTCCCTGCAATATACGCACCGTCTCTCTTCACTGCGTATTATCTGTAAATCTTGTTTCTTGTCTCTTCACTGTTTGTTATCTGTAAACCTTGTTTCCGAGTTGTGTATGGTGTTTTTTAGGGTTTTGCTCAGACAGAATCAATTAAAGGGCGCCGATTGGGATGGTCGGTGATCGACAGGAGGAAAAGGTGAAACTGTCATGTAAGTTTGACTTGGGGGTATTTATTGACAAAAATTGACGATTTGTGTTGGGCTCGGCCGCTCGGGCAAACCCGCAGGAGGAGAGAGCATGACTGTAAATTTTAAATTATGAGTCCTGCCGCTGTATATTTTGAACTGAATTATGGTTAGGATGTATATATATATATATAATAAATTTTATTTTAATTTATCACACACTTTTATTTTTATGTTTATATTATTTTTTTAAATTACTAATAATCTTGTGAGAAAAACTATCAAAATTATGTTTGTTTATAAAAAGAGGTAATTAATATTTTTATAAGTAAAATTGATAATTTTTGAAAAATTCTTCCGTATGGAATAGTAAATATAATATATATTTTTATGTGAGATAATTTATAAAAATATTAATTTTTTCTTATAAAAATAATAGTTTTATAATAAGATTATTCGTTCTGAACTCCATATGTTTGTCAAAGTTGACTGACTCGTGTCAAGTTAAAATTTTTAATAAATACATTATCCTTATAAAAAATTGTGTTTAAGTGAGCTTAAAGGATTTGTAGTGCTGTACAATACTAGTAAGTTAGTACTTGTTTAAGGAGTTGTTTGATAAAAATAAATAAAATGTAGAAAATTTTCCTTAAGTTTGTTTAGGCCCCGCTTTAACATTAAATTCATTTAATTTTAGTCGATATAATTTTATTATTTTATAATTATGAATGAATCACATTTTAAATTAACTTTTAAATAGTTAATAATGTTCTTATATTTGAAATACACGTGATTCTATGTTTAAATTATATTAACTTCGTACATTTAAATTGTTAGTAAAAGTTCATCACTGTTCTAGAACTTGGTTTAGAGGGATGATATATATATATATATATATATATATATATATATATATATATATATATATATATATATATCTCTCTCCCCACTACGTTATCAAACTATATTTTTCTGTAATATTTTCTTATTTATTTTACACGTGTGTCAGGCTACTAATATATAATAAAAATTTAACCAACGTTCATACGAGTAACATTTATCAAATTTCTTTAATAAAAACAATAATTTTCTTATATTTTCACTTTTTACGAGTAACATTTAGTGCAATAATTTTCTTATATTATACGAGTAACATTTAATAAAAAATTTCACTTTTTTTTTCACTTTAAAAATTAATTCCTAAACCTCTCCTCCCAACATCGCTGATTCTTATCGGTGCTTCTAATTATAACCAACTTTTAAAAAGTAGTTTGTTTAAAAAATAAAAATATTTAAATTAATAAGAAGTGAAAAATATTTGGTGCAAATAAAATTTGTTAATCACTTAGTTCAAGTATAAGTTCTTAAAAAATAATATTTTGAGAAGTAATTATGATTAATTAATGAAATTACTAAAATAAATAAGGATAAATTTGTGACGCCCCCAAAATAGGTATACAACACCCATTCTGAGTCGCCAAAATACATGGTATAGAAAGCAAACTACAACTTAATACATATGTCGTGTAGAATACGACAATCTGTTATGAGTTTGAATCTGAAATATTGTCTTACAGACAATATACACACCCAAATAAGTCCTCATTAATTATTCATACATTTATTTCTGTAAGTAGTGAGGATGACTAAAACATCTTCCTAGAACCATCACTCCATACCCGACTCGATCCTGCTATATGTTCTCACCTCACGAGAAAAAAAATGGAACAAAAAGGAAAAGGGTGAGCTCAACTAAATTTAAGTAAAGAATATTATGACTAAGATAATATACAACAAATTATCGTTAGTCTTCAACGGAAAAATCTAATAGAATACAATAGACAAACAAGTTTTAGATCAACAAATGCGTGAAAGGAAGCAATCCATTGAAAGAGTCACGTAGAAAAAATTCTACTTGTCTTACTAAGGTTTAAAAGTCCATCATCAATAGTTTATCCTGTAATAACAATCAATATACATCTTTAATCATCTTTGCACTACTGAAGCCAAAGATATTCATTTATATCACCGGTTTGGTCATGTTCATCTCAACACTTTTCATCTTCGCACTCTCTGGCCAAAGATATTCATTTATATCACCATTTAGGGTGAGGATGATGAAAAATATTTTAAAAAAGCGAATCCGGTGAAACAAAATGACAAGGATTAAGGATTAAGGATTAGTACTTTGTTTTACCCATGTCCAAAAATACTTGAAAATAATCATATTGGTGTAAAATTCAAGAATGATCAAAACATGGATACAATCAAATTTAGTATCCGAATAGATATTTTGGACAAAAAGAAAAAAATTTTATTTTTAAATTGAATAGTCAGTATCACGTGAATAGTGTCGATATCGTGAATAGTCTTAGATATATCGTGAATAGTAACTCAGACACAACAAGTTCCAAATTTGATAAAAAGTTCTCCAATACTTGGCGATAATGATATTGAAGAAAAAAAATATCATTTAAGAAGAAAATAATACCCTTACCTCAAAATAACCGTATCTTCGATTGAATCAAGATATAGTCTTGTGAAACTTCACCAGATAAAGAACACTCAAAGTATACTCACAAGAATACGCCGATAATATAGAGAGAAAGAGAGAAAACTTAGTTTACGGTGTGATTTTCAATTCTAACTTAGCCTCTATTTATAGGAAAATGTTAGAAGCACGAAAGGAGACTAAATTAATAAATTAATATTATTTATAAACCAATTCCTACGCATGCTTTTAAATTTCAATCTTTGAAAATTTCAATGAATTTGTGCATTCAACACCCACCAAAAGTGGGTCCCACCATAATTAATAAAAAAATTATTTTATCTTTAGAAACTTCAATAATTAGTAGAAAATAGCTCGTTTATCGAGAAAAATTAAAACGCGATTTTCCATGGAAATTCCATTCTCTACAACTTTGCGAGAAGAAAATTTTTCCAAATTCCAAACAAAAATTGGATGAAATCCATAAGCAGACGATTTTACGATCTATAATCAATTTTGGTCAAGAATTGTGTCCGCAAACACACAAAACATATGTTAAACATTTAATGCCACAAAATACTCTACCTCCTCATATACTCATATATCCCACAATCATTATAAAAATATCATAGTTAATATATTATTAAAATAATATATTTAAATGTATTATTTTATCGAGAAAAAGATAAAATATTAATTTTCAACAATTGTCACATTAAAATTTTCTCCATCTATATCCAAATAAATATTTTCTTTATCATAATAATCAATAATTAATTATTCAAAATAATATTTACGTAATCACAAGATCTTTGACCAGCCGGTAGTTCAGGAAAGAGGGCTTTCCGATAAAGATTTCTCCTTCTTGGTAGCTTGATTAGGTGACCAAACCTCTCCTTAAGCAGAACTTTCTAGACATTGCCAATAATGTTATCGATAATATTATTCAAATAATATGCATTATTGATTTGATAATGGAAAATCTCGTGTAATGACAATTATTGAAACAATAATAATATAAATATCAATGCAGCAATTATTGAATCAATAAGATAAAATAATGAGCAGTAATTCGTAACAATTATTGAGTAAGTGCCTTCTACGTAAGGATCAATAATTCAACAAAATGCATGCAATCTGGTAATCTTTCTTTAAGAACCACGCAGACATCGTATTTTAACCACCGAGTAACCCAACAAGTTATTAAGCGGTAATAATTTACGTCGTTATTTATAAAACTTAATCTTTGTCGTTTTCCTTCATCCAACCGTTTTTCCGTTATGGGGCCCACCTGATGACTTGGCGTGTAAATGCGGAGATTCCCGACAAAAAGAATATTCCACGACCAAACGAATATTCCCAAACAATAATGAATATTTTATAACCACTTGCTTATTTTGTAAACTTTTCACATTTCACCCATAACCAAAGAATTATATCAAATTAACCCTTATTAATTTAGAATAATGAATAAAGAAAAATTCAATTTTATTTATAATAAGTTGGGGTCTTTACAACCTCCCTCCTTATGAAATTTCGTCCCCGAAATTAACATACGATACACAGTATATCGAAAAGGTGAGGGTACTTTTGCTTTCATCTCCGATTCAACTCCCATGTCATTTCCTCAATTGCATGGTTTCTCCACAAAACCTTAACTTGTGGTATAACCTTCGTGCGTAAGACATGCTCTCTTCCTATCCAAAATCTCAGCAGTATCTCCTCGTATGTTAAATCTTCCGCTATCTCAAATGCTGGTTCTAATCTGATAATGTGGTTCGGGTCTTTCACATATTTCTGAAGCATAGATATGTGGAATACATTGTGAACACGAGACATACTTGGAGGTAGCTTGAGTGCATAGGCTACGTTCCCTATTCGGTCAAGAATCTCAAATGGACCAACAAACCTTGGATTGAGCTTTCCTCTTTCCCAAATCTTGTAACTCCCTTCCATGGAAGCAATACGTAACAATACATGATCTCCATATTAAACTCCACGTCCTTTCTATGAAGATCAAGATAACTATTTTGTCGATCTTGTGAAGTTTGAATCGTTGTCGAATCATTTGGATCTTTTTACGTAGTCATGCGTACTTAATTTCGGTCCCAACAATATTGCTTCTCCCACCTCATCCCAAAGATATCTTGGAAGCGACATTTTAAATCCATACAACGCCTCAAATGGAGCCATGCTTATACTTGCTTAACGATAGCTGTTGTTGTAGGAGAATTCCACCGGTGGTAGGTACTATATCAACTTCCTTTGAAATCTAGGACATGAGTCTTAATAGATCTTGAGGGTTTGAATAATCCTCTCTCGATTGTCCGTCCGGTTTGAGGATGGTATCTTTGAATCAATCAGAACTGCGCTGCCCATAGCTTTCTCGCAAGTAACCCAAAATCTTGAAGTGAATCTGGTCACGATCAAAACTATGGATCTTGGCATGCCATGCAATCGTCACAATCTCATTTCACGACATACTGAGCAAGGCGCTTGAGGAATAAGTCTAAGCGTATCGGTAAAAATGGGCGAGACTTGGTTAATCTATCAACAATAACCCAAATTGCATCTACGCCTTGAGAAACTTTGGGAAGACACAGTAACAAAATCCATAGTAATGTGTTCCCATTTCCATTCCAGGAATCTCAAGTGGTTCTGATGGACCTTTTGGCACTCGATGCTCGCCTTTCTACGTTAACGAGTTAAACATCTTGAGATAAACTCATGATCTCTCTTCGTATTGTTCCACCAAAATGTATGTCGAATATCATGATACATTTTGGTACTTCCGAGATGGATTGCAAGCGGGGTGTTGTGTGCCTCCATCATGATTTTATGCTTCAGTCGAGAATCGTTAGGAGCATGAAAGTCTAGAATTGACTCAAGTATTCCTTCTCATCAATTCTTGCTTAGGAATAGCTCCTTCTTGCACTTTCTTCTTCATACGCATCATTGGTCAAAGTAGCTTGAGCGAACTTTAACTTTATCGATTAAAAGTCGGTTCTACTCGTATATTCGCCATCATCATGTGGGACCACAGAGTCTTTAATTCTATCTTCATCCTTTGTAAATCGTATAAAATGGGCCTTTGCGTTGATAATATTGCTTTTCGTGCTTGCGTATGATCTTCTTTCAATGCGTCACCTACCACGTTCGCTTTTCCGGGATGATATTGAATAGTGTGATCATAATCTTTTAATGCCCTCCGACCAACGTCGGCCGCCGCGATGTTGAGTTCTTTTTGGGTGAAGAAATATTTGAGGCTTTTATGGTCCGTATAAATCTCACTTCTCTCCATCTACAAGTAGTGTCTCCATATCTTCAACTTGAATAACATTGATTGCGCCGATTCTAGATCATGAGTAGGATAATTCCTCTCATATTCTTTGAGTTGTCGTGAGGCATAGGCTATGACTTTCCCATGTTGCATGAGAACACATCCTAACCCCTTTCCAAAAGCATCATTTGTAGATAACAAATCCATCCGAACCGGATGGTATTGTCGAAACAGTCTTAGAAATGAGTCTCCTCTTGAGCTCTTGGAAGCTCTTCTCGCATTCCTCGCTCCATAAGAATTTTACATCCTTCCGAGTCGGTGAGTTAACTGAGATAGCGATTCGAGAAAATCCTTCCACAAATCTCCGATAATAACCAATTTAAGCCCGGAAAGCTGCGTCTTGGTCGCAAACTTCTTTCTCCAACTTTGTATTGCTCCAATCTTCGCCGGGTCAGCAGATACTCCTTGTTTTGACACCACGTGCCCAAGGAATGCTACTTCCTCGAGCGAACTTCGCATTTCTTGACTTGGCATAAAGCTTGTGTTCACGAAGTCTTTGTAGTACCGACGAATGGTGCTCATGATCTTCTGGCTTTTGGAATAGATGAGGATGTCATCAATAAAGACAACAACGAATCGATCCAAATATTCCTTAAATACACGGTTCATCATATCCATGAAAGAAATAGGAGCATTAGTCAATCCAAAAGACATGACCAAGAATTCATAATGCCCGTATCGAGTCCACGAATGCCTTAGTCTTTGGAATATCCTCGGTTTTAATCTTGGTGATGATATCCGAAGCGAAGATCGATCTTTGAAAAGAATTGCGCTCCATATGGCGGGTCGAGCGGGTCATCAATGCGAGGTAGCGGATACTACTATTCTTGATGGTGACATGGTTCAATTCTCGATAGTCAATACAAAGTCGCATACTCCGTCTTTCTTCTTTTACGAATAAAAGCAGGAGCACCCCGAGGAGACGTCTTGGGGCGAATGAAGCAGATGTCTAATAACTCACGTAGTTGGACTTTTAACTCCACGAAGTTCAATAGAGCCATTCGATATGGGGTTTTAGAAATGGGCTTTCATGCGGTTCAAGGTCAATAAAGAATTCAACATCACGTTACGGGGGGGCAGGGAAAAGCTTCTTGGGGAAATACATCGTGGAATTCTTTAACCACAAAATATTATTCAAATCGACTTGTCTTTATTCAAATCCATAACATGGGCTAAGAAAGCTTGACATCCAGTTTTTCAATAAAGCGAATTGCTTTGCTTTGACTTGATATGCGATGGTGATTTTAGTGGTTTAGTGGTTTGAATTAAGTATGACAGGTTGGTTAGGAATATGAAAACTAACAACCTACGAAAGCAATCAATTTTGGCATGATGGTGGTTAACCAATCAATTCCTAAAATCACATCAAAAGCAAGTATCCTTAAAGAGATAAGATCAGCAGGTAATGTGATAGTGCCAACTTGGATCATGCAAGATTTATAAGCGTAGATGTAAAGGTTTCACCCAACGGAGTTTCAACAGATAAATCAAAATCTAATTTCTCCGGTCAAGTTTAAGCGTTGAGCACTGGCGGGAGAGATAAAAGAATGGGTAGAACGGTATCTAGTAAGGTATAAACTTTGCAAAATTCAAGATTAGCTTACCGTGATCACCTCGTTTGGGTTCTCGCGTTTTGTCCGATCACGACAACGCTTCTTCCAGAACCGTGATTTCGACTTATCAGGGATGACCCTTGGAATCACCACTCCTGTTGAACTTGGTTTCGCGATAGTACAATCTCGGCGATGTGGCCTTCCTTTCCCACAGTTGTAACATACCTTGGATTGTTGTGGACAGTTTGAGGTGATATGTCCCTCCTTCCGCATTTGTAACATCTAAGCGGCAGTACGTTCTCCTCCCCAGCATTTGTTGTTGGTCTTTGGTCTTTGCCGTTGATATCTTCCGTCATTGTTGAATCTTCTCTTTACGAAATTTCCACTTGAGTCACCTCTCCTATTATCATGTCCACGATTACCACCGAGTGGTTACCGCTTTGTCCGTATTCTCTCTCCTCATTTGGTTATCATCGTTCGATGACTACCACGATTGTGGTCCCTCGGTTGAGTATACTCACTATCTCGATTCTAATAAGCGAGCTCTGTTGACAACATCCGAATCTGAGAGAAAATTTATGAGAGATAAGGTATTGATGAATCTCGGTTTTAGACCTCTCGAAACATCTGGCGTCATTCGTTCCTCATTCTCCACCAAATGAGGTGCGAAACTGGATAACTCTGTGAACTTTGCCTCGTCTTTGAGACACCGTCGTATGTTGTTATGTTCGAGTCTAATAAACTCTACCTCCTTCATATAGACGAATACTTTACGGAAAGTACTTGTCATTGAGCGATTCTGAAATCTTTCCCAAGACATGTTTAAGTGCATCTGGTTAGTACGCTTCGTGATTCCCACCGATGTCTGCTTCACCACAGAAACATAAAGGTGGCGAATGGAACCTTCGTTCCTCCGTGCCCCAAGACATCGAATATCTTGATAATTTGCTTGACCCACGTTTACGCCTTGATCGGATCCGGCTTTCCATGGAAATCTGGTGGTCCCAACTCCTTAAAGCTAACTTGCTTGTGATGACGAATAGTGCATTGCCATCATTTCCACCCGTATTTTGTACACGAGTCTCCGCATGCGATTTTGCATGAACCGCAAAAAGCTTCTAAACATCCGTGCGTTCATCATTTGCTCGATTGGCGTTGTTCATAGGAGGAACATTGCCCGACTGTTACTTACGTTCTCCTCGTTGGTGAAATGCAAAGGCGTCTCCACGGTCTCATAAACTCCATTGTTAACGTTCTCGTGACCATTCTTAAATCACGCCATAAAACAAGGTTAATTAAACAAATTAACATATCACGTAATATCCTATATTATGATGAGCCAACAAATAAGCTTAGGTAGGACACCTAGCTAGCGAAGGATTTACTCGTCTCTCCCTCCTAGTTACATTCCCGATCTCATGGGAGAGATCATATCCCTAAGCTCGATACCAATTGTGGCGCCCCCAAAATAGGTATCTACAACACCCATTCTCGAGTCGCCAAAATACATGGTATAGAAAGCAAACTACAACTTAATACATATGTATGGTGTAGAATCGACAATACTGTTTGTGAGTTTGAATACAAATATTGTCTTACAGACAATATACACACCCAAATAAGTCCTCATTAATTATTCATACACTATTTTCTACGAAGTAGTGAGACATGGCTAAAACATCTTCCTAGAACCATCACTCCATACCCGACTCGATCTGCTTATGTTACTCACCTCACGAGGAAGAAAAATGGAACAAAAAGGAAAAGGGTGAGTTTTCAGTAGCCAGGTAAAAGAATATTATGACTAAGATAATATACAACAAATTATCGTTAGTCTTCAACGAGGAAAAATCTAATAGAATACAATAGGCAACAAGTTTTAGATCAACAAATGCGTGAGCTTGACAATCCATTAGAAGAGTCGCGTAGAGAAAGAATTCTACTTGTCTTCTAAGGTTTAAAAGTCCATCATCAATAGTTTATCCCTGTAATAACAATCGATATACATCTTTAATCATCTTTGCACCTCTGAGGCCAAAGATATTCATTTATATCACCGGTTGGTCGTGTTCATCTCAACACTGTTCATCTTTGCACTACTGGGCCGAAGATATTCATTTATATCACCATTTAGGGTGAGGATGATGAAAAATATTTTTAAAGAAAGCGAATCCGGTGAAACAAAATGACAAGGATTAAGGATTAAGGATTCGTACTTTGTTTTACCCATGTCCAAAAATACTTGAAAATAATCATATTGGTGTAAAATTCAAGAATGATCAAAACATGGATACAATGAAAGCTAGTATCAGAATAGATATTTTGGACAAAAAGAAAAAAATTTTATTTTTGATTGAATAGTGCAGTATCGTGAATAGTGTCAGTATCGTGAATAGTCTTAAGTATCGTGAATAGTAACCAGACACAACAAGTTCCAAATTTGATAAAAAGTTCTCCAATACTTGGCATAATGATATTGAAGAAAAAAATATCATTTAAGAAGAAAATAATACCCTTACCTCAAAAATAATCTTACGATTTGAATTTCGATTATAGTCTTGTGAAACTTCAAGATAGTATAGCAACACTCAAAGTATACTCACAAGAATACGCTCGATAATATAGAGAGAAGAGAAAACTTAGTTTACGGTGTGATTTTCAATTCTAACTTAGCCTCTATTTATAGGAAAATGTTAGAACGCATGAAGGAGACTAAATTAATAAATTAATATTATTTATAAACTAATTTCTACGCATGCTTTTCAAAATTTTCAATCTGAAAATTTTTGACCCATGTGCATTCAACACCCACCAAAAAGTGGGTCCCACCATAATTAATAAAAAAATTATTTTATCTTCCGAAACTTCAATAATTCGTGAAAATAGCTCGTTTATCAGAAAAATTGAAACGCTAGCGATTTTCCATGGGAAATTCCATTCTCTACAACTTTGCGGAAGAAAATTTTTCCAAATTCCAAACAAAATTGGCCAATGAAATCCATAAGCAGACGATTTTACGATTACTATAATCAATTTTCGGTCGAGAATTGTGTCCGCAAACACACAAAACATATATTAAACATTTAATGCCACAAAATACTCTACCTCCTCATATACTCATATATCCCACAATCATTATAAAAAATATCACAGTTAATATATTATTAAAATAATATATTTAAATGTATTATTTTATCGAAAAAGATAAAATATTAATTTTCAACAATTGTCACATTAAAATTTTCTCCATCTATATCCAAATAAATATTTTCTTTATCATAATAATCAATAATTAATTATTCAAAATAATATTACAGAATCACAAGATCTTGACAACCGGTAGTTCCGGGAAGAGAACTTTCCGATAAAGATTCTCTCTTCTTGGTAGCAATGATTAGGTGACCAAACCTCTCCTTGGATGCAGAACTTTCTAGACATTGCCAATAATGTTATCGATAATATTATTCAAATAATATGCATTATTGATTTGATAATGGAAAATATTGTGTAATAACAATTATTGAAACAATAATAATATAAATATCAATGCGTGCAATTATTGAATCAATAAGATAAAATAATGAGCGATAATTCTGTAACAATTATTGAGTAGTGCCTTCTTACGTAAGGATCAATAATTCAACAATATCGTAAATCTGAGTGTGCTCTTTTATGCGACGCCAGCGTATTCTTGTATTTTAACCACCGAGTAACCCAATGAGTGTTAACGGTAATAATTTACGTCGTTATTTATAAAACTTAATCTTTGTCGTTTTCCTTCATCCAAACCTTTTTTTAGTTATAGGGCCCACCGATGATCTAGCTTGGCAAGTAAATACGGAGATTCAAACAAAAAGAATATTCCACGACAAACGAATATTCCCTAGAAACAATAATGAATATTTTATAACCACTTGCTTTATTTTGTAAACTTTTCACATTTCACCCATAACCAAAGAATTATATCAAATTAACCCTTATTAATTTAGAATAATGAATAAAGAAAAATTGATTTTATTTATAATAAGTTGGGTCTTCTGACCTCCCTCCTTATGAAATTTCGATCCTCGAAATTAACATACGATACACAGTATATCGAAAAGGTGAGGTACTGCTTTCATCTCCGATTCAACTCCCGTATCATTTCCTCGATTGCATGGTTTCTCCACAAAACCTTAACTTGTGGTATAACCTTCGTCGTAAGACATCTTCTTTCTATCCAAAATCTCAGCAAGTATCTCCTCGTATGTTAAATCTTACCGCTATCTCTAAATGCGGTTCTAATGCAATAATGTGGTTCGGGTCTTTCACATATTTACTGAAGCATAGATATGTGGAATACATTGTGAACACGAGACATACTTGGAGTAACGCGAGTCTATAAGCTACGTCCACTATTGGTCAAGAATCTCAAATGGACCAACAAACCTTGGATTGAGCTTTCCTCTTTTCCCAAATCTTGTAACTCCCTTCCATGGAGCAATACGTAACAATACATGATCTCAATATTAAACTCCACGTCCCTTTCTATGAAGATCAAGATAACTATTTTGTCGATCTTGTGAAGTTTGAATCGTTGTCGAATCATTTGGATCTTTTACGTAGTCATGCGTATTTTAATTACGGTCCCAACAATATTGCTTCTCCCACCTCATCCCAAAGATCTTTGGAGAGCGACATTTTAAATCCATACAACGCCTCAAATGGAGCCATGCCTATACTTTTAACGATAAGCTGTTGTTGTAGGAGAATTCCACCGGTGGTAGTACTTATCCCAACTTCCTTTGAAATCTAGGACCTGAGTCTTAATAGATCTTGAGGGTTTGAATAGTCCTCTCGATTGTCCGTCTGGTTTGAGGATGGTATCTTTGAGCCCGAATAAATAAATCCGTGCCCGTAGCTTTCTCGCAAGCTAACCCAAAATCTTGAAGTGAATCTCGGGTCACGATCCGAAACTATGGATCTTGGCATGCCATGCTGATCGTACAATCTCATTCAACATACATCTGAGCAAGGCGTTCGAGGAATAAGTCTCGCGTATCGGTAAAAAAAAATGGGCGGACTTGGTTAATCTATCAACAATAACCCAAATTGCATCTACGCCTTGAGAAACTTTGGGAAGACACATAACAAAATCCATAGTAATGTGTTCCCATTTCCATTCAGGAATCTCAAGTGGTTCTGATGGACCTTTTGGCACTTGATCTCCGCCTTTACACGTTGAATGAGTTAAACATCTTGAGATAAACTCGCAATCTCTCTCTTCGTATTGTTCCACCAAAATGTATGTGAATATCATGATACATTTTGGTACTTCGAGATGGATTGCAAATGGGGTGTTGTGTGCCTCCATCATGATTTTATCTTGGTCGAGAATCGTTAGGAGCGCATGAAGTCTAGAATTGATTTCAAGTATTCCTTCCTCATCAATTCTTGCTTAGGAATAGCTCCTTGCACTTTCTTCTTCATACGCATCATTGGTCAAGTAGCTGAAGCGGCTTTAACTTTATCGATTAAAAGTCGGTTCTACTCGTATATTCGCCATCATCGTGTGGGACCACAGAGTCTTTAATTCTATCTTCATCCTTTGTAAATGTCGTATAAAATGGGCCTGCGTTGACAATATTGCACTCGTCTTTGCATATGATCTTCTACTCAATCGATAAATTACTACACGTTATTTTCGAGGATGATATTGAATAGTGTGATCATAATCTTTAATGAGCTCCACCAACGTCATTTGCAGCATGTTGAGTTCTTTTGGGTGAAGAAATATTTGAGGCTTTTATGGTCCGTATAAATCTCCACTTTCTCTCCATACAAGTAGTGTCTCCATATCTTCAACGCGAATCATTGCGCCGATTCTAGATCATGAGTAGGATAATTCCTCTCATATTCTTTGAGTTGTCGTGAGGCATAGGCTATGACTTTCCCATGTTGCATGAGAACACATCCTAACCCCTTTCCAGAAGCATCGCTGTAGATAACAAATCCATCTGAACCAGATGGTATTGTCAGAACAGGTGCCGAAATGAGTCTCCTCTTGAGCTCTTGGAAGCTCTTCTCGCATTCCTCGCTCCATAAGAATTTTACATCCTTCCGAAGTCGGTGAGTTAAGCAGAGTAGCGATTCGAGAAAATCCTTCCACAAATCTCCGATAATAACCAATTTAAGCCCGAGAAAGCTGCGTCTTGATCACCGACTTGGTTGCTCCCAACTTTGTATTGCTCCAATCTTGGCCGGGTCAGCAGATACTCCTTGTTTTGACACCACGTGCCCGAGGAATGCTACTTCCTCAAGCCCGAACTTCGCATTTCTTGAACTTGGCATAAAGCTTGTGTTCACGAAGTCTTTGTAGTACCAAACGAATGGTGCTCATGATCTTCACGGCTTTTGGAATAGATGAGGATGTCATCAATAAAGACAACAATGAACCGATCCAAATATTCCTTAAATACACGGTTCATCATATCCATGAAAGCGGCGGGAGCATTAGTCAATCAAAAGACATGACCAAGAATTCATAATGCCCGTATCGAGTCACGAATGCCGTCTTTGGAATATCCTCGGTTTTAATCTTCAATTTGATGATATCCGAGCGAAGATCGATCTTTGAAAAGAATTGCGCTCGCTTATGGCGGTCGAGCAGGTCATCAATGCGAGGTGGCGGATACTCTATTCTTGATGGTGACATGGTTCGATTCTCGATAGTAATACAAAGTCGCATACTCCCCGCTCTTTCTTCTTACTGAATAAAAGCAGGAGCACCCCGAGGAGGCGTCTTGGGGCCGAATGAAACCGATGTCTAATAACTCCAGTAGTTGGACTTTTAACTCACGAAGTTCAATAGGAGCCATTCGATATGGGGTTTTAGAAATGGGCTTTGTGCGGTTCAAGGTCGATAAAGAATTCAACATCACGTTCGGGGTAGGCCAGGGAAGCTCTTCAGAAATACATCGGGGAATTCTTTAACCACAAAATATTATTCAAATCGACTTGTCTTTATTCAAATCCATAACATGGGCTAAGAAAGCTTGACATCCGCTTTTTCAATAAGCGAATTGCTTTGTGGCTTGATATGACGATGATCGATTTTAGTGGTTTAGTGGTTTGAATTCGTATGCATGAGTTGGTTAGGAATATGAAAACTAACAACCTTACGAAAAGCAATCAATTTTGGCATGATGAGTGGTTAACCAATCAATTCCTAAAATCACATCAAAAGCAAGTATCCTTAAAGAGATAAGATCAGCGGGTAATGTGATAGTGCTAACTTGGATCATGCAAGATTTATAAAGCGTAGATGTAACGAAGGTTTCACCCAACGGAGTTTCAACAGATAAATCAAAATCTAATTTCTCGGTCAAGTTTAAGCGTTGAGCACAAGCGCGGGAGAGATAAAAGAATGGGTAGAACCGGTATCTAGTAAGGTATAAACTTCGCAAGAATTCAAGATTAGCTTACCCGTGATCACCTCGTTTGGGTTCCTCACGTTTTGTCCGATCACGACAAACGCTTCTTCCGAACCATTGATTTCGACTTATCCGGGATGACCCTTGGAATCACCACTCTGCTTGAACTTGGTTTCGCGATAGTACAATCTCGAGCGATGTGGCCTTCCTTTCCACGGTTGTAACATACCTTGGATTGTTGTGGGATGGTTTGGTGATATGTCCCTCCTTCCCGCATTTGTAACATCTAAGCTGGCGATTCGTTCTCCTCCCCACAGCATTTGTTGTTGGTCTTTGGTCTTTGTAGTTGATATCTTCCCGTCATTGTTGAATCTTCTCTTTCTGAAATTTCCACTTGAGTCACCTCTCCTATTATCATGTCCACGATTACCACACGAGTGGTTACCGCTTTGTCAAGTATTCTTTCCTCCTCATTGGTTATCATCGTTTGATGACTACACGATTGTGGTCCCTCGGTTGAGTATACTCACTATCTCGATTCTAATAATCGAGCTCTGTTGACAACATCCGAATGAGAGAAAATTTATGAGAGATAAGGTATTGACGAATCTACGGTTTTAGACCTCTCGAAACATGTCACGCGTCATTCGTTCCTCATTCTCCACCAAATGAGGTGCTGAACACGGATAACTCTCGTGAACTTTGCCTCGTCTTTGAGACACCGTCATGTTGTTACATTCGAGTCTAATAAACTCTACCTCCTTCATATGACGAATACTTTACGGAAAGTACTTGTCATTGAAGCGATTCTGAAATCTTTCCCAAGAGCATGTTAAGTGCATCTGGTGGAGTGCGCTTCATGATTCCCACCGATGTCTGCTTCACCACTTAAACATAAAGGTGGCGAATGGAACCTTCTGTTCCTCCGCACCCCAAGACATCGAATATCTTGATAATTTGCTTGACCCGTTTACGCCTTGATCGGATCCGAACTTTCCATGGAAATCTGGTGGTCCCAACTCCTTAAAGCGCTTGCGTTGTGATGAATGATGCATTGCCATCATTTCCACCCGTATTTTGTACACGAGTCTCCGCATGCGATTTTGCATGAAGCGCAAAAAGCTTCTAAACATCCCGTCGTTCATCATTTGCTCGATGGCGTTGTTCATGGGAGGAACATTGCCACTTTGTTACGCTTCTCCTCGTTGGTGATTCAAAGGCGTCTCCACGGTCTCATAAACTCCATTGTTAACGTTCTCGTGACCATTCTTAACATCGCCATAAAACAAGGGTTAATTAAACAAATTAACATATCACATAATATCTATATTATGACCGACCAACAAATAAGCTTAGGTAGGACACACTAGCGAAGGATTTACTCGTCTCTCCCTCCTAGTTCTATTCCCGATCTCGCTTGGAGATCATATCCCTAAGCTCGATATTAATTGTGGCGCCCCCAAAATAGGTATACTGACACCCATTACGAGTCGCCAAAATACATGGTATAGAAAGCAAACTACAACTTAATACATATGTCGTGTAGAATACGACAATACAACCTATGAGTTTGAATACAAATATTGTCTTTCAGACAATATACACACCCAAATAAGTCCTCATTAATTATTCATACACTATTTTACGAAGTAGTGAGGATAATTTAAAACATCTTCCTAGAACCATCACTCCATACCCCGACTCGATCCTGCTTTATGTTCTCACCTCACGAGAAGAAAAATGGAACAAAAAGGAAAAGGGTGAGCTCAACTAGCCCGATAAAAGAATATTATGACTAAGATAATATACAACAAATTATCGTTAGTCTTCAACGGGAAAAATCTAATAGAATACAATGACAACAAGTTTTAGATCAACAATGCAATGAGCTTGAGAATCCATTAGAAGAGTCACGTAGAGAAAGAATTCTACTTGTCTTCTAAGGTTTAAAAGTCCATCATCGATAGTTTATCCCTGTAATAACAATCAATATACATCTTTAATCATCTTTGCTACTTCTGCCAAAGATATTCATTTCATATCACCCGGTTGGTCATGTTCATCTCAACACTGTTCATCTTTGCACCTTTCTGGGCCAAAGATATTCATTTATATCACCATTTAGGGAATGAGGATGATGAAAATATTTTTAAAAAGCGAATCCGGTGAAACAAAATGACAAGGATTAAGGATTAAGGATTCGTACTTTGTTTTACCCATGTCCAAAAATACTTGAAAATAATCATATTGGTGTAAAATTCAAGAATGATCAAAACATGGATACAATCAAAGCTAGTATCCGAATAGATATTTTGGACAAAAAGAAAAAAATTTTATTTTTTAAATTGAATAGTCTTAGTATCGTGAATAATTGTCGTATCGTGAATAAAGGCAGATATCGTGAATAGTAACCCAGGCACAACAAGTTCCAAATTTGATAAAAAGTTCTCCAATACTTGGCGTAATGATATTGAAGAAAAAAAATATCATTTAAGAAGAAAATAATACCCTTACCTCAAAATAACCGTCTTCATTTGAATTTCGATTATAGTCTTGTGAAACTTCATAGTATAGCAACACTCAAAGTATACTCACAAGAATACGCTCGATAATATAGAGAGAGAAAAAGAGAAAACTTAGTTTCGGTGTGATTTTCAATTCTAACTTAGCCTCTATTTATAGGAAAATGTTAAGCCAAAAGGAACTAAATTAATAAATTAATATTATTTATAAACCAATTCCTACGCATGCTTTCAGCCCTCAATGCTGAAAATTTCAGCGACCCATGTGCATTCAACACCCACCAAAAAGTGGGTCCCACCATAATTAATAAAAAAAATTATTTTATCTTCCGAAACTTCAATAATTCGTAGAAAATAGCTCGTTTATCGAAAAATTGAAACTCATGAATTTCCATGGGAAATTCCATTCTCTACAACTTTGCAGAAGAAAATTTTTCCAAATTCCAAACAAAATTGATCGAAATCCATAAGCAGACGATTTTACGATTCTATAATCAATTTTGGTCGAGAATTGTGTCCCACCGACACACAAAACATATGTTAAACATTTAATGCCACAAAATACTCTACCTCCTCATATACTCATATATCCCACAATCATTATAAAAATATCACCAGTTAATATATTATTAAAATAATATATTTAAATGTATTATTTTATCGAGAAAAAGATAAAATATTAATTTTCAACAATTGTCACATTAAAAATTTTCTCCATCTATATCCAAATAAATATTTTCTTTATCATAATAATCAATAATTAATTATTCAAAAATAATATTACGTAATCACTGAGATCGACAATGGTAGTTCTCCTCAGAAAGAGGGCTTTCAATAAAGATTTCTCCTTCTTGGCTTGATTAGGTGACCAAACCTCTCCTTAGACATAACTTTCTAGACATTGCCAATAATGTTATCGATAATATTATTCAAATAATATGCATTATTGATTTGATAATGGAAAATCTTGTGTAATGACAATTATTGAAACAATAATAATATAAATATCGATCAAGAATTATTGAATCAATAAGATAAAATAATGAGCGATAATTATTGTAACAATTATTGAGTAGTGCCTTCTTACGTAAGGATCAATAATTCAACAATATTGCAATACTGGTGCTTCTTTGCAACCACAGCGTATCAGTATTTTAACCACCGAGTAACCCAACAAAGTGTTAGCGGTAATAATTTACGTCGTTATTTATAAAACTTAATCTTTATCGTTTTCCTTCATCCAACCGTTTTTCCGTTATGGGGCCCACTGATATTTGCTAGGCCGTAAATGCGGAGATTCAAAACAAAAAGAATATTCCACGACCAAACGAATATTCTAACAATAATAATGAATATTTTATAACCACTTTGCTTATTTTGTAAACTTTTCACATTTCACCCATAACCAAAGAATTATATCAAATTAACCCTTATTAATTTAGAATAATGAATAAAGAAAAATTCAATTTTATTTATAATAAGTTGGGGTCTTATAAAGATATCATCACCCATTCGAGTAAAATCGATAACATGGTACAAAAACAACTACAACTTTATTAATACAACATATAAACTGTAAGTTTAAATACAAATATTATCATCTAGACAATATTCACACCCAAATAAATTCTCATATAATTATTGGTATATTATTTTACAAAAATGGTGAAGACTACTAAAATAATTTTTTAGAACCTTCATTCCATACATTCTCGCCTCCTGGGAAGAAAAATAGAACAAAAAGAAAAAGGGTGAGCTTAACTAGCCCAGTAAAAAATATTATGACTAAGATAACATAGAACAAATTATCGTTAGTCTTCAACAGGAAAAAAATCTGATAAAATACAATAGACAACAAGTTTCAGATCAATATTCGCAGCGAAAATAATAATTCATAGATGAGTTATGTAAAGTATGAAATCTACTATTATCTATGAATTTAAAAGTTCATCATCAATATTTTATCCCTGTAACATCAATCAATATTCATCTTGAATCAAATATTCATCTTTGCACTACAGGCCAAAGATATTCATCAGTCGGTCATGTTCATCTCAACACCTGTACATCTTTGCACTACAGGCCAAAGATATTCATCAAAAATTCATTTATCTTTGCACTACAAGCCAAAGATATTCAGTAATACCATCATTTAGGACTGAGGATGATGAAAAATATTTTAAAGAAAATAAATCCAGTAAAACAAAAGAGCAAATATTAAGGATTCGTACTTTAAACAGTCCAAATTCCATTATCTACAACTTTACAGAATAAAGTTTTTCCAAATTCCAAACAGAAATTGACCAAAATTCACAAATAGACGATTTTACAGGTTATAATCAAATTTCAGTCAAGAAATGGAGTCCACAAACATGTTTAACATGTTTTAAATATTTTTAGTAACAAAAATACTCCTCTTCCTCACATACTCATATATCCCACATTCATTGTAAAAATATCATCATTAGTATATTATTAAAATATAATAATATATTTAAATGAATTATTTATTAGAAAATATAAAATATCAATTTTTCAACAATTGTCACTTTAAAATTTTCTCCATCTATATCCACATAAAATGAATATTTTCCTTATCATATAAATTAATAATTAATTATTCACAAATAATATTACAGAATCACAATACTGGCAAACTGAACTGCCCCAAAAAGAGGGACTTTAAGCGCGATTAGGTGACTAAACCTCTCTCTAGATGCGAACTTTCTAGACATTGTCAATAATGTTATCTAATAATATTATTTAAATAATATGAATTATTGATCTGATAATAAAAATACTGTGTAGTGATAATTATTGAAACAATAATAATATAAAATATCAATGTAGCAATTATTGAATCAATAAAATAAAATATTGAACAGTAACTACTGTAACAATTATTGAGTAATGTCTTACTACGCATGCGAATAAATAATTGATGCAATACCGTGTCTTCTTGTGTTTTAACCTTTGGGTATTCCAACAAGTATAACTTCTGTAATAACTCACGCAGTTATTTATAAACAACTTATCTTGTCGTTTTCTTCATCCAATCGCTTTCGTTATGGGCCCACATAAAAGCTGCTGGCGTCGTCATTACGAATATTTTAAACAATAAGAATATTCCACGACAAAACGAATATTCTCCGATAAAAATGAATATTTTATAACCACTTGCATATTTGAAATATTTGTGCATTTTACCCATAACTAACCACATTAATCAAATCAACCCTTACTTATTTTAAAATAATAAATAGAGGTAATTTAATTTTATTTATAATAAGTTGGGGTCTTACAAGATTAGTAAAATATTTGGTTAAATTTAATAATTATATTTGACAAATAATTAGAAGTTGATTATTTTCATAAAAAAATGACTATAACTAGTTTCAAAATCATTTTTCAAATAGGTTTTGTTTCTTAAAATTAATTATAAACATATTTGACACTGAATTTTAAATTTGAGAAGAAAAAAAAAAGAGTGAAATAAATTTAGAAATGAGAATACAAATCTCTTATTTATGAATTTTTAGAGAAGATAAAAGAAAGAAAATTGAAAAGATTTATAATTTTATTTTACTAAATAGTTAGGATATGTTTGTTTGTAAAGATTAAGAATATAACTATTAATCTCAAATGTCTTATTTGTTCACAAATTAGATTTCGAACTATTTGATTAGCACTACATGGCTGAATGAATGAATTATTTAGTGTCATTTTTTTAGTTTAAATGAAGTATTTTTTTTACAATATTAATTATTATATTAAGTAATATTAAATAAATTTATAATAATTTTGAATTTTTTATAGGGGTAAAATAATAAGAATCTTTATTCAGATATTTCAAATATATCAATTATAAACAACTTTTTTTATTTACTATTCAATTTTATTCAACTCATTCAAATTAAGAACCATTTTATTCAAACAAGATTATAGAATTACTTAATAATCTTGAGATTTTATTTATAATATCGGAATTATAATCTTAAAATTAATAATCTTGAATTATAATCATTGCAAACAAATATAAACATAAACATAGTCTCACGACTATATACTAAAATAACAAAAACTATCATTATAATAATTTTTAAAATGTAATATGATAAAAATCTATCTAACAAAATATAATTATAAGTTTATAATAAAACATAATATGATAAAAATAATTAATAAAATAATAATATACTACATTAAATTAAAATTTCTTCAAAAAGTCAAAAAATTTCCTTTTCTTCGCTTTATTTTCTCACGAAAATTTTAAATTCCCTTCGTTTTTCGTCTCTCCAAACTTCCAAACACAGCGGTGCGATGCCAAACCCTTCTAAGCTAGAACCGCCCTGGCATGAACTTTCAGTTTTGAGAGCAGAAAGCTTATTGTAATTAGGTTTTAATTAAATGGATTCCAATCCACAAATAGGCGACTCCGCAAGTAGTCCATCATCGTAAGCTATCCTCTTTTCATTTTAAATTCCTTATGTTTGATTTTTTTGGTTGGTTTCCTATTTTCCCTTACATGTTGGCCGGAATCAAAGAAATTGATATTCCAAATTCTCTTCAATACGAACGATTTCAGGCCGAAGAAAATATATAAGGATCCAGATGATGGGCGCCAACGATTCTTGTTTGAACTGGAATTCGTGCAGTGTCTTGCTAATCCCACTTACATCCACCGTATGTTTCGACATCAGTATATTTGTTTTTTTCTTGTAAGTAAAAATTGCATCGAGTACAATGTACATGTATTCTAATTTATGTGTATTTATGTACCAATCTATCTGTTTAGGAAAGTTTAGGGCCCTTAGACTCTATACCCAAACCAAACTATATGGGTAAATGGTAATGTATTATTCGAAGAGAGTTCTCTTTCTGGGTGTCCTAAAATAGGATTCCACTTTCAAGATCAATGCACCAATCTCTTCATGTTTAAGTAAGTTTTAATATATTTTAAAATCGAACTTTCCATAAAACCCTTCTTTTATTATAATAAAGGAGTAACATGGAGCAACTACCTTCCGGTGTGTGGTCAATGTGTACCCACTAAATCAGCATATGCACGCAATATCCTTTGTACCATGCACTGATGCACATCAGGTAAGTCGTTAAACAAAACAAATTATGTTTTGGTTACTCCAAAGGAGTTCACTGCCTCCATATTATTTTGAATCCGTGACACGCACGCTAGGATGCACTTATCAAAAGGCCCATTGTCACTTGAGCATTTACTTTCAAAATGACTCTCATTTTGGATGGTATATAATATTGATATAATGTTAGCTTCAAGAGTTTTATTTGGTGGATAGAAGCTTAGATCTTGGAAGGCTAAGGTTAAGGGAAAGCAGTTTTATGCAGTCAATATTATACTGCAAGTGTTGATATTTTCATTGATATATATTTTCAAAATTTTGACTGATACCTAGGCGATCCTTGTCACTATATATGTTGAACTTAGAATTAGAGCAATACAGAGATAACTAAGGATGCTCATAAAATATATACTCGTCATTTGTCAAAGAGAGACCTGTGCCTCCGTAAAATAGCATCTCAGACCGTCCCGAATCGTTCCGGTTTTGGTACCGATACCGGTAACAAATATCCAGTATCCTGGACTGGTTGGATTTTGGTATTTACATATCTTGTACCCTCTTTCCAATTCACAAATATCCGGCCAACTGAAGAGATTTTAACCAACTTTAGTGTACTTTTTTCTAATAAGTGGTACCCCAACCCCGAGCAATCTTAGGTATTGGTGAGCTCCGAACAACACTTTTTTATTATTACAACTTCGCCTTTTTAGTGTCATATGCGAAGCTTTATATTCATAAACAGTATTGACATAATAGTAGGACTCTCTTCCCCAGATGAAGGGGAGTGTAAATTAATGCACATATCAGTTAAAAGTGATTAAGTCATCTATGGGGTGGCAAGCTGACAGCGTTATCTATCATTATAGCATCTTTGCCAGAACTAATTTTCTGAGCTTAACTAAAGAGCCTTACAAATCTCAGCATGCCATTTTATGATGTTTAAATATTTTGTGCAGATGACAGCTTTACTTTCTGATTTTGATCGGCGGTTCCAGTTTCCTTCTTTTGTCCAGGATTGTGCATAGAGAACTAATACCAAAAATTTAGTAACAGAAAGTTATCTTGAAACATGAGATTCCAAATCGGAAACAACAGAAATCTTCTTTAGTATTAGTGTATTACGCATAGACACAAGGGTATATATATCGTCAAAATGGTCACCTTATTCTTTTTTACGTTATTCAACTGATATCGTGTTCTACTCCTGTTCAAGAGAGAATTTTCCGGTTAAGTGGGAGGGATGATTGACGTACTTGGGTTTTGAATATAAAATATGGGTTTTCCATATATTTACAAAGATGCAATTAGTTAAATCAAAACTTGTTGTTTTGGATGAATCTCTACATAACTTACTATGTGTCAATTAGATGTTCTTTTCCCCATACATTTTATTGCTAAATGGGATATGCAATTATCTGATTGCAGATTTGGCTCAAAACCGTTATTTTGAAGATGAAGCTTTCATTGGCTACTTGAAATACCTTCAGTATTGGCAACGACCAGAGTACTTAAAGTTTATAACGTGAGCTTATTATTTCTTTAGGTCTTGACTACTTATTGTTTTACTTTTGTTAATTGAGTTGAGGCCATAGCTGCATATAAATCTCTACCTACTATTTATCCATGTTTTACTTTTGGGCCAGTTGGTAAGACTAATAGCCTGGTCATACTTCATATATAATTTCTCTGTTTTGGTATGATCAGGTATCCACATAGTCTCTTCTTTCTTGAACTTCTCCAAAATGCAAATTTTCGTAATGCAATGGCTCATCCTGGCAACAAGGTACTTGTAAAGATATCCTTTTCTTTTTTCATTAGGGTTTCTGAATTCTTTCCTATCCAATATCCGTAAGACTTTGACAACATTACATTGTTTAACGCACTCTTGTTTCTATTGAGTAAGAGACTAGTCATCTCTTTGATTTCTTAAACTCAGCACTCAAACATTGATGTGGACCATTTTTCTTGGTGTTTTTACATGATTCTACAAAAATCCAAATCTACCTTTCAAGTTTCAATGTGTGTATGTTTTCTTTCTTCTTATTTTTTTCGATTTCTTCTTGATGTCTTCCCTCGAGTGTTGGTGTCTTCCTTGTAACCCTGGAAAATTGCGGTAATGTACAGACCAATGGATTCGGTTATAGACATCTCCAAATTTTCTCCTTCGCTGATACCATGGCATATTGATGTTGATTGCCATGCTTTTCCTTTTAAATTTTCTCCTTAGCTGATACCATTGTCATGGCATATTGATGCTCAGTTGCTCACACATGCTTTTCCTTTCAAGTGTTATTTTTCTGGATGTTAATCTATTCAACAATATTATGCACTCATTTTTATTAAATTGGCCTGGTAAAATGTTTCATAAGAGACCTTCTCAGGATGATCTAATTTATTAAGATATCATAATCTGGATCTTAATTCTCATGTTTATCAAACACAATCTGCTTTGGCCTCTTTATTCATCCTTCTGAATTTTTAGGAATGGGAACAGTTTTATTTTTGGAAGAACTATAGGAACAATCGGCTGAAGCATATTTTACCAAGACCCCTTCCTGAACCTGTTGCCGCACCCCAAGCAGCTGCTCCACCTCCAGCACCTGTTCCTTTAATGGTTAATACTATTGCTGCTACTTCTTCTCCAGTTCCTACTTCTGCTGCAGGATCATTACCTTCTCCTATGCAATATGCCATTCCACCAGGAAAGGCTCTTGCAAAGAATAATCCCAGGAACAGTGGGGTTGATCGAAGAAAGAGAAAGTACATTTTCTATCTTCTTCCTTGTTTACCTTTTCCCTTTTCCCTTTTCCCTTTTCCTTTTCTTTTGGTAGTTGATCAATTCTTGACTGAATGACTTGATGTACAATTTATAATATTTAAAAACCAAATCCTTTTAGAATTTACATATAAGACGAGCATAACAACTCTATGACGCATCATTTTGACTTCTACAGGAAAGATGGATGATTTACTTTTCATCTATAGCATACCTTTATGACGGAGGACATACACTACAGAAGGTAATATCTTCCTTCTATTGCAGTTAGCTTATGAGCCTATGAGGTTACCTTGGGAGAATGTGCAAGTTATGCATCCATCGTGTCTTTTGTTACTTTTGCTATCCATTGTTATTTGATTGTTTCTCTTACCTTTGTACTCTTGCCAACATGAAAGGGAATGTGGCTGTTGTAGGCAGTGGAGCACAGTGTAGGTTGATTTATTTATGTTTGTATAATAGGTATGCCCCCTTGGTCTCTTTAAGGGATTCCTAGTTTTCTTTCTAAAAAATCTAACTCACTAAGGAGAACAAATTTGTATCGGTAATTATTAAATCCACAACACTTATTGTTATTTCCACAACAAAAGTGTCGTTGTAGATGTATAGCGACGGTGAAAATCGTCGCTATAGGATATATAACGACATTTTTGTTGTGGAAATAACAATTTCCGTTTGTATATGCAATGAACAAGAATGTAGGGTGTCATTCTATGGAGCTGTCTGTCCTTGGATTGTTGAAGTATGAAAATGCATAATGACCTGAGTAGTGAAGGATAGAGGAAGAGAGAATAAGGTATTTAATAACTTTTTTCCCTACTTCACCTATATTCGACTTTATGTATAATAGGTTCCAATGAATTACAAAAAAGAAAAAAAAATTATTTCGTACGCAACTTAATCCTGATGTCCAACTTGCTGCCAATCAAACAAAGGAAAATAACTAGACTTTTCTTCTCTTTTTAGTTTAATCTATTTCACTCTTTTATTCTCTTTTCTTGCATTCTTGTCTGTTTTTATTTTTATTATTATTAATTTTTATATTTTTCCCTTGGTTTCGTCTTTTTTGTTTACTAACATTCTTTCATCTCCCTTGCTTTGTAGGTCGGAAACTGTCTAGTCAACGACTTTCATTTAATTGTGTTTGCATGGAGTTAACTTTTACAGGCAGCTTTCAGTGAATCAACCCAAGTGTGATTTGGTTTTATTTTCAAGGATTTTACTCTGATGACTTGTATACAATATATATATATATACACTAGTAATTATCGTCTTAAAGACAATAATGAAAAATCTCTCTCTTCTTCGATTCAACAATTCACTTTTATTTCTCTCCGCCTTCTCTCTCGCCACCCTTTTTTCGTTGCGAATCAATTAGAATGAATCTGAATTGTTTTTGTTTTTTTTATTCAAATTCAAATTGGATTTTATGTTATTAATTTAAATATATACTCGCAAGAATTATCTATTGTATAAAAATTGTAGTGTCCGAGTGTAGGCTCAAAATTTACTATCATTTACTCGATTAAAAGTTAAAACCTTGTTAATTTTATAGTGATTTGTAAATTATTTTTGAGTAGTTCTACGGGGACAGCGGTTGAATTTTTATTTATTTAATTTTTTTTTTGTGATTCTCAAAAAATGTATAATATTTATTTCAATTAAATTTTTTACAGAATACAGTATTTTTAAGTGTAATTTGAATACATATATAATACAGTGTTGAACAGTCACAAAAATAAAAAATCAAAACCTGTCCGCCAAGACATTTCCATTATTTTAATATAAAGTTTGTTAGATTAAGAGAAAATAGTGTTGTTTGTAGAAACTAGTAGTTCTAGTGATCAACTACTAATGCTTTATAAGTGTAAAGATGATTCGAATTTAAGCAAACAGTATGATCTCCTCATCTAACTTACAGCACGAAAGATAATACTAATTCATTAGGTAACATTATCTTTGTACATTATTATTTTTGGGACGGATAAAAACGTAGTCTTTGTTTGATCATCGTGTATAAAAAAGATTCAATTCAAGCAAATAAATTATTTTTATTATTATTATTATTATTATTATTATTATTATTCTATTTTCATATTTTTATTCTTTAAACCGACAATCCATTGTTGGTAGGGATAATAATATGGTGGGGCCCACCTGGAAGTTTTAAGTTGCATAAACCCGACTGACTGGTGGTGTTTAGTTGCACGTTAATACTCTATCTGCATTGCATTTTAACCTCACATATACAACATATTTATATTGAAAGATCTTGTGATATTTATAATTTAAATAAAATTTATTTATTCTAATTTTAAATATTAAAATATATTAAGAAATGAATTGTTAGGAGGGAGAATGAGGATGGATTTACATTTAATTGATGGTAACTTGAAAAGGATAAGTTTGTCAATAGGAGTGGTCATCTTGCTCAGCTCTCTTCCTCTCCTGCCTCAGCCTCTGTTTAATTTCTCTCAGAGATAATTAATTCAAAAAAAATTTCATTTATTATATTTGTAACTATTAAGCGGGCATTTTATTTTATGTTTATTTTTAAAAGTAATAAATTTGTTAATTTTGTTACTTGTTAAAAATTATAAATTGTTAGTTTAGTAATAATTACTTGATAGGAAAATGAAAATGAACAATTTTAAAATCGAATTTGTTATTTTATATTATTGTTAGTAGAAAATGACTTTATTTTTATGAAATATAAAAATTATAAATATGACATTTTTCTTGTAATAGACTGAGTATGATCTAATAATTCAACATCAACGATGTCTTTTATTTTAAATTAGATTGTGACATGGGTTAAAATATTATAATATTATTTAATATCGTACTAATTTTATATAAAATATAAGATTTTTATTGTCTTTTTAATAATTAATATAAGCTACAAAGATATATTAGAAGTATATAAAAATCTATAAAAATCTTAAAAGTCTAAAAAATCATGTCACTTATTTTATAGTCTTTAATAATAATAATTTTAATTTTTTAAAAAAATCATTAAAATTTATAAACTCTACAAAAACCTCACTTAAAAAAAATATTTAAATTTTTTTATTAAATACACCTCTTTTAATATTAAAAAGATGAAATGTAACAAGCAGAACTGCAGAAGGACTTGTTCCTTGAATTTAATAATTACGGATCGTCATATATAATAAAAATATTTAATATTTTATTTTATAATCCTTTTCATTCATTACACTGTTTGTCCATTGACCGCTTTCTCAAACAAAATTTCTCTCTCTTCTGCCATAAAGTAACAGAAACACATGATAGCACTGCAGATGCAGAGATCTCTCTCTCTCTACAATGCCATCTCTCTCTGAACCCCCCTACTTCTCATCTGCCCCGTCTCCGCTCGAGGCCGCCGCCTCGGAGACCCGTCTTCGGGAAGCTGAGGATCGGTTGAGGGAGGCCGTAGAGGAACTGGAGCTCCGGCAGCGGCGCACACGGCATCGTCACCCGCCCTGCGATCACGCTGTCGATTCATGCATTGCCAACGCCATCGGAAACCTCTGCCAGAGCTTCCTACTCTCTTACGGTGTTCGCGTTGGTATAGGAATTTTGCTCCGCGCCTTCAAGCTAGCACGCGGGCAGTCCTATTCGTCTCTTCTCGATCTCAAGGTTCCAATTTAAAATTTTTCAGCTTTTAGAAATTATTTGGCAATTTTTTGTTATATTATTATATGCATTTGAGTTAGGGCTATATGTACGACTCAGTGAATTGTGAATTGCATTTAGGTTGAGCTGTCTTTAACTGATTGTGATTTATATTATTGGTTTTTTTTTTGTCTATAAATTGGTAGGGGTTTGTAATCTTGTGCACGAGTGTCATTTTCAAATTATGTAACTACTGAAAATTTCATGTGCATTGAAGTGAATTATTGAATTCTAATCGCAGCAACTTGTCTCTGAGAAAGATCTTATAGTAAGAGAGGAGGCATGTCGAATTGGTTTACTCTTTGGTGGATTTACTGGGTCCTATCACGCTCTTAGGTGTTTGCTGAGAAAGTTAAGAAAGAAAGAGACGCCATTAAATGTGTAAGTTTGCTGTGTAGAAATGGTTTCTGTTATATATTTCAGTTTGGCTTGTGATATGCTTTTCTTTTATCTCTTTTCTCTTTATATTTCCTCCTCTTGCTATGTTGATAATATGGAATTGTTAAGAGCTTTGATGCATGATGTATCCTACTGCATATATATGACTTTGCTAAAGGGATGATGGATCAGAATCTTAGCAGGGTCAGTTGCAGGTTTGTCTATTCTTGCTTTAGATGATTCCAACAGGAGGCGTACACTTGCTTTATATCTTTTGGCTAGACTAGGCCAGGTACATGAATTAAATTGGTATTATTAGTTATCTTACCTGCTGAGTGAAATAGTGGGAATAATTGTTTCACCATGCCTATATGACCAGTGTGCTTATAATTCCGAAAAGTTCAAGAAAAAGTTTCACCTTTGGAGAAGCCATTTGAGACATGGAGATTCGTTACTCTTCTCTTTAGCCTGTGCACAGGTAATAGCACATGCGCTTATTTCATCATAGGAGCAAGTTACCCAAATTTATCATTATACTTAATGACATTTTACAGGTTATGTATGCCTTCGTAATGCGCCCTGAGAGCTTACCTAAATCATATCGAGATTTTATTCAGAAGACTGGGCCAGTTGCAGCGCCTATATATAAGGCTGTGAGGGATTGCTGCAGAGGTTCCCCAGTAGATATTGCCTCACTATCCTTTTACTTATCTAATATAAGGGTCTCAACCTCAGTAAAGTTGGAAGAATTTCCTTCAATTATACCCTGCTCCATGATTCACCCCGACACAAACTCATGCTTAGCCCATAATGTTTATGCCACATCAGCTACTTTCAGGAAAACTTTTCCGTTGTACTTCTCTCTGACTTTTGTACCATTCGTAGTTTTGCGCCTCCAAAAGGTAGACATTTCACTGAAGTTGGCTTTTTTATTTTGTACTTTATTTATGTCATGGTTTTGTAAAGTTGGGGATATGAAGTTAACCATTCATATTTACCCTGATCTTCCCTTATTCAGATTTGTAAATTAGTTCAAGAAAAAATGGGACATCATAAGCTTCTTATTTACAATGTTAAGTTGTCATATTATGGTTTACTTATGCAACTTGTAGTTTGCTTCATTTCTTGACGTGTCAACTATAATCAGAGAGAATTTTTTTGTTCTTTAACTAATTTAGTATATTTTCATCACATTTAGTTCATGGGTTCTCCCCTTCAAACCTGCTGGCATGCAGTTACAGGAGCTGTTCGCTCAACAAGTTTCTTATCTGCTTTTGTTGGAGCCTTTCAGGTAGCTGGTTTGGTTTGTATTGTATATACTTTATTCTTGCTAGGATGAGCACAACTGTTTTAATATATTTCGCTTTGATGATCCAGGGAGTAATATGTTTGCATAGAAAGGTGGCATCAAAGGATCACAAGCTTGTATATTGGGTTGCAGGCGGAATAGCTGCCCTCTCTGTACTATTGGAGAAGAAAGCTAGACGTGGAGAACTTGCCTTGTATGTTCTTCCACGAGCCGTAGATTCTTGGTGGTATATATTAGTGAATCGGCATCTGCTTCCTGATATTAAGAATGCTGAGGTATTGGCTTTTACCATTTTACGTATCTGTCTAGGACTAGACTTTGCTTCTTACGTGGAAATGCTATTGGGAAAGCCTCCAACAGTGTCATGCTTTGTAAGCCAGACGTTTAGTTATTAACCAATATAGAGCACATATAACTTTTTCCATTAGGCTAATACTTCGACAATCTATGAGAAATAGGTTGTGTTTATGAAGTCTTAATAAGGGGAAAAAAAGTTGCTGCTAAATTGTAGTATATGATTGTTGTCATGCTCTATCTCCCATTGACAAATAATATATTAACATGTCTTAAATGTTACAGGTGGCTCTTTTCTGTGCTTGTATGGGTGGAATAATGTATTACTTGGAACATGAACCAGAAACCATGGCACCGTTCCTCAGGACCCTGATTCAACGCTTTCTTGCCAGCAGAATTAGCAACTCAGGCCCTGCATCAAGTCGGAGTGCTTCGTACGCCTATCTAAAAACTCTTGATGCTATGAAAAAACCAAAATTGCAAGATAGCCGAGAGACTGAAACATCAGTGTCAGAGACGTACAAGCTTGAATCCATACCTGGACTATGAGCACCACCTTTTCTCAAATTGCTCATACAGTAGCTGTGGATCTCCAAGCCCACTCATTCCTTATGATTCATTTCGCTCCTAATACATCCAGCTCCGCTAACTCCTGTGTAATACATTGGATGAAACCCAATAAAATGGGATTGTTGTGTGTATCATTCTAGTTATAATCACCCATAAGATTTAATTTTCTGTCAATTTTCAAGTCATTAATTTTTAAGACCACAACTGATACACAAATACATTTCCGAAACAAAAGCGAAGAAGATATGATACAATCAGCTTGGTGCTGATGGGAATAATATGAGCTTGTTTTCTCAAACAATAAGCATGTAATAGTTTCTTATTAGCCCACTACTAATCTTGCTGAATATTTTCATTTTATTCCAATATGTTTGGACCATTGGGTAGAATTAAGGGATGCTTGAGCTCTAAACTGGTTCCGTTTCTTACGGTGTATCTTGATTCTCGTCATTTATGAAAGATCCACCAAATATAAAAGAGTTTTTAAGGTTTGAATACTTGCTCCCCGCACCCTTTTTTTTATCCAACCCCCAGCCAACTCCCACCCAACCCACCAGAAAAAAAGAGAGAAGAAGATAGACATAAATGTGAAGATGCCAAGTATTTTCAGTAAATATAAGATGATGTTGACTTTTGAATTCAATTGAACATATTTTTAAATTTAAACTCCATATGAATTCTTTTAATTTAAAGAATACGATTATGACATTATTAATTAAGTGGGTATATTTTATAAAATTACCTTTTACACCCGCTCATACAATGTATTAACCTTTAACTCATATAAAAATTATAAACCATGTAAAAGCACCAACTATGATTTTCAAAAGTTAAATACATCAAATCAATTTTAAATTTAAAAACATCTCATTGATTTTAGAAAGTAAAATTTGATCTTATATTTTGGATCAGGCGAATAAATCAAGACTCTATTGTTGTGGTTCTTTGTTTTCTTAAAATTGCTAAAAGCAGTGGAAAAATATATTTGATGTAATAGTGCTGTTGGCTAAAATAAATTTAACTCAAAAAATAATGTATAAATAGTGTTTCCTAACATAATTAAAGTTCTACGATGGAAATTCTCTAACTCGTATAAGAGAGATCTTATAAAAATATCAAATTGTACTTGTAAAAATATCAATTCCCTTCTACTAATTGATGTTTTGACTATTAAAAACAATTTTTGGGAGTAGTTAAATTTTTGAGCATTTGAAAATTGAAACTGCTTTCGTATTTAAATTTTAAGCTAGAGAATTTAACAAGTATTATCTAAAAAGTAATACTCCATAACACTATTTCCAAGCATTATTCCAAATACATACACTACATAGAATAGCGTCCAGATTTTACAAATCCAAAAAAGTCAATGCTCAGGCTACACATTAATAATGCATTTTAATTGAATGAATGGAATGGAGAACAAAATAAAATAATTTTAAGGTATTTCAAGCATTATTCTATTGGAATAATTTTATCTTCCGAAATTATCATTAAATACATTATTTTTATTTCATTCAATCCAAACATAACATAAGTTGATCACACAAATCACAGTCAATATTATTTAACACAGAGACAATGACGCAACAGTCTATACCTTGCCTTGCCAAAAAAATTTATCCCTCTATATCACCATATCATTTGTTATTCTTCTAGGCATTTTATGATGTAGAATAAGGTGAGAAAAAATAACAAGTTACTTAAAACTTAAAAGATTCTCAAAGAATACAACATCCTCAACCTCAACTATTTTAAGATTCTCACAAGTCTCAACAAATTAAAGTCCGGGTTGGAATTACAATGATGAACTTTGACATATTAGCCTGATTTGTTAGAAGTGTTGCAATGAATTTTTCAATTCTTCTAGACTTATAAGTCACCATAACTGATATAGTATATCTATTTTCTCTTACCCGACCAACTCCTTTTTTTTTTGGGGGGTTGGGCGTGGGGTGGGGGGGGGGGTGGGTCTAGGGCTTAGGTGCAGAGAGTATAAAGAAATAGGAATTGATTTAAACTTTTCTAAAACTTTAGGGGTTGAATTAAAAATTTTAAAATCTTAAGGGGCTAAATTGAAAATTTCAAAAACTTCAGAAACTGAGTTAAAGTTTCAAAAACTTTAGGGTACCAAATTATAATTGTGTGAAAGAAATTTAGTTTTCTTTTTCATATGTACGCAAAAAAAAATACTCACGCTCAAAAAAAATAAGGCGAAGGCAGCAACAACAACGATGCAACACTTTTTTTTTTTTTTTTTTTCCCCTTACTGTCGGTGAGATTTCTTTATAGTAGATGCAGATTTTCCGACGAGGATTATTTTGATTTCTGGTGCAACTTTGGGTGGTTGTTGTGGGTTGACTGTTTAGGCAGTTGGGATCAAAGTTATGTTTTGAGGAGAAGGCAATAGTAAGGCTGCGTGCTGTGTTTGGTTGTTTGGCGTGCGGTTATGGTGTATTTTGGTGATTGACGTATGCGGCAGCGGTTATTGGCTGTTGATAATTGAGTTTTGTGAGGCCAAAATCGGGGTCTATTATTTAAGGCATTCTGCTATTTAAGAATTCTACTCTTGATCCTTTATATATATATATATATAGAAAAAATTTCAAGAGCAGACAGTTTAAGTGACAGGACTCCTTAAAGGGCAGACAATTTCTTTGACTTCCATCCAAATTTGCTGACTCTGGATTTTGAACATTCTCCTCAACTTGGTGCTCCTGTTCCCAATAATATTCAACAGCAAATATTCAACAATATTGAAAGAAACCTTATCCTGACGTTCGAAATATGTAGTCTCAATCTTTTGCCTTCCCGGGTCAAAATTATTCCTATTTACATTTTCAGCATTATTTTTATTTTACAACTAGCTAGAAAAAGAAAGAAGCTACAGCCAACAAAAGCCGAGTTTCGTACAAGATGACTGTGACATGGAATTTAAATACGAATATATATATATATATATATAGAATTTATCTTCTTTTATATTGTTTATGAGCTTTAATAAAGGGAGAGAAAATAAGATAATATAAATCCTGTATTCCCTTTTTCAAATTGAGTAGTAAATGAGAGAGGAGCTTCTTCTTTTTTTAACGGAATTAACTCTAATTTAAGTTTTATCTTCGATTCTTATATATATTTATTTTTATTTTAATGGGCAACACCCTAATTTATTTTATTTACGTAGGAATTCTCAATGGCCAAAACCACAAACAGCTAATCAACCCTGCAGCCCAATGATGCCTGCAGAAAAATTACAATAGTATATTAAAATAACAACCATCACACGGGTTCATGAGGCAGGAAAACATACAAAAAATCTGCCAGTTGAATTAAACAGTGGTGAAACACAAACATCATATGTAAGATACTCCCAGCAAAAGATACAAGAAACCTGCCAGTTGAATTAAAGGTAAAAATTTGTACAGGTAAAAGCAGCAAATTGAAGTTCCTGAACACAAATTCCACTAAACCATTACATTCTTTTGTAATACTACTAAACTATTACATTCTTTTGTACAGGCAAAAACAGAATGACTGAATATTGATATAAGACTAAGACAGTTGGTGATAAGAAATTAAAGCTATATGCCAAAACACAATCAAGGAAACTCATGACTGAATATTGATATAGATTTCCTCATAAAGAAATTGGATTCCCTTCATTTTTTCCTCAAAGTTTCACATGGTAACCATTTGATCTAGCTTTTCAAAATAGTCTTGAGTTGCAGGATGGATATGCTGCAAGATTTGATTGATATTTTCATCCACACTAACAAAAGCATTACGATAGTCTTGTCATTGTAAAGCGGTGAGAAGCAAGCACATTTAGTCTTGTCAATGGAATCTCTATGTCAACATGAATGGGTATTGATATAAAAAAAAAACACAAGTTCTATTAGTTCACATACCTCATGATCATTAGTTCTATTTGTCAATTGTATCCTGAGTAGCATCATCATTTGATGCTCCAATTCTACATTTCAAAAAATAGCAAAGTCAAAATCAATTTTAAACAAAAGTTGAGGATAGTAGACAAAAGTTCAAAATCAATCAATTTAAACAAAATCAAATTCTACATTTCATCTAATATTTGAAATTCTTGACCTACCTTAGGCGTAAACTCATCGGCTACTTGAGGATAGTAGACAAAAGTTTTAGTATTGTCCACATTCAACCCCTCTGCATTCAAGTCATCTCCATCAATCTCTATTTCCAAACTCCCTATTTCATGCTCCATGTCATGCTCCATTTCTACATTATCCCCGTAACTCCCTATTTCATGCTCCATGTCATCCATTATATTTACACCTGGACAAACATAAAATTTGGCCTTAATCGGGATAATTTACAAATGATAACTTGACACTAGGTTCATCATGAGTATGCATTTTCATATAACAAATCAACAATGTTAAGGCCTAAAAGAAGAAAATAGCCATGAAAAACGGAGTTTAATAATGGGTATTTGTAATATAACCAGAGCGAATAAAATGAACCAACATTGATGAAAAAAGAAAAAGGAAGGTGACTAGTAAAACCAAGAATATTTTTATTTGCAAACCATTGTAATTGTATTGTTAATGGGTATCTGATTTTGGAAACAGAGTGCCCAGCTTTCTCAAGTTTTCTCATGATTTATTTATGTAAAGCCCCTTTGTGATTGTATTTGTACCACAAGCAGATTCATATTCCCCTCCTTCGGTTGTACCACAAGTTCTCATCCTTCTTTGTGATGCAGGTCCCTTGAGACAAAAAAACATTTACAACATACTTTGATATTATTTGGTTAAATGTTGAAAAATAAGTCCCTCTACACCTGTCAATTCAATTAGAGATTTAGAGCCATCTTTACTAAAGAATAAAGAACACAGTATCAAAATCTTGTTACATTAAGTGGTTAAAAAGCTCACTATTTCCGGAAATAAAAATAGTAAACAACAAAATTCATATAACCCCCATCATGAAGGCAGCATCGAGGCACGAATGCGGAAGGATAATCAGAGAGAAGCAATTAATAAGAGAGCATATAAATTCCCTCCTTCGGTTGTTTGCAAATGGAAAAAGACAAAGACGAAATAGAAAACTTCAAACAAAATCCAACAAAAAACGAGATTAGACAAAGAAAGAAAGGATTTACCGATTGAGAAGAATCGATTTGGGGATAGCTGTGGTTCTTCCGCTCCTTCGTTCGAAGAAGAATCGATTTGGGGCTGGAGGAATTCTAGGGCTTGTATCGATTTGGGGCGTGGTTTGGCTGGACTTCTAATGTTTCTATCGAGGAGAGAGAAGGCTTACAAAAACACGGGAGTTGAGCTTTAAAAAAAACACGCGATTTGTTTAAGTATGTCTGCTCTTTAAGGAGTTCTGCCACTTAAAATGTCTGCTCTTGAAATTTCCTCTATATATATATATATATATAACTTCAATCTCAAATCAATTAATTCAATAATATAATAATATGTAAGATAATAAAGTATTACAATGTTTATACTTGATAACTAAGTAAAAACCTAATTTAAAAAAGAAAACAATCTCCTAACTAAAATGAATAAAACTCTCCTAGAATATTCTAATAAATAATTATATTAATAATCCACTCTAAATAACAATAAATATTTTGATTTTCTTCTTCCGTACCACATCATTTACATATTGTATAGGTTTTCTTCCCTATTTTACACTCAATGCCACTGAAATTATTCGTAAAAAGGTATTTTTTTGATGATTCCCCGACAGAAAAACATCTCTTCCATTCTAATTCAACCACTCTCTTCAGGGAATCACTAATATCACCTAATGCCCAAGCTATGGATATATGAGGATGAGGTTCCTGTTGTCAACATCCAGACATTAATAAATGTAATAGAATTTTTTTTAAGTGAAAAATTCAAAATAATCAACAGAACTTGCTAAGAAATCACGAGTGTAGATAGCCAAACCTTATAGAATTCGGGAAGACTATGAAGCTTATAAACCTCGTTAACAGCCTGTATCTGCTTTGTTATCTGTTATTAACTAAATCCATGTAAGTCACTGATGTTACAATAGATAAATAAAATATATTAGTTTTATATGAATTAGAAAAATAGAGGCGACATGTTATACAAATTAAACAATCACGCCATTTGAGAGATGTCATTGTTGTCGTATAATATAGCAGGATGACCACAGGAATCAAGTAACCGTGCACATACGCATAAACTGTAAGAGAGACTACTCTTCTTGAAAGAGTCTATTTCAGCTCCCTAACATGCCTATCTAAGAGTGTTTGGATAGGTATTTGAAAGTAACTTGAAGTTTAGAAGCCCCTCCATTCGCAAAATTAACTATTTGGACAACATTTTTTTATCTTGTCAATGTGTAGGTAAATATCTTCCTTGATACCAATCCCAAAATGTATTGAGGAATCCAAAACTTCAGACCAGCATACTAAAAATATAAGTATTATTTTTTGCAAGTTTATTGTCTTCCTTTCATTACAGTTGTCTGTCAGGGCAAACAAGTTTCTGGGTCGATTAAGATGATTTTTCCACTCTACTGCAGTCTGCAAGGCTCAACTTCTTTAAACTGACCACACATTTTTCCTACACCTGGGGGAATTTTTTTTTACCAGCTTTAAATTATATCAACAAAATTTTCCTTCCAAAACGATGGAAGGCTTGCTTTGATTACCTGTAGCCCTAGTATAAGGTTATGGTGAGGCGAGAGGGGCAACTGGAGTCTAATAAACATAGAACAATATCTAATATATCAGTCTAACTTTCAAGTCATGGTAGCAGTAAAGTGATCACTTGCTTCCTACAAAAATAAAATGAAGACACAGTAAAGAGCCACGTCTTAAAACATCATCCAAAAAGAAACAAAAAAGAGCCATGCCTTAAACTATAAAAAAAATATTTATATGTTCTAATATGAGGTCATATAATATTCAAAAATTGATCATGCCATTGGTGAAAGGATGCTTTGATTGCTTTCTAACATACCTCAGCTAAGCCACCGGTGATAACTTCGATTGAAAGGAAGGAGCGTGTATGATCGTCATTGACAAAAATTTCCCACCTATTAAAATTGATCAAGTACCTGTTTCCATTGTATAATTAGAGGAGAATAGTTAAAATAAAAAATTCAGATGTAGGAAGGTCAACATCAACATAAATAAAATTACTGCCAAAAAAAATAACATGAATAAGAATTCAAGTGGCAGTATATAAACTGGAGATGCATACTGACCGCCTCTGAAGTTGAAGTTTCTGGCAAAGCATTGTGACCACTGAGTTAATTTGGTGCACTCGTATTGGAACAGTTCCCCAAACTTATGTGGAATTCCCACCCTAAAGCAACTTCTTCAATCATTTTATCATTTTCGACCAAATTATTCAGAGGGATGTCAACATCAACAACATGAAGACCAGGAACAAGTGATGTGACCTTTTTCAAAAATTGGGCAAACTTCTCCTTGGGAGCAGGTGGCATAAGAACTGAAACACAATTAAAATTAAAATACAAATCAGTGCTAAATACTTAACTGCATTCCATGAATTGTAAGTCAAACGTGAGTAAAAATGCATTCATTAATGTCAAAAGACACTAAAAAATCACTTTACGTGCATGATAAAACAATTGTAAGGTCCTCGCAAGGCAAAACATGTGCTGGAGTCATTCACTAATATACTAGACTTTTTTGGCAGTCTTGTATTTTAAGGAGTAGGAGTACTATAAAACAAGTAGAGGATTTAGAGTAGCGGTTTGTCTTTATCCTCAAAACATTTGTTGTCCCTCTTCCACCTTATCACTCATCACAAAAAATACAGGTAAAAGACCCATCTACACCTCTCGTGCTCACCTTAGCCCCCTTCCACACCCCATTTAAGGGGATCACTGATCTCAGCATATGTCATGACATGCAAATAGTGAGAAAACCATGTGCCAAAGATCGCACGTAAAATGACAGAGAAGCAGTAAGTGATCCACCTATTCCTCATCCTTCTTACACATGAAACACCAATTCACTACGAATTTTCCCCTCTTTGAGGCCGAATTATAGTAAGGATGATAGTAACAACTGATTGGATCACATGGCGCATGCATTAAATACAGCAGTTGTCTAGAATCTATAGATACTCAGTTCATATGCCCACAGACTGATATCGTGGCATATGAGATAGCATTTTGCTGTGGTAATATGAGGTCTTGACTATTGAGTCTCTTGACAAATGTCATCACACCACACCAAGAAAGGTACTCCAATGACATAACCCACCAAGAAGGGTACTCAAATGGCGCAGAAAGAAAATACTAAACACAAAAAGCTTACTTTTGTACTACAAGTTACACAACGCCAAAAAAGTAGTAAACCCTTATATTCTGAATTAAGGTAGACATAAATCACATATACCCAATTCAAGACTACAAGAGCTATGTATGCAATTAAACCTAACTGTAAGTAAAGCTAGCAATATGAAACCAAGAGAATAAAAGTAAAATTACCTGGGATGTATACATGCAATGCATAGTTTCCGTCAACATGATCAAATGACCGAACTCGACTCGCCTGACCACTTTGCAAATAATCAAATGCTCCTACACCGTCAAAACAAAAGGTAATATAATCAAACAGTTGGTGGGCATGAATATATGTATCTAGCAATTAACAACAAATTCTTAGAGTGAGAGATCAATTACCAAGTGAACCGGGAGGACTAAAAAGTGAGATAGGAGGTGGAGGCAGAGGCAGAGGCAGAGGGGTTACTGAAGATTGGGTCGGTTTGGAATTTGAGGATGATTGAGGTAATGGATCGGATCCAGATTCGGAGTCGGAGGAAGTGTCTCCGTATGATGCTCTCAGTGCCTCCATGCTGCTGCTTGTCTCTCTCTCTCTGCAGGAAGGAATGGACTGACTAGCTTAATTTTAAAATGGCAAAACTACACCGAAGTTGGCACGTGATTCAATTTTTAATTTGTCGAATTAAGTAACTGAATTAATTAAAATTTTTAAATTAGATCATTTCGTAAAATTTGGTTAATTGCTCTTAAATTTTTCATAGGTGAAAGCAAAAAAAAGAAAAAATAAAATAAAAAATGAGATGGCCAATCAGTAACAATGATATGGAAATAAAAAATAATTTTTTTAAAAAAAACAGATTTTTTTTTAAAAACAGAAGTTTTTAAAAAACAGAATTTTTAAAAAAATAGATTTTTTTAAAAACAGAATTTGTTAAAAATAGAATTTTTTAAAACAGAATTTTTTTAAAACAGATTTTTTTAAAAATCAGAATTTTTTTAAAATAGAATTTTTTTAAAAACAGAATTTTTTAAAAAACGAAATTTTTAATAATTATGTTTTTAAAAAAATTTCTGTTTTTTAACAAATTTTGTTTTTAAAAAAAATATGTTTTTTTAAAAAAGGTTGTTTTTATAAAAATTCTATTTTTTAACAAAATCTGTTTTAAAAAAAATTCTATTTTAAAAAAAAAAAGTTTTTTAAAAAAATTCTATTTTTTAACAAATTCTGTTTTTTTTAAAAAAATCTACTTTTATTTCCATGTTATTGTTGCTGATTGGCCGCTCATTTTTTATTTGGCAAAAAATAATTTTTCACCACTGTGGTTGTAGTGTTTTAAGCAATTAGTCACTGTACTTTTAAAATATTCAATTAGCCCATTGTATTTTTTAAAAATATCCAATCAGCTTATTCCGTCCAATTTCTTGGACGGACGTTAAAAAATTACACACGTGGCATTGAAAAAAAAAATTAAAAAATCATTATTTCCTATGTGGCAACCTAGTCAGCCAAATTCTTGAGCCACTGCACTTTAAAAAAATACAATTGGCCCACTGTGGTTTTAAATTTTTTTTTATATTTTATTTTCTTTCTTTTTCTTTACCTAAATATTTATAATATGTATAATATTAATAAAATTAATATTATAATATTTATAATATGTATGTTTTATTTTAAAATAAAATAAAAATACTTTTATGTTTTAAAATACTTATAAAATTTTTAAAAATAAATTTTTTTGTATTTTATTTTCTTTCTTTTTCTTTACCTAAATATTTATAATATGTATAATATTAATAAAAATTAATATTATAATATTTATAATATGTATGTTTTATTTTAAAAAAAATACTTTTATGTTTTGAAATACTTATAAAATTTTTAAAAATAAAATTTTTTATATTTTATTTTCTTTCTTTTTCTTTACCTAAATATTTATAATACGTATAATATTAATAAAATGAATAAATAACCCTATTTTTCATTTCTCTCACACTCTCTCTGACTCACCACACACTGAGAGATCTCCCAAAGCGCCATCGTTTTGATGGCGCCCCTCCCCTCACCACCTCTCTAAATTTGAACTCCGAGTCTGTCCCCAAGCAATCCCCATTGTTAAATCTCCATTCCAGCATGGCCAGCAGACCCAACGACCTACAACCTTTTCTTTCTCTCCAAAACCCCACATTCTCTCCTCTCAAGCTCGTGAAAACCCCGTAAATGAATTCATCTCGATCAAAAGCATCATTGCGGCTTCACCGATATCGGCCCCAAAGAAACCTCGACCCACCAAAATCCCCGATCAGGAGCCGCAATCGCCTATCGTGCTTCGCGCCTCAATCGCCACAGGAATCGCCTCGAGGGTTTATCAAAATAGGCTTGGAAATAGAATTGCTTATCAATTTGTATCCTTATCCTTATTCGGTAGCTCATCTTTAGGGTTAGGAGTACAGTTTGGTTTTCGATGAGGCATTATTGACTCGCAATTCCCTCGGTCTTTCATGAGAAATTTGGAGGAATTTTCTTGCCTCTGGTGAAATCATTGTGTGTTGTTTCATGGGAGCAATGTGGGTTATGGATTGGCATAAGTTGGGTTCATGGTTGATGTTGACTTGTTTTCGGACTATGTGATTTCGCCTCGCTATATGTTTTTGTGACTATGGCATTGAATTAGATTAATGATAATGGCGCTTTGGGAGATCGCCGTTGTTCAAGTGTTCTTGAATGTTTGATGGCACAGTGAATGAGTTCGCGGTTGGGGGAGAGTCCCATTTGAACCGAAGAATCATTATTCATCTCCTGTGATTTTTATGTATCAAATTATTGTATTATTTTAATATTATAAATATTATAATATTAATTTTATTAATATTATACATATTATAAATATTTAGATAAAGAATAATAAAAAAAAAGCATAAAAATATTTTTATTTTTAAAATTTTATAAGTATTTTAAAACATAAAAGTATTTTTATTTTTATTTTTATTTTTAAAATAAAGCATACATATTATAAATATTATAATATTAATTTTTATTAATATTATACATATTATAAATATTTAGGTAAAGAAAAAAAAAAAAAAATATATAAAAAACATTTATTTTTAAAAATTTTATAACTATTTTAAAACATAAAAGTATTTTTATTTTTATTTTAAAATAAAACATACACATATTATAAATATTATAATATTAATTTTAATAATATTATACATATTATAAATATTTAGGTAAAGAAAAAGAAAGAAAATAAAATATAATTTTTTTTAAAACCACAGTGGGCCAATTGCATTTTTTTAAAGTGCAGTGGCTCAATAGTATTAAGAATTTGGCTGACTAGATTGCCACATAGGAAATAATGATTTTTTAATTATTTTTTTCAATGACACATGTGCAATTTTTTAACGTCCGTCCAAGAAATTGGACGGAATGGGCTGATTGAATATTTTTAAAAAGTACAATGGGCTAATTGAATATTTTAAAAGCACAGTGACTAATTGCTTAAAACACTACAACCACAGTGGTTAAAAAGTGTTTTTTGCCTTTTTTATTTTATTTTCTCTTTTTTTTTGCTTCCACGTATGAAAAAATTTAACAGCCGTTAACCAAATTTGACAGAATAAACTAATTTGAAAATTTTAATTAGTTCAATTAGTTAATTTGACAAATTAAAAGTTCAATCGGTATTCAGTAAAATGTGTCAACTTCGATGACTAAATTATTAGTTTTGCCATTTTAAAATAATATTAAAACATATTTGTGAGCCCAACATATTAGGCGGAGATTTACAATATATATATCTGAGCATTATGTATGTGAGCTTTTATTTTTCTAATTATAAAGAAAACGGATACAAAAGTGGCCTTGCATTTTACAGTTAATAGTAGTTTTTATTTTATTTGTTCGAGTCAAATGGTATCAATTTAAAAAGTTAAAAATATTTAAAAATTGCAAAAGTGATTTTAATAAGATAGAAATAAATTTTTTTTATAAATATCATTTTAATGAGTTTGAAATAATAAAAAATAACTATACTAAATTTAATATTTTAAAAATCATAAATTTCTTTTTTATTGAGTTCAAACAAAACATAAATATCATTTTAAGAGTTTAATTTTTTTTTAGATTATAAATATCATTTTAATACAGTAAAAGAAATATATTCACATATTGAAAACATGTTTTTAATTATCTAAGGTGATAATTAGGATCATATTTATAAATTCTAAAATTTTTTAACACTCGATGAAGAATTTTTTTATTAAATGACATTTTTACTTTTAATTTTTTAGCACTCAATGACACTTTAAAAAATAAATTTTATTATTATTTCTAACTTCATAAAATATTTATAATTTTTTAATATTTATCTCATTAGTTTGATAATCATTTAACACATTGAAAACATAAAAGCGAAAATAAAAAGGTTAGGATTTATTAACGGAATGTTAGTCAAAATTAAAAGAAAAAGGAAAGGTACTATACATAGAGATAGGACTGTAAATGGTAATCGGAAAATTCAGATTCGTCAAGATTCAGATTCGTAAAAAAAACGGATATTATTCAGATTAGAAAAAAAAATGAATATATCCAGTATTCGGGTTTAAAGGTATCCAGAATAAGCGGATACGAATACGGATATAGGCGTATTCGTATTCGATTATGTAAGACCTTTAATTTTTTTTTTAAATAAAAAGGAATTTCCTTTATTTATTATTTTGAAAATAGTAAGGGTGGATTTGATTAATGTGGTTAGTTATGGGTAAAATGCATAAATATTTTAAATAAGTTAAGTGGTGATATAATATTCATTATTGGCGGAGAATATTCAGCATCGTTGGGAATATTAAATGCGATGACCTGACAAACCATGTGTGGGCCCATAATGAAAGCGATTGGAGGAAGAAAGCGACAAAAATAAGTTGTTTAAAAATAACTGGCGTAGTTGTTACTGAATTTTAATCGTTGGAATACCGTTGGTTAAAACACGATGAATGGCGTTATTCGCGAAGAAGACGCTGCAGATTGCACCAATTATTGATTCTTACGTAAGAAGGCACTTTACTCAATAATGGTTCTGATAATTCTCGCTCGAGATTTTATTTTATTGATTCAATAATCTTTGCGTTGATATTTTATATTGTTGTTGTTTGATAATTGTCATTACATAAGATTTTTCATTATCGAAGCAATAATTCATATTATCCGAATAATATTATTAGATAACATTATTGGCAATGTCTAGAAAATTACATCTAAGAAGAGGTTTGGTCACCTAATTCATGCTACCAATAAGGAGAAATTCTTATTGGAAAGCCCCCTCTTTCCTAGGAACTACCTGGTTGTCAATATTGTGATTCTATAATATTATTTGTGAATAATTAATTATTGATTCATATGATGAGGAAAATATTGATTTTATGTGGATATAGATGGAGAAAATTTTTATAGTGACAATTGTTGAAAAATTAATATTTTATCTTTTTCTGATAAAATAATTCATTTAAATATATTATTTTAATAATATATTAACGATGATATTTTTTACGATGAATGTGGGATATATGAGTATATATATGGAGGAGGAGTATTTTTGTTACAAAAATGTTTAAAACATGTTAAACATGTCAATTGGACCCCATTTATCGAATCGAAATTTGATTATAGCATTGTAAAATCGCCTCGTTTGTGGATTTGCCAATTTACATTTGGAATTTGGAAAACTTTCTTACGCAAAGTTGTAGAGAATTGAATTTCCTATAAAAACTCGTGAGATTCGAATTTTCTGATAAAAGGGCTATTTATTATGAATTATTGAAGTTCAGAAGCTCCGAAATAATTGATTTTTGGAAGTTTAAATTATTTTAAATTAGAAAAACGTTTTTTTTATTTTTTTCTAGAAGGTTGGCATGTGTGAATTCTTTGAGATTAAGATTTCAAGGAATACGTATAATATTTTTATATATATTAATATTATATTAAATTTTCGCTTTGGTGTTTAAGCAATTTCTATAAATAGGGTGCTTTAGTTAGAATTGAAAATCACATTTAAATCAAGTTTTCTCTCTATATTATCGAGCGATTCCGTGAGTATTTTGAGTATACTTTGAGTATTGCTATACGGTGAAAGTTCAAGTCATAGCTTATTATATCCTGTTTCAATTAGAAATACATCTCTTCGAGGTAAGTGGATGTTATTTTCTTCTCAAATGATATTATTTCTTCAATATCATTATCTTTGAAATATTGGTTGGAACTTTTTATCAAATTTAGAACTTTTTCATGCTCTTGGGGTTACTTATTCAGCGAGTTCTTATTCACGAAAGTACTATTCACGAAGCGTGAAGATGTTTTTTATGAAATTTCTATCTTTTGGTGTTGAGTTCTTATTCACGATACTCGGCCTTTATTCACGATATCTGACACTATTCATGAATACGACATTATTCATCGAAAAATGAAATTTCTTCTTTTTGTCCAAAATATCTATTATGGATACTAGCTTTGATTGTATCCATGTTTTGATCATTCTTGAATTTTACACCACTATGATTATTTTTGAGGTATTTTTGGACGTGGATAAAATAAAGTCTTTAATCCTTAATCCTTAATCCTTGTCATTTTGTTTCTTTGGATTCGTTTCTTTTAAAAAATATTTTCATCATCCTGGCCTTAAATGATGATATTATTGAATATCTTTGCCCTGTAGTGCAAAGATGAATGATTTATGATGAATATCTTTGGCCCGTAGTGCAAAGATGAATGATTTCGATGAATATCTTTGGCCGTGTAGTGCAAAAGATGAGCAGTGTTTAGATGAACATGACCAATGGTGAATGTCCTTGGCCTCAGTAGTGCAAGGATGAATATTTGATCCCGTATATATATTGATTGATGTTGAGTGGATAAAAATAGGCGATGAACTTTAAAATTCATACATAGAAGATAGTAGTTTGCATTCTCTACTTAACTCTTCTAAAGAATTATTATTTCATTGCGAATATTGATTTAAAACTTGTTTCTACATTGTATTCTATTATATTCTTTCCTCGTTGAAGACTAACGATAATTTTGTTGTATATTATCTTAGTCATAATATTCTTTTCTGGGTTAGTCGAGCTCACCCTTTTCCTTTTTGTTCCATTTTTCTTCTCGTGAGAGGCGAGAATATAATGAAAGTACGAGTGGGGTATGGAATGAAAGTTCTAGGAGAGTTGTTTAGTAGTCCTCACCATTGTTGTAAAATAATGTATCAATAATTGTGATGAGGATTTATTTGAGTATGTATATTGCCTGAAGACAATAATTGTTTTTAAACTCACAAGATATATGTTGTCGTATTTTGCACGACAAATGTATTAATAAAGTTGTAGTTATTTCGTACTCATGTATTTGGCGACTCATAATGGGTTGGATGGAATGGACCTATTTTGGGGGCGCCACGGTTGGTATCGAGCTTAGGGATATGATCTCCGGAGAGATCGGGGAATAGAACTGGGAGGGAGAGACGAGTAAATCCTTCGCTAAAGGTGTCCTACCTAAGCTTATTTGTTAGTTGGTCAAGATATAGGGATATTATGTGATATATTGATTCCTTAATTAACCCTTGTTTTATGATAGTTTTTAAGAATGGTCTGCGGTAAGCGTTAACAATGGAGTGAATGAAATCGTGGAGACACCTCTAATCGCCAATCGTGATAATGTGATGTCAAAGAAGAAGGAATTAGAGATATCCGTGTGGTGAGTGAAGAATTGATAGTTGCATTTTTAGATAATCATGCAGAGGTAATAAATTTGAGAGTGAGGAAGAAGAGGAAGAAGAGGTACACGAGGAGAGTTTATTAGAGGTATTTTATGATCAAAATGTAGAATTGCAAAATCGTATTTATGAGTTAGAAGAAGAAAAAGTGAAGAATTGCAGCAAATGTGGAGTAAAAGGATGCAACGATTCAAGCTTGTGTTACCCGATATGTGATGCTTGAATGTAAGCACTCTTTGGCAAGAGTATAAGATGATAAAGTCGGAATCTGAAATTTGAAAGAAGAAATAAGCGAACAGTGAGAATAGGTGATGTATGGGTAAAAAGCCACGACGCGTTAATATTATGGAAAGAGATGTCCAATCTAAAAAGAGAAGATTTAACGATGACGGAAGACGCTTACAGCAGAAGATCAAGACCAAAGAACAAATTTAGGGAAGAGAACAATCGCCAGTTAAATGCTACAGATGCGGAGATGAGGGACATATAAGGTCAAACTGTTCAAAGCCTTCTAAGGTATGTTTTAGTTGTGGAAAAGACGGTCACATAGTTCGATTTTGTCCTATAAATAAATCAAGTCCGGTTGGGGACGTTGGCACCAGAAGGCGGATCTGTAAAAGTCAAAGTCAACGATTCTTTGGAAGAGCGTTTGCGTGACTTCTCAAAATGCGAGAACCCGAACGGTTAGCACGGGTTAGTTAATTATAAATTCTTGCAAGTTTATACCTTACTAGATAACTGGTTCTACCCATTCTTTTATCTCTCTTGCTTCATACCAACGTTTGAATTTTGACTCGGAGAAATTTGACTTTGACCTATCTGTGGAGACTCAGTTAAGAGAAACTTTTATTACATCCGTTGTTTAGAAATCTTGCTTGATTCAGTTGGCACTATCACATTACTCGTTAACCTTATTTCTATAGAAATATTTGTTTTTTTTGATGTGATTTTAAGGTTAACTACTCATCATGCCAAAATTGATTGCTTTCGTAAGGTTGTTAGTTTTCATATTCTTAAGCAACCTATTATTCAATTCAAGAACCAAACCATTGAAGTCAAACTCTTTCATATTAAATTATAAAGCCATTTGTTTATTGAAAATGAATGTCAAGCTTTCTTAGTCCATGTTATGGATTTGAATAAAGACACGCCGATTTGAATAATATTCTTGTTGTTATTGATTTTTCCCTGACGTATTTCTGAAGAATTTCTTCGCTTACTCCCAAAGCTCGATATTAAATTTTGTATCGACTTTGAACCCCAGACAAAACTCATTTCTAAAATCTCATATCGAATGGCTCCTATTGAACTTCGTGAGTTAAAAATTCAACTATAGAATTTGGTACCTAAGCCTTTATCTGGTGACTGACTTTGTGGAATGCAACAAAGCTGATCTCCGTAGGGACACCATATTCGCAAGCAGTAGTAAACTAATAGTGCCATTGTGACGTCTTTATCCAAGGTTGGGATATGAGTCACAGTTGAGAACAACCTAAGTTTTCAGAATCAAAATACGTAGCTTTCTAGACTTAATTGGTTATTATCGGAGATTCATCAAGGATATTCTCGAATCGCTATTCCATTAACGCAATCGACTCGTAGAGATACAAAATTCGAATGGAGCAAGGAATATGGGAAGAGCTTCAAGAACTCAAGAGAGACTCATTTCAAAGACATGTTCGACCATGCCATCCTCGGAAAAGCTAACGTGGTAGCGGACGTGTTGAGTAGAAGATCATATATCTGACGAGTAACGATATTGTCAAAAACTAATTTCAGATAATTTACAAATAATAGAGATGGAGATGAAAACTCTAGGTACCCACGTGATGATATATCTGAGTATAATCGACTTTAATCGATAAAGTTAAAAGTCATTCAAGCTACACACCGGTGATGAATTTGAAGAAGGAGGTGCAAGAAGTTGTTATTTCAAAAGCGAGAATCGGTGAGGTAAGGAAAACTCAAACCTTCGATTTATTAATCCATTTGAAATTCTCGATCGAATAGAAAGCGTGGCCTATAGACTCGCTTTTATCGCCAAGTATGACGCGTGTTCATAACGCTTTTCACGATCGATGTTACGTAAATATGTGGACTAACCGAACCACGCTATTGAAGTTAGAACCGCATTGAGATAACCAAGACTTAACGACGAGGAGGTACTGTCAAGATCTTGGATAGGAAAGAACATGTCCTATGTACCGAGGTTATACCACAAGTTAAAGTTTTGTGGAGAAATCATGCTATTGAGGAAATAACCTGGGAGTTGGAAACGAAAACGAAAGCGAGGTATTTTCATCTTTTCAAACACACCAGACGTCACGTCAATTTCGAGGACGAAATTTCATAAGGAGGGAGGTTGTCAGAAGACCCCAAATTTTTTAAATAAAAGGAATTTCCTTTATTTATTATTTTGAAATAGTAAGGGTGGATTTGATTAATGTGGTTAGTTATGGGTAAAATGCTGTAAATATTTTAAATAAGCAAGTGGTGATATAATATTCATTATCATTTCGGAGAATATTCAGACCGTCGGGGAATATTCGCATGCTTACAGCAAGCTTACCATGTGGGCCCCATAACTGAAAAGCGATTGGAGGAAGAAAACGACAAAAATAAGGTGTTTAAAATAATAGCAGAAGTTGTTACTATTATTAATCGTTGGAATACCCGTTGGTTAAAACACAAGAATGTCGCGTTATCGCACAAGAAGACGCAGTATTGCACCAATTATTGATTCTTACGTAAGAAGGCACTACTCAATAATGGTTATGAATTAATCGCTCAAAGATTTTATTTTATTGATTCAATAATTGCTGCGTTGATATTTTATATTGTTGTTGTTTCAATAATTGTCATTACACAAAGATTTTCATTATCGAAGCAATAATTCATATTATCTGAATAATATTATTAGATAACATTATTGGTAATGTCTAGAAAATTTCGCCTAAGGAGAGGTTTGGTCACCTAATCAAGGCTACCAATAAGGAGAAATTTTATCGAAAGCCCCCTCTTTCCTGGGTGAATCACTGGTTGTCAATATTGTGATTCTCGTAATATTATTTGTGAATAATTAATTATTGATTCATATAATGAGGAAGATATTAATTTTATGTGGATATAGATGGAGAAAATTTTTATAGTGACAATTGTTGAAAATTAATATTTTATCTTTTTCCGATAAAAAATTCATTTAAATATATTATTTTAATAATATATTAACGATGATATTTTTACGATGAATGTGGGATATATGAGTATATGTGGAGGAGGAGTATTTTTGTTACAAAAATGTTTAAAACATGTTAAACATATAAATTGGACCCCATTTATCGATCGAAATTTGATTATACTTTGTAAAATTGCCGTTTGTGGATTTCTACCAATTTACATTTGGAATTTGAAAAACTTTCTTCAGTAAAGTTGTAGAGAATTGAATTTCCTATACAAATTCGCTAGATTTGAATTTTTCGATAAAAGGGCTATTTATTATGAATTATTGAAGTTCAAGTTCAAATAATTGATTTTTGGAAGTTTAAATTATTTTAAATTAGAAAAATGTTTTTTTTATTTTTTTCTAGAAGGTTGGCATGTGTGAATTGTTGAGATTAAGATTTCAAGGAATACGATAATATTTTTATATATATTAATATTATATTAAATTTTCTCGCTTTTGGTGTTCTAAGCAATTTCCTATAAATATGGTACTTAGGTTAGAATTGAAAATCACACCGTAAACTCAAGTTTTCTCTATATTATCGAGCGTATTCGGTGAGTATTTTGATTATACTTTGAGTATTGCTATACGGTGAAAGTTCAAGTCATAGCCTATATCCTGTTTTTAACTAAATCTTGTCTTTCGAGGTAAGTGGATGTTATTTTCTTCTCAAATGATATTATTTCTTCAATATCATTATCTTTGAAATATTGGTTGAACTTTTTATCAAAATTTAGAACTTTTTCATGTCGGGGTTACTATTCATGAGTTACTATTCATGAGTTATTATTCACGAAAGTACTATTCACGTACGTAAGCGTGAAGATGTTTTTTATGAAATTTCTATCTTTTGGTGTTCTGAGTTCTTATTCACGATACTGACTATTCACGATACAAGACTATTCACGAATAATTTACACTATTCATCTAAAAATGAAATTTCTTCTTTTGTCCAAAATATCTATTATGGATACTAGCTTTGATTGTATCCATGTTTTGATCATTCTTGAATTTTACACCACTATGATTATTTTTGAGGTATTTTTGGACGTGGATAAAATAAAGTACGAATCCTTAATCCTTAATCCTTGTCATTTTGTTTCACTGGATTCGTTTCTTTTAAAAAATATTTTTCATCATCCTCAGTCTTAAATGATGATATTATTGAATATCTTTGGCCTGTAGTGCAAAGATGAATGATTTATGATGAATATCTTTGGCCCGTAGTGCAAAGATGAATGATTTTTGATGAATATCTTTGGCCCGTAGTGCAAAGATGAACAGGTGTTTAGATGAACATGACCAACTGGTGAATGTCCTTGGCCCAGAAAGTGCAAGGATGAATATTTGATCCCAGATATATATTGATTGATGTTACGTGGATAAAATAGACGATGAACTTTAAAATTCATACATAGAAGATAGTAGTTTGAATTCTCTACTTAACTCTTCTAATGAATTATTATTTCGCTGCGAATATTGATTTAAAACTTGTTGCCTATTGTATTCTATTATATTCTTTCCTCGTTGAAGACTAACGATAATTTTGTTGTATATTATCTTAGTCATAATATTCTTTCTTTAAGGGTTAGTCGAGCTCACCCTTTTCCTTTTTGTTCCATTTTTTTCTCCTCGGGAGGCGAGAATATACGCAGTACGAAGTCTGGGGTATGGAATGAAAGTTCTAGGGAGAGTTGTTTAGTAGTCCTCACCATTGTTGTAAAATAATGTATCAATAATTGTGATGAGAATTTATTTGAGTATGTATATTGTCTGTAAGACAATAATTGTTTTTTAAACTCATTAAATATATATGTTGTCGTATTTTGCACGACAAATGTATTAATAAAGTTGTAGTTATTTCTGTACCATGTATTTGGCGACCCAGAATGGGTTGGATGGAATGGACCTATTTTGGGGGCGTCACATTATCACTTTCATTTGCCTAATTATTTAGAAACTAGAAGTCCAAATATGTAAAATAAGTTCAATGTCAATTTTGAATCAAGTTAGATTAACTAGTTGTCACACATACATTATAACTCGCACTCTCCATAAATATAATGAAATCAAATAATTTCTTATAACCATGTATTTTATTTATTGAGGATAAATAATAAATAAATCTCCCATAAATATTACTATTCATTTATTAAATATTAATTTATTTCTCTTTTTTATTATTTAATAAAATTTAAAAGAATAATATTGAGATTTTAATTTCAATTTGATCCATCAAACAAAGTATCGGTTACATTATTGAATCTTTTTATTTTCACCCAAAACGTCAATTAGCATGTTCCTCCCTTTATGATTAGGATGTTTATGTAAGACCCCAAATTATTAATAAATAAAATTTATTTTTCTCTATTTATTATTTTGAAATAGTAAGGGTTGATTTGATTAATGTGGATAGTTATGGGTAAAATACGCAAATATTTCGAATAAGCAAGTGGTTATAAAATATTCATTACTGTCGGGGAATATTCGTACGACGGCGCAGTCTTTTGTGGGCCCCATAACGGAAAGCGATTGGATGAAGAAAGCGACAAATATAAGTTGTTTATAAATAACGGCGTAGTTGTTACCAAGTATCTTGTTGGAATACCCGGTGGTTAAAACACACTAATACACTGCGCGTTGTTGAACAAGAAGATATGGTATTGCACCAATTATTGATTTTTACGTGAAGAAGGCACTACTCAATAATTGTTACAAAGAATTAATGCTCAAAGATTTTATTTTATTGATTCAATAATTTTGATTGATATTTTATATTACCGTTGTTTCAATAAATTGTCATTACATAATATTTTCTATTATCTGAGCAATAATTCATATTATCTGAATAATATTATTGGATAACATTATTGGCAATATCTAGAAAGTTCGCTTCAAGGAGAGGTTTGGTCACCTAATCAAGGCCCAATGAGAGAGATCCTTATTCGAAAGCCCTCTTTCCTGAACTACCGGTTGCGAAGATCGTGATTCTGTAATATTATTTGTGAATAATTAATTATTGATTTATATGATGAGGAAAATATTGATTTTATGTGGATACAGATGGATAAATTTTTTAATGTGACAATTGTTGAAAATTAATATTTTATCTTTTTCTGATAAAATAATTCATATATTATTTTAATAATATATTAACGGTGATATTTTTATAATGAATGTGGGATATATGATTATATGAGGAGGAAGAGTAGTTTGCGGCATTAAATGTTTAACACATATTTTGTGTGTTGGTGGACACAATTATTGATCGAAATTTGATTATAGCCTGTAAAATCGCCCGTTTATGGATTTCGGTCAATTTTTGTTTGGAATTTGGAAAAACTTTCTTCTGTAAAGTTGTAGAGAATTGAATTCCCTATAAAAATTCGCGAGATTCGAATATTCTGATAAAAAGGCTATTTATTATGAGTTATTGAATTTTCGAAGTTCCGAAATAATTGATTTTTGGAAGTTTAAAATATTTTTAATTACAAAAACGTTTTTTTCATTTTTGAAACTCATTTAACATGTGATTAGGAGGCTGAATTCAGATTGTTAGTGTGCGTATGAAGTTGTGAAAAAACTATAATATTAATTTATTAAATTTTCTACTTTGGTGTTCTAAGCATTTTCTTATAAATAGGGTGCTTAAGTTAGAATTGAAAATCACACCAGAAATTGAAGTTTTCTCTCTCTATATTATCGAGTGTATTCTTGTGAGTATTTTGAGTATACTTTGAGTATTGCTATATATGCAAGTTCAAGTCATAGCCTATATCCAAGTGTTTCAACTAAATCTTGCCTTTCGAGGTAAGGGATGTTATTTTATTAGAAAATGATATTATTTCTTCAATATCATTATGCCAAAATATTGGTTGAATTTTTTTATCAAATTTGGAATTTTTTCATGTCTGGGGTTCTTATTCATGAGTTATTATTCACGAAGTTACTATTCATGAGTTACTTATTCATTTAGTACTTATTCACGTAAGCGTGAAGATATTTTTTTTGTGAAATTTTTATCTTTTGGTATCGAGTTATTATTCACGATACGACCTTAATTATTCACGATACTGTGACTATTCACGAATACTAAGACTATTCAATAGAAAATAAAATTTCTTCTTTTGTCTAAAATATCTATTCGGATACTAGCTTTGATTGTATCCATGTTTTGATTATTCTTGAATTTTACTCCACTATGATTATTTATGAGGTATTTTTGGACATGGAATAAATTGAAATACTGAATCCTTAATACTTATTCTTTTGCTTCAATCGGATTCGCTTCCTTTAAAATATTTTTTATCATCCTCAGTCCTAAATGATGATATAATTGAATATCTTTGGCCTGTAGTGCAAAGATTAATAATTTTATGATGAATATCTTTGGCCCGTAGTGCAAAGATGAAGCAGTGTTGAGATGAACATGACTAACAGATGAATATCCTGGCCTCAGTAAAAAGGATGAGTATATGATTCAAGATGTGCATTGATTGATGTTACAGGATAAAAATAATGATGATGGATCGTTAAATTCATAGATATTAGTAGATTTCATCCTCTACGTAACTCTTCTATGAATTATTATTTTCATTGCGAATATTGATATAAAACTTGTTGTTTAATGTATTCTCTCGTATTTTTCCTCGTTGAAGACTAACGATAATTTGTTGTATATTATCTTAGTCATAATATTCTTTTATCGGGCAAGTTGAGCTCACCCTTTTCCTTTTTGTTCCATTTTTTCTTCTCAGAGGCGAGAATGCAATGCGAAGTACTACGGTATTATGGAATGAAGGTTCTGTAGAGAGTTGTTTAAGTAGTCCTCACCATTTTTATAAAATAATGTATCAATAATTATAATGGGGATTTATTTGCGTGTGGATATTCTCAGATGGCAATATCTCGTATTTAAACTCACAGTTTATATGTTGTAATAATAAAGTTATAGTTATTTCGCATCATGTATTTGGCGACTTCGTAATGGGTTGGATGGAATGGACCTATTTTGGGGGCGTCACAGTTTAATTAATATGTATGGTTTAAATATTAAATTGTGTTTAATTAATATGTATGATTTAAACTTTAATTTTTTTTTTTCAGTAAATATTTTGAATGAATTATATATTAGGTTATCGATAAAACTAATTCGGATATTCTGGATATCCTAATAATTTGTCTATTCGGATAAAATAAAGCAGTAGCGGATATTATCCGTATTCAATATTTTTCCGAATACGGACACGGATAATATTTTTAAAATCACGGATATGGGATATACTGGATACGGATATACTCAGATATCAGATCCGTTTAATACCGTTTACACCCTTACATAGAGATAGGAAAGGGTGTAAATCAACGTGTATATGAATCGAGTCGAGTATTGAGTTATTTAAATTTAGTTTATAAAATTTGTCGAGTATAAAATATGGTTTGATCGAAACTCATTTAGCTACCAAGTCGAGCACGATCTCGAATCGAACCCGAGTAGTTTGAATTTTTTGAACGAATATGATCTGAGTATCAATAAAAATTTATAATTTGAGAAGATTTAAATAATTTATCAAATTTTAAAATTTACTCATATTTGACTCATTTATATTTTAAGTCGAACTCTAATCAAACTTTTAAAAGAAAAGTAAGGGTGCACAAAGTGGCCGTCCCCACACGCCGGGGGATCTATGTTTGTGTATTTACTATTTAACCCTATTGTTTATTTGTTTATTATTACCTCACCCCATGTTTAACATATTATTATCCTGATAAACAATAACAAACAACCAAATTTTGAATAATATTTAAAAAATTGAAAATAAACATGCTCAACCATTGCTAATTAATTGTATGTTTAAATGATAAGATAATAATTTTATATTTGGAATGAAAATATCCAAGTGTTAATTTTTATTTTTATTTAGTAGGAAAAAGGTGTTGATTTCAATATCTAATGCATACACCATGATACATATTAATATAAGAAATTGATATTTACACGTAAAAATATTATATATTTACATACGAGCTATTTGGATATAAAAATTGAATATGAATGTATTTAAATTTCGTTTATAATGGGAGGTTAAAATACAAATACTTATAATTTAAATACACCTCCATATCTCTGGTATGAAATTGTATTTCACTCATTATTCAGGACAGTAGTAGTAGTAGTACTATGCGTAAAAATCAAATTCCATTAATGTATGCTTCAAAATGATTCCCGTAAGAACTCGCAATTATCTATTAAACCTAAACGAGAATGTTTGTGTTGTCAGAATCAAAAATTGAAGTAGTGTGATTCACATGAAATATTTCACATATTATTCGTATCACTACAAACGAACGATTGAGCTGCATTGGTGTTCCTTACAAAATAGCTTATATTATTATGTACAATCGAAGTCGGAGTGAACATGATATGCAGAGCAGATTATTTGACAATATATGGGGTATGCACTGTAGAAGCTTAATTTGCATATTTAATCAAAAGGGTCGATCCTTGGGTCATGCTCACTTGCCATAGCCATCCCTGTACACAGACAAGTAGGGCACATCACCTGCAAAATGAAAAAGGTGTTAAAAGTATACTTCAGCTCATTTAACTTTTGAAGACATATGCTGAAATTAACATTTTTTACTGCATGTATAAGAAGACTATGGCAAGAAGAAGACGCACACACTCCCACTCCAACCCTGAGTATGATATATATAAAGCCAAATTTCGACTTGTCCAACCTTTCCTGCCCCTGAACAGTTTGAACATCTTTCGGTTTTAGGAGGTGAAAGGGGCTGATCCCCGCCATTTACCGTTGCGACCGGTTCAATGAGAACAAGAGCTCCAGTACTTGAACAGCGAGCACAAGCAAGATATCCTGCATATAAAAACAAGCATTCTCAGTACCAAGTATACTCACTGATTCTCTAACAAAGTTTTTCATTAATATTACTGCTTCTTGTGACCACAATAATTAACTTGCAAATGGGGGGAATATATATCTTGAGAAAATTAATATTTGGAAGCTGCCTGGTTTGGAAAGTTGGGTAGGAGGAAAAAGTCTCTAGTCTCGGTAACAAATTCAACTTTGAACAGTGTATAATAATAATTAATAACGCATGTAAAAGAACGACAAAAGTTTGTTTCATAGATTTAACGGGGATAGAGCTTGAAAAAATCGGATTTTAAGGGAGTTCACAACAGGGATCCAGGATCCTTGTCAGCATTTCAAATGGATAGCTTTAACGATTCTTGTGGTCTTGAAATTACAACATCTCAGTAAAGAAAGCAAGCCTTTCAAAATATTAGTTTTTTTACTAAAAATAATAAAACCAATCATTTGACAAACTTTAAAAAAAATTGGTCAAAATAAAAATATAACTTGAGCAAGTGTTGCCCGTTTCCAAAAGCATACCTGTTCCTAGACAGTACTTGCATCTTTTATGCTCCTGCTGTTTTACATTGTTAATCTCAACGACCATCAAGGCTGAGATCACCCCAACTGCTCCCCCAGAAAATGATGCCACAATAGGATCAACATCACTGCGTGTGAAAAAAAGAACTTCAGTATTACATCATGCTAGAAGCTACAGGGATGCATCAGTGATTGATTAAGTCACACTTTGAGAATTTAGAAATTACATACAGAGCTTGTTTGTCTATGATTCTGTAATATTTGGAACCGACAGGTAACTTCTTATCTCCCCGTTATTTGCAAGAAAACTAATATTTAATTTATCCCTTCTCCCCATGCCCCTGTTAACACTCAACCCTTATTTCAATTGTAATAAGCAAAAACATTGCCGGTGCGCTCGCTGAAGCTAACATTACCATCTTCCCCCCAGCAAAAGGGTAAATCAAAATCGCCTTTTACTTTTCAAGGTAAGAAAGATCAGATAAATCTTCAAATGGCTAGTATAAGACCCCTTGTATAGGTTAGAACTCATTAACAAAGATTGAGGAGGACAGTTGCTTGGCCCATTCTCTGGAGAAAAAGAAAATCTCCTGTTTGTAACTGCGAAACATTTTGAAGAACAATGACAAATTATACGCATACCCATTCCCGCCAAAACATGCTTTCCCAATAACGGATTTTCTATTCTTGGAATTCTAACATCAAGAGAGTAATAATTCCAAAACCATAGTGCCAACAGTCAACATATTCTGATATCAAGACAGCTGCCATGAATTTTAGGCCAACCCATCTCTGAAGATTTCCAGAGACATCAGTAGGGTTGCTTTCATGATATTACTTGGGTTTATCCCTTTGTGCTACTGCTGTTGGTGTGTCATGTGTGTGATATATTACTTAGAGTAATTAGATTGCAAATAATACAATCAAGACAAGTACATTTAATATTTGAAGGAGTCTCATGTTAACTAGAGTTAATGTTTTAAACTTTCATCTTTTAAGGACTAACTAGCAATGATATATATTTGCTATGACATTCCTACAGAAAGATCTTTAATTTTCGTTAAATATATTCCTTCCATTTTCACCAATAAATCATTTAAATTAATCAGGCTAGTGTATGAACCAAATGAATCCATCAGTAATAGCAATTGCAATTAAGTGCAAAAGAAATGAGACTAAACATCGACTTATAAACAATAATAACACCCTGGAAAGAGCATACCTCAACTGCATTGGAAGATGCATACTTTGGATAAAATCTGCATATGACGTGCCTCCTAGCCCCAACTTAAGTTCCAACTGAGATAACCAAAAAGGCAAAAGATGCATGAGCTAGATGAGTATCTTTAAAAGAAACAATAAATATATATTATATAAGTACTACACCTTCTGCATCACTTTAGATGCTACAATTTTTTTTTGTCTGTCTCAAAGATTTTAAGACTTGTCAGAAACACATTCAAAAATTATACTTTTAATATATCTATAATAAAAATAACGATTAAATATATTAAAATATATAACACTAACGTGCTAACTACTACACTGCATAATTCAGAACTTGAATAAATTTGATATATATAGTTTGGTCAATTCTCATCATAATGTTGAAGAGAACAAGGAGTTAGGGGGATAAGACTGGCAAGTTTTGTTCATTCATCAACACACCCACCACCAAAAGATTAAAAACAACATGAAGCCGAAAATTCAAAAAAGGGAGGAGGAATGACAAATATCTTTAATTACTATTTTTAAAAATGGATCAATTTTTTTTTTTTATGAACTTCCAAATGGGATAAAGCTACCAAGGTGTCATGTATAATGTATTGCCTTAGATATCGAGCATTGAGACCCCTCGAGAAAAACAAACAAGTAAAAATAGATGCTAGGTTTCAGTACCTATTGTTACATTTTCCAAGAGTCATGATTGTGTGGTAAGATAATAAATTGATCATTTTTTTTGTCAAATATAAGCATTTAACGAACGCAGATAGCCTTGTAAGTTATACGGTAATAAATTGCCATCTTACCCAGAGTATAGAAATTATGTTTAACTTGTTCAATTATAATTCTATTGGACATCCTTTCAAATTCTCAGAGGAAAGCTTTAAACAAAACATGATAAATTTTGCTTGATCTGCCATCAGATACCATTTTTCCCTTTGGGTCTGGTCATATGTGGATAATGCAAAAATCCAAATGTTAATCAATTCATGTTTACTTCTTTAATTGTTAGAAGCTTCCCTTAATCTTACTCCTCAGAATTAAGAGAGAACACGCTTGATCTGCCATGAGTCCACTTGTCTATATGAGAACAGTTGGCAATTTGATGCCCTATCCTCAGTAGATTTGGCTAAGAAGTATATGAGTTGCTGATTTACTTATGTTGCTCCTTTGGACTCATCTTCTTATAATTTAGGAAAGGTTTAGGATACTGATGGGAGTAATCATTAGTCAACACTATGAATGTATCATCTTTGGCTCATGACCTATTTAGGAATACTCTATATAAGAATAACCTCTACAATATTATAAAAAAAAATTGGTCCCAATTTGGGCCAGTTATAAATAGGAATAACCTTTAAATTGTAATATGTTATATACTTTTTAAGTCCCGTATTAAGAAACTATACCTCTATAGAGTAGTAATTTCATATATATATATATATGAGAGAGAGAGAGACAATATTAATTTTAAAAGACTACATTTCCTATAAAGAACTACATTTTCCTATAAAAGACTACATTTCCTATAAAGGACTACATTTTCCTATAAAAGACTACATTTCCTATAAAAGACCACATTTTCCTATAAAAGACTACATTAGGGAGTTCTTATTGGGTGCTCGGAAAATATTTTGTACCAATACCTCTATTTAGTAATAACCTCTCAATTAGAATACAAATAGTTTGGTCCCAAGTCTATTCCTAAATAGAAGTTTTACTGTAATTAACTTTTAATCTTTTCGTATAGGATGCTGATGGGAGTAATCAATGCTACGAATGTATCATTTTTGGCGCATGATGGTAATAAACTTTAATCTTTTCGTATACATATCTATATATCATCAAGACAACCACACCTAAGTGTGTAATTTCTACGAGCCAAATTTCATTTTCACTCTATTTCCCTGAATATACATGCACTTCACAAGTGAATAACAACCAAGTATAAGGAAAATTGTATTTACCTTCTGCATAAAAAAGCTGAGAATATATATTTTCTTTAGCACAGAGAATACAGTGATACATAACAAGTCCATACAGTAATGAATTACTTTCAAATATATACATGGCGAGAAAAGAAAAGTAACATAGGGGAAAAAGAAGTATATGCCGTCATGCCATAACTGTAGAAGATAGGGGCTGAAATTTAAACATGCCCTATGACATAATGAGAAAATTAAAATGCCCAAGTAATCAAGTAAATTAGTTTCCTGAATTTAAATGTCAATACAGGAAAACTTACAGTAGGTGCTAGAAGACCACCGAAAATGATAATCCCAGCAATTAGAGAGAAGCAAGATGCATAGTATTGCTTAAGGTTTGCTGAGGTCTGCATGAGATGTATATCTTAGTTGGCAACTGAAAATTTTATTAGGGAATGTGGATATAACTGACTACTGAAAGTCTTCATTTTTTTAAACAGACACACACACACATAATGGGGGAGAGAACTAGTGAGGTTAATAATAAAAGACAGTAATTTTTTAAGATGAAAATAATAAATAAATTTTTTTGAGAAGAATATTAATAAATTTGCCACTAAGTGGTTGCTCCAAGGATATTAATGGAAATAAAAATCTTACCAAAGGAGGCAAAAATGGAATGAATGATGGGAAATTAGGAAGTTCAATTTCTGGTTCTTCGTTTAAGATTCCAAGCTCCGCATTTTTAATTCTCTGTTGTATCCTCAGTCGGCGAACCTATAAAAGTCAAGACACCAAATACGATGTTTTGAAGTAGAAACTTAGTCCAGGCCAGTAAGCATTTCATTCAATTATAAGAGTAAATGGAATCCAGGTTTGAAGTGATAAACTTATCAAAGAAGAAAGTAATTGTAACATATCTTAGAAAACATGGATAACTAACAACTACGAATCATAAGAGTTATCATGAAACATAGTCTGAGCATGCAAAACTACTAAGAACTTAATTTAAGGGCATTGAGATAAATTGAGTTTCAAGATAAGCACAGAATAATTTGAAAGCATTCACTGTGAACTGGAGGTGGCTCCAGATGAAACAAGATCAAAGATTCTAAAATTTTAGTTTAATCAATCTCAAATCAGTGATTATAATGACTAGATGATGATGATGAAACTAAAAATGGAAAAGAGAAAAATATAAATATAAGGATTGGAATTTTAAGAAAAAGATCTTCTTCAAGAAAAATTAAAAGAAAAATGGGAAAAAAAAGTTCAGGTAAGAAGATATATAACATATTAATACGTTGAGTGTTCAACATAAGTTAAAGTGGAAAGATATGCCGTCATGAATTTATCAGAAAATGGGTATTATCCCCAATAACTCACCTCCTCCATATGTAAAAAGATCTTATTTCGACGACTTCTAATATTATCTTGGATTTCTTGGACTTCCATTTTGGCAAAATCCTGCACTGTTTCAGGTCCTTCAATGATACAAAAACTGCATCCAAAAGCACCCGCATTAACAAGTTACAATACGGATTTATTGCTAGCTAACAGTTTAATAAGAACTAAATTTCTTCAGTATACATAAAACTAACTGAGTCAGACAATTCATGAAATTTGGCTTAATAAAAGCGTAAGTGCAACTATAAAGGTAGTGAAACTAGAAAGCAACTAAATCGCTATACTGTTTATCAAGTAGCAACAGAATTAACAAGATAAACTTTATAACCAAAACAAAGTTAAATGAATCAAACAAATTTGCAAGCTAATTACTTTAAAAAAAAAAAAAAAGGAGCACTAGAACTAAAAAAAATTACTGTGTGTGTGTGTTTAAATTCTCCCCTCCATTACACTTCTCTAACATTTCTATCAATGTGCTAAAATATTTACTAAATCATCCAATTATTAAAAAAATTCAAAACATGTTATCACATAATCGATAAGAATATGAGTATCAATTACTTATGCAATAGTTAGAATTTTCAAGTTCATTTGTATAATTGAAATTTCACAATATCTTTTCAGCCATCCAAAGTTTGTTAAAAGGAATTTAATCAAATAAAACCAAATTGTGGGATTAAAGTTGATTTTACTTATACTCGTGTAGTTCAATGTCATATGTCAGGTAAAACAGAAACAAATAAACAGTCCTCTTTTAACTTAAGTTCAATCCTATTATACTCTTAAATCGGAAGAGTATAATAGGATTACCAAGTAAAACAGAGAGCATATATTTTAAATGCACAAACAAATAATTGGTAATGGAAACTATTTAATTGAACCAGAGTACAGTGAAATCGAGAAAAGAAAGGTAATTACTGAAAAATAGTTCTAGGTAGAGACTATTTTACCCGGCGGCGTTTTTATCAGCTGCATCAGAATCAACTGGAGGAGAAAATGAAGAAGATTCAGGTTCCGATGCCATCGATCGCCATTTTAGGTTAGATTTGAGCTTTCCTCTATGAAATCTAGAGCTCGAGAACCACGGATTATAGGAAATTAATGGCGTTATAGGATACAGAACAGCTAAAATTCGAGCTGAACACACCATCCTCAATCTCTAAGCCCCCTCTTTTTTCTGTCGCTGCAATATCAAATTGTTTACCATATGACTTTTGGTTGAGACAAGAGAGGGAATCGACATTCGGTGAAGTTTAGGCGCCACCGGATCTTTTAACGAAGTGTACGGTGGTTTGCTACGTGTATAGAGAGAATTGGTTCCTTTGAGGCACTTTTAGTAGTAGTAGTAGTAAAATTTTCGTGGATTCCAAAGGAAAAGGCCAAATTATTACACATTATTGGCGGGTAAAGGCCGTCTAGGAGTGTGTAGGACCATTTATCCATTTATGGTTTATCCTGTTTTGGTTTCCAATGTTTTCAGCTCTACTCTCTCTTTTTTAACAAAAATAAAAAATAAAAAATCTTTTCTATTTTCAATTGAGAATTACTCTCCTTTCACTCCTCACACAAAAAAAAATATTTTTTCAACAAAAAACTGTCTAGTTTAATTTTATAAAATTGATGTTTGGTTTAACACATCGTATTGTGTTTGAATAAGTATATATAGACAAAAAAATTAGACAGATAGAATAAATCGATTTATTCTCGTGAACAAATCAATTTTATTCTGTCTGTTCAATTTTTCTGTCCGTGTAGAAGGAGTCATTGTGTTTTAACCAAGTTCAAAATCTATTATTTTGATTATTATTATTATTTTCATAATACAATGATCATATTGTTTGTTATAAGTTGACCCATAATGAAAAATGTCTTGTAATTCTTGGTTTGTGAAATGTTTTATTAAGTGTTTTTTTTTTATTGAGGTCCAATATAAACTTGTGCTGATAAGGGATAGCTAAGAGAGGAGTTATGGTGGATCCCTCGATTGTACTATTTTAGTCTCACGTCAAAAAATATGGAAAAATTTTGTCTCGTAAGACAAAAAATTAAATTAATAATAATAAAGATCTTCAAGTCATGATATTTTCAAAAAACAGAAGTGAAATTAAGAATGACCCAACCAGTGGTTTAAGACCTTATTTAGATGAATTTAATTTGATTTGGACTCGGAATTTGATATGTGTTGTTTCATAGATCATTTGGATTCCACAAGTGAATCAAACTATTAAAAAATCTAAAATTGAATTATTAAAAAATATTATTCAACCTATTCTAAAATTAGAGATATATTTTTATTTGTTAAAATCAATTAATAAAATCTTAAAACTCAAAATTGATATAAAGTTATTTAATTTTAATACAAACAAAACTATATCCATTTAAATTTTAGGATTTCATAAATTGACTCTATATTTCTAATTTTATAAAGTGGTTGGGGGTGTTGACTTAAGTGGTGTAATTGTTTATAAATAATTAATGCTTTATCCTTTTATATTAATTTGTTTGTCTTTTTATTTTATTTAATCCTTCAAATTTTACAAAAATTTTATTTTATCTTATTTAATTTATACAGGCAATACTTGTGTCATCTATTTTAAAACTGAGTTGTAATACAATAATACTATTGGTTGAAACGAAAAAAAAAAAAAAACAAGTCCGCTTACCAAATAAACCTTTTTGTTGTTGGGTGCAACCAAACAAAATCTTAGGCACCCTTTCCGTGGTTTAGAAACCCTAATCTATATCCATCCTATAAATACCCAGCAACACAGTTAATTAGGTACCTAGCTGCGACTTGCGAGGTTGCGCCTCCTACATATCTTATCTTCAGCGTTCTTGTAGGTTTTAATCAACTAAACTAATCATCAGGTGATGAAATTTCTTAACTAATTTATATTGTATTTTCTTTCATTTGATATGCAAAGTATCAAAATGGAGGCTTCAAAGCATCCATCTTTTTCTGCAATTATTATTATCTTTTCTTCAATTATTTGCAGTATTTGTTTCTTCGGAACTATTGGGTTTCTGGGACCTAAATGAGTTTTGGGAAAATTTAACTTTGCAATGTAGCCAATACATATAAACATGTTAATGTGATTTTAATTTGCGGAATTGGCTTATAATTCATTCGCCATATTAATGTGATTTTAATGATTATAATCGATCACTTTTATACACTTATTTTTGTAATTATATTTTATGATCTAGGGTCATCAAAATGATATATATATATATATATATATATATATATATATATATATATATATATATATTGAATTCAAAATTAATTCAATTTATTTAGTTTTTAAAAGCAATAAATATTGTACGTAGTGGTAACACTATTCAACTTGTTTACAATATTATAATTCTATTGATTAAGATTACATAAAATAATACTAATTTTAAATTTAAAAATATTTTATATGATTTTTTTAAAATCAAATTTAATTTCATATTTTAAAATAGAGTTACCGAAGTTTATAAGTTTTACATCCCTGTAAAATGACACAGGAGTTTAGTTTTCTCAATAAACTCTTTATCCATACATTTAAAGAATATATCAATAAATTAGTATCTAACAGTTTTTTTATCTTTATATAATTCTCTATTTTAATCTCTATATATGATTTGACTCCTCAGGGTAAGGGAATTAAAAGAGCGTTCTCTATTTATGTAAAATGACATTTCACACCCTATTTATTGCGATTTTATGTTAGTTAAAGGATCTTATCTTACTTAATTGCTGATTTGAGTATGCCTATCAAATTCACTCATTTTTATTTTTTACACAGAGGATTTAGCAGTCAAATTTTGATTTTGATCATTTTTGTAAAAAATATTACTACTAATTATAAATTTTATTATTTTATAATTAAAATAATGTTGTTTTAGTTCTCATAAACACATAATGATCGTTGCACATTTTGATTTCTAGCAATATCTATTTTTAAATTAAAATAATTGTAAATTTTAAATTCAAACAACAATTTTAATATTTAAGGAATCAATATTAGGAACCAGTTGGGTAGAAACTGAAAAAAATTGAATTCTCCTACAGAATAATTCAATAACACTGTAGTATAGGGAATAAAGATAAGAAAATTGTTGTGAATGCTCTAATAAGAGTAGAAGCGCTCGCTAGGGCAGCAAGTAGTTCTATTAGTAGTATTTATGGCCCTTTGAAAAGCAACTTATTTTCTATTTGGTTACGACAACAATCTTTTTCTGTTTTGAAGGGGAGTGTTTGATAAAATTGAGTGAATAAAATATGAATAATTAATAAATTTTATAAATTAAATTATTTGAGTGAAATAATATATGAATTTTAAAAATTGTTTGATAATTAAAAAGTATAAAGTATTTTACTAATTTTTAAATTTAAAAATATTAATTTAAATTTAAAATATTTCAAATTAATTTCAAAAAATTAATAACGATTTTAAAATTTGAAATGGAGCAAGTATTCATAGATTTAAATTTTTTATTAAAATTAATTCTAATTAATAAAATTTTATAAAATAATTTTACTCTCTTAACGAATGGGATAAGTTATTAAGAAGTAGATAAACTATGTAACTTGACCCAAAATAGGTCCATTCCATCCAACCCATTACGAATTAAACAAATACATGGTACAAAAAATAACTACAACTTTATTACAACAATTGTCGTGCAAGTAAAATACAACAAACACATATCTTTGTGAGTTTGGATATAAATATATATCAATTGTGACTCATGTCCCGTAGTGGATAAGACTCTCATAATGACACCTTACATAAAGGTATAGTAAAAGCTGTTTTAGAAATTAGAATCTTTGGGAAGTCTTTCAGGAAACCTTCGATACATGGGAGGCTATGCAGATTGGTTATGATAGATATCATATGGTTGCGTAATTATCTCTTGGTTGACCTAATAGACCCCCAAAAGAAAACGAGAAGATTATTATCATATTATTCCCAATGGTGAGTCTTCTTGACATATCATTATCTCCGATGTCTCTAATTGAGTATTATACTCCAAACAAACACCAAGATTATATAGGTAGTCTTTGGTAGATATACTCAAGAAGTGGATGAAAGACAATCTCGTCTTTATGATGACTCGAGGTTGTATGTCATTAAACATCTTGTATAATAAAGTGACAAAACACCCTTCCAAAGTTGAATTCACCTCACCTCAACATCTATGATTCACCGATTCTATTCCCTCTTATTCCCATTTCGACCCAAATTTACACTTTTATTACCTAAAAGAAATTGTGAAGCAAAAGGGTGAAAGCCAACTAACTTCAAGAAAGAATATCATGACTAAAGATAAATAAATTATCAATAGCCTTCAACAAAGAATAAATCGTAGATTTAGAACATATGGTAGATGATAAAACTTTTCAACCATAGTTGCGGTAGAACGAAGCAATCCATTAGAAGAGTCAAATAGACTATAAAGTCTATTATCTTTCCATGTTAAAAGTCCACCAACAATGTTTTATCCCGTGACACCAATCAACAATTCCTCGCCCACAATCACATGTATAACTTCATAATCGTAATTGTAGTTCTAAATTCCTTTTCTCATCCAAAGACAAAGATAATTTTCATCAATTGAAACATCAAAGATTATGGTTATACCAAATCACGGTTTATGTTCATAATCCCATTAATAAATTCATCTTTGCACTACTACCAAAGATATTCATCAACAAGTCATCTTCAGACTTTCACAAAGCAAAGATATTCATCAACAAGTCATCTTTGCACTATGGGCCAAAGATATTCAACTCTGAGTTATCTTTGCACTACGACCCAAAGATATTCATCAACAATTCATCTTTTGCACTACTGAGGAAAAAGATATTCATCAACAAGTCATCTTTGACTACGGACCAAAGATATTCATATCTCAAAAGAAATACATAATCATTTGAGAATTTATATAAACCATAATTATAACCATATATGTTGATCAATTCACCTTTGCACTTAAGCTTAAAGATATTCAATTATAAATTCAATGGTCATGATCATACCGGGTCAACAATTCAACTTTCAGACTTCTTGGCCAAAGAGAACCTATACTCACGATCATACCAATAATCTATCCATCTTTACACTCAAGTCAAAGAGAAATATCATCATTAGGGTTATAAGAATGTTATATAAAAACAATATAATCAACATATAGATTTAATCTCAAGAGTAAGATTCATAAATCAATGATTTCATAACAACTTAATCAAAATGTTATAAATCACTTAATAATCTCATAATCTAATATTATTAATACTACAACAATATTTTAATCATTTCTTAAACTTATAAATAATTTATTTTAATTGTTTACACTTTACTAATAAATGCATTTAATCATCTTAAAATGCCAACCTCATAAGATCTCATCACCAATAGCCAAAACCCTCATAAAAAATCGCATATATCTCATATATAATTCTCAAGCCATAAAATCATATTTTCCAATTTTCTTAATTCACATAACATATTTAATTCATTTACTCATAACTAGAACATTTTCATGAAAAATACCAAATCGGTTTTAAAAATATTTCTTTTACGGGATTTAGAAGAATATAGTCCCATATTGAATATATATTTTCTCAAAATTTTTAAAATTCATTTACTATTTTTCACATGGCCAAAACCCATAGAATATTAGGACATTTATCATAAATTGTACTTTTATCCAAAAATTTTAAAATTCACGGTATATCTTGATATTATATAGATGTACTCCCAATAAAAATTTCATCAATTTTGGAGTTAACCACAAGGTGTTATAGCGATTACTTTTAAAATAATCTTTTCTCATAAAATCCATAACTCTAATCTATACATCCAAAAATCGCCATTTTGGACACAATCAACAAAACCCATCAAATTATCGTTTCAAATTTTTCCGAATTTTTGAAGGTTCGGAAGAATTTCAAATAATAACCCTTAAAATCCCTTATTATCCCTTACCTCAAAAAGAAAGATTCTTACATTTGGAATAATGAACGAACTTTGATCGATAAAGCAATACTCAAATTATACTCAAAATACTCACAAGAATACCGATAATATAGAGAGAAAATTTCAATTTACGGTGTGATTTTCAATTATAATCTAAGCACCTATTTATAAGAAATTGCTTGAACACTAAAAGCGAGAAAATTTATTAAAATATTATATATATATATATATATATATATATAATCTTCATGCACACCTAGCATCAACCAATTTCAAAGAACTAAGCATGTGTTAAAGATGCCCACACATTAAAAAAATATTTTTCTCAATTAATTAATTTAAAACTCCAAAAAAAATAATAATTAATTAATCCAGAACTTCAATAATTCACAATAAATAGTTCTTTTGTCAAAAAATTCGAATCTCGCGATTTTTTATAGGAAATTCAATTCTCTACAACTTTGTAGAAGAAAGTTTTTCCAAATTCCAAACAAAAATTGACCGAAATCCACAAATGAGCGATTTTATAGGCTATAATCAAATTTCAGTCAAGAAATGGGGTCCACCGACACATAAAACATGCTTCAAATATTTTTGGTAACAAAATACTTCTCCTCCACATATACTCATATATCCCACATTCATCGTCAAAATATCATCATTAATATATTATTAAAATAATATATTTAATTGAATTATTTTTTCAAAAAAAGATAAAATATTAATTTTCAACAATTGTCACATTAAAAATTTTCTCCATCTATATCCTCATAAAATCAATATTTTCCTCATCATATAAATTAATAATTAATTATTCACAAATAATATTACAGAAACACATTATTGACAACCGCATAGGTTCTGTGAAAGAGGGGTTTTCAATAAGAATTTCTCCTTAATGTCGCGCAATTAGGTGACCAAACCTCTCCTTAGGCGTAACTTTCTAGACATTGCCAATAATGTTTTCTAATAATATTATTCGAGATAATATGAATTATTGCTTCCGATAATTCAAGATCTTTGTGTAAAGTGACAATTATAAAATATCAACGCAACAATCATTGAATCAAAATAAAATATTGAGCAGTAATTATCGTAACAATTATTGAAAGTGTCTTCACGTAGTTAATCAATAATTGGTGCAATACTGGCGCCATCTTCTTGTGTTTTTTAACCAATTTAGTATTTTAACAAGATAATTGTAATAACTTCTAAAATCATTTATAAACAATTTATATTTGTCGTTTCCTTAATCCAATCGTTTTCTGTTATGGGGCCCACAAAAGACTGCACCGTCGTACGAATATTCCCCGACAGCAAGAATATTCTACGACCAAACGAATATTCCCCGATAACAATGAATATTTTATAGCCACTTGCGTATTTTGTAAAATTTGTATAATTCACCCATAACTTTAAACTTTTATCAATTTAACCATTTACTGAATAATAATTATAAGAAAAAATTAAATAATTTTATTTCATAAAATTCGGGGTCTTACACAAACCACCTATGATCAAGCCCTCAACTCCCTGTGAAAACCATAACGAGATGCTTTATATATATATATATCAAAAAATCTCATTTGTAAAATCTATGAATATTAACTTTTAAGGTTACATTTTTATTTTATATTTGCTGTTAAAAATAATAAATTGTTGGTTTGGTAGTAGTTGCATTATAATAGAATTATGATGATAAATTTAAAGAGAGTATTACTTCATACTATTAATATCAATAAAAAAGATTCTCCCACTGCTCCAAAAATAAAATAAAATAAAATAAGAAGTCCTAATTATAAATTTAGTTTGTTTAACAAAAAGAGTCCACTCTTTTAATAATTCCTATATATGACACAATATCTTTAAGTTTTTTACTATTATAAATTTTATTATTATGCCATACTTTTAAATAACTAATTATTTTTAGGAGCATACAGTCAACAAAAATATATCATTAATGTGACTAATTTTGCAAATGAGACTTCCTTTTATGTAATGGAGTGAATAATTTTTTTATAGAACAGGAAAAAATAAAAGAGTATTGCAAACGTTACAAAAATGTACTTACAAAACGTGTCAGTGTGGAATTAATTAATAATTCACCATTTATATATATATATATATATAGGTAGAAGAATAATGTAGGGTTGGTAATGGACATGGTACCCCTGAAAATGTCAAGTATATTATACTACACACTTTCGGTGAGGGATTGTTGTCATTGCAATACTGTTGGGTTAGAGGGCACACAAGTTGGGCCAGCGTGTCAACCCATTGAGATATACTATATCTGTTTTTAAAAGATTGTCGTTTAACTATTTACCAAGTAAAATTTGTTTGAGATTCTATCACTACCCCTTTATGGGAAGTTGAAAACTATTAATACAAGAGAGTGAATTTCTTGGGATAATGAGAGAAGGTAGGGGTAATATAGGAAAGTAAATATTTTATTCTCCTTGAAAATTATAAATGACAAACTTTTTGGAACAAATTTTTTCTTCTAAAACAACTATCTTTTAGGAACGGAGGGAGTATAATACTGTGAAGTAGCCAAGTTGTGTTCTTATGATACGATACGTTTGGATCGAGTGAATAAAATAAAAATAATATATTTAATAATTATTTTAGAGAATAAATGTAAATTCATTTCATTTTGTTTTTTTATTCTATGTGGAGATGGTAGAATAGAATAAATATATGTGATAATTTTATTATTATATAACAACATCCACCACTAAACATATATTTAAAATCATTTGATTCTGTCATTCAATCCAAACACATCATTAATCTTTTTATTTAACTAACATTAGGAACAAGTTATTACATTTTCAAGTGGAGGGAGTCGATGATTAGCATATCCAAACCAACTTCAACTAGATTTGGCAATATAATTAGTTAACTGTTGGGTCAAATCATATTAATTGGAATCAAATGAGTTGGTTAACCATTTTTATTTATTCAGGTTGATTAAAGTTTGGACCCATATTTTTTAAAACAAATATAGTTAATTAACCGGTTAATCATTTTTTAACCCATATTTCATTCCCATAATCATCAAAGCATTAATGTGTGCACTTTTATAAAAAAAATCAACACTCATGGGCCGTGGCACTACATGACCACAAGAATCCTTCAACATTGAAGAATTAAAACAACGCAGTCCCGCTTTATCTAAATAAATAAATAGCTCAATTCAACTTTTTTTTTAAAGAATTATTTTCTTCCTTGTTTCATTCATTTCATCTTAAGGTCTAAGGAGATATAACTATTTATCATTACAGCATCACCTTTCATTCTTCTATCTAACCACACAAATAATGTATTTTTAGACTATGTTTAGATTATTAAACAAATAAATAATTAAAATTTTACTATTTGATAAAACTGTGTAACGAAAGTTTATTAAAATTGAGGTTCTATATAAAATACAAATATTTATTAAGGTTTTCAAATAGAGTTTAATTAAATATAAAAGAGTTGTTTGATAATCAATTTTTATAATAGGTCCGAATATAATATTTTACTATTTTATCCTTATTATCAATTTATATAATCTTAATTAGGGTGAAAGTATAATAAATTTAAATAATTAATTCAAATAAATCACCAATAATTAAAATATTTCAAACATAATTTTACATAATTAATATAAATATATGGACGATCATGGAGTACTATTTGTTTAAATTTTATTAGTATAGTTTTTTAGCATTTTATTATTTATATTAATAATTTTTATATCATATTATTACTTAATTAATTTAATTGTGACGGTCACAATTTCATTTTTCAAAAGTTATGTTTAAAAGTCAAAATATCTTAAAATGATTAATATGGTTTTGAACCATAACCATATAGTTCCAACTCACACAACTCATATTAAAAATGGTTAATATGATTTTAGTTCTTAAAAATGGAACTATACCCATATTTTAAAAACTAAAACCAACTCATAACCATATTTTGTGTGGCATAACTTCAACTCCATGATTTTTGATGATATTAAGGAAAAAGAGACGGGGACGGGGGACCCAAACATACATATTCAGGAGTGCACGGACATGTGGGTTGGGTTGGGCCAAGATAAAATCAGGTATCAAGTTGAATTTGTGGTTTGGGTCCAATTGCAGTTTAGTCAAGTTGATTCTTGGATAGTGGGTGTAGCATGTGCAAGTTGTATATTGTGCCCTAGATTCTTGACATTCTTCAGATTTTTTATTTTTTAATTATTATTATTATTTTTGATGCAGTTGCAATTTCATAACTTATTTTTCTTTAGGAAAAATACCTTGTTTTTAGTTAAGAAATAAGAATAAATAGAACTCTGATTGAACGCGCATGTAGCTCCGCGATTGAACGCGTCTGTTTTTGTGCGCATCACTTTCCGAAGATTTGTACTGAGCTACTACACAGCACAAGGCAAAAAGGAGGCAGCCATTTTTTCAACATATATTCAACAGGTTTTTATATATGATTATGATGTTGAAAGAACTAGAGGTGCATTATTAATTAACCTTTCGTTTTCCTACATGCTTACGTCGCCACTACTACTTAAATGGCAGCAGCCTGTCCAGGTTAAACTTCCATCCACTACCACTAATTAACTACTACTAACATATACACCTAGCTAGCTACCTCATTTGTCATTTTTTTTTTGTTAATGTTGAATTGTATTTCACTGGCCAAGTCTTAATTTTATGCAAGGGTTTGTATGTATTTTTTTATATATAGGGTTTAATTAATTTTTATGTTTATTTTAAAGTCATTTGTATGCAATGGAGTATGGTAGTAGTAGTAATTAAGTTGGGCAGGCGGTGGTGGTAACTTTGAAGTGATGGGATTGGGTGGGGGGTGATGTACGTTGCTCATATTAATTCTCTCCCATCTCATCCCGACTAGTGCGCCTCCCTCTTTACTTCATTAGTATTAGTGCAGGTTACGGCCGGGTCCTCAACCCACTTATTCTCTCTCTATATTTATCGATCCTTATATATATATATATATATATATATATATATATATATATATATTCAAACCCTCAATCTATTATTATTCCATTAACTCCAACTATTTAATTTACCCACCGATCAAAAAATGCAACCCAAAATTTTCTACATCTCTCTCATACTTGGCTTCTTGATCTCCGGCAGTTCATGGGCATTTAACACCGGTGGCGGCGGACGAAAGATGGGCTCGGCTGCTTCAAGTGGTGCCACTGGCTCAGGACATGGTACTAACTGGGACTATAACTGGGGATGGGGTTCAAGCCCAGAAAGCGGATGGGGTTATGGTTCGGGCTCAGGCCGCTCTCCTAGTGGGTTTGGTAAGGGTTCTGGCTATGGGTTTGGTTCTGGAAGTGGGTCAGGCTCTGGTTATGGTTATGGGTCGGGCAGCGGTGGCGCTCGTGGAGGTGGAGGTGGGTATGGGTCTGGAAGTGGTTCTGGAGGAAGTGGTGGTGGTGGTTCAGGCAGCCGTTCACCATCAGTAAATAGGGACAGGAACAACCATGGTTGATAAATTATAAATTGGCTTGAAGTTTATAATACGTATAATTAAATTAATCAGCTTATTTTGTTTGAGTATGTAATTAGTGTATTAATATGCTATAAATAAATAGCATATATAGTTTGATAAGTACCGGAGTACGTATAAGTTGTAAGGTGTGTAGTAATGTATTCTACTTTATCTCCATTCCACAATAATTACTGTTTAGAAAGAAAAATATGTTTTAATTTATTTGTCAATTATAAATTTTAGAAGAATAAATTATTTATTTTTTATGTTATTTTAATTTTTCTTATTATTTTTAAAAAATAATTCTTGTAATAATAATTTTAAAGTTCTTATTAAAGGTAATAGTGATAAAATTTAATTATTAAATGATAATATTAAATATTTTTTTAATTATTAAATGATAATATTATTATGAAATAGAGGGTGTAGTATTATCAATGTATAACTAGCGAGAGAGGTTAATTCTCTTTTTGAATAATTAAGGCCTCGTGTAAAATAAATGGTGTTTATTTGGTGCTAACAACGTTATAAATAAATGGTGCTTGTAATTAATGTATAAGTAGACTGACAAATGGGTTGGGTTGGGTTGGGTTGGGTTGGCCTAAACGGACTGTGCTATAGTTGGGTTGGGAAAAAATAGATCAGGTTAAAAAAGTTCTGTTTTTTTTGGGCTCTAAAAGTAAGGCCCATGGTAAAAGGCACAATTGGCTGGGTTGGCCCATGAGCTTTTACATATACTTTCATTTTATTTATATTTTGATTTTAAAAATAAGGTCATTTATTGATTATTTATTTTTTGTAAAACAAAGTAAGAACCATTTGAGGGAAAAATGGTGCAGAATAAATTAAATAAGCAATTTTAATTGATTAGCATGGCATCAATAGTAGGTAATCAATTTTGACCAACTCACGAATAGTTTTGGACTTATTATTTATGTTGAATATGTTTGCTTGTACACAATCCAAATACTATTTATAATTTATTTATTTTTCTTAATAAAATAATATTAAATGGCCCGTCATTATCATTTCAAAATAATTTTACTACAAAGTTAAAACACTACATATCAATGATGAAATATAATGATTTCTTTCTATTCACAGCTAATAAATATATAGATTTCAATTCAAGCATATAAAAAGAGAGAGAAGCAATCTTTTGATAAAAGTATAGAATTGAAAGATTAGAAATAATTAATTTGAGTAGTGTTATAGTGCATAGTGTTACTTGCTTTTAAATTCCTAAAAGAATAAAGTTAGACAAAAGATTTATTTTCTATATTTACTTGCTTTTAAATTCCTAAAAGAATGGATTTAAAGTAGTGTTATAGTGCATAGTGTTAGTAAGATAAATTAGTTTTGAATTGATATGAAGAATGAGTTGGACTGAGCTGGGCCACTTGGATTGCTTTGGTTTGGGCAAAAATTGGGCTGCGCCAAAAAAATCAAAATTTTATTAGACTAACAAATAGGGATAAATAACGTTTTGGTCACTGTATTGGGGTCTGATTTTTATTGTGGTTATCGAAACTTTTTTTGTTACAATCGAATAACTGTACTTTCAAAAACTTAAAAAATGGTCATTTCGTTCGATTTTCCATCCAAAAAACGGACGGAATGTTGACTGTGCAAGTTGATTCCATTTTTTTGCTTACGTGGAGCACAGAAAAGACAAGCAGGCGGATTATATTAGCACAAACTAATAAAACTATTAACTACTTCACCTAAACAATTTCAAAACTAATAATAATAATAATAATAATAATAATAATAATAATAATAATAATAATAATTTTAAAATAATAATAATAATAATTTCATAATAATAATAATAATAATTTTTAATAATAATAATAGTATTTTATACCATTTGGAATTGAAGGGTCACTGCAGTTTTAGTTTCCGGATCTAAAAATATTTCCGTATCTCATTCGTCATTTTTTTTATTACAAAAAAGGAGTTTAATTTATGATAATATTAATATAAAAATATAAATTATAGTAATAATTATAATAATAATTTTTAAAATTTTAAAAAGATTATATAAATTATAAAAATATTTTTATATGAAGTAATGATGTGTATTTAAAAAATATTTTTATTATTTTATTAATTTAAATTATTTGAGAAAGGGTAAATTTGACAAATCATTTTAAAAATAATACAAGGATGTTTTATATCATTTAAAAATAATACAAGGATATTATTTAAGAAATTATTATTAGATAAAAATAATTTTAAAAATATTTTATATCATTTGGAATCAAGGGTCATTTTTATTACAAAAAGGAGTTTAATTTATGTTAATATTAATATAAAATAACATTGTGTACTAAAAATTTTATATTTTAAATAATAATAATAATTTCTTTTTATTTTATTTTAATGGAGAATAAAATAAAATAAAACTTCTTCGTAATTTGATAAAATATTTTTATATCAGAAAACTAAAAGCTGCGGTGACCCTTGGATTCCAAATGATATAAAATAATAGTAATTGTAATAATAATATTGTGAAATGTATGGATAAAAAATTGTTATTGTGAAATTATTATTATTATTTTGTAATTATTATTATTTTTATTAATTAAAAATTATTATTGTTGTTATTATTATTATTTTGAAATTATTATTATTCTTAATATTATTATTATTATTATTATTTTTATTATTCTTAATAATATTATTTTTATTATTATTATTTTAATATTATTATTATTCTTAATGATTTGTGTGACGCCCCCAAAATAGGTATACATCACCCATTCTGAGTCTCCAAAATACATGGTACAGAAAAACAACTACAACTTTATTAATACAATTGTCGTACAAAATACGACAACACATACTGTGAGTTTAAATACAATATTGTCTTTTAGACAATATCCACACCCAAATAAAGTCCTCATTATAATTATTGATGCACTATTTTATAAAATAGCGAGGACTACTAAAATAGCTATCTTGAATCATCACTCTATACCCCAATTAGTCCTCCTGCTAAATTCTCACCTTACGGAAGAAAATGGAACAAAAAGAAAAGAGTGAGCTCAATTAGCCTAAGAATCGTAATATTATGAATAAGATAATATACAACAAATTATCCTTAGTCTTCAACAGAAAAAATCGATAGAATCACAATAGACAACAAGTTTTAGATCAACAATCTGCGGTGAAATAACAATTCATTAGAAGAGTTAAGTAGAGAATGAAATCTACTATCATCTATGAATTTAAAAGTTCATCATCAATATTTTATTCCTGTAACATCAATCAATATTGTCTTCTAGACAATATCCACACCCAAATAAAGTCCTCATTATAATTATTGATGCATTATTTTATAAAATAGTGAGGACTACTAAAATAGCTATCTTGAATCATCACTCTATACCCCAGCTAGTCCCTGCTAAATTCTCACCTTCTGAGAAAAAAAATGGAACAAAAAGGAAAAAGGGTGAGCTCAACTAGCCTAGTATGCTTGAATATTATGAATAAGATAATATACAACAAATTATCCTTAGTCTTCAACAGAAAAAATCGATAGAATACAATAGACAAACAAGTTTTAGATCAACAATTGCGGTGAAATAACAATTCATTAGAAGAGTTAAGTAGAGAATGAAATCTACTATCATCTATGAATTTAAAAGTCCATCATCAATATTTTATTCTCAGAACATCAATCAATATATATCTTTGCACTATGGGCCAAAGATATTCATTTCATATCACCAGTGGTCATGTTCATCTCAACACTGCTCATCTTTGCACTACGGGCCAAAGATATTCATCAGGTAATCATTCATCTTTGCACTACAGGTCAAAGATATTCATCAAGTATCACCATTAAGGACTGAGGATGATGAAAAACATTTTAGAGAACGAATCCAGTGAGACAGAAGGACAAATATTAGGGATTCGTATTATAATTTATCTAAGATCAATAATACTTTATAATAACCAATTGTGAAGCAGAATGCAAAAATAACACTCAAAACATGGATACAATCAAAGATAGTAACTATAATAGACATTTTTGAAGAAAAAAATTATTTTATTTTTCTATTGAATAGGTCAGATATCGTAAAAAGTGCCGATACGTGAATAAGAACTTCCCAGACACAAAAAGTTCCAAATTTGATTAAAGATTTCAAACCAATATTTCGACATAATGATATTGAAGAAAATAATATCATTTAAGAAGAAAATAATATCCTTACCTCAAAGAATCAATCTTGAAATGAAAGGTCAAGTGATCTTTGAATGAAATTTGTAATTGAATAAAGAACTCTCAAAGTATCTAAATACTCACAAAATACGCTCGATAATATAGAGAGAAAGAGAGAAAGCTTATGTTTCGGTGTGATTTTCAATTCTAACTTAGTCCTCTATTTATAGAAAATGTTAGCCTTACCAAGCAGACTTGACTTCCTGCACCGATGGCTTTTTACCGCTACTATTGCCACCCACCACATTTGAAATAAAATTCAAGACATTTCTTCACCAACCACAAGTGGGGCCCACTCAATTCTAGAATTTTCCACCAAAATCATTTATAACCCTAATTTCCTGAGCAACACCTCTTAAAATTCATAACAAATCATTCGCTCATTTTAACGGTTCAAAATTTGTGGACATATACCCAACTTATATATGTATAACATATCCAAAAATCACAACAATCCAACGGTCAGATTAAAAATTATAACTCACGCAATATATCGTAAAAATACTGATTTGATTTTTAATACCTCCATTCTGATAAAAATACAGATAAAACACCTCAACATTAACTTCTTCAATTATAATCACATAAAATAAATAAATCCATCATTTATATAAAATAAATATTTTCTTATCATATAAATCAATAATTAATTATTCATAAATAATATTATAGAATCACAATTATGACAACCTTGCCGTTCCCAAGAAAGAGGGGGCTTTCCAATAAGGATTTCTCCTTACTGGCGCGCAATTAGATGACCTAACCTCTCCTTGACAGAACTTTCTAGACATTGTCAATAATGCTATCTAATAATATTATTCAAATAATATGAATTATTGATCTAATAATGGGAAATATGATTGCAATCGACAATTATTGAAACAACAATAATATAAAATATCAACGCGCAGTCACTACAAGAAAATTGACTAATAGGTCCATTCCATCCAACCCATTTTGAGTCGCCAAATAATTTACATGGTACGTAAACAACTACAACTTTATTAATACATTTGTGAGGCACAACTTTATTAATACAATCGCAACATACAACATATATATATATTGTGAGTTTAAACAAAAAATATATTTCTAGACAATATCCATACCCAAATAAAGTTCCTCATTATAATTATTGATACACTATTCTATGTAATAGTGAGGACTACTAAAACAACTATCTTGAACCATCACTCCACACCTCGACTAGTTCCCGCTTATATTCTCGCCTCCCGAGAAGAAAAATGGAACAAAAAGGAAAATGGTGAGCTCAACTAGCCCAAGAAAGAATATTATGACTAAGATAATGTACAACAAATTATCGTTAGTCTTCAACAAGAAAAAACTGATAGTAATACAACATACAACAAGTTTTAGATCAACAATCGCAATGAAAACAACAATTCATTAAAGAGTTAAGAGAGAATGAAATCTACTATCATCTATGAATTTAAAAATCCATCATCAATATTTTATCCTCAGAATATCAATCAATATTCATCTTTGCACTATAAGCCAAAGATATTCATCGCCTATCATATTTATCTCAACACTGTGACATCTTTGCACTATAAAGCCAAAGATATTCATCACGGCCATGTTCATCTCAACACTGTACATCTTTGCACTACGGGCCAAAGATATTCATAATAAAATCAACCATCTTTGCATTACAGGCCAAAGATATTCAACAACATGTCATCATTTAGGACTGAGGATGATGAAAAATGTTTTATAGAAAACGAATCCAAAGGAAACAAAAGAACAAATATTAAGGATTCGTATTTTAACCAAACCGAGTTCAAAAATACTTCATAAATAATCATAGTGAAGTAAAATTCAAGAATGATCAAAACATGGATACAATCAAAGCTAGTATCCATAATAGATATCTTGGACAAAAATGAAAATTTAATTTTTTTGTGAATAAGGTCGTATTCATGAATAAGTGTCATATACGTGAATAAGGTCATGATACGTGAATAATAAACCCCATAACTAAAAGACAAGAATTTCACAAGAAAATTATCATGCTTCGTGAATAAGACTCGTGAATAAGAATCAGAATAAGAAGAATCGTGAATGAATAGAACTCGTGAATAAGAACTCGTGAATAAGAACTCTCGACATAAAAAGATCAAAATTTCACAAGAAAAATCTTACCAATATTCCGTAAGATAATGATATTGAAAGAAATAACATCATTTTAAAAAAATAATATCCCTTACCTCGAAAAAGATAAAGATTTCGATTTGGAATACTAGATATGGTGTCAAGGAACTTGCAGACCGATAACAACACTCAAGGTATCAAAATACTCACAAGAATACGCTCAATATATCGAGAGAGAAAGAGAGAGAAAATTTCATTTTTCGTGTGATTTTCAATTCTAACCTAAAGACCCTATTTATAGGAAAATGCTTAACACCAAAGTAGTAAAATTTAATAAAATAATAATATATTTATATAATTTTCTTTAGCCCACCTTGACCATCTGAATTCAGCCATTAACACATGTTTCATGAGGCCCACAAAATAAAAAAAAAATGTTTTTCTTAAAAAAATAAATAAAATTTCCAAAAATCAATTATTTCTTTAACTCTAACTTCAATAATTCACAATAAATAGCCCTTTTATTAGAAAAATTCAAACCACATGTCCTTTTCCATAGGAAATTTCATTCTCTACAACTTTGCAGTAAGAAATTTTTTCCAAATTCCAAAATGTAAATTGACCAAATCCACAAACCAAGCGATTTTACATGCTATAATCAAATTTCACCAAGAAATGGGGTCCATTTAACACACAAAACATGTGTTAATCATTTAATGCCACAAAATACTCTTCCTCCTCATATACTCATATATCCCACATTCATTGTAAAAATATCACCATTATTATATTATTAAAATAATATATTTAAATGAATTATTTTATCGTAAAAAGATAAAATATTAATTTTCAACAATTGTCACATTAAAATTTTTTCCATCTATATCCACATAAAATTAATATTTTCCTCATCATATAAATCAATAATTAATTATTCATAAATAATATTACGTAATCACAATATCGATAAACTGTGCAGCTTCTCAGAAAGAGGGGCTTTCCAATAAGGATTTCTCCTCATCGGGCGCCGCAATTAGATGACCAAACCTCTCCTTAGATGTAACTTTCTAGACATTGCCAATAATGTTATCTAATAATATTATTCAGATAATATGAATTATTGTCTCGATAATGGAAAATATCAGTAAGTGACAATTATTAAAACAACAAAGAATATAAAATATCAACGCAAAGAATTATTGAATCAATAAAATAAAATATCGAATAAAGAATTATCGTAAACAATTATCGAGTAAAGGCCTTCACGTAAGAATCAATAATTGGTGCAATACCATGTGCTACGTGTTTTAACCACCGGGTATTCCAACAAGAAGATAATCTCAGAATAACTACACCGTTATTTATAAACAACTTATTCTTGTCATTTTCTTCCTCCAATCGCTTTCTCGTTATGGGGCTCACATAAGGTCGCTACCGTTGCCGCATTTAATATTCCCACAAAGAAGAATATTCCACCACCAAACTAATATTCTCCCGATAAAATGAATATTTTAAAACCACTCATTGTTTGAAATAATTCAAGATTTTACCCATAACTCACCACATTAATCAAATCAACCCTTACTATTTCAACATAATAAATAGAGGAAATTAAATTTCATTAATAATAATTTGGGGTCTTACAACCTCCCTCCTTATGAAATTTCATCCTCTAAATCGACGACGACTGTGTGTTTCAAAAGGTGAGGATACCTCGCTACTCCTGTGTCATTTCTTCAATAAAGCATGGTTCCTCCACAAAACTTTAACTTGTTGTATGACCTTTCAGACGTAAGACATGCTCCTTCCTATCCAAAATCTTGACAGTACCTCTCCTCAGACGTTAAGTCTTTCGCTATCTCATCCTGTTTCTAACTCAATAACGTGGTTCGGTCGTTCACATATTTACGTAACATCCAGACGTAAAAAAACGTTATAAACACGCCGACATACTTGGGTGGTAAAATGAGTCTATAGGCCACAGTTCCTATTCGATCGAGAATTTCAAATGGATTAATAAATCAAGGTTTGAGCTTTCCTCACATCATCGATTCTCGCTTTTGAAATAACAACTTCGCACCTCCTTCTTCAAATTCATCACCCGTGTAGCTTGAACAACTTTTTAACTTTATCGATTAAAGTCGATTATACTCAGATATCATCACGTGGGTACCTAGAGTTTTCATCTCCATCTCTATTATTTGTAAGTTATACTTAAATGAGTCTTTGACAATATCGTGACTCTGATCAGATACGATCTTCTACTCAACACGCCGCCTACCACGCTCGCTTTTTCCAGATGGTATGGTCGTAACATGTGCCAAATGAGTCTCCTCTTGAGTTCTTCAAGCTCTTCCCACATTCCTCGCTTCCATTCGAATTTTGTATCTCTACGAGTCACCGAAAGTTAATGGAGTAGCGATTTGAGAAAATCTTTCCATTTAATCTCCGATAATAACCAACTAAGCCTAGAAAGCTACGATTTCGACATCGACTTAGGTTGTTCTCAATCGTGACTCATATCCCAATCTTTGATAAAGACGTCACAATGGCACCTATCAGTTTACTACCGCAGACGAATATGGCATCCCCTACGAGAGTCTCGCTCGGTGCATTCCACAAAAAAGGAAGTCACCCGCTAGAGGCTCTGTATCAACTTCTATAATGGGTTTTTAACTCCTCAAGTTCAATAGAGCCATTCGATATGAGATTTTAGAAATGGGTTTTGTATCGGATTTAAAGTCGATACAAATTCAATATCACGCCTCGGGAGTAGGCCAAGAAATTCTTCGTGAAATACGCCAGAAATTCACTAACAATAAATATCATTCAAATCGATGTATTTTTGTTCAAGTCCATGACATGGCTAAGAAAGCTTGACATCCGCTTTTCAATAAACGAATGGCTTTTATGGCTTGATATGAAAGAGTTTGACTTCAATGGTTTGGTTGCTTGAATTCAATAACAAAGTTGCTTAGAATATGAAAACTAACAACCTTATGAAAGCAATCAATTTTGGCATGATGAGTAGTTAACCAATCAATCCCTAAAATCACATCAAAAGCAAGTATCTTTAAAGAGATAAGATCAATGTGTAATGTGATGGTGCCAACTTGGATCAAACAAAATTTATAAGTAGTGGATGTAACGAAAGTTTCTCCTAAACTGAGTCTCCACAGATAAGTCAAAGTCTAATTTCTCCGTGAGTCAAGTTCAAACGCTGAGCGCAAAGCAAGAGAGATAAAAGAATGGGTAAAACCAAGATCTAGTAAGGTATAAACTTCGCAAGAATTTATAATTAACTAACCCGTGCTAACTTCGTCGTCGTTCCTCGTGATTTTGACCTGGCCAATACAAACGCCTTCCAGAACGCTGACTTTGACTTTTCTCGGGACATCCTTTCGAGTCACCATCCCCACTGGATCGGGTTTCGCCACCGCATAATCTCGAGCGATATGTCCTTCCTTTCCACAATTATAACATACCTTGAATTGTTGTGGGCTTTAATGATATGTCCTCCTCTCCGCATTTGTAGAAGATCTAACCTATGGTCGTTCTCCTCCCTTAACCAATTTCGGTTGTTGGTGCCGACGCCTTCACATGGTCGTTGTTGAATCTCCTCTTTTAAAATCTCCTCCCGACTCGCTTCTTCTATTCTCATGGCCATGATTACCACCGTAGTGGTTACCGCTTTGTCCGTATTCTTCTTTCTCCACGGTTATCGTTGTTTCGATGACCGTTGTCACCAAGATGATCTCGGTTATGGTCCCCGATTGAACGTACTCGCTATCTCGCTTTCTAACAATTGAGCCTCGTTGACAACATCCGAATAGAGAGAAAATTTATGAGAAATGAGATATCGACGTACGTCGAAGTTTCAAACCTCTCGTAAACATCCGCGCCATACGCTCCTCATTCTCCACCAAATGAGGTGCAAAACTCGATAACTCGCAAACTTCGCCTCAGATCGGGACACCGCCATGTTGTTTTGTTCCAGCCTAATGAACTCCACTTCCTTCATATGATTTAATACTTTCAGAAAGTACTTGTCATTGAATTTTTCAAACGCTCTCCCAAGACATGCCGAAAGCGGCCGGATGGGTACGCCTCACGATTCCCACCAAAGAATCAAATTTCATTACGAACATAAAAGTGTAGAATGGAACCTTCTGTTTCTCCGCATCCCAAGACATCGAATATCTTGGTAATTTGTTTAACCCACGCCTCCGCCTTTAATCGGATCCCGCTTTCCCTGAATTTCTCGTGGTCCCAACTCTTTGAATCGAATGGTCGTGATAAACCGTAAGCGTTGCTTTCATTTCCACCGTATTTTGAACACGAAGTCTCCTCGCCCCGATTTTGCATGAATCGCAAAAAGCTTCTAAACATCCCGCTGCTCATCATCTCGCTCAATGGCGTTGTTCACAGGAGGAACATTGTCACCGCTGTGACGCTTCTCCTCATTGGTGAGACACAAAGTCTCCACTGGCCTCATTTACTCCATCGTTAACATTCTCGCCGACATTCTCAAATACCGCCATAAAACAAGGGTTAATTAAAGAAATCAACATATCACATAATATCCCTATATATCGACCAACCAACAAATAAGCTTAGTAGACACACTAAATAAGGATTTACTCGCCTCCCTCCTAGTTCTATTCCCCGATCTCCGCCAGAGATCATATCCCTAAGCTCGATATTAATCATGACGCCCCCAAAATAGGTCCATTCCATCCAACCCATTTTGAGTCGCCAAATACATGGTATGTAAACAACTACAACTTTATTAATACATTTGTCGCAAAATACGCACAACATATATAATGTGAGTTTAAATACAAATATTGTCTTCTAGACAATATCCATACCCAAATAAAGTCCTCATTACAATTATTGATACACTATTCTACAAAATAAGTGAGGACTACTAAAACAACTATCTTGAACCATCACTCCACACCCGACTAGGTTCGCTTATATTCTCGCCCCCGAGAAGAAAAATGGAACAAAAAGGAAAAGGGTGAGCTCAACTAGCCCAAAGAAAGAATATTATGACTAAGATAATGTACAACAAATTATCGTTAGTCTTCAACAGGAAAAATCTGATAGAATACAAATGCATAACAAGTTTTAGATCAACAATCGCAATGAAACAACAATTCATTGTAAGAGTTAAGAGAGAATGAAATCTACTATCATCTATGAATTTAAAATCCATCATCAATATTTTATCCCTATAACATCAATCAATATTCATCTTTGCACTATGTGCCAAAGATATTCATCACCTAATATATTTATCTTAACACTGTACATCTTTGCACCACAAAGCCAAAGATATTCATCACCGGTCATGTTCATCTCAACACTGTACACATTTGCACTACGGGCCAAAGATATTCATAATAAAATCAACCATCTTTTGCATTATAAAGCCAAAGATATTCAACAACATGTCATCATTTAGATCGAGGATGATGAAAAATATTTTAAAGAAAATGAATCCAAAGGAAACAAAAGAACAATATTAAGGATTCGTAATTTTAACCAAACCGAGTTCAAAAATACTTCATAAATAATCATAGTGAAGTAAAATTCAAGAATGATCAAAACATGGATACAATCAAAGTTAGTATCCATAATAGATATCTTGGACAAAAAAAAAAATTTAATTTTTTCGTGAAAATTGTCGATTCATGAATAAGTGTCAGATACGTGAATAAGGCCAGATATACGTGAATAATAACCCTCACACTAAAAGACAAGAATTTCACAAGAAAAATTATCATTCGTGAATAAGACTCGTGAATAAGAACTCATAAATAATAACTCGTGAATAGTAACTCGACATAAAAAGATCAAAATTTCACAAGAAAAATCTTACCAATATTCCTAAGATAATGATATTGAAAGAAATAACATCATTTAAAAAAAATAATATCCCTTACCTCGAAAAAAGATAAAGATTCTGACGGAATACTAGATATATGGTGTCAAGGAACTTGCAATCAGATAACAACACTCAAGGTATCAAAATACTCACAAGAATACACTCAATATATCGAGAGAAATAGAGAGAAAACTTCAGCTCGTGTGATTTTCAATTCTAACCCAAACACCCTATTTATAGAAAATGCTTAGAACACCAAGTAGTAAAATTTAATAAAATAATAATATATTTATATAATTTTCCTTAGCCCACTTTTGACCATCCGAATTCAACCATTAACACATATTTTATGAGGCCCACAAAACAAAAAAAAACGTTTTTCTTAATAAACATAAATAAAATTTCCAAAAATCAATTATTTCAGAACTTCAATAATTCACAATAAATAGCCTTTTTATTAGAAAAATTCAAACCACACGTTGTTTCCATAGGAAATTTCATTCTCTACAACTTTGCAGAAGAAAATTTTTCCAAATTCCAAACAGAAATTGACCGAAATCCACAAACCAAGCGATTTTTATGTGCTATAATCAAATTTCACCAAAAACGGGGGTCCACCGACACACAAAACATGTGTTAATCATTTAATGCCACAAAAATACTCTTCCTCCTCATATACTCATATATCCCACATTCATTGTAAAAATATCACCATTATTCTATTATTAAAATAATATATTTAAATGAATTATTTTATCGTAAAAAGATAAAATATTAATTTTCAACAATTGTCACATTAAAAATTTTCTCCATCTATATCCACATAAAATTAATATATTTTCTCATCATATAAATCAATAATTAATTATTCATAAATAATATTATGTAATCACAACATCGATAACGTGCAGCCTCAGAAAGGGGGCTTTCCAATAAGGATTTCTCCCTCATCGCCAAGCAATTAGATGACCAAACCTCTCTCCTTAGATGTAACTTTTTAGACATTGCCAATAATGTTATCTAATAATATTATTCAGATAATATGAATTATTGCTCGATAATGGAAAATACCGCAGAAGTGACAATTATTAAAACAACAAAGAATATAAAATATCAACGCAAAGAATCAATTATCGAATCAATAAAATAAAATAGTAGTGGCTTCTTCGAAAGAATCAAGAATTGCAATCGTAATAATTATCGAGTCCAAAGGCCTTTGAAATTAAGAATCAATAATGGTGCAATAAATAAAATCAGCATTTAATATTCGTAGTAAAAATTTTAACCAAACCTGTATTCCAACAAGATTTTAATCATTGTTTGAATAACTACGCCGCATTAATATTTATAAACAACTTATTTCATTAATAATAATTTGTCTTCATTTTCTTCCTCCAATCGTTTATTCCGTTATGGGGCCCACATTAAGGTCGCTACTGTCAGTCGAAAATATTTAATATTCCTCGACAAAGATCTAATATTCCACCACCAAACTAATATTCTCCGATAAAATGAATATTTTAAAACCACTGCTTGTTTGAAATAATTGCATGATTTTACCCATAACTCACCACATTAATCAAATCAACCCTTACTATTTCAACATAATAAATAGAGGAAATTAAATTTTAGTTTTTAATAATATTTTTGGGGTCTTTGGCTTAATTTGTTTTAGGTTTAGTTTAAGTTTGAATATAAGATTAACCCAATTTGGATAATATGTTGTTGCTGTGAATTTATGGGTTGAAAATTTGGGTCCATTTGTTGGAATTGGTAGTGATCTGAAATTGGAAATTTGATTTTGGGTTTGTCTTCTTGTTTATATTGCTGATTGCTGAAATTGGAAATTTGATTTTGGGTTTGTGGACTGCATATTATTTAAGTGCATATTATTTGGAATTTGGAAATTGCAGAATATTGATATTATGAAGTGTATAACATATTAAATTTGGGTTCCTTATCATAATGTAACTGATTTTAGGACTATTTTTAATATTGATATATTTGCTATTTTCGACTGAATTTATGACAAAAATTCTGTCAGAATTATGAAATTGCAGAATATTTGCATGTATTGTATTAGTAATTAGTTTCCCAATATTAATAAATCATAAACTAAGTACCATTTACTTAGTTTCTTACTACTAAAATAAAATAAAATAAATATATTTAATTTAGTTTATTAAATAAAATAAATTTTAAAAATAAATAAAATAACATAATATAATACAAAATAGAGTTAAATAAAATAAAATAATAAATTAAATTAATTTAAATAAAATAAAAAAACTTTGATTTAATTTAAAAATAAAATAAAATTCAATAAAAATAAATTTAAATAAAAATAGTAAAATAAAATAAAATAAAATAAATTTAAATTATCTAAAATTAAATAATTTAATAAAAACATTAAAAATTATATAATATAATACAAGATAAAATAAAATAAAATAAAATAAAATAATTTTAATTACTTAAATTAAATTAAATTAAATTAAATTAGAACTTATATAATATAATACAAAATAAAATAGAAGTAATAAAAAATTAATTTAATTTAGGTTAATAAATAAAATAAATTAAAATGATTTAATTTAATTTAATAAAGCAAATTTAATAAATAAATAAGCCAATTATATAATATACTACAAATTAAAAAAAAAAAAATATAATAATAAACTAAGTATGAGTGAATGTAGAACATTAGTCTCAGCTATAGATTTCAAATAACAATTTTTATAAACTAAGTATCACTTACTTAGTTTATCATCATCGCAAAATAAACTAAGTATTTGAAGTGAATGTCTTGAAACAAATAGTCTCTATAGATCCCAAATAAAAATTCTCATAAACTAAGTATAACTTACTTAGTTTATCATCATTGGAAAAATAAACTAAGTAGCTAGAAGTGAATGTCGAACAGTAGTCTTTATAGATCCCAAATAAAAATTCTCATAAACTAAGTATCACTTACTTAGTTCACTACAAGAAAAAGTTTTATTTCCGACGTAAGTATTGTCGACCAAACATATTCAGTCGATGTTAATATAAGACCGACCGAATATTTAGTCGACATTAATTCAGTTAGAATTAATGTATATCTCGATCGACATCGATGAAAGTTAAGAACTTCTCCTTGGCGCTTAGGGTTTTCGCCGGTAATATGAATATGTAATCGATGAATATGTGTCATCCTCGAGTGAATAACTCATCGTTGTTATCATAAAGTCGATCGACACAACCTCGACGGACGTCCGTCAGAAATAAACCTAAAAAAACCCTTCCCCTTCCATGCGTCCTCTCATTTTCATTTCCCTCTATATTTTTACATTTTCTCTATTTCTCTAGACTACGATCGATCTCTCTCTCTCTCACACGCGTGCCCCAACCCCCTCGATCTCCACCGCTCCCCCCACCCTGCACCCGCCAGGTCCCCCCACTCCCCAGGTCGGTCCCCTGCATGACACCGTCCCCGCTTTGGTACCCCCCCCCTCTCCCCGCCGACGTCGTCGTCCCTACGTCGTCCGTGAGTCCAAAGACCCCACCCAACCCCACCCACCCACCCTTGGTGTAATTTCACTCCCAAACCCTTCCCCGGTGACCCCACCCTCTCCCCTGCACTTCGACCCACCCAAAGACTTCATCGTCACTTGGCATGACCCATCGCCACGGTCACCGTAGAGATCGTCACAAGACTTAAACCCAATCGTCATTCTGTGTGTATGAGTATATATATATATATTATATATATGTTAGTAGTATAAAGTTTAAGTCTAAAATTTGTGTATAAATTTGGTATTATAATGTGCAATTGGTTTAAATTTATTTTGTTTTTGGATTGATAATGTATAATGTATATTTGCTTGAAAATGTATATATGAATTCTGTTTTTGGTCATTTGGGTCTGAAATTAGTCATTTGCAGCTTCTGTACAATAGCATCCATTTTATTGTTTGGTTTTATTTTCTTTTATGTAATTGTAGTGTATATTTCTTTAATTTCAATATTGTATATATGTTGTATGTTAATAACAGTAAAGTAATTTTATGCTTGATATTTTTAAACGAAATTTCCCACTAATTCAATAGAGAATTCTTGAGATGCAAAATCATTGCTTTAAACTATTTATTACTTAATTTACTAATACTAAAATTCACTAATTAAGTAGCATTTACTTAATTAGTTTTCGACAAATAATTTATATTTCAAATATCAATTATTTTAATCAACTTAATTAAAAAACAAAATAAAATAAAATTCATTATTTAATATACTAATATATAATTAGTAATAAAAAAAAAAAAGTTTAATAAATGAAATAAATATAATTTATTATATAAATAGATTAAATTAAAAATAAAAATTATTAATAAATAAATAAAATAAATAAAGTAATAATTTCATTTAATTTATTTTATTAAATAAAATAAATTTTAAAAATGAGATAATATAATATAATAAAAAAATAAATTAAATGAAAATAATTAATAAATGAAAATAACATAAAATAAAAATAAAATAAAATAAAGATTGTCTCAACCAAATTTAAACCATTTGGACATGAGGTATTAAAACTTACCTAACCGATAAAGATTTAAAGATTATGCATACATACGTGCTTTTTAAATATGCTCAAGTATCGTCATACATCAAGTATGTATTATTACAAGTTGAAAATGATTTATCTATCCTTAATCAAAAATTAATTAATTGCCATATTATTGTACGCAGTTCATTCAAATTGGAAGCTTATGCTTCTAACCCGGGGTTGACAGAATCACAGATGGAAGCATTCACTAATGCAAATTTTCACTACTAGTGGTTTAAGAGAATGGTCAGAAGAAGAAGAACGCGATGATCATTTTAGAGATGTCATTTTAGGCTGCATAAACTTGTTAGTTCATTTCCAGGATGTATCGTGAATGGGTATAGATTCAAGGTTGATGACTTGAATGAATTGACATCAATCAACTCCGGCGTTGTCGTGTTGGGAAGTTGTTATGGAGATTCTGAATCCATTTACTATGGAAGATTAAAGGAAGTGGTTGTACTCAATTATCTAGGGGCTAAAAAGGTCGTTACATTTAAGTGTCATTGGTTTGATACTGAAAAGGGTGTTAAAGTTGATCGTAATAGAATCGTAACAGTAGATATAAAATTTGTTTTACAGTCTGATGATGTATTTATGTTAGCCAACCAAGCAACTCAAGTGTACTACGCCCCTAATGTCGTTCACAGTAGAACCCCCTGGTATACAGTTGTGACAACGAAGACTATTTATTCGATGGTACTAATTTATGCAAACGGATGACCCGTTGCAAGAACAAGTTAGCAATCCCAGCCACGTTGTGGTATATGATGACGATGTGTTGGGTGATGGTGTCGTTGACGTACTCAATGTTGACGAAGTGGAGGAAGATGTGGTTGTTAGTCCGTATGTGATGGTAAAAGATGATATTGAGGAAGAAATTGATAAAGAAGAGGAAGAGACAGAATTAGAGGATAAAAATGATTTTGACTCTGACGGGTTTGACGACGTACTACTTCTTCACTAATTGGTGTTTTGCGGAGTAGCTTGGGCCGACCTCCTACTATGATCGAGTTCTGGGATAGAGTCCATACGCCCAAGGGCTCTACTTTGGTCGACGATATCTCCAAAGAAAGACTAGCTATACGGGTAATACATTTACTATAATAGATATTATTTAGGATAATATTACGTAATTTATATGATGATACCAAGATAACTCACTTGTATATCAAATTACAAGAGCGATTTGAGAAGCTCCACAACCAAATATATAAAGCAGTTCAGAGGTCGCTAGGGCGATCTTCGAGACGTTAGATTCCACCGTCCCTCCGCCCGAGATTAGTTTATCTCAAGACGAGGAGGAGACTACCGTGGGTGGCGTCTCGGGATACTCCCACTAAGTATTTAGCGGTCGGTGATCGAGTTCGGGGTTACTGAGGATACCAAATTTATACTAATCGCCGGGAGGTATAATATTTGTGTTTATTTCGTGTTTATGAATAAAATAAACTTGTAATATTATTCATGTTATATTTATTTTTGTAAGCTCTAGCTAACGTCTGCGCGTCAGAGTCCCCGTGGGACCATCACACACTGGCCACGGCTTAGATGATGCTTTGTTCCAGCGTGTTATGGGCTGCGGTTTCGGAGAGGTTTGAGACCGATCCATTGTTCCATCGACAGACCTTACCACTGCTTCGCCTCCATCACCAAGGCAGAGACGTTCAGTAATTGGTGCCACCGCCAGAGAAGTAAGTGGTATCCCTCGGAAAGCAATGGGCGCGATATCGCGATTTGAGATTGTTCGGATGGTGGTTACCTTAGTCGAGGACGTTGCGTTTGGGCTAATGTTGAGTCAATTTCATTTCGCTGAGTATATTTCATTTTAAATACAAATATATATTCTGCATGTTATTTAATTTTCATTTAGTTATCTTTAACTGAATCATATATATGGACTAATGAGTTACATTATATTATATCAACAGGGTGACGAGTGGACTTATTTTTGACGGGCTTATATACGACCGAATGTCCGACCGAATATTCCGTCGGAGATGAGTTATCCTCGACGGAATAGTCTTAGTACCGATGGAATATTCCGTCAGAAATAAGCCTTTTTGTTGTAGTGGTTTATCATTGGCAAAATAAACTAAGTAGCATATGCTTAGTTTGCTACAATTTTCAATAAATGCAATAATACTCTCCCTACATATATGTACTCTTTCTTGTATCACGAGGTTTCGGCACGGCAACAGAGCTATTCTCTCAACCGGTTCCTCGGCAATAATTAAAAAAAAGGGGTCGTAGTTCCTGTTTAAAAATATTATGGAACAACCAATTCCACGGGATTCATACGTCGAACACTATGATCCAGTTGAGATGTTGGTCGATGCTTATGGCCCTATTACTATTCGATCAATGAATATGAACCTTCTTCAAACAAAGGCAAAACAAGTGCCAAATGATCTGATTCTTTGCCTTTTACCGATTCTTATCTCGAATCACGGGAATTCGCGCACATATCCAGGAAAATGATCACGGACACCAAGCTTTACTGCAGATGATGAAGCTCTTACACTTCAAGAATGAGCACGATCAGTAGTGAGAGAGGTTTCAACGATTTGCTCGCTATAATTGGGTGATTCTTACCCAAGGATCAAACTCTTCCCGCGAATTATTACGAAGTGAAGAAGATGGTCAAGGGTTAAATATGGGGTATCAAAAATCGATGCTTGTGGCAGGATTGTATGTTATACTATGGGGGGAGGATGAGATATAAGGTGGACAATGTGATATATGCAATTTTATCGCGCTACAAGGTTACAAAACGGGGGAAGGAGAAATAGGTTCCCGTGAAAATCTTCTTGTACTTTCCAATTTACGCCGAGACTTCGGTATTTATTCATGTCGTCTCCACACTGGTGCAATATATGAGTTGGCATCGAACAAGGGATGTCGTGTCTGGTCAACTGACTCACCCAATGGATAGAAGTTAGGAAGGCATGGCTATCGATGGCTTTTGCCCTTTTAATAATTTTAGCCACCAGATTTCGGGTTTGACGGTCATTATGGTCGCTTTTATAATCTTCCACCGACAATATGCATGAGGGATCCGTATTTGTTTTTGACTTTACTCATTCCAGGGGATAAAAGTCCTACAAAAGACCTTAATGTACCTACCTTCGATAGTTAGTGGATGAACCAAAGATGTTGTGGGAGACAGGGGTTGAGACGTATGATAAATCGATATGCGAGAATTTTTTGATGAAGGCAACTGGTATGGACTATCACCGACTTTTCTATTTCTTGGGATGGTTAGTGGTTGGTCAACTCACGGGAAGTCACATGTCATGTCCGATGTGTATGGGGGGATGCAAGCAAACCATTTGCGGCAGACGGGCGAAATGTAGTTTCTTTGAACCTTTCGTAGATTCTTGCCTCTTGATCACAATTACGTAAAGATGTCCGCGCAGTTCAACATAAAGATATAGAAGAAGGGGTTGTTGGTGGTACCGTCGAGCGGTGAGGTCTTCAATTGGGTTGAATCAACTTGATTTTCCTTTCACGGGAAGGAACACGATGAAATTGAGAGTAGAAAGATGCACGGAAGACTCATAATTGGACACACTTGCCTATATGGTTTGAGTTGCCGTATTGGGGCACACTTTCAGTTCATCATTGTATAGATGTCATGCATACCAAAAAGAATGTTTTCGAGAACTTGTTTTACATCGTGTTAGGTGCGAGTGGTAAAACTAAAGACAAAGACAATGCTCGAAGTGATTTGGAGGCATTGAACATTAGGCCAGAATTGTGGCTTCGCCCTAACACTACGAAACCTAAAGCTCCCTTTTGTCTTACTAAGCAACAAGTTGAGGACGTCTGTAAGTGGGTTAGTGGGTTGAAGCTCCATACCGATCCGGTCTTTCGGCGTCAGCAGTTGCCATCCAGTTCTCTTTTTCACCAGATTACTCAGGATATTATAGCAGGGGCCTCTGTAGAGAGTACAAGATTACCTCGGGAGCAGTTCGACGCTTGGAGCGCCGAGATGCTCCTGATGGTGATTACCCTCTTGGAGGAGGCTTTTCGTCTGCCCCCACCTACTCATGTATTCTTATTGTTTATGTTTTTCAATTAAGGCTAGTTTGTTAATTCTCTCTCTCTCTCTCTCTCTCTCTCTCTCACACACACACACACACACATATATATATATATACGGACTAATGATTTATATTCTTTATTCTATCAATAGGGGGCGATATATGGCGGCAGTCAAGGTGGATGATGAGGAAAGAAGAAAGTCGATTTTCATACACCAGGTAGCAAATACTGCTCACTCCTACCGATGATGATACTTTTACTAGTTTATAGTTTATTTGTATATATTCATGTTATTATAGAACTTTTGTATATATTGTATTGTCTAATTAAATCTGTATAACTATTATAAATTATATTGTTTAACATTTATGTAACATTAGCTTATATTTGTAATTGGTTAGCTTATAATACGTTTTGGTGGATATTTGAATGTGAATGTGAATGATAATGAGTTCAAGATTACGTTTTAATGCTACGTTGCATATTTGAATGTGAGATCTGAGTTTATATTACTGTGTATTGGGTTGTGACAGGTTACAGGTACATTAATGGGTTTAAACACCTGGAAACTGAACTTTTAAAATCTGTATTTAAAAAAAAGAGTAATTCCGACAGAATAGGGTATTTACGACGGATATTCCCTCGGAGATAACAAATAACCATTTTTTAATAAATACCAAAATATTCTAATTTCAGTCGTAAATAATCTAACTTCGACGGAACTTATTCGTCGTAATTACTCTATTTCCGACGTACATTCCGTCGAAAGTAATAAACAGTCATTTTTTGCAAATATTGGGTGATTTAAATTTTCAGTCGAAAATAATATAATTCCGAGGGAATAATCCCGTCGAAAATAGGGCCTATTTTTTTAATGAAAATTTCCGTCCTATATGTTCTGTCAAAAATAGTTCATTTTTCGACGAAACTCCGTCGGAGAAAACTTCGTCGAAGATAAGTAATTTCCGATCGATTTTTTGACGGATTTTATTTTCAACGCGATTATTTACGACCGAATTTCGGACAGAAAATTTCGTCGGAAATAGTTTGTGTTCGACGGAATAGGTTTATGCCCGACGGAAAATTCCGTCAAAATTAGCCGATTTTCTTGTAGTGAGTGACCAAAACGTTATATATCTCCTAACAAATAGTATAAACCTAGAGTTAACTTTTTTTAATGAGGAATTGAACTAACACGTGGGCTTGGACAACTTTCTCCAACTTCTATATAAGTTAAGTTAACATAGAATACAATAGATAAAGGAGCCATAAATATATACACAGTGAGATATAATCCATAAAAATTGCCAGTCCTTCTCCTATTGAACATACTATCATCATAATCTGAAAATCTTCATATAATTCATTTGCATTTTCAACAGTATTTAAAATTGTTTGTAGCATGAATTATTGCGTAATAATTGGTATGTATTTAAGTTAAATATCGGAGAGTAATGATAATAGCTCAGTAATGATAATATCATAATGTTTTAAACTGTATAATATTATATTGTAATATAATTATTAGTAATGATAATATCCGCACAGTTTAGATAGGTTGTGGTTTTGTTATTTTGTTATATACGTGTATTATAATATTATATCATACATGTATAATATAATGTATGGTATAATTATGAATGGTATAATATTAGAAAAATAATGATTTTAGGATATAATAATTATGTTTAGAAAATTTGTGGATTTTGGGATTATAAAATCAACATAGTAAGTTATGATTGATATTATTTGTTATTTTAATTTTATTTTAAACGCTTTTAAAGCTGTGTAATATTATGTTGTAATATAATTTTATAAATGGCATAATATTATGTTGTAATATAATTATAAATGGTATAATATTATGTTATATAATATCATAAAGTAGTGATTTTAGGAGATAATAATTAAATTAGAAAGGATAATAGGGGATTAAAAATTCAAAATATTAATTTGGGATTACAAAATAGTAATTTTAGGAGATAATAATTAAATTAGTAAGGATAATATCAGAACAGTTAACATTACCAAAACAGTTTAGATTTGTAGTGATCGATTTAGTGGGTTATAAATTCAAAATATTAATTTGAGATTAAAAAAGTAGTGATTTTAGGAGATAATAATTACTTTAGTAGTGATAATATTAGAACAGTTAATATTATCAGAATAATTTAGATTTGTAGTGATTTAAGGGATTATAAAATTAAAATATTAATAATAATATAAAAATAGTTTAGATCGAGAAAGTAGTGATTTAGGAGATTATAAAATTAACATAGTAAGTTACGATTGATAAGTAGTTATTTTGTCATATGTGTATTAATAATATAATATATGACATAATTACGGAGGTATAATGTTTTAAATTGTAGGACAAGATATAATTTTAGGCATAATTATGAATGGTATAATAATTATATTAGTGTGGAATGCACATTAATTATGTAGGATAAGTGTTACAATGTGGGAAAAACAAGATGTCATGCAATGCAACGGTGTTATAATAATAATAATAATATGCGTAAAGGCGAAAACCCTGGGGGAAGGTAACTGGTAACTGGTAACGTATAAAAGGAAGGTATAAGAATCCGATTCGGAAATTGGTTCTATTTATTCGTACGTGATAGTGGTAGAGTTGGAATATAACTAGGATACGATTTTGTATTCAACCTGCAGGATATATTTTGTGTATAAATAGGCCTGCTTTGCTGCGGTTTTATTGAGGTCTAAAGGAGAGTAAACCCTTCTTTCTTCTTCTTCTTCTTCTTCTTTATTTTACAGAGAAGCTTCGAGTCTGCATGGGCGTCAACAATATATAGTGTTTGGTAAGTTCCTCCATATATATATATATATATATATATATATATATATATATTATCATCAAGAAGCGTTTGTCGTGGACATTTATTCAAAAAAAAAGTTGATTCCAGTTGATGCAGACGATGGAAAGTTTGTGATTTGGTCGAGTTTTTCTCCATAGCTACGACATGTGGCGTACCACTTTTTTGTCGGTTTGCAAATTACATTCTCGCTAATTAAATTACATGCATAGCTACATTTGTGGCGGCGATGTATATCTCACCCATATGGCCCATATGCTATATAAAAGATAAGTTTATATTTATGTATACATAATGTAAAAATAAAGATAATGATACATAATATAAAAATAAAAGATAATGATAAGATAAGTGCGAATAAAAGATAAACTTATTTTTATAAATATATAATGTAAAATAAGATAAGTTTGAATAAAAGATAAATTTATCTTTTATAATAAAATAAATTTATCTTTTATTATAAAAACATAAATTTATCTTTTACACTAAAATAAATTTTATCTTTTATAATAAAACAAATTTATCATTTATAATAAAATATAAATTTTATTTTTATATTATAAAAGATAAAATTTATTTTAGTGTAAAAGATAAATTTATCTTTTATAATAAAATATAAAATTTAAATTTTATAATAAAAACATAAATTTATTTTATTATAAAAGATAAATTTATTTTATTGTAAAAGATAAATTTATGTTTTTATAATAAAAGATAAATTTATTTTATTATAAAAGATAAATTTATCTTTTATTCAAACTTATCTTATTTTTACATTATATATTTATAAAAATAAGTTTATCTTTTATTGACTTATCTTATCATTATCTTTTATTTTTATATTATGTATCATTATTTTTTATTTTTACATTATGTATACATAAATATAAACTTATCTTTACATAGCATATGAGCCATATGGTGAGTTTATAACGCCGCCACAGTCAGAATGTACATGTATGTAATTTAATTAGGGGCAGAATGTAATTTGCAAACTGGACAAAAAGAAGTGGTCGCCGCCATGTCGTAGCTTAGGAGAAAACTCGACCAATCACAAATTCTTCCATTGTCTGTAGATCAACCAGAATCAACTTGTTTTTTTAATAGTGTCCATGGAAAACGCTTTACATGGATTTATATTATATATATATATATATATATATATATATATATATATATATATATATATATATACATTTATATATAGCCCTAATTCATGTATACATTTATATATAGCCCTAGCTCTAATACAAGTCAAAGTCATTGTTAATTGCCGATCCTATTTCAAGTGTTTTTTTTACTGTTGGTTATTACATCAATTTATAATTATGACCATTCATTTTTGTTTTTAATGATATAAATAATGTATATTCTATAAAGATTTATAATAAATACATGTTATGAATCATTATTCTATCCACCATATCTTGCACTTCATTGTAAAATTTGATCGAGGATCATAATTTAAAAAACAATTCTCATATAGTAATATTTTAGTATTTATAGTCACCATTTGTTGTGAATTGATATATACTATGAGTATGTTTGTTTTAGGAATTAGAGTAAGTGATTGAACTGTTAGTTCTATATAAAAATAATATTTTGTTTTGTTTTGTTATGTTGGACTAGTCCTTTTAAAAAAATAGTACTGACTATTAGAGGGAGGGGGATTAAGTTTTCTAGACAAAATTAAAAAATAATATTCCTATTAAATTAATATTTTATAATTATTTGTATTAAATTGTTTATAAATAACCCATTTCATTACTCAATATATAACATTTAATAAATTTGTTCTATCTCTAAAGTTTCATCATCTTCGTCTTTTTCAAGTAAGATCATCATTTCTTTCCCTTTTTTAAGTTAATAAAAATATAAAATATTATATATACTTCTATTGATAGACTGAGTTTGCTATTTAAAGTACAAGGCTATAACACCCCCTTTCCGAAAAGGAAAGGAAGGTCACGTGCAAAGCACAACAAACCTTAAAATAAGTAAACAGAGCACTAAAAACTTTAAAATATGTAATAATGATATTCATCAATGCAGTACTAATTACAATTCTCCAACTAGAGTCACAATAATCAAAACTTAAAATTCGAAAGAACATAGACGGTCAAAGGCAACTCTCTCATCACACTAGTACGAATCACCCCTCTAAAACTTCTTGGGAAGAAAAACAAAGATGAGCCAAATTGCCCAAGACGGATATGAGATATACAAAAGATATACAAATCGATATCTGAAAATAATCGAGAGAAAAATAATTGAACAAAACCTCAAGTGCAAATACTGAACGAAAGTATAATATCCAAAGATTTGAATAGAATATATTTGAATTAACGTAATGAATATATATCCGAATCAACGTAATTAATGAAACCAATAAAAGAATAAAGAAATAACGAATCAAGTAACTAACTCAATGACTTGAATCAAGCGAAACCAACAAAACTAATCCAATAAAATAATAGGTTGAAACAAATGGCATTTCGGAGTTATTTTATACCGAATGAGCTCGAAATACACATTGCCACACAGGAAGTCAAAATAATGCCACAGCAACCAAAATAATGCCACACGGAAAAAATCACATTGGACCGCGAATCCAATGTATAGATGCAAATCGGATAGGTGTGTTTGGCACAACATCACAAATCGCAGTAAGTAAAACTAGGTTAACCCATACGCCTCAACAACAAAACACCAAATGGGCCCATCTCAAGCCCAAAATGAAGACGTCGTGGACTAATCACACCACCGACGAAAGTGTCACGTCTCTCTCATGCCAAGACGACGCGTGCTGTGGTACCCCAGCACGGTGGTTATAACTCGAGATATACTCTACCAGATATTCTAACAAAATATCATGTCACAAACACATGACATAATACCAACAAAAGGGTTCTATATGTACATGTTGAACCGAATCAATTATTATAGTCACAAGGTTTCAAAAGGAAGGTAGTAATATGTACCGCTTCTACAATTATCAAAATAAATAATACTAAACATGATAACCTAATTCAAAGAGTACAAACACGAAAGTCATACGTATCAACTCTAAAATGAAACTAATATATTTTATTTCACAAGAAACAATTATGTGAAATCATAATAGAATTCGAAATAAGGAAACAAACGAACAAATCAAATTTAACAAAGGTATCATTTGAAAGAGTACGGAATCCGTACACGATACTTCCAAACCATTTATAAGCACACTCCACAAAATCTTACCCTCAAATGCCAATGATATCAAATACAAAAGCGTTATTCATCACCTAAACATATTCACCTCAAATTAAAATAATCCAAACTAATAATTCTAAAATAATTCATAATCTATTTAATATGCCTTTAACCATCGCTTTATATCAATTATTAATACTCCAAAATTTATATTCCAAGTATAACTCTTTAAATTCTCTCCAGTCCCATCTAATAAAAAGTAATAATAATACAATTATAAGTTACCTACTAATTATAATTTATATTAATATGAAATTAATTTCTCCAATTATATTAATTTTACAAAATAACTCGAATTAAATAATAAATAATCTTTTAATCAACATTTTTTAATTTAATTAATATACTCGTGTATATAATAGATATATATATATACATAAAAAAAATCATCCATAACTTGCCCACTTTCTTGCTTTTTATATTGCCAAGTTTAGTACTAACATATAAACAAGTATATATATATAATATAACTTTAGCTAAGTCATGATCGACTAGAAAAAGACAATACCTCAATTCACAAAGAAAAGACCATTCACGAAGAAACCTCAATTCCTTCGGTTTATAAATAAATTACTTTACACCTCCCACACACCTAGGATAGATATCATAATATTAACCTTATAATTTTTCACCACTTGAGCTCCTTGTATCGTGTTAATAACCAATATACACATGAATGACCCTTCATATTTACGGATTTGTGTTCATTATTCTAATGTACTCATAAAATTGCGAGGATACATTTTAAAACAATCACTTACCAAACAAATTGAGTTTTCTCTTCCGCCACTTCACGCCCACTTCGTTCCTCAATTCGCATAAAATAGTTAGGTTTTACTTGTTTATTAATTTATATATCTGATGAATTCCCTAATTTAAATAGGATTCAAAATTACACAAATATAAATTAAACTCAATTAATTTTAGAGGCCCAAATTAATGTGACCCTTTATTTATTATAATTCACATACATTAAATACAATTGGACCCAAATTTTAACCACATAATATTATCTATTACTTTTTAATATTTATTAGCTCACATAATTTAAATACGAGTTGACCCAAATAAAAACAAAGTCCAATCAATATATTTTAAAATTATTTTTTTTTTCCGAGTATTACAAAGACAAAACAATATTTTATTTAGAATAATTTTCACCATAATTTAGTGTAAAATTATTCTTGTCGTGCAAATTTATAATTGTGTAACTATGTGCAACAAAAGAATTATGTTGAAAAGTATAATTAGGAAGAATTTCTTCTTTTTTTATTCTAATATATAAGATTAAATATACTTCAGCAAGAGAGACAAATAGTTGGGGACAGGAAAAAGTTATCAATTCTTTTTTTGTTTTGTTTATACAACAAATTGTTATTATTATTTTTGAGTTTTGAACATGGTAATTAAATCCGGATTGGACCGTCGATTCGACCGGTAAAAATCAAAATCGGTAGACACTCCGGTTCGATTTTAAACAAAAAAATTGTTTTTGATCAAAATCTGGTCAAACTCTGTAACGGTTGGACCGATCGTTCCGGTGACTTGGTAACCTGGTCACTGATTTCAACGGTTCCCTACCTCTCTTTTTTTTGTTTACTAATTTATGCCTTTGAATTTGATTGAATGTATCATTGATTGAGTTTTGAGTTATGATCATGATTTAATATCTTTTTTTTTATATAGATTTAGTATTTATTTAAATTGTATAAAATAAACACCGTACAAATAGATTAGTTTTTTTTTACCGAATTTGATTGAATAAATACAGACAACGGTTCCCTACCTCTCTAGAGATGTTTATTATTTGCGTTTTATTTTATCACTCTTGAGTTTTGAGTTATGATCATGATTTAGTATCTTTCTTTTTATATAGATTTAAAATTTATTTGAATTGTATAAAGTATATACTGTACAAATAGGTTTAATATTTTTTTATAAATAAATTGATTAATTTTACATATTTACTATTTTTAAAACAATTTATAAATTAAAAGTTAAGACCATATACTAAAAAGTATAAGTTAGTTTGACCAATTTATATGTAATGACATGAGACCCTCGTTTTATGTTTGTTTGCAACATGTTTGAAATTAGATTATTTCTCTTAATTTAATATTATTTCGGACTATTTAATTTTTTGACGAAAAATTATTAGTCCATAAATGCAAAACTATTAGTCCCATAAAATCATGAGAGATTATTAATCTCACAATTATCATGAAAATATATAATCTCTCATGAATAGTCTTGAAAATGATAAAAAAGTAGTCTATAAAATTATTTAAAGGACTATTAATTCCTATTTTGAGATAAAATAGTATAAAATAATATTAAATTAAGATAAATGATTTAATCTTAAATATATTTTTGTAAATAAATATGACCTTAATCTATATTAATCATTTAAGAATAGATATAATTTCAAACTGCTAACATTTTAATTGTGAAATAAATAATTAAAAAAAAGTTATATATCATCCGGTCCGAATCTTAAACTTACCTCTTATCTAACATAAAATACGATATCCGTCGCTAAAAGTTAAAATACGGTTGTAACAGACCAAATTATCGCCGTCCCTAAAAAAAATTAGATGAGTGACAAAGCATGCAAGGTAACCTTAAATATCCGGACCAATAATGCAAAGGTGTGTTTTGGTTTAAAAAATAAATAAAAATAAGAAAGAAAAGTGATACTCCCCCAACTCCCTACTTTTGAGAAGACCATCTCCCTACTGATGACAGTGGTGCTCTGAAGAAATTTCAAGTTGGAATTGTTTATTAGGGCTATGAAATTCGTTTCCTGTTACGCCAAGCAGTTTCTTCAATAGTCTAAATTTGTAAGTTCCTTTCTTAGTTTGAGTTCAACTAGTACTTGCTTTTAGGTTTTTAAAATTTGCTCTCCATTGGTATGTGAATCGTTTGGTGTTTTCTTGTCTTAGACATTGTTATGTGTATTGGTTTGTTTTGTTCTCCTCACCTTTTGATCATCTCGGCAAATTATACCATTTTCTATTAAAGATTTCCTTGATGTCATTATATAATTAAATTTTAAAAGAGTAGAGACCACCCTTTTCTTTAGAATGTTTGACCAATCCCTCAGACACTGTCATATATGAATTGGGTAAGCTTTTAAACTTTTTAATAATATGGTGAAAGTTTTTGTTTTTTTTTGTTTTTGTTTAGTTCCTGGATAACGGTCGGAATTCGGCCTATTGATGGTGATGAGTTTGTTAACTGATAAAAGTTGTATTTCTATACCGAGTGGAAAACGTTCTATACCTAGTGGAAAACGTTCATTTGAGCCTCATGGATATGAGGCTCATTTTCCGCCCAACTTCAAGCGCCCTAAGGTTGATGCAATTCGACAATTTCCTAGAAATTGTGGTGCACTTGCCCATCAAGTCAGTGAAACATGTAATAGAGGTGGCACCTGTGTCGAATTAGCCACCGAAAACTCAAAAAAAATCGGAAGCCACAGTCTACTACCAGTAAAGCCTTCATTAAAATTGGTACCAAATGAATTGAAATTTGAGGCTGCAAAGCCATGGGTGTTGCATGGTGAAGTCCCTTTGAAGAATGTGGAAATGGGGTCACCAATAGCTTGGGGGAAGGTTGAGTTGGAAAAAGTTGGGGCTAATGATACTACAGATAAGCAAATTGATACTCTGGGTAGTTTAGAAACCTCATGTCAGCTTCGTCTACTTCCTGGAAAGTATCTACGTCTAAAGATCCGGAAAGGGGTTTCTGTCTTTCGAGATTTTCCTCAAGGTTGTGGAAAAACAAATCATGATTTGTCTTCTAAATGCGAGGTTTTGCCCAATGGAAAGTCTGCTATGGAACGGCAGCCTTTGGTGGAGATGATACAATTAGATAATGAACAAATCAGAGGCTGGTGTCATGACGATGGCAGTGTATTTGCAAGAAAAGTAGAAGGGAAGCTTTTGGAAGATATTGATGAGCCAGTTACGACTGAAACCGGAAATGGTACTGATGTTGGAAAGGATAAACTTTTTGAAGAGGCGATACCATCTAAAAGTGAGCTTAAACAGGAAGCAAATATAAAAAAAATTAGCATTACATCTTCATCATCAAGTAACTTATTGCAAACAAATTTGAAGTGCCAGTTGGCCAGTAATAATGATTTTGGAGCCAAAAGTCAGGTTGGGAGAATGGGGAATGATTCTGAAAAGTACTTTAGGTACAAGTTATCAGATGATAAAACTGGATTAATGATGCATTCCTATAAAATTGCATCAGTTGATTCTGCACCTTCATTTGGTGGGGTCGTAACTGGTATGCAACAGGGAGAAAAGGTCTCTGATTGTGCATCTACTGAAGCTACTGGTGGATGCAAAGACCAGAAATATGAGCTCAGGGGTGCCAATGGATTTAAATATCTTACTATGAAACAGGAAAAAACAAATGCTTCAAAACAGAATTTTGCAAAAGAGGAATCTCTTATCCTTGGTGTGGAAGCTGGAAAACAAAATATGGGCGCAGTGTCAAATAATGGTCGGAAACATGGTGATACTCTTGCTGCCAATGAATCAAATGATTTGACCGCTGTTCCGTTTGATAGCTACCAGGAAGCTCTTAGTCGCAATAAAGTGCGTGAGACTTTGAATCTTTATGAAGAGATTTTAGAAAAACGGATGCAAGAGGAACGAGAAGCAAAATCAAAGACCAAGGGGAAGGTCTCTTCATATGTTTATGTAGAAATAGCAATGCTACTTAAAAAACAGAAAATGTGGATTCATATGAATGAACGAGTCTTAGGTGCTGTCCCTGGTGTTCAAGTTGGCGATCAATTTTCTTATAGGGCTGAACTTGTTGTTATTGGCTTACATCGTCAGTTTTCTGCTGGTATAGATTACATGGAAAAAGATGGAAAGAAGATTGCCACCAGCATTGTGGCCTCGGGTCGTTATTCGAATGATGCAGAATTTACAGATGTCTTAAACTACTCTGGAGAAGGGGGAAATCCAGCAATCGCAGACAAGAAACCTAAAGATCAGAGGCTTGTACGAGGTAACCTTGCCTTAAAGAATAGCATGGATGAAGGAACTCCAGTAAGGGTTATTAGAGGTCGACGTAATTCTAAGGCATATAAATCCGGGGATAAAAAGAGAGAGAAAGAAGCGACATTTACTTATGATGGGTTATACATTGTGAGTAAGTATTGGCAAGACAGAGCGCAACATGGTAAACTAGTATATATGTTTCAACTGATTAGAATGCAAGGTCAGCCAAAACTTACTACAATTATGTTGGGCAGGTTAGGAAATTCTAAAGCGTGCCATGGTCGTACTTTAGTTGATGATATTTCCTATGGGAAAGAAAAGATACCTATCCGTGTAGTGAATGGCATTGATAATGAGAAACCTCCATCTTTCAATTACATAACCAATATGTTATATCCACAATTCGAAGAGAAGACTATGTCAAGTGGTTGCGATTGTGTTCACGGATGCTTAGATTATGTGCAATGTTCTTGTGTTATCAAGAATAGAGGTACAATTCCATTTAACGAAAATGGAGCTATCGTTAGAAGGAAGACTGTTGTTTATGAATGTGGTCCTTCTTGCAAATGTCCCCCTTCTTGCAATAATAGAATTAGCCAACATGGTTTACGATTTCAGTTAGAGGTCTTTAAAACTGAATTGAGGGGATGGGGTGTTAGATCACGAAATTTTATTTCATCTGGGAGCTTTATATGTGAGTATGTCGGAGAGTTGCTTAATGACAAGCAAGCTGAGGAAAGATCAAGTAACGATGAGTATTTGTTCGATATAGGTATACGGGAAGACGAATCTAATGTTAGTTGTAATGTGAGACAAACTTCTTCTATAATTGATGATGGCTTTGCTATTGATGCAAGGCACTTTGGGAACGTTGGAAGATTTGTCAACCATTGTTGTTCGCCTAACTTATATGCTCAAAATGTTCTCTTTGATCATGATGACAAGATGATGCCTCATGTAATGTTATTCGCTATGAAGAACATACCTCCTTTGCAAGAGTTGACTTATGATTACAATTACAAAATCGGCCAAGTTCATGATGCGAATGGAAATGTTAAGAGGAAGACTTGTTTTTGTGGTGCTCGTAATTGCATTGGGAGGATGTATTAAGGAATCTCTTTAGCAACGACCTTTTGATATTGTGACGACAAAGCTATGTTCTCGTATCAATGTAAGCTTTTATTATTGCTCAAGGATTGTTATGAGTTATTATATGCATCCATCTTATTATCATGAAATCACCTATTTTGATCTTGAATATAGTTGTGAATAAATTTTATCCATAATAATCTTTATTGTTTACTAAGTCGTATCATATATGATGCTCAATGACACCTTGATGAGACATAGTATTGCACTTCTTTCTCGTATTTTTTATTTATTTTATTTATTTATTTTTGCAAGATATGATTATGCCTAATTGGCTTTGGTACCTTATGATGTGATTCGAATTGGGGGTTTTACTTGAGTTGTTACAAATGGTATCGGAGCTAACTTATAAAAACTCGGGTTGAGTCATCTGATTAGTTGCCGAAGGTGGGGAGATGATGACAATTGATATTATCATTGTGTGGATAGAAATTCAAAGAATTTGGGTTATGTTTTGCTATGTGTTTTGTGCTTGATGGGAACGTCATGACTTGAGGTGGGGGAATTCGTAACACCTAGTTCCATATCGAAATATGTTGGATAATTTGATATGTATATAAGGGCTAAAGTTAATATCAGTCATGATCTGTTGAGTGAGTTTGTAGTGAGCTAAGTACCTAAGAAGATACTATCAAGACAGTGAATTTGAGTATCTAGTCTTCTAAGGTAGCATTTGATAAAACTGTGTAATAAGTTCCGCATGTACGCCTTAAGGATAGTGATTACGGATGCTTCACCAAGAGTCTAAGTTAGTCATTGCACATCGTCATGAAGTAAAGAAGGTACAAAGACTTAACAATTTAGTTTAAAGGTATTGGATGGAATACGTTTGCTGAAATCTTAGAGATGGATTAAATGCTTTGGTTTCTTTAAAAGACTAGTTTTTTTTATCACCATGTCTGTTGGGAACTTACATTGTGGAACATTAGTCATCAAATCTTTGATAATTTTTTATTAGAACTTAAAGGCTATCTGATAGTCTCTTTTTGCCTCTTTTTGGCTTAGCCCCTTTTTGGACAAATGCTGACTTGTTTGATAAAAACTTGGACAACCTCTTTTTGCCTCTTAAAAAAAAAGACATGCAGCCAACTCTTTTTATAAAAAAGGCCTTCTCATTATTGTTTTACCCACCCCCACCCACCAATGGCGTATCTATTAAGGGGCAGCATAGGCAGTTGTTCCTGTTGGATTTTTTATAAGTATAGGAGTAGGGACAAATATGTAAATTAATAAATTTAAGGAGACGGATTAATGGAAGAGTTAAACTTGGAGGGACCAAAAAAAAATTCATTCATATAATAAATACAGACAAACATTGATTCATTCTAGTTCCATCTTCTATATCTCCACCTCCGTGGCTTCGTTGCTACTTCTTCTACATCTCCATTCTCCGCCACTACTTCTTCTACATCTTCGCATCTTCGCCACTAGGCCTATTACTTCTTCTACATCTCCATTACGACATTACCTCTTGCGCATGTTAGAGTAATCAAACTTAGAAGATAACTAAATTAGGGTTTTTTTTTGTTTGATAATTTAAAATTTATAGTTTGTTTGAATTTGTTGTTGGTTGAGAACTTGGGGTTAAACCCAATTTAATTTATTTGATGTATTTGTTATATTTTGGACTTAAAGGTAACTAATTAGGGTTTTTTTGCTTGATAGTTTATTTGAATTTGTTGTGGCCTTGTGGGTTGGGGACTTCCGGTGAGTACAATTGTATTGGATGAGCAGGTAGTTTTAGTGTTCAAATGAAATGATACAACTGTGTAGAATTGGATTTGTGTCAAATTGTTTTTATTCGCAGTTCGACCTCTTTCTTTTATGTGAGTTCTTATAGTCATACAGGAAAAAGTTGGATGAGTGTTATTTTTTCAAAATTTCAGAAATCCGCCTCTGTTGAGAAAAATTTCTGGATCCGCCCCTGTCACCCACTACCCAGTAACCATCACCACCACTCTCCTCCACCCACCACCACCACCACCACCACCACCCTCACGATGCACCCCCAACACCACCCACATCCCACATTGTAGGTAATTTTGTTTGAATTAATTATTTAACGTTTATTATATATATTATTATCCTCACCTTAAGTTTGTATAAACTGATCTAAGGGTAAAATAGTAAAATGTTGTGTTCAAACATACTATTTAGATCGGTATAACACTTTTTTACTTTTAAACGCTGCCTCTATTTTAATAAGTTCTTAATCTCCAATGCATCTATAGAGTTCTGAACTCATGACCTGTATCTAATTATTTGTTGTTATCACAACGCTCAGGGCCGGCCCTGAGTTTTTGTTATAATATGAGATCACACACACGCACACAAACGATAGAGAATTAAGAAAAACACAAGAGATTTACGTGGTTCCCCAATTTGGGTACTCCACAGGCGGCTTTGTTGTTTATTGATGATTCCTTAGATGCCTAGTGCTTTACAATAGATAGTATTTATAACTACTAATCCTATTCCAACCCTACTTCACATTATGTCTCAATTACTCATAATGTCCCTCATTAATAAACAACATGTATACCGTGCATGGGGCTTGCCCCCCGCGACCTTCGGGTCAACCCTGATGGGCTACGATAATATCATTAGTTTTTCTTGATTTGCTTCTCTCTTAAGTAGTGTTTAGTTGTGGTTTTCTCATCCTACTTGGCCTTTTGTTTTTGCTTGGAATCCTTATGATTTGTGTATATATGAAAATCATTAGTCTAAGGCGCTCTTAAGGTTATTTGTCTTGAACTCTTTATGTCACTCTTTCTTGGTTTGCAATTTGTACAAATGTAGTTAAGTTTTTAACTTGTCAAAAAATAAAAGTCTGCGGCTTCACAATGCATCGACTTTTGGCGCAGTAGCATTTACTAGGGGATTTGATAAAAATAAATAAATAAATTAGGCTCTGTTGGAGGTTATGCATTTTGGGTATTTGACTGTAGTTTCCAACAGTTTTTAATGGCCTAAAGCGACAATAAAAAAATTTGAGCCTATTTCATAGGGTAAATTTTTTGTGATCCTTTAAATTTAAACTGATGTAGACTGGTCTCTTTTGTTTGGGTATATATATACATAACACAAATATCTCTTGGGGCCCTAAAAATTTATCAATTTAAGTGGGCCTAAAGCCCAGGCACCTTGGGCTTTAGTCCAAGGCCGGTGCTGACAACGCTTTGGTTTAAGCTTTCTGCATTGTGGAAATCTGAGATGCTCAGGCTGGCAGATAGTTTTTTCTTAATTATTACATAGTCTTTGTTGTTTTTCATTATCAGCCAGTAGTTGCTTCCTGGATCATTTGTTGTTAAAATTGTGCAGTATTATGTCAGTAGGTTTAATTTTTAAGGACCAAATGGGTATTTATTCAGATTATTAGAATTTACTTTAAATTGATAAGTTAAATATTAGAATAAAGTTAATATTTAATTTTAATTTATTTTTAAAAAAAAAATTATGTGGCACTGGCAGGGAGATCATTGTGCAAACAACTGCTGGGATCGAGCTGATGGTACTACCCTTTGTTCCTGTCCAGTCTAGGGGCATTGATCGTTCATTGCTTCTTCATCCAATCAAAGTAGAGGTGCAAGTCTACAAGAATTTTCCTTATTACTGGTTTTAGTCTAAAGGCTTTCCCTTCTATCTTGTAAATTCTCATTACCAACTTTAGACTATTGACTTTCTATCTTGTTAATTAAATGTTCTGTTAGCCTTGGTCAAAGGTGACTTTATTTGCATTCCAATTGTTTTCGTTCCGGAAATATAATCTGGAAAGGGGTGTTAATTCATAGAGGTAACTGCAAAGAATGTCTGGAGATCTGAAGCACTGATGATAACAGGATTTGACTCCCCTCGGGTACAACTTCTACTCGATTCATTATATAGATAGATGGGGTGATTATGAATTCATTGGAGAAGATCTGAAGCACTGCCGGTAACTGGCTTTGACTCCCTTTAATACCCATCTTCAACTCAAGTTTTAACTCAAATACATTGAGTGAATGGTTTATTCAAAGGAAGTCAATCTAGTTTTAGCTCCCTTCGTTCCACAGAAATGGATTAATTTGCTGACTTTATTTTTAACTTCCAAAAAGAGACTCTGTTCTTTAAACGGTAGCGGGGTTAATTGATGGTTTAGTTTGATCACTGTACTAGTGGTTGATTTTTATTGTAGTTATCGTTTTTTTTGTTATACACATTAAATATGCTAAAAAAAGGCTACAAAATGATCATTACTGAGCATTCATTTCATCTAAAAAAGTGAATGGAAGTGACTAGACTAACGGTTAAAATGTGTTAAAAATGAAGCTAATAAGCGAATATGTGTCCGAGTTAATAAATATGATTCTTTTTGTGAAATGGAAGGAAAAATATTTTAAGTAATGTTTTTTTAACGTTATTTCTCAGTAATAAGTTGAAAAACTACAGCATATTCCCTAAAGAGTCATTGAGACAGCAAGTATATTAACATATTTTAGGTCAAGAATATACACAAATTATATATACATACATATGTATCAATCTATATATGTGGAGTATACGCAGATGAAATATAATAGAGGTCATCCTCTCCTCCGCATGTAGCTCTTTTTTTAGCACCCGAAGTAGCGGTTATATATCTTATCTTTGAAGATTTCCCAGTCTGAAGATTCAGACAAAACTGACTTGATAGTATAAAATTAGTTCGTCAGTTGAGAAAACTATTGAAATTTTAACCATTCAAATATTCAATGCTTGTTATCAATTATCACTCTTCTTTTTAAAAATGGAAAAACTAATAATTTATGGCACAGCTGACTAAATAAAGTACACCTGTATACATACATACATACACAAAAAAAGTGCAGGTCGCAACCCCCCCTAGTGTCATTACATTATATAGTACCAATAAAACAGAAGCTGATACAACGGGCAATGAAACTTTTGTAAAAGTTTAAAATATATACCAGCAGTTTCCAGGATGTAAATTACATAGAAAAGGCAGGATACAACATTCAGACTGAGAAAACACAAACACATCCCTATAAAAATTCATGTTCTCAAAATATAAACCATTTGTATTCCTATTTGAGATTTGTCCAACTCAGCCGTAGCACCTTATTGGATCATTGCAGCCCTTCTCAGCGGATTGTCGGAAACCAGATCCACCCCCCTTTGCAAGGTACTGCTGATGGTACTCCTCAGCCCGGTAAAACTTTTTGGCAGGCAGGATCTCAGTTACAATCTTCCTATTCAACAGCTTCTGTTGTCGCTCCAAGGTCTCAAATGCCGCCTTCTCTTGTTCAGGTGTATAGTAGTATATACCAGATCGATATTGCGTTCCGACATCATTCCCCTGTCCATAAAATAACAAATCTGTGTTTAGCATGTGCGAATCAAGTTGCAAATATGGTTGGACGATTAATTACCCAACTCGCCTTGACAGAGCTTGAAGAACCTCAGAGAGCACATTGAGCCCACTCAATGCATTCCTAAGCATCCCCAACTAATTGAAGTTTTTGCTACCTAATACATCTATTACTAAAGTAAAATAGAAGACAAGTACACTAGGTAGGTAGCAGGGAGTTAACTAGACCGCGACTTCACAAACACCACATATGATCCATGTGCCTTTTGTTGCATAGCAAACTAAAATCACATCGTAAGGTGTATCCATACTACCTATCTACTAGACTTTTCATGGTGAATTAATAGACCTTAGGATGAAATGAATGGGAGAATGCATTGCTCACTGAGCAAGCATTAATATGACTACTCGGTGACATGGTTACATGGGCTAGGAAATTACTGTTGATGACTATTTAATATTGCAACGCTCCAAATATTATCAGGAACTGATAGAGTGACTACTTTATGAGCACAAATATCACAAAAACACACTTCAGGTACACCTTTTTAAGTGCTTTTCTGTTTTTGTTTTTTTGATCTGCCGAGGGTGGACTTTCTTGTCCCCCCGTTTATTGTATCATTTCTTTTCTATTAATAAAATTTCTTCTTTTATGAAAAATAAGAGGTACACCTCAAATTAGCAAACTGACAGGTTATGAAATGAGTATAATCTTTTTCTTTACTTATCTTTCTTTTCTAATATCCGAATAAGATTACACACAAGTTCATGTAGCACAACTGATTTTAAATTCTAGTTTGCATCTTATTAACCAAAGTTCCTTTCATGACATTATGAAGTACAGTCAAGACAATTTATCATACAGCAAAGAGAATACTCCATCTGATGTGTAACACGGATATCCCTGAACTAAGTTAAGTGTGAATAATCTATCAAGGTGTACTCAACAAAATAGGTGAGTGGTGACTAATCTCAAGAGATTGTCTTTAAATATCTATATAATTATTTTCTCTCGTTATAAAATAAAAGGATAAATCATTCAGTGGCTACAGTCAAATACCCAAAATGCATAACCTCCAACAGAGCCTAATTTATTTATTTATTTTTATCAAATCCCCTAGTAAATGCTACTGCGCCAAAGTCGATGCATTGTGAAGCCGGCAGACTTTTATTTTTTTGACAAGTTAAAAACTTAACTACATTTGTACAAATTGCAAACCAAGAAAGAGTGACATAAAGAGTTCAAGACAAATAACCTTAAGAGCGCCTTAGACTAATGATTTTCATATATACACAAATCATAAGGATTCCAAGCAAAAAGAAAAGGCCAAGTAGGATGAGAAAACCACAACTAAACACTACTTAAGAGAGAAGCAAATCAAGAAAAACTAATGATATTATGATAGCCTAACCAATCTACTAAAATTAAAAAACATCAAGATTAAAAATTTTAAAAAAGAAAAAAGAAACTATTTACAACTTACATAATATGAGTACCAATTTGTCCTAATGAAAGATTTAAAAAAAAAAACATCCAAAAAGTTCCCATGAATATTGCTACAAATTTAACGCAAACATATTTGCAATTTCTTCAAAAAGAACAACCAAAAAGAAAAATTAAATCCATAATCACGCATTAAACCCCATAAAAATTGAACAAAAAACCAAACCCATCTCCCACCGAAATAAATTCAATATACAAAACCCGGAGTCACTCAACCTTTAAAAAACCACCATTTTAATCAATAGTTCAGCATCTAACAAAAATATGAAAATGTTAAACCATCAAACCCATTCAATAAAAAGAAAACTATAAACACCACAAATCCAACCTTTGAATTTTTTTAAGAAAAGGAGAACCTCACCTGACGATTAAGCGTAGTAGGATCATGTCTAGCCCAAAAAACATCAAGCAAGCTCCCATAGTCACAGTCTTTCGGGTCATACTGAACCCTAACAACCTCGGAATGATTCGTAGTCTTGGAACAAACATCATTATAGGTTGGATTATGAAGATGCCCCTGTGTATAGCCCACCTCAGTTGTGGACACACCGGCCACCCTCTGGAACGCTAATTCCACGCCCCAAAAACATCCGGCTCCGAATTGTGCAAACTGCTGACCCGATCTGGGGATATCGTCGTCGGCCCCCTGGGCGATTGAGGAGGTATTGAATTGGCCTATGGAGGATTCAGTAGGAGTTGTTGAACCGAAACCTAGCTTTCCGAGCCAGTTCATTTTTGTGGAAGAGTGAAGAGAGAAATATCTGGTGGTTCGGGGGAAGAATGGGGTTTTGGCTTTAGACAGAGAAAGGTGGGAGGTGGGGGGCCGGGAGGAGACGAGGAGGGGGATGGAGGGAGGAGAGGCGGTTCTGATGATAAGAACCATTCTTTTTATTATTATTGCTTTAGTTTATTTTCCTCTCAATTTTCCAAAATTCGAAACGACCAAGTTGTATTAAATTGTAAAAACATAGATTCATTTTTTTAAAGCATCATTGTTATACATGAGAAATGTCCGTTGACGACTTTTGAATCATCATCATAATAAAATACTAAAAATCGATCTGATTGTGTTTCCTAATTAGCATTAACATAACCTCGTTTTGAAATTTTGCTTCATCATCTCTTCAGCTGAGACTTACTTTTTGGGTGAGAGAAGCAATGAGGTAATGGTTGTTAAACAAAATGCCATCCAGGATCCGACTTTTACCTCTATTCATTTTCTAGCTCTACCTAAACTCAAAGTCACCATAATCCACCCTGTAATTTGATTTTGGTAACCGAGAACTATCGTTATGCATTCATTTTGAATCGTCCAACTGGAACGTTTATACTTTATGTATTTCACCTATATTTTTTCCCATATCCCAACTCGTTACCGAATCAAATGTCTCTTCTGTCACCACATTGTTGTCATGTGCATTTTAGTAAAATCATGAACCATAATATGGTGTATTTGTTTTTCCAGAAAAGCTGGAGTGGGAGAGAGAATAATAAATCTTCTAATTTTTATTTTCTTTACTAAAATTGCAAGGTCACGGGTTCCCAAAGCTACCTATTTCTTCTCCTCAAACTGCAAATTCTTTTGTCATAATTAACTGCCTCCCAATAACAAGACCAGTCACTATAACTAAATTTAGAGTACATTGCATGAATAGCCCCTACTTTGAAAAGCAAAACATCTTTTCGCATGTTCATGATAATCAAATCCCTCCTAAAATTGGAGCTAGGCTTGCTTGTTACATTTTGCTAAAAACAATATATATATATATATATATATATATATATATATATATATACACATTATCGGATCAATCATCGATCCTTTCTTTATCTATTCATCTCATTACCTGCGACGGATTGATGGCGTAAATCGGTTTTAATTAAATATAATTGTTGTCTATATTTTTAACGACGCTTATATGTTGTCCGTCATTAAAAATATGTATTTACGGTCAGATGATCAAAAACGTCGTGCGTCCGTCGCTAAAGGGGTAAAGTACGTAAAAAGAATAAGGAAAGATGACTGATTTTCACGTATATATATATATATATATATATATATATATATATATATATATATATATATATATATATACACTGTCGGAATTTTAAACTTACCCTCTGGACATCCATGAAGGAACCAATTTTTGAAGTAGTGAAGGATATGTTTTCATTCCTCTCGTTCTGGCAAGTTCAATCAGCTGTGCAATATACTTATAAAACAACACAACCCTCTTACTCAAACTATAATAAAACAGCAGCTAAGGGCATTGAGAAGTAAAACATAAAAATATAATTCGCTAGTCCCACAACAATTATTATTTAGATATTACCCTATATGTATATCAAATTTGCCTAAAACAAATATTACAACCCGGATCAAATGGGAACCTTAAAAAACATGTGAGAACAGAACAAACTACCAATTCATCAATCAATCAATTGGGAAATTATTCTTTCAATTGGCAAAAACTTGTGGGTATCGAAAACAGAGGGAGAGGATGCAAAAGTACCTCACTGTCGGAGGCGATACGGCGCATTCTTTGAGAAGTGAGTGAAAGTAATATACCCTCAATTCAATCATCATCACATTAGATATGTGATAAATATTTACTTTATAATCTTGTTCATTTATTTTATAAAAAATATTTTTTATCCATGTTAACTAGTTGAATTAATGATGTTGATTATGTTAATGAGATCTAAATTTTTGATAGCTCAAAACTAAAATGTTCTTAATCGTATGAATCACTAATGTGAGGTTACTGATTCAGAATAGATTAGTGTGTACTATGTTTGCTATGTCTATGATCATTTGTGTGCTGACACTAAAGCAAATATGTAGGTACTTATTGGAGAATAAATTCACTGAACCAAACTAATAAAGTAACCCTAATAGAGTTTTACTTGTCTAGCAATAAGAGTTCATATAGTGATAGTTGTACAAGTGATCTTTGGACTTGAGATCATCATAGTATCTTGTGTATACTGAATTAATTATACTTTGTTATATTTTTTAATACCTCAGAGTATGTTATAGGGTATGTTCGGGTATAATATAGTATACATGGAGATAGGTGAATGATCAATAAATGATCTACTATTTCCGGTAAAAAAAAAAGTGAATGTTCTATGTGATTAGATGAATAACAACTTAAAAATCCTTGGCCAATGTGGAATGAAAATTAGAAAGGAATTTTTAATTTACATTAATCAGAGTTGTGCATTTTAAAAAACGAGATGCATATGATTAAATAAATTAGACTTGACAGTAATTTCATGTCTTATGTTTAATGAGGACATTGTATGGTAGAAGGATTGAATTGTACGGTAACTATTCACGGAATAAGTTCTTTACGATAATCTTTGTGATTAACGTTGAATTCATATTATATGGATAGTCATGATACATTATTTATAAGATGTCACTAATAATGTAGAATAAATATTATTTATATTTGAATTAAAGAAGTTTAATTCATTATAAATAATATTAGAAGTGTTAAATTTATTTATTCTACTACCGACTTAATATTGAACCTAGAGGGTCACAACACAAAAGAGAGAAATATGATTTTAAAAGTGATGGACTTAATAATAATAAATTAAGTGTATTTAATTTATTAGTGGAATAAATTAAATAACTTAAGATTTATAATTAAGTATATGGAGAAATACTAATATTATAAATTAATAAGATTAGTCATCTTATTATTACTATTATTATTATTAAATTGACTAAATAATAATAGAAAAAATGTATGTACTGTATTTATGTAGTAAGATACGAATTAATTTATAACGATCGCTTTTTGGGCTATAATAACATTTAAACTGTCGCCATAACTATTTCGGGTTCTGACGACAGTTTGTTGAACCGTCGTCATAGCATGCACAAATGTAATACATAAATAATATATATACATATAACCCATAATAATAATATTATATTTAAAAAAATACTGTAAGACCCCGAATTTTATGAAATAAAATTATTCAATTTTTTCTTATAATTATTATTCAGTAAATGGTTAAATTGATAAAAGTTTAAAGTTATGGGTGAATTATGCAAATTTTACAAAATACATGAGTGGCTATAAAATATCATCATTGTTTTAGGAGAATATTAGTTTGGTCGTGGAATATTCTTCTTTGCATTGGGAATATTCGCATTTATTTACTAGATCTTTTGTGGGCCCATGTAAAGCGATTGGATGAAGAAAGCGACAAATATAAGTTGTTTATAAATGATGGCGTAGTTATTCTGAATTAATCTTTGTTAAAATACTCGGTGGTTAAAACACAAGAAGATACGGTATTGCACCAATTATTGATTCTTACGTAAGAAGACACTACTCAATAATTGTTACGATGAATTCTTATTCAATATTTTATTTTATTGATTCAATAATTGTTGCATTGATATTTTATATTCTTGTTGTTTCAATAAATTGTCATTACACGGTATTTTCCATTATCTGAGACAATAATTCATGTTATCTCGAATAATATTATTGGATAACATTATTGGCAATGTCTAGAAAGTTCATCTCAAGGAGAGGTTTGGTCACCTAATTCTTGCGCCAAGAAGAGAGAAATTCTTATTGGAAAGCCCTCTTTCCTGAAGCGCACTGTCATCAATATTGTGATTATATAATATTATTTATGAATAATTAATTATTAATTTTTATGATGAGAAAATATTCATTTTATGTGGATATAGATGGAGAAAATTTTTAATGTGAAAATTATTGAAAATTAATATTTTATCTTTTCTCGATAAAATAATTCATTTAAATATATTATTATATTTTTAATAATATAATAATGGTGATATTTTTACAAATTGAATGTGGGATATATGAGTATATGAGGAGGAGGAGTATTTTTGTTACCAAAAATATTTAAAACATGTTAAACATGCTCATTGGACCCCATTTCTTGATTGAAATTTGATTATAGCTTTGTAAAATCGCTCGTTTGTGGATTTCGGTCAATTTTTGTTTGGAATTTGGAAAAAATTTCTTCTGTAAAGTTGTAGAGAATTGAATTTCCTATAAAAACTCGTGAGATTCGAATTTTCTGATAAAAGGGCTATTTATTATGAATTATTGAAGTTTTGGATTAATTAATTATCATTTTTTGGAGTTTTAATTAATTAATTAAGAAAACGTTTTTGACATGTTTGGGGGCATCTTTAACATGTGTTTGATGGCTGAAAATTTGATTCTAGGCATGCGTAGAAGATTATATATATATATATATATATATATATATATATATTAATATTTTAATAAATTTTCTGCTTTGGTGTTACAAGCAATTTCCTATAAATAGGGTGCTTAGGTTATAATTGAAAATCATACGTAAGCTGAAGTTTTTCTCTCTATATTATCGAGCGTATTCTTGTAAGTATTTTGAGTATACTTTGAGTATTGCTATACGGTGCAAGTTCGTTCAGCGTTATTCCAGTCAGGTGTAAATCGCTTTTTTTGAGGTAAAAGATAATAAGGGATTTTAAGGGTTATTATTTCAAAATTCTTCTGAACCTTCAAAAATTCTGTAAAAATTTAAAATGATAATTTGATGAGTTTTGTTGATTGTGTCCAAAAATGGCGATTTTTGGATGTATAGATTAAGAGTTATGAATTTTATGAGGAAAGACTATTTTAAAAGTAATCGCTTATAACTCCTTGTGGTTAACTCCAAAATTGATGAAATTTTTATTGAAAGTACATCTATATAATATCAGTATACCCTGTGAATTTCGGAATTTTTGGATAAAAGTACAATTTATGATAAATGTTTAAATATTCGGTGGTTTTGGCCATGTGAAAAATAGTAAATGACTTTTAAAAATTCTGAGAAAAATATATGTTCAATATAGGACTATATTCTGCTAAATTCCAGAAAAGAAATATTTTTTGGAACTGATTTGTTATTTTTCATAAAAATGGACTAGTTATGAGTAAATGAATTAAATATGTTATGTGAGGTAAGAAATTTAGAAAATAGGATTTTATGGCTTGAGAATTCTACATGAGGTATATGCAGATTTTTGATGAGGATTTTGGTTATTGGTGATGAAATCTTATGAGTTTGGCATTTTAGAATGATTAAATGCATTATTTAGTAAAGTGTAAACAATTAAAATAAATTGTTTATAAGCTTAAAAAATATTATTCTTTCAATATCATTATATAGAAATATTGGTATGGATTTTATTGTGGAATTTCTACCTTTTTGAGTCGGGTTTACTATTCATGAGATATCTTTATTCACGAGTTATTATTCACGAGTTCTTATTCATGAGTTTCTTATTTATGACAAAATTGGTTTCTTTTTCTAACCAAATTATAGTTGATTTATGAATATTACTCTGGAGATTAAAACTATATATTGATTATATTGATTTTATTATCATATATAACATTTTTATAACCTTGATGTTGAAATTCTCTTTCACTGGAGTGTAAAGATTGGTAGATTATTGGTATGATCATGACTAGGGTTCTCTTTGGCCAGTAGTGAAAAGTTGAATTGTGACTGGTATGATCATGACCATTGAATTTATAATTGAATATCTTTAGCTTAAGTGCAAAGGTGAATTGATCAACATGGTTATAATTATTGTTTATATAAATTCTGAAATGATTATATATTTCTTTGAGATATTAATATATTTGGCTCGTAATGCAAATATGAATCTGTTGAGGAATATCTTTTTGGCTGTAGTCAAAAAGATGAATTGTTGATGAATATCTTTGGGTCGTAGTGCAAAGTTGACCTGTTGATGAATATCTTTGGCCTGTAGTGCAAAGATGAATTGTTGATGAATATATTTGGCCTGTAGTGTAAAGATGAACTGTTGATGAATATCTTTGGCCCGTAGTGCAAAGATGAATTTATTAGTATGATTATGAGCGAGGCTGTGATTTGGTATAACCATGATCTTTGATATTTCGTAAAGACAGTGATGAAAATTATCTTCGTTCCGAATGAGAAAAGGAATTTAGAACAACAATTACGATTATGAGTTATACATGTGATTGTGGACATGAATTGTTGATTGATGTTACAGGATAAAATATTGTTGGTGGACTTTTAACATGGAGAAGATAATAGACTTTATAGTCTATTTGACTCTTCTAATGGATTCTTTCGTTAATTTAACTATGGTTGAAATTTTTTTATCATCTACCATATGTTTAAATCTACGATTTATTATTGATGAAGGCTATTGATAATTTAATTATCTTTAGTCATGATATTTTTCTTGAAGTTAGTTGTGTTTCACCTTTTTTGCTTCACAATTCCTTTCGTGTAATAAAAGTGTAAATTTGGGTCGAGCGGGGAATAACAAGGAATAGAAAAGGTGGTCTATAGATGTTGAGGTGAGGTGAATTTAACTTGGAAGGGTGTTTTGCCACTATCATACAAGATGTCTAATGACATACAACCTTGTGTCATCATAAGACGGGGTTGTCTTTCATCCACTTCTTTGAGTATATCTACCAAAGACTACCTATATGATCTTAGAGTCTATTTGAAATTTAACTCTCAATTAGAGAGCGATAGAGATAATGATATGTCAAGAAAACTCACCATTGGGAATAATATGATAGTAATCTTCTCATAATTCTGTGGCCATATGATATCTATCATAACCTATACGCATGGCCTCCCATGTACGAAGGTTTCCTTGAACACTTTCCAAATATTCTAATTTCTAAAACAGTTTTCAACTATACCTTTATGTAAGGTGTCATTATGAGATGTTGTCTGGTTGGGACATGAGTCATGATTGATATATATTTGTATCCAAATTCACAAAGATATGTGTTGTTGTATTTTTGCGACAATTGTTGTAATAAAGTTGTAGTTGTTTCATACTATGTATTTGGCGTAATTCGAGAATGGGTCGGATGGAATGGACCTATTTTGGGGTCGTTACAAATACTAATATTTATAATTGGTTATTTGGAGAAATAGTAGATTATAAATAAATAAAAGGAGTCTTATTATTATTATTTTATTTAGTTCCTAAATATTAGGAATTAAATTAAAAACCCTAACTTCTAAAAGGGTTAGGATTATGGTGGATATCTCTTGAGCGTTGCATACTCTTTGTGACAAACATGTGATCCGTAGATTGGAGAGATAGCGAAGGAGTAATGATTGGAATTTGAAATCTACATCAAAATGTTGATTCAATTCAAAGGTATATCTTTATTCTTTCTCAATTAATGATGTTTCATGCTATACATTAGGATTGCCAAAAAAAAAATTAAATTACTCTATCCGTTCCTAAAAGATTATCGTTTTAAAAGAAAAATTTTGTTCCAAAAAGTTTGTCGTTTACAACTTTCGAGAAGAATAAATTATTTACTTTCCTATATTACCCCTACCTTCTCTTATTGTCCCAAAAAATTATCTCTTTTGTATTAATAGTTTTCAACTTTCCATACAGGGGTAATGATGAAATTTTAAATAAATTTTACTTAGTAAATGATATTTTTTTAATCCATTTACCAAAACCTTAAAGTACAATATTTTAAAAACAAAAGTAGTAGTATTTTATATGTTTCCGATGTGTTTATAATTAGATCGTATATTTTTATCTTGTTTTTGCAATCCTAGAAAGACCTCTTTACGCATCATGGAGTTATAATTGTTGGCGTATCTTAGCTTGCCGTAGGGTCTAAATTCAAATTCGAAGAATTCGTGGCCGAACTTTCTCTTTTGCCCTACGTGTAGTACCTCAAATAGAACTCTCCTCCGTTCTCCTGCTCTGCCATCTCTCTCCACCGACTTTTGCAATGTTTATTTTGTTATTCAAATCGATAGCGGGTCCGGATGCTTTGGGTTTTAGTAAAATAATAATTAAATATATACAAATAACATCCGAAGCTTTTCTAGATTCTTCAGCATCGACCATTTGACCCATCACCATCACGTATGTTAAATAGCTTTTGTTAACAGATTAGATTTTGGATCTAATGTCATTTTTAAAATAAAATAAAAAAAATTATACAACATTAATTTGATTTGTTGCATGGAAAATTAAAATGTAATATCAAATATATAATCCCATGACCATTTTACTCTATTCATAAATAAAAATAATTGAGGTTGTGAAGTTTGGCCCGCAAAAGGGTAAACACAGAGAAATTACATGAAACTAAACGGCCTTACATTAGTCCTTAAAGAAGAATTACATCCACAAAAGTTTACAAAATTCAAGGTAAGGTGGAAGCTATAACACACAAAAATGCAATAAAAAGCGAATCCAATATTCCAACACGATAAAACATAGCTGAACTAGGAGCAACGATGGAAGGGTTATTGCTCTTGGACGAAGGTTGAGGTAGAGAAGACGATCCTCCGCCGGACTCCGGTTGAGGTGCACTTGCCGGTGACGCGGCGGTGGCCCGAGGAGCTTCTTGGGTAAGCACATGAAGCTTCATTCCTCCATAGCAATGCAACTTGTTACCGCAAATAAAATATCTGTCACCAGGCTTTGTCAAAGCAAAGGATGTGTTCCCATTACTACCTGATTGTAGTACATTGGTCGTGTTGCACCCCTGATAATTTTCGCGTGTTACTTCACTAACACTATGAGTCGACGAATATTGGAACACTGCACAACCAACATTAATTATCCGCATGAATTGGTAAAAATTCATGTAGCGCTATTATTAGCACTACGTACTGTAGCTAGTTAATGTTGAGGAAAATTGTTTTATAAGATAATTGACATTAAAAAAATGTCTTAATTATGATCTCTAACAAATTAAAAGGATAATAATTGTGTTAGATTATCCCCGATTTACTTGTATAAATAGATCTGGCTAACTAGGGAGAGATCTAATTAATTAAAGAGAAAGAAAGTTTGAAGAACTTACAAAGAACATCACCAACAGAGAATATTTTGTCCTTGGTCCAGGAATCAAGATCAGTGCTAATGTCCCAACCAGAGTTGTCGCCGACAATATACGTTGTTGCTGTGCATGTTAATGCAAAGCCAAGGATTACTGGAAGAAGAAGAAGAAAGACAAGTGGCTTTGACGCCATTACTAAGAGATTAGTGACAAGATTAGCCCACGTTTGGGATCATATTTATAGAAAAAGGTGGTTTATAATTAGATGGCCTAACAATTTTATTAGTATATATATATATATTTTGGAAGAGGTGCATGGATGTCCTTTAGCTGATCTAAAGGTGTGTGTTTTGAATAATGTTGTAATTATGGAAAGCTTCTTTTTAAAATTTTGCATTTTCATGAAAATGTTGTTTACTGGTGGTTGAAGATAGTTGGCAGGCAGTTAAACGCCTTCCAACTCCAATTCCTCTGTTTAAGCAGGAAGGTATGGCCCAAAAGTCAAATGCGTGCAATGCATTTCTCTTTCTGACCGAATTAAGCATGCACTAGCTAGTGTGAAAGTAATTGTTGGTGCAACTGTTACCAATATTATTTATTTTCAGGATCAAAGCTAAGTTATAAAGTCTCACTTTTTGCTACTAAACCAAATTTGATTGCAAACATGTACATTTACTTCATCTATAGATGCATACGATAAAACCTTCTAATTGTTGAGGAATCGGATGATAGTAAAATCTAACAAAGAGAAAGATTAAAAATATATATGCTTAAATAAACCGTAAACCTAATAGGTTGACCTTTGAGTCAATACGTGGTTTCAAATGCCCATATATGAAAATGTTGTTTACTGGGTATCAGAGTCGAATATGGGGGGCTTGAGTTATGGTCCTTATGGATATGGTATGGACTATAGACTATGGACTATGCATGATGGATGAAAAATAATTGACAATAAGACTTGGTGAAAACCAAAAATTTGGATAGTCATAGTAATTACTAATTCGGACCCAAAAAAAATGACTATGAACACGTGTCTATTATAAGAGCCATGCAAAATGATCTAACTTACACCTAGCTAGTTAGCTATAAACAAACATATTCTTACAAAATCTAAGCCTTGATCTCCGCAACAACTCCAGTAATTTCTCATCTCTCTCCTTTAATTAACTCTTTGAAACCCCTCCTCCTTTTTCCCAACCCAATTAATTAATTTTCTTAATTTTGTATGTATGTTTAGATAGATCAATGTATAGATCTGGGAGCACAAACCGAGATTCTGATGAACAGTTGAATTATTATAATAATTCATCGCCATTGTCCTTGGAAGCTGGCATTAATCATGAGTTGCCGCCTTGTATGAGCCAGCACTCTCGGAGGTGGCTGCTTTTAAAAAAGACAGAGAAAAAGAAAAAGGTGGTCGTCTTAAATTTGCAGAGATAAATCCCGTTCATCTCATACCTTTCGTCCTCCTTTTATGTGCTTTCATTCTCTGGTTCTTTTCAAATCCAGGTACGACGTACCCTGATATTAATTACTCATACATTCTATATATATTACTCCCTCAGGTTATGTTCCTTAGTTTATGTTTGTTTGCAAGCATTATATTTGGGATAAGATTATTAATCAAAGTGCCGTATTTGTTTTTAAATTTAGATTTGGACTATTAGTCTAGGATTATAAAATGGTTTAATAATCTTGACATTATAATTATAATCCTATGATTAATAGTCTTGAGATTATAATAATCCATACAAACAAACATTAGGATTAGTACCTCATTTGAATTTGATTCTAGTTTATGTGATTTATTTTAATTTTTAAAATGACATATTTGTAATTAGTAATACTTCTCAAGTAGTTTTCAATAGTTGCATATTATGATTATATATATATATATACAAATATATATATATATATATATATATATATATATATTCCAAATGAGTACAGATGTTGGTCTGCCGACGAAAGGTGCTTCAAGAATTGAAGGGTTAACGCTTGAAGGGGACATTGATAGTGATGGTACCCAAAGAGGAGTTTTACCAGACTTAGATTTGGGGGACGTACTGGATTCAGCTAAACAAGTTCACACAGCTCGCTTATGAGGAGGGTTTTCTATATATGTTTAATTTCTTTCTGAAAACTTTCCTTAATTACTATTTAATTTCTAAATATTAAGAATCTATTTGTGTTTCATGTTTATTATTCTGTAATTTTATATTGTTGTTAAAGAGTCCTCTTTGTAGAACAAAAAACAAACAGGAAACCATATTTTGTAACATGTGTATCAAGTATTGCACGTCTGCACTGGAAAATAAATATTTGCATTCACCCGAAGAGACCAACTCAACTGATATGAAAGGCTGTAAAATTTTTGTTCAAAAAGACCAACTGAAATGTGAAAGGCTGCAAAATTTTGTTCAGCACTGGTAAGGTAACCAAAAGATTGGCCTAAACTTTCACTAAATTGATAACACAAAAACCAGCTTAAAAAATTATAAAGAAAGAGCTCCAATGCAAGCTTCCAGACCATCTTTTTTACCATCTGAAGTTACTGGACTGAGTGATGTCTGATTCGGAAAAGGTGCACAAGTAGCAAAACTTCTAGCTGCTGAAGTTGTTGGACCTTCCTGAGATGGACCATGAGGAAAGGGTCCAAATTACAGACAGCTTGACTTCTGATTCATAAATGGTGCACAACTAACGAAATTTTCATTACTACTCGGAAGATAGAGGTAACCGGGGTTTGGGTAAGTCATCATTGGAAATATTTCTCTCCGCATAACCGTAGCTGCAGTGAATCTCTGTCGGGGGACTCCAACCTGTGCAACAAAGGAAAACATATATTCAGGCTTCTTGATATGATTTAGTTCAGCATGAAGAAGATTGCGCCGATTGTGACATGTTATAGTTTGATTAGAGTGAAAGTAAATCTTACATCTTACAAAATGTACAAAATTTTAATACTAGACTAAAATGCCTATTGTAAGAAGATGATATGAGATTACATAACCATAAAGCATATGCCAAAATTTACTCTCTCAAATGAGTTGTTCTCTGAAATTGCATAATAGGTAAAACAAAAGTAAAAAAAAAATTGGGTAGGCACTTGATGGTCCATTAGCGGTTGACTAGAGAGATGCGGAGGAGAAAATGAGGGAAATAAATTCTCGAATAGATACAATTATACAAATAAAAATAAAATTTCTCCAATAATTCCTCTTACCATGTATGGCATATGACAAATATTTGGAACATGAGCTCTAGCCATGGGTGAAAGTGGGGGTTTCTCAGAGGCTGCAACATGAACTGATGTGCTAGCCTATAAAATCAGGAAATATAGGATTACCAATAGTAAGTTCTCATATAAAGCAAAAACTTCAAGGCATATATCTGACTTACCTGTCCTTGGATTTCGTTAATGTTCTTCAAAGGCTCAACCAGGGTGGTACTGACCTGTAGATTAAATTCCTTATATCTAATAATAACAGAAGTGTTTTCACATTAAGAGACAAAATTACCTGTTGTGAGACTTCTGCAGCTTTATCGAAGGGTGAAGCAGGGGATGTTTGAGGAGGAGTCTGTAAAATCACAAAACTCTAAGTCAGATGGTTAACAAAAGCCCATGTACTTTTTGGAAAGAGAATGAGATCGAAAGAAATGGAGTACTGATTCTTTAAAGGGAATGTCGAAAAGGCTATGTCGACGCTTCTTCTTCTCTGTTGAAGTCATTCTAATGAAATACTTTTGTGCATGGCTAGCCACCTGAGTTGAGGTCTTAGTGGGCACATAGTTCTTTGAAATTCCTTTCCAATCACCTTTTCCTAGTTTTTTCAAACCACTTAAGAATGACCTGTGTTCATCCTCAGTCCATGGTACCCCTGATATATGAAACAGACACAATCAATGCCTAAATAAGAAGAAACCTCTCTTCCAAAAGCTGAATATTATACAAAAACTTTAAGAAATTCACCGAGTAAAACTTGAAAGGATGAATCTATTATTATAGTATGTCCACATAGGCAGTGGCGGACCTTAGGCATGGCCGGGGGAGGCCATGGCCCTGTCCGATTTTTGTTTAATTTTAAATATACCCTTAAGCTTTAGTTAAATTTTATTTATAATCCTATAAAAATTTATTGATATAAAAGCATTCTATCTATTTTAAAATATAAGATCAATTCTGATGTTTTTTCAAAAGTAAATTTGTAATATTTTTATTTTTCTGATAATAATAAATCTTGTAATTAGTAGTATTTTTTAGTTAGTATATAATTTTATAGTTATTTGTGTAAAGTTAATTGAATTCGTTTTAGTTTTAAAATATCTCAAATTTATTTCAAGAACATAAATTAATCGTATAATCTAAAATGACTAGGATATTAAACAATCAAAATGTATATAAATATAAAAAAATATGAGCTACAATAAATACTTTTTCTAGCTTTTTGAATAAAACTAATATTATATTTTTTTTAAAAACACATTAGGCCCCTCTCGATATGAATTGTTGGTTCCACCCCTACACAGGCAAAACAAATTATCCATAATACTAACAGTAGTGATGAATTGTTTCATAAATCCATAAAATCTAATTTTCACTATCAATGCCAAAACACCTCAACACCAGATTCAGACCTTGTTCAAAAGGAGTAAATAACTTCTCCCTCGATAAGTTGCGTATCATCAAGCAATTTATTTAAGATTCAAGGAAAATGTTCGTCGAAATATGTTTGAGTAAATGGCAAACTGAAAATGAAGCTGTAAATGCTTTCCTTTGGCATCAGAAAATGAATTTTGTAAGACCCCGACTTTTATTAAATAAATCTTAATTTTACTTATATTTATTATTCTAAACATTAAATATGTTAAATTGATAAAAAGTTAAATTTAAGAATGATATGTGCAAATTATAAGATAAAACAATGTCGGAGAATATCCGTTATGTCGGTGAATATTCGTTATATCGAATAATATTAGATAAAATACGAAGGTTTCAAACAACTAATCATTGGTGGGTCCCACAACGAAATAATTGTCGGATATAGAAAACGACATAAATAACATTTTTAATAATTGTGTCAACGGATCTATCATTTTCAACTGTTAAAATACCCGGTGATAAAAAAATAGTAGCACACGATACTCTACAAGATTATTACACGACATTCCACGATACCACACGATTGCAAGATTTATAATAGTATTATTATTACAGTAACAATTACATACTATTTCATTTTATAGACTAAATAATTGTTACAATAGCAACTGCATAGTATTTCATATTATTGACTCGATAATTATTACAGTATCAACTGTATATTATTTCATATTATTGACTTAATAATTAAAATAATATAATTAGACTAGCTAGCATTATTGACAAATTGTAGAAGTTCTGTTGAGGAAATGAGTTATTTGATTGTGCGCCGTTTATACGGAAGGCCCCCTCTTTCTTTCATGGAAATGATATGGTTGTCAGTATTGTGAGTATATAATATCTAGAAACAAAGTTTTCATATCTGGATCGGTCATTGAACCAAAAAAGGTACCCAGTGGATGGGTCACTGGTCGAACCGTTATTGACCCAGTGACGTCATTAATATATAAAAATATATTAGTAATTAATAAAAAATTTAAAAATCTCATTTTTTATGAACTAAAACATAATAAAATTGAGTTACAATATTACTAAAAGTGGTTAATTTTAATATTTATAAAAAATTGGTACAAAAAAACAGTAAAAATCATTTCACTGGGTCAATTAACCGGTGGATCAACCGATTTTTGACCAAAAATGATTTATTGGTTCACACCAGATTTGAGTGTAAATAGATCCGATTTTAACTTGGGTTGAACCGATCATCTCATCTAGCTTTTGAAATTATGCTAAGAATGTTTAGTGTTGGATAGTGAGCACTAGTCCACTTTATGGATTTGGGGATGTCACAACATTTCATATTATTGAATCAATAATTGTCACATCATTTCATAATATTAAACCAATAATTGTCATCGTAACAAAGATAGTAATGGAAAGTTACATAATTAAAAGGCATGGGTATTAGACAGACTTATTATTTGAAGAACACTAATATTTGTGTTATTAATACATTAAGTCAATAATGCAGAAGATAAGACAATATAATAATTGTTGAATAATAGAAAAGTTGTGAATAATTACGAATAATTGTTGAAGGATTAAAAATGTGTGAATAATTAATGAATAAAATATTGAAAATGTGTGCATAATTGTGAATAATTGATGAATAATTGAAAAGCTGTGGATAATTAATAAATAAAATATTGAAAAGGTGTTGATTAAAGATAAAGTGTGATAATTGATGTGTGGTAGATGTTGGTTAAAATTTTGTTATAAGTAGGGGGCTTAGCATAAAAAATTTCATAACTTTCTTATTTATCCTTCCTTCCAATCCCTAAAAATTACTTGGCATAAATTCTAAGTGTGCTAGGCTACCTTGATTATTATTGGTGAATATCAATAAAAGTGCAAGAATTGTTCAGGTTGATCAACTAAATAGAAAGTAGTACCTAGTCACGTACTAAGGTAAGAGATCATTCTCTTTCATATTCCAAAATTTATGGTAAGAAATTATTATTTATTTCTACAGCCTTATCATTAAATGGTAAAAATTCCTGTAATTATTATAATATCCTTAATAGTTTGTGTTTCATCTAATATATTTTTACCTGAATCTTTCTATTAAATCTTAATCGTTGTTATATTTGAACTGTGAACTTTATATTTTTTTTGAACTTGAATTAATATTATGGATATCATGTTGACAATTTGGACATTATTGGATTCTGGACAAATTAAATTGATAATCTCTAATGTTTATTCTTTAATTTATTATTCTGATTATTTATATCCATCATTCATATTATTGTTATTGTAATAATCATCAACACTAAGTTGTTGTAAATGTTTTTGACATGGGTGCAAAGACAATATGATTGTTGAATGTCTTTAGCATGTGTGGCAAAAACACACGGTGAAATTTCCATTTGACCTAGGTGCAAGGAAGAATTGTTGATTGACATGATTATGACCAGTTACTGTTAATTGGCATAATCATAACCATTGTGTTACACTTGATGAAATCTTGATGGTGGATTTTACAATTAGAGAAGATAGTAAACATTATGATCTATTTGACTCTTCTAATGAATCGTTCAATTCACTGCAGTTATTTACTTATTTGTTGAAAACTTATATTATTTATCATATGTTTTAAATATTTGATTTATCACTGTTAAAGGATAATAATAACTTATTCTTCGTTATCTTAGACATGATATTATTTGTGCTCGCCCTTTTGTTACATAATTCCTTTTAGAAAATATATTTGTGCTCACCCTTTTGTTCCATATTCTTTTTAAGAAATAAGAATATAGTTGGGTCTAGCGGGGAAAGCAGAGGAATGGAGTGATGGTCCAAGTTAGTAATTGTAATAGTTCTCGATACATTGTAAAATAATGTGACAATAATTGTACTAAAAACTTAATACGTGTTATCGTATTTTCAAGGCGTTGTAATAATTGATTTTGGCGACTCAAATTGGGTGGTGTAGGCACGAATTTGGGGGCGTCACAAATTTCACAATTATGTTACTTCTAAATACATATAAATTTAAATTATTTTTTTCAAAATTTGAGATAAACCCTTGTTTGTTTCAAGGTAAATGTTTGTCATAAAGCAAAAAACAAATTTACCATAAGTCAATGGTTTCAAAATCAAAGAATAAGTGTAAAATAATGAAAGTGTAAATATGTAATTGTGTATGTGAAACAAAAAAAATGTTTAAACAATTATCAATCAATACAATTCAACAAATGAACCTATAATTTAAAAGAAATTGTGTCAACTGTTTAGACTTTTTCACTATAAATCCTTCACATAAAAGGCTTTCTAGACTGAAAATAAAAATAAGAGTGGATGAATTTAGTTTAAAAAATGAATACAAGAGAGAAAAAGAAATAAAGATAGAGAATAGTATTACTAAAGGAATAGGGAAAAAGGAAAAATAAAACAAAAAGACCACTTAGGAAAATTATTTAATTTATGAGTGTTTTTCTTAAAATTATTGGAAATAGCAGTGTTCTATAAATCCTAGCCTAGGTCCCGCCTAGGCGCTAGGCCCCCTGACGCCTCACCTAGGTGGCAAAAAAATCTCTCCAAAAAATTAGGTGTGGTCTAGACGAATAAGTTTTTTTTAATTTTAATAACTACCCAAACTAGATCTTGATATATTTATTTTTCTAATGATTTACCATATTCATAATGTTGGTTTATGAAGGTTGTAGCATATCAAATCAACAATATCAAGTCAAAATGGATAATTTTATTATAGTTGTAATTTTTTGAACTAGTACCAACTTCAAATTATATAAATGATGATATATTTGTAATATTTAGTTTAATTCAATATAATTCTTAAATTTATGTTTAGTTTATTACTCCCTCCTATCCAAATTAAATGACATTTTAGAGTTAAGCACGCTTATTAAGAAATAACACAAAATGTCTTTTGTATTCCTAATTAATTATTTCTCTCTCCACAATTGTCAAAGATGAAGGCAATAAATGGGTTATTGGAACTTTGGTTGTAGGTAAAATGGTTCATGGAATTGCATTTACTAAGCATATTAAATTGAGGGGTAAATTAGGAAAAAATAGTGCACTATTGCATAGAAATTCCAAAACGACACTTATATAGAATAAAATTAAACTCCCTAAAACGTCATTTATTTAGGATAGGAGGGAGTAAGTTTTAATATTGAATTGAATTCTTGAAATTTTAAATTTTATTATTTAATAGCAATCTTGTTTATTAATAAAACTAATACGTTAAAGATATGTTTGAACTTTCAACAATTGCATGTTTGTGTTTGAACTTTGACATTGACAATATGAATGTGTTTGAACTTTAAGCAAAAGGCTTTAATATCTTTATTATAAATTATTTTACTTTATATTATTGTTTTGTTTGGATAAATGTAAAATAAAATATTAAAATTTACTTAAAATAAAAAATCTTGCCTAGGCCCCCCGACCGCATGCCTCCCGCCTAGCGCCTTTTAGAATATTGGAAAATAGTAAAGTCATTTTATGATTGACATTCATACGTTTCCGTCAAGAGTGATGAAATAATAAATGGATTTTACCATTGACTTTTCTCATGCACAACAAACACTACTAAACGATTTTAGAGAAATGACTAATGAAACAATATAGAGATTTTGACTTAACATAACAAAACACCAAAAAAAAAAAAACTATGACCGCGTATAGGCCTTGGTGTATTGAGAATTTTTATACATGGATGTGGGTCTCATTTACTATTCATGTGAAAGGAGTACTATGGAAATATTAGTTCCAAAAAAATGTGCTATATATGTTTATGCCTATTAGACACATATGACATACTCTAAATATTGTGAGCTTTAATTATGTGTTTAGTCAGTTATATGCACATACCAGCTACATGTGAAGTATTTTCCTGAAACAAAATTAAATTGCTACCCCCATGGCCCCATTAGGTTTCCTCAACAAACTCTCTCAAACAAAATAAGATTGCTACCATTACATAACAATATATGCAAGAAGTCATAAATAATTAAATTATGGATAACTAAAGAAAATCATATATAGATCAATTCTAAACAAAAATATTTGAAACTGAACCCAAAAAAAACATGCATCATCAACACAGATTGTAAAATCCATTAGAGAAAAATCAAGAACATGCCCAAACAAAACAACAAAACCTAGAGACAGTTCGGAAACTACTTATAAGTTGGTCAAACAAATTTATAAATAATTTTTTTATTATTTAGGTGTTTGTGTCTGACTTATTTTATGACTTATAAGTCCTTTTTGAGAAGTAATAATTTCTTGCTTCTCAAAAAATGACTTATAAGTCATTTTAAAATAAGTAACTTTGATCAAATGTAATGATTTTTTTGTCCTTATTTTAGTTATCTTTAACTTTATTTTAGCCAACCACTTTCCCAACTTGTTTTAACTTAATTTTTAAGTTACAAGTAAAAATGGTACCAAACATTTTTGCCAAACACGCACACAACTTCAATTATTTATTATTTTTTTACTCTTTTTTGTATATATATATATATGAGGAGAAGAGAGAAAGTGTGTGAAACCTTTTTTTCGTTCATGTGAAGCAGAAACTCTGTCAGATTTGGTGTGGATGACGCCATCAGATAGATACCCAGCAGCAGCAGTAGCATGATCGTGCTCAAAATTGCATGCCTGAACAAGATTATCCATACTTTTACTCTTCCTCATACATTCATCTTCTTCATAATTCCTCCTCTCTCTGATCATCGCCATAGATGATGATTCAACTTGATATTCCCTTTCATCCCCACCCAAATTGATTTGAACACCAAAAAGCTTAAAAATCCCTTTTCCATGGCAAGTTCTTGAATTATGCCCATTGTGTCCACAGTGTGAACACTTCCTACCCTGCAAATCTCTATTCATCTTCCCCAATAACAAACAGCACCAAACCCTGTTTTACGAGGTTTCTTGTTTTATAGGAGACTGACCGACTCCCTTCTGTTGGGGTTTTATAGTACTCTACTCAGTCCCTAGTGGGCCCCGTATATAAACCCATAAATCCAAGCGACTAAGATTATTATTATTATTATTATTATTATTATTATTATTTACTCCTAAAATAAATATATAAAAGTCCTGGTGGAACGCATATTAAAAAAATGAATAAAATAACAAAATTGTCCATAATAATGTCATTAAATATAGAAAGAGGATTAGAATAAAAAAAGAATGCTACGAGTATAATAGGAAAATATGTGTAAAAATTTTGTTATTAAAAGAAAATAAACATTTAACAAAGGACTACCAAAAATAATAATAAAGACTTTTATCATAGGACGGAGGGAGTATTATTATATCATATATATTCCTGAACTCTTTTATTAAAAAATGGAAATAAAAAGGTTTAATAAAGTACACTATTCGTCCCATAAATATAATTTTAATATAAAAAAAGTATCCCCTAAAATAGTTTAAGTACACAAAAATATTATATAAAAAATAGTTAATATTTAAAAAATATTTAAGTGGGGTCCACTAAATTAAAGAGAAAAAAATATATGGATATCATATTTAGGGTCCACTCTCATCGGGTGCAACTTAATACTCCATCCGTTTCAGGATAAAAGTCTTTATTATTACTATTTTAGGTAGTCCCAAGTTAAATGTTTAATTAACTTGAATGATCTATTTTTTACAATAATTTACCTATAATACCCTTATTATTAATTGTTATATTTATATTCTTTATGCACATTTATGCAGTATCACAAGTAATGTGCAGAAAACTATGCAATTAAATGAGAATTTAAATATGGATAATTTTATCATTTTATCTTTTTTTTAATATGCGCAAAAAGTCAACTAGAATTTTTATGATGGGACGGATGGAGTACTCTATTTGTCCCTAATTAAAATCCAATTTTGAATTTTTTAATCAAATTAACTATGTTTAGAATCAATAATTTAAGCATATAAAAATACACTTTTAAAATTATAAAAATTGAGTTTATTAGTAAATTATAAACAATTTATTTTGGTTATAATATTTTCACCTCTATTTTAGCAAAAAAATGGTACAAAAAAATAGTTTGAAAAATGGTCAATTGACCCAAACAAATCAAAATTGAATATTTTATTTTAGACAAATGGACACTGGTGAAACTAGAGGGGACGAGGGGGGTCATATGACCCCAACCTTCGAATCTGAAGCATGTTAATGTTAGTTAAACTGGATCTTTGTTATAAGATGTTATTAATTCATTTGCTTTCTCACAGAGTCGGTCTTAAGTTTTCTAAGGCCCATAGCAAATTTTCTCAAATGTGTCCCTTTATACAAATTAAACAAAATAAAATAAATAACAACTAATTAATTTTATTAAAATTGTAATAATTTACAAAAGATAAATAATAACACTTTGGGGCCTCATTAAAACCTTGTTTGGGAAAAAACTAATGGGACAAAATCCCAAACGAAGAAGAATAAAACCTTGATTTTGAGCATATTTTCTTCCATTTGAAACTTCTAATTATAAAGAATCATAATCCCAACCAAGTCTTTTGTTGAATCGAAAAAAGATAACAAATATATGTATTACAATTTTCAAATTTTATACATTTAGATTTTATATGTATCTTTTAAAAAAATTACCTACAAAGAAAAGCACTGGTCTAGCTGGTGGATGATTTATTTTCCAACTCTGTTAAAGAAGGGAAGAATCACCGGGAATTTTTTTTGCTTGCGTTGCATTATAAACTAAGAGGATCGAAGGGTTTTTCTTTATTTTTGTGGCTAATAGTCTATTTTGATTTCCCATATTTATTTATTTGTTTTATATTATATTTTATAATTAATATGAAACTTTCTTACTCAGTACTTATTGAGATTTAGTATATAAAGACTGATCGGATTGATTGACTTCTCTTTTCATTAACAGGTACATGCGACAACTTCTTTTGTTTTATTTTTTAGGGTTCTTTACAGAAATATACAACAATTAGAAAGTAATTACATCATTAGTGCATCAATAAAATAATTACAAAAAGAGCGTAATCAGGACCCATATTACAAAAATAGTACAATTCACATTAATAAGGAAATCTAAAATCAATGAGAAATAACTGCCATAATTAATAATTCAAATTCAAATATTTAGGATCTAACAACAAAAACAAATTCAAATGTTCAAATTCAAATCTTCATATCCCTTTCCATATTTTCTCTCTCGTTTGTAACTGAGAAATTCCATCTAGCTCGTTCATGGTGTATGTGTAGCAGATCTGAATTTGCATCTTACATTCTCTAAAATAACTTCAGATTTATCTCCAATACTTGATTTGCGTACTGATATATGAAAGACTTTTTCACATTCTGCAACCAATGTAACAGAATTAGCAACTATTCGCAATCACCATATGCTAAATAGCCAGACAAATCACGAACAACCAAAACAAAACAAATAGAAGAAGAAGAAAAAGAAGTCGGAGTTACCAAAACAAATCAAAGAAGAAAAAGTCGGAGTTACCAAACCAGCAAGAACAGATCCAAAACGAATTTGGAGTAGCCGAACAAAGAGAAAATCACGAACAATTTTTTTTTATGAATATTTGGTTACCCACAAAAACTAAAATAATTACCTTTGTATAAAGGTTTGGCTACCAACTGCACAATATTGTCGATTTCATTCACTCATTCATCTCTTATGAAGAAAGCACGCAAAAGAAAAATAGAAAAAAAAACATGCTTCAGGTGTATAAGCTTTCATGTTCGTCAGTTTTGCGACATCAACCACGAGAAAAATGACCCTAAATATTACAAAGTGGAAATTGAAGAATTGGTAACCCAATTCAGTGTTATAAGAGAGTGATGTATAATGTAATGTTGATAACTAAACTTTTATACCAAGGTAACAAAACATTTATACCAAGATAACCAATCTACCTCCACATCTGCAATATGAATTGGTTACCTTGGTCTAAAAGTTTGGCAACCAACTGCATAAAGGTTTGGCTACTAACTGTATCACATTCAAAAATAAATTGGTAACCTAATAACATTTAATTGGTTACCTTGGTATGAATGTTTGGCTACCAACTGCACTCTGAAAAAAATATCAAACAAAGCGTGCCTTTTAGCCGACTGAAAAATATCAATTTCTTTTCAAAGCCTGCTTGCTTTTTGCAAATAAGCCTCAGAACTCAGAAGTTGTTATGTTTCTATAATTAATCTCGCTTTTTAAAAAAAACATTTTAAAAATAAAATTATTATGAATATGGTGCAGTTGGTAGCCAAACTTTCGTACAAAGGTAACAATTCTACTTTTTGTGGGTAACCGAATATTCATAAAAAATAAACCGCGCCTCTGCCACAAAATCGTTTTCTGTCAAGCCTCTCACCAAAACGAATCATTATCAATTGGGTGAGGAAGGTGGTGAGAGAAACCTTCAAATAAAAGAGAAGGCTAGAACAAAAACAATAAATCGTCGGCTATTATAAAGATTATACAACATTTCTGCTTCAGATTCTCTCTTCGAATTAAAATGTCTAGCTCTGGAGATTCTGAATCATACATATATATGAAGAATCCTTTTTCATCTTTTCATATATTACATAAATGGTCAATTGCATGTTGGCCGCTGGTGAATAAAACTGCCAATCTCAAAACAAAGCTAAACAAAACCCAAATAAACTTGGTATAAATACATATATTGTGACGCCCCCAAAATAGGTATACATCACTCATCTTGAGTCGCCAAATACATGGTACATAAATCAAATACAACTTAAATATACAACAAAAGTTGTGAGTTTTAATACAAATATTGTCTTCTAGACAATATCCACTCTCAGAATAAGACCTCATTATAATTATTATCACACTATTTCATAGAATAGTGAGGACTACTAATGATATCATCTGGACCATCATCTGGTCCCCCATTTAGTCCCCTCGCTACGTTTTCATTTCACAGAAGAGAAACGGTGAAAGAAAGGGTGAGCTCAACTAGCCCAAAGAAGAAATATTATGACTAAGATAATGCAGGATAAATTATCATTAGCCTTCAACAATGTTAAAACCGATAAAATACAATAGACAATAATAAGTTTAAGCTGCAATGAATAAGCAATCCATTAAAATAGTCAAGTAGAAAATAAAATCTACTATCTTTTATGATTTAAAAGTTTTCATCACTTTTATCGTTGGGACTCGATTTTAATAAATAATCCACATCATCCCCGCACTACTACCAATGATATTCATTAGTATCACGACCACAAATTATCCATGCACTACGGCCAAGGATATTCGTGTATTCATCAATGGTCATGATCATGCTAACAACTCGTCCATCAACGTACTACTGACCAATGAGGACTTTTACCACATCATTTTTAACATTACGGTTATGATTACAATCAATAATCCTCGGTCATAATCATACCAAGTCCATCTATGCACTACTGAGCCACAGATGACTTTTAAAAAATATAAACATGAGGATGATGACAATGATATAAGAATTCAATAAAACAAGTTCAAGAATTAATTTGTCCAGAACCAATAACGCCCAAATTGTCAACATGATACTTCTTTCAGAGAGTAAAATTCAAGAATACTCGGAAGAATATTTCCATGAAAAGATATTGGATGAAGCTTAAATATCAAGGATATTCTACTAATTTCATGGAGTATATAAGTCAAAAATTTAACCAACCGAGTATAATAAAGAATGGAATAATAAAAGAAATCACCATGCATGCAGATTGCAGACAGACAAAGTTATTCCAACGAGAATAATAAAAGGCGGAACCAGTCAAATTGTAAAACACATGCATGTGATATTCCAATGAGAATAATAAAGAGCGAAATCAGTCCGGTGTAAACACACGCAGAGGATATTCCAAATGAGAATAATAAATGCGGAATAATAAATATGGAACCGAGGTGTCGTGAAATTCACACCGACAAGATATTAAACAGAATAATAAAGAATGTAATAATAAAAGAATTTCACCAAGATGCGGTAGCTTCAGATAAATAAAAGTTATTTCAACATAATAATAAAGAATGGAATAATGAAGAAGATCACCAAGTATTGGGTAAACCACATATCTGGTCATTCCACCAAGTATAGGGTAAAGCAGCAGCATACTGAGTTATTCCAATGAATAATAAAGAATGGAATAACATAAGGATTTCACCAAGTATATGGTATCTCACAGCGTATCTGGAGTTATTCCAAATGAATAAATAAGAATGGAATAGCATAAGGATTTCACCAAGTATAGGGTATGCCACTTTTTACAAGTTATTCCAATGAATAATAAAGAATGGAATAATGTAAGTTCTCTTCATGAATAAGAAAGAATAACACCCTTACCGTAAAAGACAATGGATATCAAAAAAAGTGAAGTAAAGAATACTCTTCTTCTTCTTTCTCTCTATAATTTCTCTATCTAGAGTTTGGTGAATTCGTAAGAAATAATGAAGGAATGAGCTTCATTTATAGAAGAATGGATTGAATAAGTAATTAATTCATGAACGGTCCAGATCGATTTACTTTTAAACGAACGATCCGAGATCAATTTACTATTAAAACTTAAAGTAAGCGGTCCATCTTGATTCACTATTCTAACTTTTAAACCAGCGATCCATATTGATTCACTATTATAACTTTCCACCAGCGGTCCATATTAATTCATTCAACCAACGGTCTGAAAAATTAGCACATCTCCTCATGGAATAATATTGTACCCAAATACCCGATTAAACAATATACCTTCAGACATCAATTACTATCGAAATAAATGTTTAACACAAATAATTTCAACACAATGGAACTATCAATTCATTTTTAATCAACACGAACTTATCCATCATTAATATCATAACTCACAATATTTAACAACCAGGTCGTTCCCAGAAAAGAGGGGGCTTTCCAATAAAGATTTTTCCCTATTGGCGCGCAATTAGGTGACCAAACCTCTCCTTGACAGAACTTCTAGACATTGTAAATATTATGATTTAATAATATGAATAATTTTGTCGTCTCAATTATTGATTTAACAATATAACATATAATGCAGATGATACTGTGACAATAATTGAATCAATAATATGAGAGATATGATGCAGCAATTACTGTAGAAATAATTGAGTATAACTGAGTGACTTATCACGTAAAGCATCAATAATCGATCTGGTGTGCTGCTACTATGCAACCACGCCAGACATCTTGTACTTTTATTACCGAGTAGTTCAACAAAGATAACGGTAAAACCTCCGCCGTTATTTTCATAAAATATTTTTGTCGTTTTCTAACTACTATAGGTTCTTCATTATGTGGGTCTACTAATGATTGTGTTAAATGCATTTAATATTCCCAAACAAAAAGAATATTCCCCACCAATCGAATATTATATAACAACTTGCATACTTTGTAAAATTTTCAAATACTACCCACAACTATAACAATATATCAAATCCACACCATAATATTTAAAAAAATATTTCGAAAAAAATTAAATATTTATTCATAAAATCCGGGGTCTCACACACACACACACATATATATATATATATATATATATATACATCTAATGTAATTTGAAAAAACAAGATCAAATGAATACCTGATCCCATAAAACAAATTCTAACACTGATCTTACAGTTCCACCTAAGATTTACAACCAGAAACAAAGTAGAAGGTAGGTTCCATAGGTTCATTATCAACCAGAAACATTTTTTTTTTTCTCTCTCTCTCTCTCTCTCCCTCTCTCTCTCTCTATATATATATATAGATAGATAGATAGATAGATAGACGTAAACTGTTTATTTTAGAAATTTATGAGAGAAAAATGTATGTGAGAGAGATAGGTGGGAATAAAGTGAAGAGGATGAAGATGACAGACGGACAAAGCTGAAAGTGGGTGTCCTCCAGTTTGTAAATATATTATTTTGAAAAATGATTGTAGTCTGTAGATAGTGGCAAAAAAAAATGGAAAATAAAATAAAATATAAATCACACCCCAAAATTAAAGGAAGCATAAATATGTACTAATAATAAAAACAAAAATTTAAAAGCATTAATTGTGTAAATATTTTATGAGTGCACTATTGTTATAATTATTTTTTAAAATATAATAAAAAATATAATTGTTCCTATTTGTTATACACATATATACATAAGCTTATAAAATTTTTTGGCCCCCCTCTGCCGTGGGCCCCAAGTTGTAGCCTTGGCCCAAGACCAACTCTACTTCCCCTTTCACCTATAATAAATTAACAATATTACTATAACATAAAATAATGTTAAATAAGTTTGATGATTAATTAATTAATATTACATTCATTTGTCTTACTGACTTAGAGGGTGTTTGTTTAAAGTCAAGGAAGTCAATGAATGACCTGAATCGATTCGGTCGGTCGTTTATTTTGGTGCGAATAATTTGAATCGATAAGATAACGCAATTTGAATTGCTAACTCAATTTTTTTTAGCTGAATGAAGTAAAAAAAATTAAAAAATAGAAAAAATATTAATTATTATATTAAGTAATATTAAATAAATTTACAATGATTTTGAATTTTATGAGAAGGTAAAATAATAAAGTTTTGTCATTCAGATGTTTCATATATGTCAATTATCAAATAGCTTTTTTCATTTACATTCAGATTCAACTCATTCAGATTCAGATTCAAATTAATTTAGTTTTTATCAAACACCCCTTAATCATACCATGGTATCAATTTTTTGTAAATGAGGATAACTTAATTTATTTTATTGATTTGAGTGGCTTCTCTTAGTTGTCTCAAAGGAAGATGACCAAAATCATAATATAAGGTTTTGAATATATAATATTATAATTTGTAATTTATTTATATATAAAAGTAGCTAAGCTAATCAGTTGACTAAAAATTTCAAAGTTTGATTAATAGTCTCATAGTTAGGAGAATATATATATATATATATATATATATATATATATATATATATATATATATATATATATATATATATATATTCAAAGTCATTCGACTCACAACTCAAATGTTGAAATATGATGTTGTGAAATACTCCCTCCGTTCCTAAAAGATTGTCGTTTTAGAAGAAAAAATTTGTTCCAAAAAGTTTGTCGTTTACAACTTTCAAGGAGAATAAATTATTTACTTTCTTATATTACCCCTACCTTCTCTCATTGTCCCAAGAAATTCTCTCTCTTGTATTAATAGTTTTTAACTTCCCATAAAGGGGTAGTGATGAAATTTCAAATAAATTTTACTTGATAAATGATATTTTCTTAATCCATGTACCAAAACCTTAAACGACAATCTTTTAGGAACGGAGGTAGTACTATAATTGGACAAAATAAAATTAAAAGAAACACTCCAAACGTTAATAAATATTTTTTTTTATTAATACATTTTAACCTCTCTAAAAATATTTTGGTTCCACCACTGTGGATGGATCAACTTATTTGATATTTTGTATTGTAATTTGTAGATTTATTAATTTATCTAAAAAGTATCAATGAGATTTTTTACCTTAGTAGTCAGAATTTAGGTAAATTAGTTCTCATGGTTGATTCTCATCTGAATGAGTAGTATGTTTTGTGAGGCTTGTTTGGTCTATGAATTTATATTTATTCTTTTTCTATTGATGCTCAATGTCATATTTGAATTATGAATTATATTGTAATTCCAAAAATAAAACTTTAAAAAATACATAAAAATATATTTAAATCATCTTCTCGAGTTGCCTGAAATTTTTGGATATTATGGCATTACACTTTTTACGCATGATAATGATTTTCAAATGTAAGAATTATGAGAATAAATTATATAAGAATTACATGTACAATTACTACTATTTTTAAATCATCTAACATAATAATATAATAAGATAATATTTGTGCAGTTTTCATAATAATTAGTTATACCTGTCATTAGTATCAATGAAAATTGAATTTTGAGGAATTTCTTGCAATTTAGCAAATGAATCTAGACATGATCCAATTTTGTTAGTATATACACATGAATGAGACCCAAAAAAAATGGACGTGCTTCGAACTGTGGATCACATAACTCATCATGTAATATTAACAATTGAACTATACAATCAAATAATACTTTGTACTATAAATATACATGTGAATGTATGTGAGCGATTTTATGTGATAGTAGACTTATTCTTATAGTATCGGATAAAGATACAAAACTAATCGAGTGTAACTCGATTCTCGAGAGCATTACATTATTATTTGTAATTTATTAATTCACATCACTTGTAATTTTAAAATTTAATTTATTCACCTTACTTATTTATTTCATTAAATTTTAGAATTTATGCTAGAAAAATAATATTGATTTGGAGATGGTTAATGTTTTTTTTATATTTATAATCATGTTGAGTAAATGTTTTTTATACATAATATTTTAAAAAAATCTTTTATAGTTAGAATATTCACGTTTACAACCAACTCATCGAGTTAAAAAAATTATTATTATTTTGTTTTTCAGAGTGAATAGACAATTATAAAATACATATTATTCATAGACTAAATAATAACCGAAATACAAAAATGGTTATTTAAGGTTAACCTAAATTAATTTTAAAATAACAATTCTTAAAAAGAAGGTCAAATAGCATAATACGAAGAGGGTTGGGTGGGTCATTGCAATTGTAATTGTCCCATGCATGCTATTATCAAATTTAAAGGCATTCTTTTGTTTCTATTAGTAGTAATAATAATACTTGGTTCATTTATATATGAAACTGGTTACATTAATTTCCTATTATTTTCTAAATAATTTTCTAACTATAAATAAGAGTGAAATAACCAGTTCCTTAACCTGCCCTAATTTTAAGAATTGCCAAACAAACCCTATTTATTTGTCTACGCGAGTACTCGACCTTGACTGGTTATTGATAAGCTGCCAAGGCTAACGACATCACTTGCCAGGTACCGTGGCAGCAAAACGCCGTCGCTTCGAAACGGTGCAGCCCCCAAAGCGCTCTCTTCTCGTTCTTTTTTCAGTAATACTGCCACCCTCGCGGAAAATCAAGTTTCTTCGAGATTGGAAAGCTTATTTGCACGGATAACAATCGTTTGGGATAAAAATTAGGGCTTCAACCATCCAAGGTAATCTTCTATCTAAAATTCGACTTAATTTTATGTGTTAACATCTATTTTTACATTATTTGTGAATTTGGTTTACTACGAGCACACTGTTTTATTTCAATTTCAGATATAGATTCATCTTTTTAGAAACATATGTTTTGTTGCAGATCGACGTCTCAATATGCGTACACAGTACATACATATTTTTGTCTAGATTTTGCTTTATTCCATTGAATGACAAATTCATCTAATGAAAATATTTTTATAGATAAAAGTTCCCTTTTGTTGATCCGTCTGTTCACAGAGATAATTTAGAAAGAGAAAGGGCGTGACAAAGGAATAAAAAATAACATTCTCAATGATTACAAATTTACATGTCCAGTTAGTGCAATGATTTTTTTTTTTCATATTAAATTTATTTTTTTAAGTCCTAACACTCTAACAAAGCCTTACTTTTTTTGAATATATATTCCAAGCTTCTTTATATTCTGCATGTAAATCGACATCTGTTTACTACTCCATCCATTACATAATAATAGTTGTTTTAGAAAATAATTTTTTTCTCAATTCATTTGGCATTTGCAACTTCTTGCGACAATAAATCATTTATTTTTTTTACCAACGAAGGTCGGAAAGGCTCTGGTCTTAAGCAAGTGGCCTCGGTTTCGAGCCCTTGTGGATGCAACAAATTTTCATGGCAGAGGTTCCCGTTTCGGCCCTCAGAGGAATAGTTTTGAGCAAGTTAAAAATGTGAGCCTGGGGATACCTTGGAAACAAAAAAAAAACATTTATTTTTCTATATTACCCCTAATTTCTCTCATTTTTCCAAGATAGTATCTCTTTTGTATTTTTAGTTCTCAACTTTCCATAAAGGGTAGTGATGAAATATCTTACACAAATTTTAGTCAATCAAGTGGTAGTATTCAATGACTTTCTTAATCTTTGTGCATGGAGCTAAATAAATTATTATTACGGAATGGAGGGAGTATTATTTAGATACGTAGAATGTGCCTTTTAGATATTATTTCCTATTGGGATCTGTGTATTTTATTTTGGAGTTTATCTTTTATTTTATTTTTATGTCTTTTCGGGTTTTCTTCATTTTCTAATTGCATATGTTGTAATTCCATGTATTTTCCCCACCCACTATTTTGTTCTTAATTTCCAGCCTCTCCCACAAATAATACATTTGCATGCTTTAAAGAAATATGCATTAGGTTAAGGTTAAGGTTAAGGTAAAGGTAAAGGTAAAGGTAAAGGTAAAGGTTACCTCATAAGGTTATATACATACTCAAATCCTGATCTTTAGATGTGGTGAGAATAATCTTCAATGGCTTAATTGATTAAGGAATGTTTCAGCTTGGCTAGCTGATGTTCATTACATACTGCTCTATGTTTGTTCCTCATTTCACTCCCTCCATCTCATGTTAGTTGTCACTTATTGTTTGTGTATGACATAGATTTTAAGTTGTGCTGATATATTTATAATTTAGTAATGCGAGGTGTCTCGAATGGAATGCCAAGTTTTTTGTCCCAAATATAGTTGTTATTGTTGCATTGGTTGTTCAATATCTACAATTATTACGTATGGTCCACAATGATATTGAGCAACCAATGTAATAATGACACTTGAATTTGGAACACAAATTTCTAAGATCTGAACTGAGACCCCTAACATTTCTCAATTCTAAATATACTATATCTGCCTAGTATTTAAACATGTATTTGGTGGATCTTTAAATGCGTGTTACGCACGCCTACGAAGGGAATTACTAAACTAGGTTGGAGTTAGACCTGACAATATAGTTAGTTAACTGTTGGGTCAAACCATATTAATTGGAACCAAATGGGTTGGGTTAACCATTTTTATTTATTCAGGTTGGTTAAAGTTTGGACCCATATTTTTTAAAACAAATATAGTTCTGAACCGATTAACCATTTTTTAATCCATATCCCATTCCGATCCAAATCGAAAAGTTCTTTTCTCACGTATACATTAATTGAATTATAATGTATAAGTATAAAACATGTAAGGTTATTATATTATATAAGGTATATATAATATAAATATACACGTGTAACCTCCAAGCAAAGAAGCACCGCGAGTCATGTAATAGATTAGCAGGAGCTGGTCAAATTATCAGATTAATTGAAATTCGTAGGGAGCAAGTTTATTTACCTTCTCTATACAATTGTATACATTAAATAATTTATAATATTAATTGTATGTTCTATAAATTAATATGTTCTTATTTTGGGTGACTAATGTTGTTTTGTATGTGTCAGTTTATGTAAATTCTAGTATTCTAGTTACAAAAGAATTATATTAGTATTCTAGTTACAAAAGAATTATAAATATGTTTCAATATTTAAACGACATTCATAGAATTATACTATGGTGTATTTTGGATTCCAACCTTTATATTATCAAAGTTAATAATAATTTTGAAAAATTATTTAAATATGGAAGTGTATTAATAATTTCAATTTAAAATTTTATTAGTATAGTTTTTTAGCATTTTATTATTTATATTAATAATTTTTATATCATATTATTACTTAATTAATTTAATTGTGATTTGGTCACAATTTTATTTTTTAAAAGTTCATTTAAAAGTTAAAACATCTTAAAATGGTTAATATGGTTTTGAACCATAACCATATAGTTCTAACCCACACAATCCATATTAAAAATGGTTAATATGGTTTTAGTTCTTAAATTGAACCATAACCATATTTTGAAAACCAAAACCAACCCATAACCATATTTTGCTAGACCTAGTTGGAGTATAATTTCTTTAGTGTGTATTAGCACTAATAAATTTCTAAAAACATTGTTGATATGAGCTGGTTGAAGGGCTAAACATGAAAAAGGGTTTACTTTGAGTTAAATATTGACTATTAGCTTTAATAATTCACTGTAAAATTTATTTCTTAAAGTATGGATGGTAACAGTTGAGTGATTTTAATTCTTTTGCACCACCCTTCACAAAAGACTATATTACACGGACTCTTCATTTTTTCCTAAAGTACCATGTCCGACACTTGACATTTGGACAAAGGTATGTGTATTTGACACTTCTTTTTAGTAAAAAATTGGCATAATTGAGGAGCACACATATCAGACTCTTCAAAATATCGTGTCCAACCGAACACGCCATCCTAATCTGTGTAACATAGATAAAAGAAAGAAAAAAATCAAAAAGGATAAATGCAATTGTGATGTTTTGCAGGTTTGGAGGGCCTTGATTTTCATTTGTTTGGAAAGTTTTCGGTAGCAATGAAGCTATATATTGAACTTTTCTAACAAGAATGCCAGGCATACCTTTAGTGGTTCGTGAAACTATGTATGTTCTCTTTCATTTCAGATTACCTTTTTTTGTACTTGCCTGGACTGCACACATTTAATAACCTTTCTTGAATATATTAATAAGGGCTCAAACATGTAACCCTTATTTTTTGGCAAGTATATATTGACTTCAAATATAATACTCCCTTTGATTCCAAAAGGACAATTCTCACACAAATTAAGGTAGTCAAAAAAATTAGGAGAGAGTATAAATTTTCTTCCCAATCTATCCTTGTTTTTGGGTTTGGAGCGAGAGCGAGAGAATTAATGTGAACCACTCATTTTTGATGCGAGTGATGTATAGTCAAGAGTAAATTAGTCCATGCAAGAATTTATGTAGTTGTCTTGTTTACTTTGCTCATCCTTTTGAGGACAAAATCTTTTATCACTTTAGTCGTCCTTTGGGACGGAGGGAATAAGATTTTTGAAAGAAGGGGCTTTAAAACTATTGATTCTAAGATCTTTAGAATTACAAGTTTAACTGTGGAATTATTTTGGAATCTAAGTATTTGCTTACTGTGATTTATGTTACTAAAAAGACAAGTTGTAGTAAATATTAAGATATACAAGGATAATATCTTTTATCGTCCCATAATGTTAACTAACCGTGGCAAATGGGTAGGAGGAGGAAAAATATATTGAGAGCCTAAAACACTTCTGGGGATCCCACATCTTCTGTTGTACATGACACATGTTTTGGTGAAATTTTGTTTGAGTATTTTGAGCTCCAAAATTCGAGCTGATTCTAGAGTTCTCTTATATTCAACCCAAACAGTTTATCTAAAATTAAGGATTTTATATTTCCTTTTTAACATAAAAATCTGGCACATGCTTTGGAGCATGATGAAGTAGAAAAAACCTCCATCTCATTCCACTTCATGAAGCATAAATTTTGTTTTCTATTGCAGTTATTCTAGAGGTGCAGATCAAATGTGCCGTGAAGATTCTCGTGTTCATTTGACTGCGGAAGAGGAAATTGCAGCTGAGGAAAGCCTTTCAATTTACTGCAAGCCTGTAGAACTATACAACATTTTGCAGCGCCGTGCTATTGATAGGGTGACAAATTCATTCTCACTTCCCTCCCTCCTTTTGTGTTTTCAGTTTAAATGTTTGACAGACTTGTTCTCAAAATTTGGTTCCCAAAGATATGTACTAGCAATATATCCCGTGCATGTAGTAAAGGTTTAATGAAATGTGTTGAAGCTTGAAAAAGTTTCATAATTTTACGTACTCAATTGTTACCATGTAAATTTGTCAGTGCATCCTCCAAGTGTTGGGCACTGATGTTTTATTAAATACTAAAAGCAGGTATATACATACATATATATATATATATATATACATATATATATATATATATATATATATATATATATATATGTATGTATGTATAAGTGTATCATCATGATAATGAGGATGGAATATTAAGTTAGTATTTTACTATTTTTCATTTATCCTTTAAAATTGAAATAGTTGTAGATTCTTAACTTTGTTCCTTTCTATTTTAAATTTCTAACTTAATATCATTCTTAACCAGCCATCATTTCTTCAAAGATGTTTACACTACAAGCAACAAGCCAAGAACAAGAGGAGGTAACAATTTTTTAAGCCAATTTAATAGTGATATTTTTATATGAAACAAGCTCATTAACCCTTTACGAAACACATCTCTAGTTGTGGAATTAAAGAATTATTGTATTGTTGATGCTTGTTGTTATTGTAACTTTACATATTTTTTATTGAATACATTAAATCATTTTTTAGTTTTGGACTTAATATTTTAATCATAAGGTTGGTGATTGTATTACATTTATTTATACTTTATTATATTGTTGATACTTTTTATTGTAATTTTAGTGACATTTTATTGGGTTGGTGATTGTATTATATTTGTATTTATAATTATAGAAATAGAATAATTTTATACGATCTTCATAAGAATATTGTTTAAGTCTATATTATATAATATAAATAATTATAGAATACTACTTTAACTTGAATAGTTATACTTATATTTTAATAATAGTACTACCTCTGTCCTCAATAGAATGCCTAAAGTACAAGCTTCACATAAATTAAGAAAACTAAAGTAGATGAGAGAATATAAAATAAGTACCAATTTTTCCCATAGTAGACCCCATGTAATTACACAAATAAATCTATCTTTTTTAAACTTAGTGGATCCCACTTTAGTATACTTTACTTTTGAGGGTAAATTAGTCTTTATGCTTATTTTATATTTGACTCGTGTATTTTTAGACATCCTTTAATGGATACAATGTGTTGTACTTGCTTTAGCTGAAGGGAGTAATAGATTGACATTATGTAACATGATTATAGCAAGGAAATTGTTTCATTCTTAAACTATACTCTCTATGTAATGATAATCCTTGCACAGATTTGAATAATTATATTTTATTAATATTTAATAATAATAATGGGCGGTGAACGACCAAGTTGACTGGACAACCCGTTAAATGTTGTCTTATTACATAAAATATTAGGTGATCTCATTTAAATTTCTATTGCGAATTATTCTTCTAGCATTTTTCATTATTATAAATTCCATTATTGAATATATATATTGTTACTGTGCAAGTGTAATTTGATAATAAAACAATGTGTTCGTTTCTGCAAGTTTTTTCATAAACTTTTATTTTGCATGATTATTACTTTGTATATTATGTCTGAACAATATTTCTCCGGTTTCTATGGTCTTTTTTTCAAGTTTTATTTTATAAAATGTTGATAAGTGGTTCTATGCTGTCTTGTTTTTTTTGATTAAAAAGAAAATTTTATTGATAGAAAAGATAAGATACATTAAAACAAGGGGGACAAGAAGTCCCTCACTGGACTGATGAAAAACAATACCAAAAGAGAATTTCTAAAATTGTAGCATTCCAATCTATACACATGTCAGAGGTACCCTTAAAGGCCCACAAAGCAGAAGCCCAAAGGAAGGAAGAAAAATATCCTATTTCTCAACAGATTTAAAGATACCTAGCTCCCTCTAAACGGTCTGCTCATTCCAAATGTACTTAGTATTGAGAAGAAAGCACACTTGACACTTCCATATAATTTTTGCATTATCTGCTTCCAGAGCCCTGTAAGTGAGTCAAGAACATATCTTCCACCAAAGGAGCCACGCCCACTCCTATTCCAACACTTCAAATAAAGATAGAGCTCCAGAAGCCCCTCCACAATAGGATTATGTAATGTGTAAAAATAAATGTGCATGTTTCTCGTTACTCTTCCTGCACATAAATCAAATTTTGGGCTATAAGGATACTTGATAGAGGTGATTCGTGCTCAATCTTTGTAAATCAAGATTTTAATCACATGAACTTTATTTACTTTGACTTTTGGTATGTATATAAGTTTTGAGAATGCTGGCATGAAGTTCTTTCATTTAAAGCGAGGCCTGTAATCTAATAATTGGTTTGCTTCTGTTTGTTTTAGGATACAAATTATAATATCTCTTTCAGGAAATGCAAATGATGGATTGCAAACTCAAAGTTTGTTTCCAATGTACATATTGTTGGCAAGGCCACTTTCTAACATTTCAGAGGTAGCAATATACTAAATATGTGGCTTAATCCATAACAGTTCTTTATCTAATGTAACTTAAAACACAGCATTCTGCAGTTTATCACTTCAGCCGGATATGTATGTTGACCAATTATATAGGAGTTGAAGAGGTGAATCGATCTCATGTAAAATTTATTCTACCTGAGATGAATAAGTTATTAGCGGAAGTCAAATCTGGCAATTTTTGTATCCTGTTGGTCAGTTGTGGTACGAAACAACTGTTTGTATATACCAATTAATTTGAAGAGATCTAATTTTTTTTTAAAATTTCATTTTTATAGTAATAGTTGATGATGTTTTTTTCCATCCTTCACAGCTGAAATTTCTGGTCTTTTATGTGGAAATGATCTTATAAAGAATCATACGGACATGATTTATTTCCCATGTAAGATACACTTCCTTGGAGTCACTTTTTTAGTTGATTTAGTTATCATTCATCATTAATTTTGGATTTTAATTAAATAATTGTTGAGTGTAATTCTTGGAGATGTTAAAAATCGTTTTCTTTTTTGTTCTGATGAAGCATTCTAACAATGGGTCTTCATAGATGGATGTTCCTGATATGATTGTATAATAGATTGGCCATGCATACTAGCTTGATTTCTTTGAGTGCTTCAGGCATTCTCTGAAAACTCACTGTATATCATGGAAGACTATAATAAAGTTGAAGTGTTTCGGTTATTTAATATATCTTCTATTGGATTTAGGCATTCCTAATGAAGTGGTTAAATAAAATGTTTCATTTGATGTAATGTAATATCCATTGTCATATGATATATCTATGTGTTCAAAAAAATTTGCAAAAATGTATTACCATTTCAGTATTTTTGAGCAAAGTTAATTAAACCTTCATTCAAATTCTGAGTAAACCTATTCATCTTCTTTATAATTAATTGTTTAAAGAAATTTCAATGAATTTGTAATAGGTTCTGTAAGCGCTGGATTCTCAGAAATATGTACTATAAATATAAGAACATGATTTAAGAAAATTGAGGATAACAACGATTTTTGTCCTCCCACAATAGCAAGAGAGCCTAGTGCCCTTGTTTTTGTTTTTTACTATGTGTGCCCCTCTTGACCTTTGATCATAGATAAGTACCATAAACCACACACTTGTGCTAGCTTCTCATACCCAGTATCATAGTAATTCTTTAATCCTTTCTCTTGATTAAAATGTAATGTTTTTGGACTCAAGATCCTTCATAAATTTTATTTCAGTTAAGAAATGACTTGACTATGCTTAATCGGACCAAGTTTAAAGTAGCAATTGGTTTTATATTAGTACATCATACCTTTCATAAGCCGGAGCCATAGCCATTATACCACATATTAGAATTTGTAATTCAGTGTTGCATAAACTGATAAAACTTTAGTGTATATATCAGTTGTTTGTCTGACACCGAGATTGTGACAACTTGAGGAATGAGGACATGACTTAGTTTAGTAAAATTTCCAATTTTCCCTTCTATACATCGTTGGAGGTATTCACTTATCAAAAAGAAAAAAAAAATATTTGTGCACGTTAGGTGATTACATACTTTACATAACATAGCATGTTTACATGTCTCTTCCATTTTGAATATTTAATAGCTTATTTACATGTTTGTCAGATACATATGACATTTCTTCCATTTCTTGTGTCTAAGGAACAAATGTTATGATGTATTATTTTTATTAATTGTTTTGGTGAGAGTAAACAGGTAAGATGTTCTCAACTTTTGTTTGGATAGACTTTCCTTTTTGTTCTTTCCGAACTTGAAAAACAAATCCTAACATTATGAGAAAACATCAGAAATTATCCTACCATGTCCTTATTCTTAGTCATGTTATCATCTGTAATATCCACTTTATATCAATTTATAGAGTATAGAGCAGATTTAAACACTTATTCTATCTGTTTCTTATTTGATTTGTGTATGCCATACAGCAAATATTGGAGGATATGGCTTCTTGGGTAAGATTTCTTTGGAGCTACTTTATTTGTCATGGGAGAAATCTCCGAACTTGAGTTTAGGAGAAAGAGCTGAGATGTTGACAACCGTGGACATGCACCCTTGTGTTGTGAAGGTATATCCAAGTTCCTTGACAAGAATATTGCTGCTAACTGTTTTGCCTGTTTGTGATTGCTTTTCAAAACAATGATGTTGCATCTTTTCTCCTATGAAATGATGGTATCAAATGAAATGACTGTACAACTAAAATTCAATAAGATTCTTTTCTACCTTTTATACTTTTACCACTTGACAGTTACTGTTTTGTTCTTTTGCAGTCTAGTTCTTTGGATAAAGAAAAATATATTTCTTTTCAGATTCCCTGCAACTCTGGAGCTGTTGTATGTTCTGTCCTTACTCTGGATTGATTTCTTAGAAGGATTTCTTGAAATTTTGACAGCAATTTCCCTGTTTTAATTAAGAATTTGTTTTTTTCCTAATAATAAAATTCTATCCATATATTCAGTTACCACAGAGAATGCCTCTGCAAGTGCCTGTCAACATTTCTGCAGAGGAGGTCGGGGCGAAAGAGAGAACTCCTTACAATTCATACTCATACAGTGATGTTCCTGCCTCTTCATTGTCTAATATTGTTAGGTAATGGTTTTTCTTAAGTAATACTTTTTCCTTTTCATATGCATTTGACATTCATTCATACATCCATCACGGTTCTTGTCAGTATTTAGCAAACCCTTCTGCTCAGTGCTCAGAAATAGTTACTGATTTTATTGTCATTCATGTACTACTTAACAATATGTTAAGTTTTAATCTGTTGGGACTACCGAGTAATCCAACTATCTAAAATTCTATGTCTGCCTCTCCTATTACTGAAATTGGAAAATAGAATATGTTTCTATCGGAGATCATTAGAATTAAATCAGCAGACCTTTGCTTAAATTGTGTTACTTATTTACTTTTCCTTGGGATATAAATGCTGTAGTCCACCATGGATCCCTTAAGAACAGATTTTCTCTATGTTTTTTATTTTTTATTTCAAATAGAATAGTATCATATTTTCTGTAAGAATTTAGTGCTTCGTTATGCATATAGATTACTGAAACATTTTATGGGGTACTAAATGTTGCTTGACTATATCGCAAGTTGCAAGTAAAATCAATAATATTTATCCCTCATGCCAGTTACATGGAGCTGTCTTTAAATGCGGGTGAGTAAATAATTCGTTCTCATTCGAGGTTGCGGTTGATAACTGCAATATAATAATCTTTGTGCAAGTTATCATATAATCTGTTTTAAAAACTCCTATCAAACCAGAAGGTTGTGATTTGAAAGCCTTCAAGTTGTTGCGTGTTTGATATGTTCCTGCTACTTGTATTATTATTTGGTCATTAGTTTGCAGATGGAAATTTTTATTTTGAAGTGTTGCGTATGAGCTAGTAATTTTGCCTGGTTTGTCTTCTCTAGGTTGAGGACTGGAAATGTAATTTTCCACTACAGGTACTATAACAATAAATTGCAGAGGACTGAAGGTATTATGAATTCTATTTCTGTTTTTTCCCCTGGTTTCTATAGCTTTTCTTGTTACAGAAAATGGCTTGCAGCCAATTTTACCTATGATGTTGACTTCTGCATAGAAAAATTCTTGTCTCGTCAGTGCCTGGATGACAAAATTCTCTCATATTACCTCCCTTCAGTCTATCTTTATATGATGTCAAAATTAACAGATGTAGAAAGGACTTGATGCATGTACCGCAGATTTTAAGTTACCTGACATATTTTATTTTTTTCTTTGCTCGCGATTTAAATTACTTGTACTTAAATGATTAATAATAATCAATGTTAATAAGTACCCCGTCCATACCTGACTAATCTTTTTGTGGATGATATTGGCATGGATTTGTGACATACCAGGAAAGAATATAGGCATTATATTGGCAACATATCTTATATTCTCATCATGTTTATGTATGATATTTTCAATTATTTAAAAGTATAATTTGTAAAGTGTTTTCAACACACCACGTCAAATGACTCAAATCAGTAAAAATATCCAATAAAGAGATCACTTAAACTGGGATGGATACAAGTATAACTACTTAAGATGAAGAATTCAGAATTTGAACTTAGGCCTGGTGCCTTGTTCGACCCATTCTCCTACATGAGGTATCTTGTTGAGCCTTTTCTTCTAGTGCTTCTGTTAGAGTACCTGGTGTTTAAAGCTTAAGGTGCTAGATAATGTGCCCGACATTGTATATTATTCTTTAAAGCGTTTCCTTACGTGTTTCAGTGTTTGTAGAAAGTAGAAACTGTTTGCAGGCAAACAGCACTTTATGTTGAAGGATCAAATATAATAGGGAAAATATGAACCCAAGATGTTGCAGAGGGAAGCTTTGAAGCCTTGGTTAAGTTATAAGTTAAGTTGCCCTAGAAGCTTAATGTTTAGAATGAAGCCAAGAATGTCATCGTGCTTTGTCCCGTGGTGCAATATGGCATGCTGCTGCTTGTACTAGAGCATGCTGCTGCTTTAAAAATTACTCTACACTCTTTATGTCACACATGTTGTCTGGTAGTTTACTGCTAGAAAATTATTCTTTTGTTATCCTTGGGGATTTTGTCATCATGAATAGTAGATTCCCTTCAAATTTTTATGTTTAACTAAAGTTATTTCTTTCCATGTATCCACCTGATTGTTTACTTTACCTGCTTAACCCAGAGAAATCCTAGGTGATTGATAATGTATCATGTTTGGACCGAGTTTAGGGAGCCAAAACTTGCATATGAATCTCTTTCCTTTTGTAGCATTACAGTGCTACTTGATGTCTTCTCCTCCCCCTCACTCCCTACCTGACTGATGGTAGTCATACTTATGTTCTGGGTAATGAACCGGTCCTGAAAACATGATTTTGCAGTGACAGAAGACTTTTCCTGTCCATTCTGCTTGGTCAAATGTGCAAGCTATAAGGTAGACCTGAATTTAACTTCTAAATGTGAACCTATTGATAATATTTTTTGAGTTTCGGGATGATTCTGACATACATTTTCATTATTTTTTTAGGGTCTGAGGCATCACTTGCCCTCATCCCATGATCTGTTCAACTTTGAATTTTGGGTTGGTGTGACTTCATGAATGTGTAATGGCTTTTGATTGATACCTCTTTGAACCTTACACGTAATTCTGTTCACATTGGGCAGGTAAATGAAGAGTATCAAGCTGTGACTGTATCTGTGAATACTGATCAGTGGAGATCTGAGGTCAGAATACTATGTCAATCCTGAATGTTCCTATGAAGTTTTGCTAGTGGTATTTGATCATTTAATTACTTAGATTCATTTATAAAATAATACATCTGTAGCTCTGAATCTAAATACATAGTACAACCTAGAATGATCTATAAAGGGACATATATGTTTACCTATATATTCTAAATTACTCCCTACTAGTTGATCATATACAAGGATTTTTATGGTGGCTGCTTGGGTGATGGACGATCCCCATTTTTTTTCTTCATTGCTTAGCTGATACAAAGTCTATATAAATCTCTTTTTAGGATGACATGACATAATAAAGCTATATATATATATATATATATATATATATATATATATATAATATACACGTGTTACTTTTTTTTTTCAGGTTGGTTTAAAGTTGTTTGAATTAACTGTCTTTAAAACTTTACTATCTTAATTTTCCAATTAGATTGTAGCAGATGGTGTTGATCCCAAACAACAGACGTTTTTCTTTTGGTAAGTGTTATTTCTTTTGCTTCATTGGATGTTGATATGATTGTTGAACAAACTTGAATGGGGAAAACAATGTTTGTATAGTTCAAAGCCATTAAGGCGCATAATACCAAAGAGCTTGATTCAAAATGCAAAGCACGTTCATCCTCTTGTATTAGATTCTGACTTACCGACAGCAATCAATGGACATTGGGAAAAGATTGATGGTATGATTTCTCTCCATTTGCTCCGTATCTTCTTTTGCAACCAATTGCTGTCTCAATTGTTTCTAAATGCGAAAAGTTTGTGTCATATGTAGTTTTTCATACTGGATGGGGTTGAAAACATAAGTGAGCTGGTATATAGTTGCTCTTATTGATACCTCTGATGAGTTTTTTCTAAATTATTTCTATCATCTTCCAAGTTAGTATGTGTCTAAAATATATCATTACATATATTGAACTGAGTTGCAGTTCAGTTTGCAAAATGATTCCCAATCCTGGAAATAGAACAGGCTTAGGAGTATTAATCAGTATGCTCCGTGGCCTGGTTAGGATGTTAAAGAACGACTACCTCTGCCAGGTTGTGTGACATAACAAATTACGACCTGAACTCATAAACGGATTTGAGATCTCTCTTGCAAATGGATTTTATATTGTGGAACAATTAACTTATTCCTCAAGAGAATAATTCCAATGCTAATGACACATTTACGTTGTAAGAACAAATTTTCCTTGGTGCTGTTACAGGTGCTGCCGAGTGTTTGGAACGCAATACGTCCAGCCCTAATGCAACAGGATGTTCAAGTGCCACAGCTCATTCATATGCAGATCCAGAATGTGTTCAATCAGTTCCTGGAAGCAACCTTGCACCTCCCGGCTTGCTACAATTTGCTAAAACAAGAAAGTTATCCGCTGAGCGCTCTGACCCTAGAAAGTATGTTGAGCATTTTTTTTTTCCTTTTGGTATATTAAAATATAATTGTGAAGAACAATTCAGGTATTATTTCAAATAGTTGGTAGTCAGTAATAGTTAAAGCATGGTGCTTAAAAGTATGGATTTGGGTTGTCATATGGGAGATACATTGGTTTGGCGAATCTGACAAAATGGGATTCACGGGTTCATCACATATTAATTACCAAAGTAAATTTATTTATACATATAAATATATTAGAGATGATGAATTGATGTTCCAAGTAATAATGCAGGTAGCACCATTGTTTGTTTTAGAGATTTTTTAAAACAATCAAATTTAATGTCACTTAATATTGTATGCTTAATATGAACTGAACAAGATATATATAAAATAAACTTATAAAATGAGTAGCAGTTAAACTGACCTGAAAAGGCATATTTTGAAAAGGAAAAAAGAAGCAAGAGTCGGTAAACTAATTACTGGAAAAAAGGTGCTAGACTAAGTTTTAGCGTAAAATAAGGACATCCATGTAGCTCTCGTATTGTTAGATGACGAAGAAGAAGGAACAAGAAGAGATTAACCATTCGTGAGGGAGGAGTAGCAGTCGCAGGAAAAGGATGGGTTTGCAGTTCTAGTTGCTGGTAGAGTAAGGAGTCGTCTGAAGAGGGAGAGCCTTAGTCAATAGCGTTGCTCGCCCAAGAGTCCCAGAGGTTAGATCTGTGAACAGCTGCAATTAAGGAATCTCACAAAATTTGGGTGTTCTTTTTCAATTTTGTTAACCAAAATTACACAAATTTTCCTTCTCGAGATACAAACGAATACATCGGTGGATCCGAACTGAGTTGTTTTTTTGGTCAAGGTTCTTGGAGTCTCCATTGACTGAATAAAGAGAATCTCCAAGAATACCTACCGAATTCCTTCTCCAATTTGTATATGCTTCATAGCCTGGGTGGATTGCCCGCCCCCTGCATTGGGTCCTAAATGATTGTCACCTGACTGAAAAATTGTCTAATGTTATGCAAGTAGTTGACTTAACAATCATTACGACATCTTTGGTACATGGTTGAAAAGATTGTGTTGTTGGATCTGTCATCAATTCTATTTTTCTTAGCACTGTTTTGGATAAAGGAAGAGATTTTATTTGAAAGGAAAGAGGCAGGTAGGACGACAAGACTTGCATGAATAACAAAAGTGCTACAGTACAAAGTCCTAATGCAAGGCTCCCCCACTCCTTGTGCAAATAGAAATTAGCTATCCCCCAAAGCATTATTTGTCTAAGCCCACAGTGAAGCAAGAAAATTGACACCATTCCAAAAGAATAAGTGACAGGGAAAATGGAAAGAACTGAATATAAAAGTGTTCTACTTCGTTCGAATGCCTCAAAGAGAAGCAAAACAACCGCACCTCCAAAGAAACTTGCTGTTCCTACTTTGGGCAAAACCAATAAATTGAAGATGAAGGTACTCAAACACTAAAAGTACTCGCTCTGCACCCCAAATAGAAGCTCTTCTACTCCTGTAGACAGTTAAGGATTAGGTGAGAACTAGTCTCACTCACCTGCCAACACATTATGTACTGCGGATTTTGACTGATCTTGATGAAAAATTGGCCGAGCAAACTTGATTTTCATTATCTACATTTTGGAGCTTTAGAAATAGAAATTACTCTGGTCAGTAGAGAGAGAATGATTGTGTTTCACAGCTGAGGTGGTTAACTGGTACTCAAAACTCTATGATTTCAGTTCCTTCCTAAGAGCTTTTTAAAGCCATTTGTCATCATGGCACATTGTATTCATGTTCTGGTGGTAGTTTCTAGATATTCATGTTTTTCGTCAGGTTAGAGTTTGGTTTCAGGATCACTTGAGTTGTCATGCTTTGCTGAAGTGTTATTCATTTGTATGCTTTTTATTATTGGAGTATGAAAGGTGAATTATGTTTCGAGGGCTAGTTGGTTACTGATGCGGTTATAATTGGATAATGCTGAGTGGTCCTGCTTTTAGTTACTATTATTATATGTAGAAAAGGCCATTATATGATTTTGATAACTTTAACTTGATTGGGATGAATTTGTTTTTCTTCTCAGTCGTACACTGCTGCAGAAGAGACAGTTCTTTCACTCACACCGAGCTCAGGTGATGTGCTACTACTCATTCAGTTTAAGATTACATTTCCTCCCGTATCTCATGATCTCTATGTGATGCTTGGGTTCATCAGTCATATGCCTCTGTAATTTTTTTTTTGAAGGGTGCAAGTTGGATCTGAGATTTTGATATTTCATCTAGAATCCTGTAATATCTTTTTTTTAGGAGGTTACCATTAATAAAATTTAACTGTTCCAAGTTTAATATTATTGGAACAAAATAATAATAATATATTGCTATATTTCCAGGAACCAATTTTTCACTTTTTTTTTTTTTGGGGGGGGTGGGGGGATGGATAAGTTCAGGAAGAGAATTCTAATCCTATTGTAGGCACATGGGAGTGGACTTGTTTCGCATTGATAAAATAAAGTATCTCACTATCTCTATGGTTTACGATTACATATGATCAGATGCTCTAGTATGATATTATAGCCGAGTCTTTGGTGGTACTTTGGGTCAAGTCTGTTAGCTGTTTGTGTTGCGCTGTCTGCATTTGTATAATAATTTTCAATCATGTGTGTACATGTTGCAAATAGCAATATAGAGTTTGTGTCTACGTATGTGAACTAAGTATGTCCGTATAAACTCTATGGTTTATATCCTTATATGTTATATAGTTAATGGTTTCTATACTGTTTTGTTGGATAACATCATTTGAAGGATCAATGTAAATTACTATTATGAATGTCATGAATTATATGTTCATACCTAAAGTGCATCTGTCAAGTTCTAACCTTTCTCCTTGGGCAGTTTGTATTGTTTCTATTTCCATTTTAATCTTGATGCTCCTTGTTTGCGAAGTTATGTTCCATAAATATTGTGATATACCTTGAATTTGGGATAATTATGATTTAAGGCTGTCTTTTTTCTTTTGCTTACAATATCGTAGTATTAATAGGGCAATCCATGTTCAAATTTTCTGACATTGGAACATTTTTGATATGCGTGAAGCCAATGGCATTAGAGCAAGTCTTGTCAGATCGGGACAGTGAGGATGAAGTTGATGATGATGTTGCAGATTTTGAAGACCGAAGGGTATGTTTCAAATACGTTTATTCAAGTATTTTGTGTGTACGGTGGTGTCTTTCTAATAGTTCTTGGTGCCTTAAAATTGTATCCAGCTGTTCTCCTAGGCTATGTTTGTTTGCAAGGATTATAATTCCGATATTATAATCCTAATCCATGGGATTATAATCCCAAGACTATTAATTCTAGGATTATAATACCGGGATTATAAATATAATCTCAAGACTATTAAGTCATTTTATAATCTCTAGTCCCAAGTCTAAATTTGAAAACAAACAAGACACTTAGGATTAATAGTCTTATCCCAAGTATAATTCTTGCAAACAAACATAGCCTAGGGTTCATTTTGGGACAATACCTTTCTGATATTATATGAATTTGTTTTGTTAAGAACTGTGGATCTTTTTCTTTGTTTGTTTACTGTGGATTCAACCAAATAGCTAAATTTAAGCCTTTTCTTAAATAGATTAGAATCAGACCAAGTTGTGAAGAAAGAATGAGATCCAAATTTCCCTCAAGGTCCAGTGCCGTTTAAAATTATCAAATAAGTGATTCTTTGGTGTGGGCACAAACAAATATCAGTTATAGAAAGGATACTGACTAGAAGATTACTTGAAAATAGCTTACATGACAAATTCAAGAGAGACTGAAAAGGTACTATGCTATATACAAATTCAAAAATTTAAGCTAGAGCTACTCCTAGGATAGGATCAAATTGCAATCATTGGTGTGAATGGATGTGTTCTAGATTCATTTCTAAATTTCACATATGTATGTAAGACATTCGTAACTACCATATTTCTACACCTTCCACGTGTACTTTTAGAAACCAGTGGTATCTATATCAAGGCCTTGTCTTTGTGCACCATTTGTCTTCATCCAAGTAACCCAAGTCCCACTTGAGCTTCCAATTCATTGATAATATTCTGCTAGGCTGCCACATAATTTGAAAAACAGAAAATGCATGTGATTGCAAAAAGTAACGGTCGTTGTAGGGTCCTCACAACAAGATTCTTGGTTGTAATTATAGTGATTGATTTTAATTGAAATGCATTGATATTTGGCAGATGCTTGATGATTTTGTGGATGTTACCAAAGATGAGAAGCAGATGATGCATCTGTGGAACTCATTCGTGAGAAAGCAACGGTAATATATGATCTCAGTTTCCTCCTATTCTTTTTTTTCTTTTTTATAAAAAAATTTCACTCTCTATCACATATTCACACAGTAAGATTTGTTCATGGGATCTTGATGCACACGAAACCGTTTGATTAGGGGTGTAAATGAATAGAGTCGAGTTGAGCAGTTTGAACTTTCCGAGAACAAAAAAATGTAATTTGAAAACGTTCGAGTAATTTATTGAACTTTAAAATTTGCTCATATTTGAATCGTTTATATTTCGGATCGAGCTCGAATCGAAATTTTAGTCGAGCAGTTACGAATTACTGTTCGGTTCATTTTACATCCTTACGTTTGATGTGGTTTGATTTGTCAATAACATTTGCAGCATTTCCCTTGCCTTCCATAATTAATATTTATATTTTCCCTGTCCTCAGAAAATGATTTATTGCAATTGTTGTGTATTCAACTATTGTGGTTTTTCTTGTAGTCTGGAGTCGGCTGTTTTCCAAGTGATTTTAATTGGTGAAATATTTTCTTTTTTTGACTTAATAATGGTAGCAATAATTGTAGGTGTCTTTGTTCTTCTGCATGTATATGTGTCAGATTTAGCTGTTGTGTGTGATCTTGCATGTGCATGCCATACTGATACACGTACATTTATATTTGTGTGTATAATACTTTTAAGATACTTGTAATGAACTTGATCACTTTCTCGAGGAATATCTGTTGGGCTAATTTTTGCAATCAATGTACAACATTTATCACATAATTCATTCAAAAGACCTAACTAGCTTATATGGTCAAAATAAGCAGAGTCAGTGCACTTACTATTGCTTCTGCTTGGAGAGAGATCACCTTTTATCTCTGTACAAACAATAGTAAGTTGCTTCAGGTGCACTCATGAGTTTAAATTTGGCTGTGTAAGTTACTTGGGTCCTAAATTGAGAAACTGATTGCAAAAATATTTATATAATTCTACGTATCTGGCTAACATCATTTGATATATAATTATGTCAGGGTTCTGGCAGATGGACATATTCCTTGGGCATGCGAAGCATTCTCAAAATTGCATGGACCAGACCTTGTCCTGGCACCAGCTCTACTTTGGTATCTACTTATCTTTCTAGATTTTAGTTGTGGGCTTTGCTTGTTTGAAGTTTAAAAATGTTAATGTGTGACAACTTCCCTAAAGTTTGATCTTTGACTAAGCTCTGGACTTGCAAGCTTGCAAGTCTGGTCAAGTTGCCGTTCCCATTGGTAGCATTTACTTGGTTCTGCCTGCCTTTTTGTTCTTTTCTTTAAAGTTATTGTGGTATAGGAAGAACTCTACTATAAAAGTGAAAGAGGAAGATAAGGGGATGGGGAGTTGTTTTAATTTCCCATTCAAGTCCAAGGACTGTTTGTGGTAGTTTTTTCTGGACAGTCTTGTTTATACAGATCTAATCAATTGCAAAATTATGACTTGCCAATTAACATGTCATTTGGGAGGCAAGGAAGATAAAATACTTTACCACTAATGAATGATATGGTAGTGTTTTAAATCTCTAGTTTGTTAATATACCAATTCAATTCCATATATTTGATGTGAAATTACAAGCTTTGAGTGATTCTGTCAGATCCTTCAGACATTTAACTCGTTATAATATCGAACTAGTTGAGGTCCATTATGATATACTCCGTCCGTCCTAAGATATAAGTTTTTATTACTATTTCAGGTAGCTCCAAGTTAAATGTCTACTTACCTTAAATAATCTATTTTTTACAATAATTTGCATATAAATACCCTTATTATTAAGGGAATTGTTAAATCCACAACAAAAATTGTTAAATCCACAACAAATTTATTCCATAAGTGTCGCTATAGATCCTATAGCGTGCAGGTTTTCACCGTCGCTATACATCTATTATTACACTTTTGTGAAATAAAAAAAATATTGTGGATTTCTATTACCTATTATTAATTGTTATATTTTATTCTCTATGCATATTATGGAGCATCACTAGTAATGTGCAAAAAAATTATGCAATTAAATGAGAATTTAAATATGGGCAATTTTGTCATTTATCTCTTATTTTTAATATGAATTTAAAAGTTATATATATATATACTTTATATATTATGGGACGGAATATATATATATATATATATGGAAAAAATGTATATATACATATGATGACTGTTTTTTTGGGATATGGCGACAGTTCAACCGTGGCCATACGATGATGACGTCTGAACTGTCAAGTAGTTGAAAAAAAAGCTGTCGTATATAGCCCAAAAAATGTGTCATCATAGCACGATATGTATATACTACATATTTGTATATATATATATATATATATATATATATATATGTGTGTGAAACTAATTTTCGTACAGTACTAGGTGATTTTGGTTACAATTAATAAATTAAAGCTCATCTCATCCCTTCCTCTGCAACAATGGTATCTGTTTTTTTTCCTTCCTATTATCCTTCTATATTAATCTGTATATTAATAATGATACATGTTGGCAGGTGTTGGAGATTGTTCATGATCAAACTGTGGAATCATGGTCTCCTGGATGCACGCACCATGAACAATTGTAATATGATACTCCAACAGTTTCAAATTCAAGAGGTGGATCCTATGAGAAGCTAATTCAATTTTGGCAATATATTTTCCAAAAAGCCATTAATGGCAACAGGGATAAGCGGCCTCACTAATTTACTGATCACCCTTTTTTGCATTTATCTTATTATAATTATTTATATGCTATGACCGAACCATGTAAAGATTCAATTGCAATGCCCACACCCAAAATATTGAAAAAACTAGGGCAGTTTAAAGGAGATTTTAATTTATCCATATATTGCATTGTAATATTTGTGTTGCCAATTTTGCTTTTTGCACATGGAGATGATTATATCTATGTATGCTTTTCGATTGTGTATCCATTTAAATGTTGTGGCGTTTTCTTTATTTTTTTAAAAGAAAAAACGTAGAAAAAAGAGAAGAGGGGAGCCGAGGGGAGGGGAGAGGAGGGGTGGGGTGGGGTGGGGTGGGCCTTTTTGTTGCGCCTTTTAGGGTAAAATGTGGTTCTTAAAACTTAAGGTGTTTTTGAATATTGAGTTCTTTTTTTTTGTCAACGCAAATCAAGTTGTTTTTTATTCAAAAATAATTTTTAAAAATATGTTAAAGCACCATATGTATAGCTGTTAGATTATCTCAAGAAATAAATTTTGTACTAAATTAATTAATTAATATTATAATTATTATAATAATAATAATAATAATAATAATAATAATAATAATAATAATAATAATAATAATAATAATAATAATGAATTGATTTTAATTTATCCATATATTGTATTGTAATATTTGTGTTGCCAATTTTGCTTTTTGCACATGGAGATGATTATATCTATGTATGCTTTTCGATTGTATATCCATTTAAATGTTGTGGCGTTTTCTTTCTTTTTTTTTTTACAGATAAAACGTAGAAAAAAGGGGAGGGGAGGGGATGGGGAGGGAGGGGTGGGGCAGGGAGTTTTTTGCGTAAATGTGGTCTCTAAATTGTAAGTGTTTTTAGGTATTGATTGAGCCCTAGGTGTTGACCTGCTGAAGTGTTTTTTGAAATTTTAAAAATATATTACTCTAAAGAATTGAGCTCAATACTTTCAATTTAAAATTTTGTCCAAAAGATCACCACATGTATAGCTGTTAAATTTTGAAATAAATTTTGTATTAAATCAATTTATTATTATTATTATTATTATTATTATAATAATAATAATAATAATAATAATAATAATAATAATAATAATAATAATAATAATAATAATAATAAATTAATTTAGTACAAAATTTATTTCTAACATAATTTTAAAGCCAAACTTGTTGTGCTTGGGTGGTTATTTGACAAAAATTTCAAATTAAAAGTCTAGTTCAATTCTTTAGAGTAATATAATTTTATTTTAAAAATTAATTTTAGAAAAATACACATCAGCATGTCAACGACTTGAAGACTCAATATCCAAATTTTCAAATAAAAAAAAAAAAAACTTCATACCCAAAAATACTTAAAATTCAAGGGTCACATTTCTATTTTACCCGCTGCTTTTATAAGTATATACTTGTACAAATAATTTGAATCCAAATATGTGTACAAGAGAGTTTTAAGTATCTTGCCACTACAACAAATGGAAGTGGCAGGAATTAATTCTTGCTTTAACAACAGCATAGCCATTATTATATAAAAATTATTCCATTAAACACAGAAATTGATTCTTTCTTTTTCTTTTTCTTGGAATAATAAAAAACAATTATTTTATTATCGTCTTCTTGTTTTAATAAATTTCTTAAGTCTTTCTTTCTTTTTCCGACCCTGAATAATACTTTAAAAAGAGGAGCGAAGGAAGAGAAAATGTCATGTTAATTTTATTATAAAATTAAATGAAGAAAGTATTAGAAAAATAAAACTTTATTAACGTACATAAAATTATGCACTCATCCGAATAAAACTCAACATACAATCGAACCACAAAATTAAGAGAACAAAAGACAAGACGACGACGATGACGACAAGAAGAAGATAATTAATAGAGTAGTAAATACATATATAGTTCAATGAACCCGGCCTGCTGATCTGATCATCTCTCTCCCTGATGACAATTTGTAAGAGTAAGAAGAGATAATGAATTGCAAATATGCATGCATTCAGCTCGCTTTAAGAACTCTGCGTGAGCTGCTCAGCCATGTCCTTCATCTCCCGGGCCTTGCTCGCCAGCTTCATCTTTGCATGGTCTATCTGATCTGTTCCCACCGGCCGCTGTCCTCTTACATACCTGCATGCATTTACCCAATTAATAACAACTCGCCTAAATTTATACAAAACACATTTTCTCAATTTAATTTTTTTTTTCATATAACAATTTTTACATTCGAGTACGGATGGAGTAATTAATAAATGTCACACATTTTTTTTAGTAAGTGGGCATGCACCTAGCTCAAACCCAAACCTATATATATATATATATATATATATATATATATATACACCTGTATATCCATGACAGCACAGATACTGCGGCCACACCGAATCCTCCGGAAGCCAAGAAGCCAGAGAGCAGTAAAAACGTGGTTATCGCCGCCGGAACCAAAACCGGACTGCAAAGGACCAGCACAGGGGTGGCTAGGGTCAGTGCGATCACCGTTCCGGCGAGGGTCAGGCCTGAGAGGATAAGAAGGGACCCACCAGCCGTGACCGCCGTCGCCGCCTTCACCACCTGGTGGGACCGGGGTTGCTTCTCGAATTGATGCTGCAGCTGCTGGAGATGATGATAGTTGGCCATTGCCGATGATGTGGATGAACTGACGGTGAATAATTAATTTATAATATAATAATATAGTGGTGGTTATTTGAAAGTGATGTCTTGGTAGAGGGGTTTATATAGAACGGAGGGGAGAGGTGAGAAGGTGACACGTGTTGAAGGACGTGTCACGTTTTTGAAGCTTTGCATGCAGGCTCTCTGCATGCAATGAAGGGGCTTTATAGTCATACACGTGTTATTTTTTATTTATTTTTTGGTCTTTATAAGGAGCTTTTGAGGAGAGAAGAAGAATGAAAATATATGATCCCTTCCCTTGTATCTATTCTTATTCTTAATTTGTTATTAGGAACTGTTGAAGAGGTCTTTTTTGGCTAATCGATCCGAGGCCCATTTATCATAATCACCCCAATTCCCTGTGCTTCACTTGGGCCGCTAGCCCATAAAGTTATCGGTATATGTATATAAAAAAGAAGTCAACTGATAAAAATAATAAGCTACTGTTGCTACTTGCTACGCCAAGATTCGTTCATCCTCTAAGCTAAAATTTTATTAGCTATATGCAAACGCTAAATCCCTGATCTCCTTTCATTTTCCGACTAAGTACCCTCCATTATATCAAAATAAATAATGTCCTGCTAAAAATTTCTATCCAACTATATAGATAGAACTTGTAATAGAATAGTCGACATATAAAATATCGCAATATCCAAATAAAAGTCTATAGGACTTGAGAAATTGCGAGTTTGTAATTCTTGTAAGTTCTTTCCTAGTCTTATGAGTTGAAAAAAGGGTAAATGAATATATATATATATATATAGGGTCCGATTTTTATCCGGACTCTCACATTTTCTTATGTAAATATTTCAGTTCCATAATTTTTATTTTTATTTCTTTAGTTGTTTTAATAAAAAAAAGCAAAAAATAAAAATAAAATTGGGTCCGCATTTTACTTCAAGAGTCGAGATTTCGATCCATTGGTTATATATATATATATATATATATATATATATATATATAGAGCAAGGATCAAGTGTATACCTTTTATCTTACTCACCCGTGCTCATCCCCCTTTAGCGATGGACCCGGCGACGATTTCGATCATACAACCGTCGTCTATACTTTTAGCGATAGACAACATATAACGTCGCTAAAAATATAAACGACGGTCAAATCATCGTCGGGTCGGTCGCTAAAGGGGATGAGTACGGGTGAATATCTATAACATGTATTTATTATGGATTAAAAATGGACAAATAACATCTATTACGTCCGTATGATACCCATAACATGTATTTATTATGGATTAAAAATGGACAAATAACATCTATTACGTCCGTATGATATATCGACGGCTGGGATCAAAAAAGGAGACATGAGGTCTGCTAGAAATACTAGCGGCCGGATATTTGACATGGATTGGACGATTAAGCCCCAATAACCCCAACTCATCGACCAATAATCCCAAGTCTATGAGCAATGAGAGACAAGTTTCATGGAAGCATGTCTAATTTTAGAGTGAAAACCTCCTTCTCTCTAACTTTTCTCTTGTTTCAGAATTGAACTTGATTCTTGTTGGATCTATGTTTTAATCTTTGTTCAATTAATAATCTGTTCTTTGGATCGATCTATGTTTTTGAGCAAATCTGTGCTTGTTCATGGCAGGTAAGAAACTTAGGCAAAAGTTGGTGCTTAGCTCTATTGGGAATGCTAGTGTTGAGAAAAAATCCTTTGATTCCAAGATCTTGCCTCAAATCTGCTATATCAAGCTTAAAGAATGTTGATTTTGATTTTTCTGATCAATTTAGCTCTTCAGATGAAGTCAACGACCAATAATCCCAAGTCAGATTATGGGTTAATTCGATGCAGAGTAGCAACATCAGCAGTTATGGGTTACTTGAATTATTTGTTAATTCGATTCGAAAAGGAGCAACATCAGCATTTATGGGTTAATCGCATTATTTGTTAATTCGATTCGAAACGGAGAAGCAACATCAACAAGTTGTTAGGAGATTGAAGTATGTATAAATTGAAGAGAGGGCATAATCGTCCAAAATTGTTAAACACTCAGTCCGCTAGAATGACTAGCGGACTATGACATGCCTTTTTAAATTAGGATATTTGATTATTATTAGGAAAGATTAGGATGTTATTTGTCTATTTTTTTATACATAGCAAATATATATTATATATATATATTATATTTTATTATTTGTGATTTTTGTAGCCTCCATTTATTATCTCCACTTATAGTAGAAAGAATTTGACGGTTGAAAAGTCTTTAACGTTATCTTTTGTGTTTTGTGTCACAATAATATATATATATATATATATATATATATATATATATATATATATAAACCTCTAGGTATCTAATTAATATACTCTATAACGTTAAATATGATTTTTAAATAAATTTAATCGTACGTATTTAAAAAACAAATAAATATTTAAAAATATAAATTTTCATATAACTTGATAATATCTATTACCGACTTTATGATAATAAAAGTTCAATTAATCGTAATCCCTAAGCGGGTAATGGGTATGTTATTATATGTATAAAGGTTACAGTTTGTTGAAATTTGGATGGGTATATTTCACATTAGACGCGAATTTAATTATTGATTTCATATGTTAAATTGGATCCCAGTTCAATTGATGGATTCGATTACTATAAAGTTAATTTTATGATAAGTTAGTTAATTGATCAATACAATACTAACACAAGAGATCATCTCCTGCCTGCATGTTGATACTATATTAATTAATTAACCAAAATTAACTTCATGCTAATCACTTTCTCACCTGATATAGATATAGTAGTAATTTCTCACATAGATGACTCGAACATAACCCCACGAGTTGTTGACCAACATCAACATTGGAAGTCTTGTTACTGCCCCCATATAAACCTATTAGGGTTAACCTGTGCCTCCGGCATTACTAATATTCTTGTAATTATTTAATACCTAAAGATGAATCTAAATAAAAAATATGAGTTACAATGTTTAAAGAGCATATTTTTTAATAAAAATTAGAAAATTTTTGTTGTAAATAAGAAAATTTCTAATCAAGATAGACATCCCACCCAAAAAATAAAGAAGTCAAGAATTTTACCACAAATTGTATCTACATACTCATTATTTACAAATCGGGATTAGCAAGAAAAAATGAATTTATTAAGGAAACAACTAAAGCCAACATTCACATTCACTCAACAATAAATTTGACATAGGCCAGTTAACTACATTTATTAAATTCGAAACAATCCCAATGCCAATGACCTTTATATTTTCTTCAAGCACATTTAAAAGCACTTATCTTCACCTATATGCTATTGATTCCCTTCATTTAATTTGCAATTTTAGATGGAACATGGATTAATTAGTAAAACTATTTTAAGCACAATACATCATACAAATGTGTCCATTGAATACCAGTCGCTGATACATTAACAGGTAAAAGCATTGTAGTTTTGAAATAACATAATGATACCCACTTGCTTAAAAGATTCATGTGCACCAAATTGGTTTGGAGCTCTTTTGCCTGATTAAATAATAATTAAAATAAAATAAGAACTTCAAAAATAATTGACCCAACCGCAAAAAGGGTAAATTTGGTCAAACATATAACCAAAAAAATCATCTGGGCCATCGCAAATTTGGGCAAGCTAGTCGCTACTGATTTTAAAAAAATTTGCCAGAGTTTCGTTTAAAAATAGATATCCATACAAATCTAAACCTGTTTATAAAACTTACAATCATCCATACATATCCAAACCACCAAAAAAAATCATCATTTCATACCCAAAATCATCATACCATGCAGAAATTAATACATATTCAATAATCAACACATATCCAACCACCAAAATATCAAGCTAGTAGTATTTACTAATTTCAAGAAATTTCGCAGAGTTTCCTTTAAAAATAGATATCCAGAAAATCTAAACCTGTTTAAAAAAACTTACAATCATCCATACATATCCAAACCACCAAAAAAAATCATCATTTCATACCCAAAATCATCATACCATGCAGAAATTAATACATATTCAATAATCAACACATATCCAACCACCAAAATATCAAGCTAGTAGCTACTAATTTCAAGAAATTTCGGCAGAGTTTCCTTTAAAAATAGATATCCAGAAAATCTAAACCTGTTTAAAAAAACTTACAATCATCCATACATATCCAAACCACCAAAAAAAACATCATTCCATACTCAAAATCATCAAAACCATGTATAATTACCCAACTTTACAAAAGACGGAGAACAAAAATACATATATGCAGAAAATAGAGAAACAACATGTTAAGCACCACCCTTTACTTTACATCTTACACCAAATATATTCTTTACAGCTTACACCAAGTATCCTTCAATATATACCCGAAAATACATTTAATAACATTTACCTTGTAGATCTGTCAAGCTCTACCATGTCTTCGGTACATAAACCTTTGAAAAGAAAGGCTATCCATCTAAGAACGTCCCACTACCAACAAATATTGTTTGTAATAAAAAATCATTATTTATAAGAGAAAGCAAAATGTTAGTAGTATCGCAAGAACGAAACAATTAACACGTGATTACTTGAATACGATTTAAGAATTATAAAATACACATAACCCTGTTAACTTTTCTCCACCCTCGACTTGTTGTTGAATGAACACGTTTTCATTCAATAGTAATATCATCCCAAGACTGCAATAATTGAAATGAATCGTTTAGTTATATCAACAAATTAAATCAAATACTTAGAAATTGATAACAAAATGTAATGAAAAGGATATATGTACAAATTGATCGATTCATGTGCAAGTAAAACTAAAACATAAGTTATATATAATAAGCATATTATAGCTCAATCAACATATATAGACCAGATTATTATGTTAACTGCGATGATCAAGATTCTCAAATTTGTTCTTCACACACACACACACACACACACACACACACACACACACACACACACACACACACACACACACATATATATATATATATATATATACTCGTATGTTATCTAAATGGTTTTCTGTAAGATATGTTATCTGATGTTCATACATTATTAAATCATGTATTCAGTTGGCCAAAGCAGGAATTGTTATTCAGTGGAGGCATCATACTCTCGAAACATTATCAGATTTGCTTACACAGAAAAGAGCAAGGAAATGTAAACCAATTTTCTGCAAATTAGAAAATGAGTAACTTTTACGAAGGCATCATCTGTAAAATAAGTTGACAAATGTATCATGTGGATTCAAAACCATGATTTTGTATGTGTAATATACGGTATTGTAATTTGAGTACCTGTACTTCATGTTTTTTAAGCTTCGGCTTGATTAACTAAAAATATTGTATTACACCCTACAATAATTTATGGGCCTTGCTATTTCTATAGGGAAACTTGTTAGTCCTAAAAATTTCCATTTCACATGACTACAGGACTCACATATACCCATCAGGAGTCTTGCTAGCATATGCCACAACTACAACGATGCCACAACTTATTCAAGCATCAGTCTCATTTATAACAATTAGCAAATATTCAACTATTCAACAATTAACACATATATAAAGACAATATTTGTTGTGGACTTGTCAGTTAATTCAAAAATTTTATCAGTCAATTCAAAACATATCAAGACTTTTATCGTAAGAAGATCAATAACGCAGGGAGATAAGAAATGATACCTCAAACATATAAAATTATAACAAAACTTCAGGATAGACGATATTTGTTGTGGACTTGTCAGTTAATTCACGAAGAAGTATGCATAAGCAGGAAGAACTTGTGCATCTTGGATGAGCTACATATAGTTGGATCAGTGACTAAATCTTTGGCGTCACGTAAATCTACACCAACAAATTTGACAGACTGGCCCTGTGATTTATTCATTGTCATTGCATACACTAACCTCACTGGGAATTGTCTTCTTGTCATTTTAATACTTAACTCAGACGAAGGAGTCAAAGAAATTCTTGGAATGAATACCAAGTCGCCATGTTTATCACCAGTTAAATCTTTGCTTCAAGTACTAAAGCACCACACTTGATTACGATAAGTCTAGTACCATTTCAAAGGCCATCTTTCGGTGCAATGTTCCTTAGAAGCATTATTGGACAACCCTCTTTTAAATCTAATTTGAACGGTGGTAGTCCAGGGGGATTGAGTGTGTTCAAATATTCATTCGGGTACCGATGCATAATAGTTCGATCCACATCATCATCTTCAACCATTTTGTCAGCAGCAAAGTATGTATGTATTTCTCCCGGAAAAACCGCCAACGCAGCTAGGTTGATATCATTGACATCATCATTTCTAGCAGATAGAATTGTGCGCTCTTTTAAGAATTCGGGAGTGACCTTACTTGACACTTCTAGCTCTGGGTAGATGGTCGAGATAAGATTATCTACACTTTGAGTTATTTTTATTGAATCTGGAAGTTGTATAGATTCTTGAGGGTTAGACCCAATCTACACAATAATGAAGTATTAGTAAATTATCAAATATTCTCGACGATATATAGATGTCAATATGAATAAAGATACAAATACTCAAACCTCATTAAGAAAAGCCGAGAAATCAAATAATAACGATTGGTCATCGTGCAAGCGCATGTTAACTTGTAATGTCAAGACATGTATATCTTTCCAAAGCATAGAACGTCGTAGTGATGCTGCCACTATATGCTCACGAAGACCTCTAGGTATAACAGGAAGAATCTGCCTAAAATCTCCCCCAAGAACAACAGTAACACCTCCAAATGGTTGGGAGTTATCACGAATGTCTTGTAAGGTCCGATTAACTTCTTCAACACAATGACGATGCTGCATTGGAACCTCATCCCATATAATTAGTCTAGCCTTCCGAAATAATTCTGAGTGTGATGATTTCTTCGTGAATCCACAAACTGAATTTTCTAATACGTTAAGTGGAATGCAAAATGTTGAATGTGCAGTACATCCCCCATGTAACAACCCAGAAGCAATTCCAGAGGAAGCTACTGTAATTACTATATCGCACAAGGAACGACATTTTTTGGCAATTGAATTGTAGAGAAAAGTCTTTCCAGTTCCTGCACCCCCACTCAGAAAGAAGGTTGTTCCTCTATTTTCATAAACAGATGAAATGATTGCATTATAAGCCCTGTTGACCTTCATTCAAGAGATCAATGTTTTCTTTGGACATTTATTTGATCAACTTCAAGTTAGAATCGCTTATGTTCCCATATAAGTCGATCACAACGATAATTCTCCAATTAGCATATGGAAGTGGCATTGGTTGGTAATCTGATAAGCTCTTCCCCGACTCTTGAAGCAAAAGATTAATAAGGTATAAACCATAATCACAAATTTGAGCATTAGTAGGAACATCAATGCCATAACATGCACTTATTTTGTGTGATAAATCATCACAAATATGCATAAAAAATTGGTTCCACAACACTTCTGGATTTAAAGGAGAGCATTGTGTCAAGATAATAGAAAACAACCTTCTTAATTGAGAGCTTGTTCTCATTATTGATGCTTCTCTAAGACATTGAATCCACTCTTCATCGTCTTCCAAAAGGCCTTTAGCAATACATGCAGCCTTATATGTGGGGTGTACAACATTATCAACTGTTCTTAAACATTGAAAAGATTGATGTCCCTTTACAACCGTCAACAGAAGACGCAGATAAAACCTTTCACCTTCTTTTGGACTGGAAAAATACATTCTTCCGATTGCAAATCCCCTTTGTCTCTCAGTCTAGAGCTGTTCTTTCTTTTGCTAAATGAAATGCTTTGGAAATTGTTGGTATGTGAGAGTTCGAGCTAAATCATTAGTAAAGCGACATGAAAAAAATCTCATTAGAGTTGTCACGATCCTCTCGCTTCGCATTCAATATTGCAAATTATTGGTTCGGAAGGGTTATAGCAGACGTGATGTTTTCTCTCTAGGTGAACTACCAGACGTATAACTGGAGGGAACTCTTGATGCATAGGATATCCAAATATCCGCCATGCCGCCTCTGTAGGTCTAATGTACCTTGAGTCAATATACTTCTTAATCTCATCTACGGCCCCCAATACCAAAGTTGTGCGATCGTAACCCTTGTAGATGTATTTATTGATATACTTTACGCACCTTACTCCTGCACAAACTTCCACATTTATATGGCAACTAAACAATCTAGAGAGGTATGAATTATATGGTACAACATCTCTATTATCAACTTCATGTCCAGGCCTAGAATGTTTTCGACCGTCATTGCGCCTTTGATATATCGGATACCCATCTTCGCCCATTGTAGTTTCTTCTGCCCAATATTTAGGATATCTCTTAGTGTATTTACCATTTTCCATACATGGTGATTTAAGATTTTGAACACCATATGGTCCATGCACCATGCAAGTTTTAAGTGTTTCATATAGAAGTGGATCAGAAATTGGATCGGGAAATTCGGCACAAACAGCTTGATTTACCTGTTCACGTGTTCGTATTTTATCAGACCCTTGAAGAAATATTAGCAAATGCATGTGCGGCATCCCACGCTTTTGGAATTCAATCGTGAAAACATGTGCCACCTTTGCACCAAATACTTTCTTCTTATCAATTTCCATCATCAAAGCTCGTCGCTTCAATTCAAATGCGCGGGCCACCAAGTCTGGACGGTCAATTGACGTTTGATGTGGTAACAATGCATCTTTTATCTCTGGCCAATTCGGATTTGCAGTCATAGTTAAGAAAATACCAGGGTGTTAGTTATACCGAGTTATGGCCATAGAATCTTGGAAGATTTCAAACATTTGCCTTGGACTCCCAGAAAAAGAAGAAGGCAAAACTACTCATTTACCAACTTGATTAGCCTCTAACCCATCAGGAACTACCTCGACCAGATCTTGGTATAGATCAGATCGTAATTTTTGTTGGTTGAGCCTATAATATGTTAATCGATTACGCTTTCATTGTCAGTCGCGCATCTACAATAAACTCTTGAAATAATCTTCCACCCCTCAAGATAGTTGAATACTCAGTAGGTCTTTCAAACAAACGATACCCATAATATTGCAATTACGTAAGTCTTTTGGATGAAGCTTTACCTTGATTGACATCCCACTGCTTAAAATTGGTTCCCATCCAAGCTCACCATACGAAAACAACAATACGTAATGTAGTGGTAAATAAGCTGGATGGCATTCATTTATCTGCATCAACTGGTCACTCCCTCTTAACCGTACAATAATATCCCTCATCGCAGAGAATTCAACACCATCTCCAGGTAATATGACAGCAACCTCCTCTAACGTGGGTAAATTATGAGTTCGACGGTCTTTTGCTGCACTATAATGAAGGTATGCTGGGATGTCGCGATTGTTCAAATGTTCCCTGCTTAAAATTGCAGTTGCATGTCTAAACTTACCCGAAAATGAGTTGTATCTCAAAAGACTATCCTGGATTGTTCTTAGGACATCCTCTCGCAGCTTCGGGTTTCTTCGAGAACGATATTCTAAAGCAACTGCGGCATCGTGAATGTCTGTTGTATGCGTATCTTTGGATCTTGATTTACCGAGGTTGTAGTAACCACGTCTAGATGTCGCAATTCCCCATGGATTGTAAATGCGTTGGGACCCCTACCAGAACCACTCTATCATCCAAATGTACACCTAAGCTCGTAAAAGCATTAGGGCGCGATTAGACGATCGGGTATAACCGAAAGAACTTTGGTGATCATCATTGCCATCATATAATGATTGATTTTCTGGAGGAGGCGTTAATAGTTGTGGAAGTCGAATCTTTCCTTGCAAACAACATGCTCCGAAGAAAGGGCGGTCAACAAATGAATTTGATAATTTTTCGGCTTTCCAATGCAATGCTGAGCAGTGAAGACACTGTATATTCATTTTATCGAGGTAGTGTCTTCCTAAAATAGGATGCGGCAGAGGGGCTATATTTGTAGGCAATGCATCCTCTTGTACGCAAGCTTCATCGATGATTGATTGAATAATTGGTAATAACCTAGAACATAAATGAACTTGTTTCAAATAGATCACATATATCGTAACACTCCTTATGGTATATAGTAATACAATAATTTGTATTGAACAAACCCAAAAGTTAGTGATGTAGGCATGGAAGATGATATAATGTTACGGGAGTCATGTACATGCTCTATATTATTTAGTGGAAGGAGGATTTCTGCACCCATTGAATTTGAGTTAGTTGAATGTAACCCTTGAGGTGGTAAAATCGAAACTGGAGGAATTCGATTAGAGTCCGATGGCGCAGGTTTTAACAACGACAGATGCTGATAAAAATGATTCTTGATCGCGTTACAATCCCGTTCATAAGCTGCGCGTTTGGATGGCCTGGGGATCAAACCAGGGAAAAATCTTGGTTGAAATGGATATGGTTGAGATTGTATTATTTTTTCTTGCTTCTTTCTTTCACGACGCAAGCGCTGAGCAATATGTATTGGACGCACATCACCATTATCCCTTTCTCGTTTTTTACGTCAAGGAATTGGAGCTTCATCAAGGATATTTTTATTGGATCCCTACAAATAACAATAGATATCTAAGTGTAAAGAGAAGAAGTCGTAGTGTTATTTTGAGCAAAAAATAATGTTTTCTATTTATTCGGATTCGGGTGCATATATTCAGTTTGCTTGGTTTGTATTTCACACGAAAGCGCTATGCAATATGTTTATTGCCTTTTCGTAAAGGATATTATTATTGAAACCCTAAAAAGATGTATAATTATAAACCTAAGAAGGCATAGTGTCGTTAATAAATTAGGTTCAAATATTTTGTTTAAATGGCTTTGTGTAACAAATAGTTGTAACTACTAACGTAAATGTTTGGAATATTGCATACTTACCACATGCAAATTGGGAGCTTGATTTTCTTTTTCTTTTCCTTTTTGAAACTCCTTCCCTTTTTCTTTTGCTTGATGTTTTCTTTGATTCTCTTGACAGCGTACAAATATAAGATGGTCTGTCTTGAAAAATAAAGTATGAGCTTAAGAAAAGAAAAATTAATCTTATCTTACCTTACGCATAATCTTCAAGTCAAATTCTTCTCGAATGACAATGCCAATATTCTTTTTTCGATAATGCGCTCTCTATTAAAGAAAGGAAAAAAGAAGGTTAAATATAGAAAGTATTAAAAAAAAACTTTTAAAATGCACGTTTGCTATAAAAGAAGAAAATAATTTTACCGTGCATTGCAAAATATAATCCTCCTGTCCCAAAGTGAAAGACACGTTAGAAATTTCAAAAAGGAATATTAATTTTTCAATTTTCATTAAGTCCTAAAAAAAGAACTTACATATCCAAAAATGGTATAAGAAGGTGGTCCAGGTAGGGGGGAGACCTCATGATTCATATTCGCTATTGAAAAAATGTATTAGTGTCAAACGAATCAAATTCAGTGATGAAAGAATATTCTTATTACTAATTAAATCTATCACAACTAAAAAAATATTTCACATTCAAAATAATAATAATTCACAATATTTAACTACGAATTGATTGTTTTAAAAAGAAGGTTAAATGATTGTTTAAAATAAAATAAATGTGTCATGAAAAGAAGAAGTTAATTTTCAATAAAGGGTACAATTGTCATTTTAAATGGAGGTAGTAATAACAACTAATAAGTACGTTTACGTAATATGTAGGAGTATTAGATATTAAACTTATCAAGTACTTATGCAATAGCTCAACTTTAATTTAAAAGGATATTACACACTACAAAGATTTGATACAGAACAGCTTAAAATGGGGGGGAAAAACTCTAAGAAGGAAAGCATGTACACAATCACAACTGAATACGAACAATCCCTACACGTATACCACTAAGAAGAATGTGTTAAATAAGTCACCTGCAAGTACAATCACACAACACACACATAGACTATCAACTCCATGAGGCTATGCCCAATCAATTCATTTTACCATTATGCATTTTCTTTTATGAGGCTATGATCAACCCCTAAGGTACATTATATCATAAAGTCATATGTTTATTTCTTAAGTTTATGATTTATACCTCAAGAGCCCAATACTTTTGTCCCATCCTTCATACGAACTACCTTATATCAGGAATAACAGATACGATATATTTCGTTTATTCAAGACCCAAAGAAGCCCAAAAAAATAGATATACTAAACAAAAACACCCCTCAGTTGGCAAAAAATAAATAAGAAGTCATTCATGAAATTTCAAGGCAAAACCACCCAATCAAAACCCAAAACATCCTGAATTACTGATTACATTGAGAAACAGGAATTTCAAGCCCCTAATTAGAAAAAGGGGGGAAGGGTTTTAAAGAAACGAACCCTAATCAAACTGCTTATAAGAGACTCATACTACTCCATTTTGATTTTCCATAAATGTTCAAGAAATATACAGTCAATCAACCAAATTAGAGAAACATATCAAACAGAACGTGAAATCAAAAAAGGGGCACCAATAATTTTTTGTGAAACTACCATTTTCATAATTTAATTTGTACAATAAAATTATATACATATATACACACAAACACACATAAATACAGAGGAAGGAAAAAAGCCAAGAAAACATATAGAGGAACAAAGCCAATAAGTACAACATTTGAGCTCATGATGCTAAATTATAATTGTATGGCTGATCAATCGAGTTTTTGTTATCTTCTTGTTTGTAGCAATTTATAAACATTCAATTCTTCACATTAAACATTTAATATAATTCACAAATTGCAAGGCAAGAGATCCTTAAACCTTTATAATCCGTAGAAATTCACAAATTGAATGTCACCAAGTTATTCATGTTTTGATTTGCTAATCTTAAACTCGATTAATATTTAAAAGACTCCAATTGAATCCAATTCCAGTATCTGTGTTATAAGCGAGCCTATGCACCAAAGCAAAACAAAACTCTAAATCTTGTACAAATATTTTTAGTATTCAACCATCAATTCTTTGGAGGAAACCAAATATATGTTTAATGTTCGAGTGCATGTAAATTTTTGGTGCCATCAACCTGGCCCCAAGAGTAGCCAGTGAGTCAGTGGTAGGCATGAATATTATGAATTGTTTGAAATGCATGTTAGTTATGTTCATGCATGTTATGGTTTAGATGAATGGTTAGAAATGAATGCATGTTATGGTTTAGAGAAATTATCAGTACAGGGATGTTTATGCTTGTGAGCTGTTGAGGTGCTGAACCTAGGCGAAAAGTGTGAGTTTCTGATGTGAGGATAATTACACAGGTAAGGCCGTAAGGGAACTAATAGAGACAAAAAATACGGCACTGGTTGTAAGACGAACATGATTTCGCATACATAACCACCAATGCACCCCATGTTTCATAAAAGAGTATACAATTACAACAATATTGAAGACGCAAAATCAAACTAATATGTTATAATTTTTTTGGTAGTAATTATCCATCAATTAATATGTTTGATGTAAGCTCAATGCTCTTGACAGACTTATATACATCCATTGCCTTTCAATGCGTCTGTTTTCACATAGTACATCGAATCGAACAACATAAATCTGAACATAAACCACAAAATTACATGTCGTCAAATAATTTTAATTTGTGCTCGTGTCAGTGTTGTGGGCTTCAAACACTGGTGATGCATTTCACGAAAGAGACTCATAGCATTATTAATTGCCAAAACCTTAGAATTCCCATGAATCAACCTATTGTAGCCAGTAGCATTGGGTTTAAGATCTCTGTCTGCCATTGAGTTGAATAGTTTTGTCATGTCATCCAAGCGACACAGTAGACATAATCCATTAATGAGTGAGTTATAAGTATATTCATTAGGTTGTTTGCCTATCTGAATCATCAATTCTAATAATCTCATAGCATCATCCACTCTTCCTTTCTTGCAAAGACAATCTATCAGCATAGTGAAATTAAGTTGCAACATCCGTTGAAATTTTTTGTCCAATCATTTTATTGAAAATCTTAGTAAGAAGTCTCCAACTGACAAAATTCATGAATCAAACAATTGGATATAACTACATCCGGAGCAATCCCTTGACCAACCATTTCAACAAAACATTTAACAGCATCTTGCAACCGACCAGCAACACTACACAACCCTTTAATCAAAGAACTATAAACAACCACATTTGGACCATTAATACCTGAACAAATTGCAAGGCAGGAGATCCTTAAACCTTTATAATCTTAAGAAATTCACAAGTTGTTCATGTTTTGATTTGCTAATCTTAAACTCGATTAATATTTAAAAGACTCCAATTGAATCCAATTCCAGTATCTGTGTTATAAGCAAGCCTATGCTCTAAAGCAAAACAAAACTAACACAATTTGACTACTTTATCTATCTATCTATCTAAAGTTTCCGTGAGGCTTCTCCTGCAAGCTTGATGTAACTGTATCAAGCTTGACTTGCTTCTTTTTTTTACATATAATTTTTTTTTATTCTTTTCCCCCTACAAAATGCAAACACAAAGAGAAATGCAAACACAATATCTGAACAAAAAGAAAGACCCACAGGTGCATAGGTTATACCTTTATCAGAGAATTGCAAGGCAGGGGACGAACTCTTGGGATCACTGCTAGGCTGCTGCTTAGACTTTTTGAACTCCTTCAACAAATTCCTCCACTTGTCAGTGCATATAGTCGGCGAGCGATCGAACCCTTTTTCCCTCGTTTTGGCTGAAATCTGGTCCCACAGGTGTTTGTTGGATTTGAAGTGTTGAAGAGAGAGTCGATTTCGGCGGAGGTGATGAGAGTTCGGGTCTCTTCTTGGACCCATGTTTCCGCCCGCTTTTCTTGGGACCTTGGGGTTTTCTTTCGCCGGTTTGCCGTCGAGAATCATCATGGGTGGCGATGGGTCGAGAATCAGTTCTTCTTGTCGTCGTTGGAGAATTATAGGATGCTGTCGTTATTGCAGTTTGTTGTTCTTCTTCTTTGTAGAAATCGATGGGTTGAGGTTTATTGTTGAGGAAAAGGGTTTTGAACAGGTAGAAGAGGAAGAAGAGGAAGAAGAACCTTGAATTCCTTCTGGGTTGATGTTTATTGTTGGTTTTTTCCCTCTCTGTTTTGTTAACCTTAGTAATAAAGGGTCAGATTTATCCAATAGTTTTGACGGTCTAGATCATTTAATATGCATTGAGAGGGATATTTATGTTTTCAAAATCAATTGTGTTTTGTATATATAGATCTTAGTAAGAAGTCTCCAACTGACAAAATTCATGAATCAAATAATTGGACATAACTACATTTGGAGCAATCCCTCGACCAACCATTTCAACAAAACATTTTACAGCATCTTGCAACTGACCAGCAGCACTACACAACCCTTTAATCAAATAACTATAAACAACCACATTTGGACAATTAATACCTGAACAAATTGCAAGGCAGAAGATCCTTAAACCTTTATAATCTTAAGAAATTCACAAATTGAAATTCACAAGTTGTTCATGTTTTGATTTGCTAATCTTAAACTCGATTAATATTTAAAAGACTCCAATTGAATCCAATTCCAGTATCTGTGTTATAAGTGAGCCTATGCACTAAAGCAAAATAAAACTAACACAATTTGACTACTTTATCTATCTACCTATCTAAAGTTTCCGTGAGGCTTCTCCTGCAAGCTTGATGTAACTGTATCAAGCTTGACTTGCTTCTTTTTTTACATATAATTTTTTTTAATTCTTTTTCCCCTACAAAATGCAAACACAAAGAGAAATGCAAACACAATATCTGAACAAAAAGAAAGATCCACAGGTGCATAGGTTATACCTTTATCAGAGAATTGCAAGGCAGGGGACGAACTCTTGGGATCTTTGCTAGGTCTGCTTGCTTAGACTTTTGAAATCCTTCAACAAATTCCTCCACTTGTCAATTGCACATAGTCGTGACGATCGAACCTTTTTCTCTCATTTTGGTGAAATCTGGTCCCACAGTGCTTGTTGGATTTGAAGTGTTAAAGAGAGAGTCGATTTCGGCGGAGGTCGATGAAAGTTCGAGTCTCTTCTTGGACCCATGTTTCCGTCCGTTTCTTGGGACCTTGGGTTTTTTTTCATGCATTGCCGTCGAGAATCATCATGGGTGGCGATGGGTCGAGAATCATCGCGGTGATGATGGGTCGAGAATCATCGGTTCTGTTGTCGTCGTTGGAGAATTATCTTTTCTTGTCGTTATTGCGCTTTGTTGTTCTTCTTCTTTGTAGAAATCGATGGGTTGAGGTTTATTGTTGAGGAAAAGGGTTTTGAACAGGTAGAAGAGGAAGAAGAGGAAGAAGAACCTTGAATTCCTTCTGGGTTGAGGTTTATTGTTGGTTTTTTCCCTCCGTGTTTTGTTAACCTTAGTAATAAAGGCAATAGTTTTGACGGTCTAGATCATTTAATAGGCATTGAGCGGGATATTTATGTTTTCAAAATTAATTGTGTTTTGCATATATAAATTATTATTTTTATCTAAAGTCATTCAAATCTGTCTTCCCGTTTCAAATTTTTTTTTTGTTTTTCTTCTTCTAATTTTATAACTGAGGTAGTATTATTTTAAGAATAATCGTTAAATAAAAATATATCAATAATATTTATAAAGAACGTGAAGATTACTATTTAGAAAGCTTATAATTTTTACAATTGTATTGTTTGAAAGTAAATAATTTTATATAAATTTTGAATTTAAAAATATCTGCTTTGAACATTAAAAGTTAAAGTTGAAATAAAAAGAGAACATTTCGAAATACAAGATCAATTTTTGCCTATTATTGTCTAATTTAAAGATATTTTCAAATTCTAAATTAATTAGATCTGTTTAACTTTCAAAAGTAATAAATTAATTAGTGATATTTATAATTCTTCTAACCATATCATCTAAATTTATAAAATTAATATCAATTTCATATTTAAATAAATCTCAAATTGGTAATAGCACAAGTAAGTCATGACAAACACAATTGCACATTAATTAATTAATTTGTATACGCACAATGCACAACCAAACAAGCCCTTATAGTATTTCATTCTAAATCTACACATCATTTTCCATTTTTAATTAACCACCAACTGCTTCCCAGTTGGCATTTGGCTCGTCTGGATCTCAATTGTACACAAATTCGATCGGCTCTCGAGTTTCTCAGCCGCTAACCCTTTCTTCCTCCGCTTCGCCGGCGATTCACTCTCGGAACTTGATGATGATGCCGGTTCTGGGGAAGACCTCCTCTTAGCCGTCATTCTAACTGGTTCCGGCTCATTTAAACCGGCACGCTGGGGGAAGTTTAATAGAGCCTTAGAGCCACGCATCCTATAAGCCGCTCTGTCATAAGCCAGCGCCGCTTCCTCGGCAGTTTCATAAGTTCCAAGCCAAACTCTGGCGCCGTTTTTAGCCGGATCCCTTATTTCCGACGCAAACTTCCCCCACGGCCTTTGTCTCACACCCCTGTAATGCCTCCCCTTGGGCGACGGAGACGCTGCTGGCGCCACGAAATGAGTGATTGTAGTACTAGTAGTTGGCTCGAATCCATCGCACGGCTCGGGCTTAACGTCGTTAGGTGTGAAGTTAAACGGCGTCCATCCAAAACTAACGGCGTCATGTAAAAAGGCATAAATAACCATATCTTCCGCATCGTCCACTTTTAGTGGCAAGTCACCCTATGTATCTGATAAGCATGTCATGAGAGTGTTGAAACTTGAGGTCCGATCATATGCCGCCGGCGAAGAAAATGTTTCCGACATGATTCACCTAATAAGTTTTTTGGGTTTCAAATTTGATTTGGTTTGAGAGTGAGAGTGGGAGTGGGAGGGGAGAGGTTTTAATAGTGGACTGGAGATAGAGAAAAAGAGATTCATGAACCGGAGTGGGCACGTGCTAATTCTTTTTTCATTTTAAATATACTAGTACTACTACGTATTATTATTTGGGGGTCGATTCAAACTTCTTGGTGGACAAGTGGGAAATATCAAATGGGTAATGTCATCTTATGACGTAACCCGACCCGAGGGAGAGCGGTTGGAATGAAGTTAATTTTGATCAATTGAGTAATATAATATCGACAAATAAATTGGGAGGTGATCTCTTTATATGTAAACACTGTATTAGTCAATTAATTAACTTATCATAAAATTAATTTTATAATAATCGAATTCAGATAATTGAAAACTCTAGAATACAATAATTTACACTCGGTTTGTCTTTACGTGTACAAACACAATTTTAAAAGGGAAGTTTAATTTTCCCCTTAACCAACCCAGATCCACACTCTTGAACACACAAGTTTTTAAATTAGTCCTGTCAAATAAAATTAACATACTACAGACAAACGGACTACAGTACATAATAAGTACACTAGTGGAGTAGGAGTATATCATATGGCAGCTGACACTACGATCGAAAAAAAAAACGGATATAATCAAATTATCGAATCGAACTAAAATAATTTAATCGAAATTTTTTGAAAATTTGATTATTTTTAATATTTCGGTTATATCCGAATTTGTTTACGGTTTTCGATTAGTTTGTACGGGTATCATTTTTGGATTATTCGGTTAAATCGAAGAATCGAACTGTAAGACCCCAACTTTTATGAATAAAAATGAATTTTCTATAAATATTATTTTTGAATATTATGGAATAAATTTGATATAATGTTATAATTGTGGATAATATTTATAAATTTTGCAAAGTACGCAAGTTATATAATATTCGATTGGTCAGGGAATATTCGCATTTACGACACAATTATTAGTGGACCCCACAATGTAATTATTATTCGGATTGAGAAAACGATAAAAATATTTTTATAAAAATAACGGCGGAAGTTTTACCATTAATCTTGTTGAACTACTCAAGTAGTAAAAAATAAGAATCTGGCGTGGTGCGTAGTAGCTTTTACCGGTATTGATTATTAATCTTATGTGAGAAGTCACTCGGTTTGATTCAATTATTGTCGATATTTTATATGTTATTAAATCAATAATTGAGATGACGAAGTTGTTAATATTATTATTTGCATTATTAACGATGTCTGTAAGTTACGCGAGGAGAGGTTTGGTCACCTAATTAATAGCGTCGATAGGAGAAATCCTTATTGGAAAGCCCTCTTTCCAGGAATGATCTGGTCAATTAATAGTATGAATAATAATAATGATGATGACGTTTTGTTTTATTCCTATTATTAACGTAATAAAACAGAAAAACTTTTTATATAAAATGTAATACTTTTATAAAGTTATTCGTTTTATTAAAGCTAATAGTAAAATCTTTTTATATAAAATAGAATACTTTTATAAAGTTATACATTTTATTAGATAATAATTAGAATATATTATATTTTATTATGCATAGTCTTTGCGATAGTAAAAATTTTTTAAAAGTTATTCGTTTTATTAGATTATAAATAGAATATATTATATTTTATTTAAAAGATTTTTTTTTAAATATGGACCGTCCGATTAAAGTAAATCAATCTCTACTGCAGATTAAATGGATTGGTTCTTATTCATTCTATTCTTCATAAATAGAAGCTCATTCCTTTATTATTTCTTACGAATTCAATTGAAACTCTGTAGAGAGAAGAAGAAAAGTATTCTCGCTACTTCTTACTCCGATATCAAGTTTCTTTTACGGTAAGGGTATTATTTCTTTTGTATTCATGAAGAGAACTTCTATTATTTCATCTTTATTATTTTGTTGGAATAACTTTCAGATACGCAGCTACCTTATACTTGGTGAAATTCTTACGTATTCCATTCTTTATTATTACATTGGAATATCTCATCAGGTTTTTTCTGTGGGACTGGTTCCGTCTTTATTATTACATTGGAATATCTCGTTTATGTTTTATGTTTCTTTGGGACTGGTTCGTCTTTATTATTCTCGTTGGAACATCCTGTTGGTGTGAATTTCACACGATCCGGTTCCGTCATTAAGTATTACATTGGAATAACTCGCCATGCCTGCAACTGCATGCATGGTGATTTTGTTGTATTTCATTCTTTATTATTCTATTGGAATATCTCCGTCGACGCGTGACATACGCTTTGACTCGGTTCCGTTATTTATTATTCGATAGAATAACATAGTCTATCGCCAATATCGCATGCACGTGGTGATTTCTTTTTTATTCCATTCTTTATTATACTCAGTTGGTTAAAGTTTTGACTTCTACACTCCATGAAATTAGTGGAATATTCTTGATATTTGCACTTCATCCAGTATCTTTTCATGGAAATATTCTTCTGAGCATTCTTGAAATTTACTTTACAAAGAAGTATCATGTTGACAATTTGGACGTTATTAGTTCCTAAATAAATTAATTCTTGAACTTGTTTTATTGAATTCTTATATCATTGTCATCATCCTCATGTTTATATTATTTTGAAAGTCATACGTGGCTCGTAGTGCATTGATGGACTTGGTATGATTATGACGACTGTGGATTATTGATTGTAATCATGATCGTAATGTTATAAATGATGTGGTAAAAGTCCTCGTTGGCCGAAGTGCATTGATAGGCAGTTGTTGGCATGATCATGACCATTGATGAATACACAAATATCTTTGGCCCGTGAGTGCATGGATAATTTGTGGTCGTGACCCTAATGAATATCCTTGGCCGTAGTCAGGGGATGATGATGTGGATTATTTATTGTCGAGTCTCAAATGATAAAAGTGATGAAAAACTTTTTAAATCATAAAAGATAGTAGATTTTATTCTCTACTTGACTCTTTTAATGGATTGAATGTTCCGTTCGATTAAACTTGATGTCTATTGTATTTTATCGGTTTAACTTTCGTTGAGGACTAATGATAATTTATTCGCATTATCTTAGTCATAATATTTCTTCTTTGGGCTAGTTGAGCTCACCCTTTCTTTCACCGTTCTCTTGAGGAAATGAGAGAACGAATGGGGACTAGTCGGGGAGCGGAGTGATGGTCCGAGATGGTGTCTTAGTAGTCCTCACTATTCTCGTTAAATAGTGTGATAATAAATGTAATGATGACTAAATTGAGTGTGGATATTATCTAGATGACAATATTTGTATTAAAACTCACAGCATGTATTTTGTCGTATTTTACATGACTATTGTATAATCAAGTTGTATTTGAATTTAGTATCATGTATTTGGCAACTCAAGATGGGTGATGTATACCTATTTTGGGGGCGTCACAATTGGTATCAAAGCTTAGGGATATGATCCCTGGTTGAGATGTGAGATAAGAACTAGAGAGAGAGGCGGGAATTCCTTGTTAAGTATGACCTACCTAAGTTTATTTGGTATTTAATTGGTCGGTCAGAGTATAGGGATAATATGTGATATATTAATTAACCCTTGTTTTGTGGCAGTATTTGAAAATGGCATCCGAAAATGTTGAGAACATCAATGGAGCACAGGAGACCGTTGAGTCTCCACAGATCAATAATCAGGATAATGTGCATCAAGAAGACGACAATTCTAATACAAACAACAACACTGACCAAATGATGAACGGTGGAATGTTCCGAGGCTTCATGAAATTCATGAAACATCAGGCGAGAGCGGCTCCTATCTAAAATACAGGTGAAAACACTGGCAACTCTCGGACGGTCACCGCCAAATAGTTCAAGGAGCTGGGACCACCGGAGTTTTTTGGAGAGCCAAAACTACTTAAGGCGGAGGCGTGGATAAAGCGAGATCAACAAGATATTTGATGTCTTGGGTTGCTCCGAGGAGCAAAGGTTCCCTTTGCACTTTCGTATGCTTCATGTGCGAAGCAGATTCATGGTGGAAATCGTAAAAGCGTACTCAACCCGCCATTTGAAGATGTCTTGGGAGAAGTTCCAAGAATTGTTCAACGACAAGTACTTTCCCGAAAGTATTCGTCACATGAAAGAGGTAGAGTTCATTAAATTGGAACAAAACAACATGACCATGTCACAGTACGAAGCAAAGTTTGCCGAGTTGTCCCGATTTGCATCCCATTTGGTTGATAATGAGGAGAGAATGACACGAATTTTTCTAAGAGGTTTGAAACCAGAGATACGTCAATATCTTATCTCTCATAAACTGTGTTTGTAGTCAGATGTTGTTAATAGGGCTCAGTTATTGGAGCGCGATAATGAGTCAACCCAACCAAAAGAGAGCAGCCGGCAAAATGATAATACCAGTGATAGCAGTCATCGAAGCGGTGACAATAAGCGTGGAGGGAATCAACATGCTAGACATGGTAACCACTTCGGTGGTAATCATGGCCAAAACAATAAGAATGGACATTTCAAGAAAAGAAGATTCAACAATGATGAAAAGACGTCAGCATCAGCACCTGTCGTTAAGGAAGGAGAACGACCACCTATCATAAGCTTCAAATGTGGAGGGGAGGGACACATCAGTCCAAACTGTGCAATGCCCTCCAAAGCATGTTACAATTGTGGAAAGAAGGACACTGGCCCAATTTTGTCGCACGAAGAAGACAAGTCCGGTGGGATGGAGGCAAAGAAAAGTAGTCCAGACAAGACAAAATCGGTTGTTCAAGGGAGAGCGTTTGTCGTGACCTCCCAGAAAGCAAGGAACCCAAACGAGGTCATCACGGGTAAGCTTATCATAAATTCTAGTGAAGTATATACCTTATTTGATACCGATTCTACCCATTCTTTTATTTCTCCTACTTGCGATCAACGTTTAAATTTGACTCCGGAGAAATTAGACTTTGACTTATCTGTTGAAACTCCGTTGGGAGAAATCTTCATTACATCCACTATTTATAATTCTTGTTTGGTTCAAATCGGTACCCTCACATTACCTGTCGACCTCATTTCATTGAAAATACTTGCATTTAACGTAATTCTAGGGATTGATTGGTTAACTACTCATCATGCAAAAATTGATTGTTTTCGTAAGGTTGTTAGCTTTCATATTCCTAATCAACCAATTATCTTAATTGACAACCAAACCATTAAAATCAATCAACGTTGTAAGACCCAAAATTTTTTTAAATAAAAAGGAATTTCCTTTATTTATTATTTTGAAATAGTAAGGGTGGATTTGATTAATGTGGTTAGTTATGGGTAAAATCGCTAAATATTTTAAATAAGCAAGTGGTGATATAATATTCATTATTGTCGGAAAATATTCGTTTGGTCGTGGAATATTCGCATCTTTCGGAGAATATTAAATGCGACGCAGGCATGACCATTGTGGGCCCCATAACGAAAAGCGATTGGAGGAAGAAAACGACAAATATAAGTTGTTTAAAAATAATCTTGGCGTAGTTATTACAGATTTAATTGTTGGAATACCGGTGGTTAAAACACGAGAATCTGGCGTTGTTGCGTAGTAGACGCAGTATTGCACCAATTATTGACTCTTACGTAAGAAGGCACTACTCAATAATTATTACAAAGAATTATCGCTCAAAGATATTTTATTTTATTGATTCAATAATTGCCGCATTGATATTTTATATTATCGTTGTTTCAATAATTGTCATTACTACGGTATTTTTCATTATCGAAGCAATAATTCATATTATCTGAATAATATTATTAGATAACATTATTGGCAATGTCTAGAAAGTTACATCTAAGGAGAGGTTTGGTCACCTAATTGCGCTCCAAAGAAGGAGAAATTCTTATTGGAAAGCCCCTCTTTCACAGGAGGCGCACGGTGTGTCAATATTGTGATTCTGTAATATTATTTGTGAATAATTAATTATTGATTCATATGATGAGGAAAATATTGATTTTATGTGGATATAGATGGAGAAAATTTTAATGTGACAATTGTTGAAAATTGAAATTTTATCTTTTACGATAAAATAATTCATTTAAATATATATATTATTATATTTTAATAATATAATAATGGTGATATTTTTACAACGAATGTGGGATATATGAGTATACGAGGAGGAAGGGTATTTTGTTGGAATAAATGTTTAAAACATGTTAAACATGTCGTGGACCCCATTTATCGATGAAATTTGATTATAGCCTCTAAAATCACCCGTTTGTGGATTTTGGTCAATTTCATTTGGAATTGGAAAAACTTTCTTACGTAAAATTGTAGAGAATTGAATTTCCTATAAAAACTCGCGATATTGAATTTTTCGACAAAAGGGCTATTTATTGTGAATTATCGAAGTTAAAAGCTACTGAAATAATTGATTTTTGGAAGTTTAAATTATTTTAAATTAGAAAAATGTTTTTTTACTTGTTCTAGAAGGGAGCATGTGGGAAATACTAGGAATTGAAATCTAGAATGAGTCGTAGAAGATTATTATATATATATATATATATATATTAATATTATATTAAATTTTCTCTTTTGGTGTTCTAAGCATTTTCCTATAAATAGGTTGCTTAGGTTAGAATTGAAAATCACACTTAAGCTCAAGTTTTCTCTCTATATTATCGGCGTATTCTTGTGAGTATTTTGAGTATACTTTGAGTATTGCTATATCTGCAAGTTCAAGTCATAGCTTTATATCAGGTGTTTCAATTAGAAATCTTGTCTTTCGAGGTAAGGGATATTATTTTTAAAAAATGATATTATTTCTTCAATATCATTATGCCAAAATATTGGTTGAAACTTTTATCAAATTTGGAACTTTTTCACGTTGTCGGGGTTCTTATTCATGAGTTCTTATTCACGAGTTACTATTTATGAGTTACTATTCACGAGTTCTATTTACGAAAGTACTATTCACGAAGCGTGAAGATGTTTTTTTGTGAATTTTTTATCTTTTGGTGTGAGATTCTTTGTTCACGTATCGGACTATTCACGTATCGACCTTTATTCCCAAATACGACCTTTATTCCCAAATACGACACTATTCATGAAAAATAAAATTTCTTCTTTTCGTCTAAAATATATATTACGGATACTAGCTTTGATTGTATCCATGTTTTGATCATTCTTGAATTTTACACCACTATGATTATTTTGAGGTATTTTTGGACGTGGATAAAATAAAGTCACGAATCCTTAATCCTTAATCCTTGTCATTTTGTTTCAATTGGATTCGTTTCTTTAAAAATATTTTCATCATCCTCGATCTTAAATGATGATATTATTGAATATCTTTGGCCCGTAAGTGCAAAGATGAATGATTTATGATGAATATCTTTGGCTGTAGTGCAAAGATGAATGATTTCGATGAATATCTTTGGCTCGTAGTGCAAAGATGAATGATTTCGATGAATATTTTTGGCTGCATCTTTTGCAAAGATGAATATTTGATTCGGATATATATTGATTGATGTTACTGAGGGATAAAAGATGAGGCGATGAACTTTAAAATTCATACATAGAAGATAGTAGTTTGCATTCTCTACTTAACTCTTCTAATGAATTATTATTTCACGCTGCGAATATTGATTTAAAACTTGTTGTCTATTGTATTTATTAGATTTTTCCTGTTGAAGACTAACGATAATTTTGGTGTATATTATCTTAGTCATAATATTCTTTCTTGGGCTAGTTGAGCTCACCCCTTTTCCTTTTTGTTCCATTTTCTTCTCGGAGGCGAGAATGTAGCGATTACTTAGTCGAGGGTATGGAATGAAGGTTTTAGAGAGTTGTTTAGTGGTGAATTTATTTGCGTGTGGATATTATGCAGATGGCAATATATCGTATTTAAACTCACGTTTATATGTTGTAATAATAAAGTTGTAGTTATTTACGTACCATGTATTTGGCGACTCGAGAATGGATTGGATGGAATGGACCTATTTTGGGGGAGTCACGGTTGGTATCGAGCTTAGGGATATGATCTCCTGGCGGAGATCGGGAATAGAACTAGGAGGGAGAGGCGAGTAAATCCTTCGCTAGTGTCCTACTAAGCTTATTTGTTAGTTGGTTAGTATATAGGGATATTATGTGATATATTGATTTCCTTAATTAACCCTTGTTTTATGTGATGATTTGAGAATGTCGATTGAGAATATTAATGATGGAGTAAATGAGGACCGTGGAGATGTCCGTATTTACCAACGAGGAGAGCGTCAACAGTTGGCAATGTACCTCCTTTGAACAACACCACCGAAAGTAGATGATGAGCGAGGGATGTTTAGAAGCTTTTCATAGTTCATGCAAAAAATCGACGAGGAGACTCGTGTTCAAAATACTGAGGAGGAAATGATAGCAATTCACGGGTGGTATGACCAAGCGATTCAAAGAGTTGGGACCACGAAATTCTTGGGAAAGCCCGATCCGATTAAAAGCGAGAGCGTGGGTCAAACAAATTACCAAGATATTTGATGTCTTGGGATGCACGGAGGAACGAAAGTTCCATTCGCTACTTTTATGTTAAAACGAGGCGGATTCTTGGTGGGAATCATGAAGCGTACTCCATCCCACCGCACTCGAATGTCATGGGAGACGTTTGAGAAGCAGTTCAATGACAAGTATTTCCACGAAAGTATTCGCTATATGAAGGAAGTGGAGTTTATTAGATTGAGCGAGAATAACATGGCGGTGTGTCCCAAAGACGGCGAAGTTCGCGGAGTTATCGAGTTCAGCATCTCATTTGGTGGAGAATGAGGAGCGATGACGCGGATGTTTACGAGAGGTTTGAAACCCGGCGATACGTCAAGATCTCATTTCTCATAAATTTTTCTCTATTCGGATGTTGGAAACAGGGCTCAGTTGTTAAAGCGAGATAACGAGTACGTTCAACCGAGGGACCATAACCAGGATCATACCGAAGATAGCAGACATCAGAATAACGATAACCAGCGGAGAAAGAAGAATACGGACAAAAGCGGTAACCACTCGGGTGGTAATCGTGGCCATGAAAATAGAAGAAGCGAGTCGGGAGGGGATTTTAAAAGAGGAGATTCAACAACGACCATGTGAAGGCGTCGCCCTATGATGAAAGCCGGTTCGAGGAGGAGAAAACCACCACCGGTCAGTATGTTACAAATGCGGAAAAGAGACATATCACCCAAACCCGCCCACAACAGTTTAAGGTATCTTATAATTGTGGAAAAGAAGGACAAATCGCTCGAGATTATGCAGAAGCGAAACTAAGTCCAATGGGGATGGTGACTCAAAAGGATGTCCCGTAAAAGTCAAAGTCAACGGTTCACGGAAGAGCGTTTGTCGTGACTTCATTCAAAATGCGAGGAACCCGAACAAAGTTAGACAGGTTAGTTAATTATAAATTCTTGCGAAGTTTATACCTTATTAGATCTGGGGTTCTACCCATCCTTTTATCTCTCTTGCTTGCGCTTCAACGTTTGAACTTGACTACGGAGAAATTAGACTTTGACTATCTGTGGAGACTCAGTTGGGAGAAATTTTCATTACATCGACTATTTAGAAATCTTGCTTGATTCAGGTTGACACCCTTATCTTATCTGTTGACTTTATTTCTTTAAAGATATTTGTTTTTGATATGATTTTAAGGTTAACTACTCATCATGCCAAAATTGATTGCTTTCGTAAGGTTGTTATTTTTCATATTCCTAAGCAACCTGTTATTTGAATTCAAGCAACCAAACCATTGAAGTCGTCATATCAAGCCATAAAGTCATTCGTTTATTGAAAAACAGATGTCAAGCTTTCTTAGTCCATGTTATGGATTTGAATAAAGACACGTCAGATTTGAATAATATTCTTGTTGTTATTGATTTTTCCTGACGTATTTCCTGAAGAATTCATTGGCCTACTCTCGAGAGCGTGATATTGAATTTGTATCGACTTTAAATCCTAAGACAAAACCAATTTCTAAAATTTAATATCGAATGGCTCTATTGAACTTGAGGAGTTAAAACCCAACTGTAGAAGTTGATACCGAGCCTTTATCTGGTGACTTCCTTTTGTGGGAATGCACCGCCTTTATTCTCCGTAGGGATGCCATATTCGTCTTGGTAGTAAATCGATAGGTGTCATTGTGACGTCTTTATCCAAGATTGGGATATGAGTCACAGTTGAGAACAACCTAAATTCAGAATCGAAATATGTAGCTTTCAGGTTTAGTTGGTTATTATCGGAGATTCGTTGAAGGATATTCTCGAATCGCTATTCCATTAACATTCTTGGTGACTCGTAGAGATACAAAATTTGAATGGAGCAAAGAATGTGGGAAGAGCTTCAAGAACTCAAGAGGAGACTCATTTCAAAGATACATGTTACGACCATGCCATCCTCGAAAAGCGAACATGGTAGCTGACGTGTTGAGTAGAAGATCGTATACAAGTACGAGTACGATATTGTCAAAAACTAATTTCGTATAATTTACAAACAATAGAGATGGAGATGAAAACTTTAGGTAACCACGTGATGATATACATGTATAATCGACTTTAATCGATAAAGTTAAAGCTGTTCAAGCTACACACCGGAGCTGATGAATTTGAAGAAGGAGGTGCAAGAAGTTATTATTTCAAAAGCGAGAATCGGTGAAGTGAGGAAAGCTCAAACCTTCGATTTATTAATCCATTTGAAATTCTCGATCGAATAGGAACTGTGGCCTATAGACTCGTTTTACCGCCAAGTATGTCGCGTGTTTATAACGTTTTTTTTACGTACCGATGTTACGTAAATATGTGGACGACCCGAACCACGTTATTGAGTTATAACCAGACGAGATAGCCGAAGACTTAACGTACGAGGAGGTACCTGTCAAGATCTTGGATAGGAAAGAACATGTCCTATGTACCGAGGTTATACCACAAGTTAAAGTTTTGTGGAGAAACCATGCTATTGAGGAAATGACTTGGGAGTTGGAAACGAAAATGAAAGCGAGGTATTCTCATCTTTTCGAAACACCAGGTACGTATGTCAATTTCGAGGACAAAATTTCATAAGGAGGGGAGGTTGTAAGACCCCAAAATTTTTTTAAATAAAAAGGAATTTCCTTTATTTATTATTTTGAAATAGTAAGGGTGGATTTGATTAATGTGGTTAGTTATGGGTAAAATGCGCAAATATTTTAAATAAGCAAGTGGTGATATAATATTCATTATTGTCGGGGAATATTCGTTTGGTCGTGGAATATTCAGATCTTTGTCGGAGAATATTAAATTTACTGGTAATGACCATTTGTGGGCCCCATGAAAGCGATTGGAGGAAGAAAGCGACAAATATAAGTTGTTTAAAAATAACGGCAGTAGTTATTCTTACATTTACACTTTGTTGGAATACCGGTTGGTTAAAACACAAGAATGTCTGGCGTTGTTGCATAAGAAGAAGCAGTACTGCGCAGATTGCACCAATTATTGACTTTTTACGTAAAGAAGGCACTACTCAATAATGGTTACGATAATTATCATTCAATTATTTTATTTTATTGATTCAATAATTTCTTTGCATTGATATTTTATATTACCGTTGTTTTGATAATTGTCATTACGAGTATTTTTCATTATCGAAGCAATAATTCATATTATCTCGAATAATATTATTAGATAACATTATTGGCAATGTCTAGAAAGTTCTGCATCTAAGGAGAGGTTTGGTCACCTAATTGCGCTCCGGTGAGGAGAAATTCTTATTGAAAAGCCCCCTTCTTTCACGGAGGCGCACCTGGTTGTCAATATTGTGATCAGTAATATTATTTGTGAATAATTAATTATTGATTCATATGATGAGGAAAATATTGATTTTATGTGGATATAGATGGAGAAAAATTTTAATGTGACAATTGTTGAAAATTGAAATTTTATCTTTTTTCGATAAAATAATTCATTTAAATATATATATTATTATATTTTAATAATATAATAATGGTGATATTTTACAACGAATGTGAGATATATGAGTATCTGAGGAGGAAGGGTATTTTTTGTTACAATAAATGTTTAAAACATGTTAAACATGTTCACGGACCCCATTTATTGAATCGAAATTTGATTATAGCCTCTAAAATCACCCGTTTGTGGATTTTGGTCAATTTCATTTGGAATTTGGAAAAACTTTCTTACGAAAAGTTGTAGAGAATTGAATTTCCTATAAAAACTCTCGAGATTCAAATTTTCCGACAAAAGGGCTATTTATTGTGAATTATCGAAGTTCAAGCTACGAAATAATTGATTTTTGGAAGTTTAAATTATTTTAAATTAGAAAAACTTTTTTTACTTGTTCTAGAAGAGGAGCATGGGAAATCTTTGGAATTGAAATCTAGAATGAGTACGTAGAAGATATATATATATATATATATATATATATATATATATTAATATTATATTAAATTTTCTACTTTTGGTGTTCTAAGCATTTTCCTATAAATAGGTGCTTAGGTTAGAATTGAAAATCGGATCGAAATCAAGTTTTCTCTCTATATTATCGAAGCGTATTCTTGTGAGTATTTTGAGTATACTTTGAGTATTGCTATATACGGTGCAAGTTCAAGTCATAGCCTTTATATCAGGTGTTTCAATTAGTAATCTTGTCTTTCGAGGTAAGAGATATTATTTTTTAAAAAATGATATTATTTCTTCAATATCATTATGCCAAAATATTGGTTGAAGCTTTTATCAAATTTGAAACTTTTTCATGTATCGGGGTTCTTATTTATGAGTTCTTATTCACGAGTTCTTATTCATTATTCTTATTCACGAGTAATATTCACGAAGCGTGAAGATGTTTTTTTGTAAAATTTTTATCTTTTGGTGTTTGAGATTATTGTTTCACGTGATACTCGACTTTATTCACGATATCGACATTATTTCCGAATACGGCTTTATTCATCGAAAAATGAAATTTCTTCTTTTCGTCCAAAATATCTATTCTGGATACTAGCTTTGATTGTATCCATGTTTTGATCATTCTTGCATTTTACACCACTATGATTATTTTGAGGTATTTTTGGATGTGGATAAAATAAAGTACGAATCCTTAATCCTTAATCCTTGTCATTTTGTTTTACTGGATTCGATTCTTTAAAAAATATTTTTCAGCATCCTCAGTCTTAAATGATGATATTATTGAATATCTTTGGCCTGTAGTGCAAAGATGAATGATTTATGATAAATATCTTTGGCTTGTAGTGCAAAGATGAATGATTTCTGATGAATATCTTTGGCTCGTAGTGCAAAGATGAATGATTTCTGATGAATATCTTTGGCCTGTAGTGCAAAGATGAATATTTGATTCCAGATATATATTGATTGATGTTACAGGGATAAAAGATAGACGATGAACTTTAAAATTCATACATAGAAGATAGTAGTTTGCATTCTCTACTTAACTCTTCCAATGAATTATTATTTCCGCTGCGAATATTGATTTAAAATTTATTGTCTATTGTATTCTATTAGATTTTTCCCTGTTGAAGACTAACGATAATTTTGTTGTATATTATCTTAGTCATAATATTCTTTTCTTGGGCTAGTTGAGCTCACCCTTTTCCTTTTTGTTCCATTTTTCTTCTCAGGAGACGAGAATGTAGCGATTACTAGTCGGGGTATGGAATGAAGGTTCTAGAGAGAGTTGTTTAGTGTCGTATACGTGAATAGTGCCGTATACGTGAACAGTAACTCTGACACCAAAAGATAGAAATTTCACAAAAAAACATCTTCACGCTCGTGAATAGTACTCATGAATAAGAATCGTGAATGAAAGTAACTCATGAATAGTAACTTCGTGAATAAGAACTCATGAATAAGTAACTCCCGACATGAAAAAAATTACAAATTTGATAAAAAGTTTCATCCAATATTTTGGCATAATGATATTGAAGAAATAATATCATTTTAAAAAAATAATATCCCTTACCTCGAAAGACAGAAGATTTCTAAATAAAACCAGGATATAAAGCTATGACTTGAACTTGCATCAGTATAGCAATACTCAAAGTATACTCAAAATACTCACAAGAATATGCTCGATAATATAGAGAGAAAACTTGACTTTTCGTGTGATTTTCAATTCTAACCCAAGCACCTATTTATAGGAAAATTCTTAGAACACCAAAGCGAGAAAATTTAATAAATTAATAATATATATATATTAAGTTTTCTACGTCAACCTTCCTAGATCTGAATTCAAAGAACATGACACATTTATAACATGTGGAACACTCACCAAAAACGTTTTTATTATTTAAAATAATTAAAACTTCCAAAAATCAATTATTTTGGAACTCCAAACTTCAATAATTCATAATAAATAGCCCTTTTGCCAGAAAATTCGAATCTCGCATTTTTTTTATAAGAAATTCAATTCTCTACAACTTTGCAGAAGAAAGTTTTTTCAAATTCCAAACAAAAATTGATCGTAATCCACAAATGGGCGATTTTACAGGCTATAATCAAATTTCAGTCAATAAATGGGGTCCACCGACACGTTTAACATGTTTTAAACATTTTTGGTAACAAAAATACTCCTCCTCCACATATACTCATATATCCTACATTCATCGTAAAAATATCATCGTTAATATATTATTAAAATAATATATTTAAATGAATTATTTTATCGAAAAAGATAAAATATTAATTTTCAACAATTGTCACATTAAAATTTTCTCCATCTATATCCACATAAAATCAATATTTTTCTCATCATATAAATCAATAATTAATTATTCACAAATAATATTACAGAATCACAATATCGGGCAACCGTGTAGCTCCTCAGGGAAAGAGGGGCTTTCCAATAAGAATTTTCTCTTCTTGCGGCCGCAATTAGGTGACCAAACCTCTCCTTAGATGTAACTTTCTAGACATTGCCAATAATGTTATCTAATAATATTATTCAAATAATATGAATTATTGCTTCGATAATGAAAAAATTTGTGTAATGACAATTATCAAACAACAAAGAATATAAAATATCAATGCAAAGAATTATTGAATCAATAAAATAAAATATCAATAAAGAATTATCGTAACAATTATTGAGTAGTGCCTTCTCACGTAAGAATTAATAATTGGTGCAATACCGCGTATCTGCTCAACAACGCCAGATTAGTGTTTTAACCATTGGGTATTCCAACAAGATAATCTGAATAAAGCTACTGCAAGTTATTTATAAACAACTTATTCTTGTCGTTTTCTTCCTCCAATCGCTTTTTCCGTTATGGGGCCCACATGGTCGCAGGCCGCCGCATTTAATATTCCCGACAAAGACGAATATTTTACGACCAAACGAATATTCCCCGACAACAATGAATATTTTATAACCACTGCTTATTCAAATATTTGCGTATTTTACCCATAACTATCCACATTAATCAAATCAACCCTTACTATTTCAAAATAATAAATTGAGAAAAATAAATTTCATTTATAAAAATTTGGAGTCTTACATTTACGGATCATAAAAGCCTCAAATATTTCTTCACTCAAAAGGAACTCAACATGCGACAGCGACGTTGGCTTGAACTATTGAAAGATTATGATCATACCATCCAATACCATCATGGAAAAGCAAACGTGGTAATGACGCATTAAGTAGAAGATCATATCGCGGTGCAGTGCGATATTGTCAACGAGCGCCCATCTTGTATGACTTGCAAAGGATGGAGATAGAATTAAAGACTCAGGGGACCCATGTGATGATGGCGAATATACGAGTAGAACCGACTTTAATTGATAAAGTTAAAAGGCGCCGTTACTGCTAGCACTTGAGTCGATGCGTATGAGGAAGAAATCTGAAGAAGATGTTATCGCCAAGCAAGAATCGATGAAGAAGGAATACTTCGAAGTCAACTCCGGACTTTATGTTCTAACGACCACGATTTAAAGTATAAAATCATGATGGAGGCGCACAACACACCGATTTGTAATCCATCCCAGGAGTACCAAAATGTATCGTGATCTTTCGTATATTTTGGTGGAGCAATATGAAGAGAGAGATAGCGTTGTTTATCTCGAGGTGTCTAACTTGTCAACGAGTCAAAACAAGCATCAAGTACCAAAAGGTTCATTGCAACCACTTGAAATTTCGGAATGGAAGTGGGAGCACATTACTATGGATTTGGTTCTTTGGTCTTCCCAAGGTTTTCAAGGCGTAGATCTGATTTGGGTCATTGTTGATAGATTGACTAAGTCCGCTTCATTTCTTACCAATACGAGAAACTTATACACTTGAACGTCTTGCTCGTATGTATATAAACGAGATTATAAGACTGCACGGTATGTCAGTATCCATAATTTCTGATCGAGACCCAAGATTCGGTTAAACCGAATAACCGAACAAGTGAACAAATTCTACTTTACTAATATGAGTATATGACTCTTGATTGACTCCTCTAATCTTGATTCTTGACTCTTTACTTGAGTCTTGACTCAACGGCAGACAGCAGTAGCACACTAGCACTCAGCTCAGATCTCGAACTCCAGTCTCTCAGATCTCTCATCTCTCAACTCCAGTCTCTCATCTCATCTCTCAACTCTCGGCCGAACTCCAGTTTCTTCGTCTGAGAGGACCATGGGCTTTCGTTTCCCTCCTGTTTTTTTTGTTCTTGCTTTTGGAGGATTACATGCTTGATACTATTACTACTTGTCGACTAACGGAAAACTAGACGAGGAATGAGAATCTCAACAGTGAGATTTGAGAAACCCTTCGTCTGTCTCAGCAATTCCCAATAAGATTTGTGACCAATGGCGGCAGTTCCCACAAATTACATATTAATCCAAGATCCCGATGGTGTCATGATAAAGTTGGGAGCCAAGAATGGAGTAAAAGTGAAATTGAAGGTTTGTTTTGCCCTATTTGTATGGAAGCATGGACCAATGGCGGCAACCATCAAGTCTGGTGCGTCTATGCGTAATATTATTATTATTATTATTATTATTGGCTATTAGCAAATTTTGGAATTATAAGTTACTTTGGCAAATTTGGGAATTACAAGTTACTGTTAAATTCGGTTATTAACCGAATAATTGAATAATTAGTTCGGTTAGTTATCGTGTAGTTCGGATAGTTGTTCGAATATTTTAAACAACGTAAATTCGATTTTCAATTATAACCGAAATATGTATTCAATTCGATTAATAATCGAATACTCACTCCTAACTGACACCCGTTCTCATATTTAATGCAGTGCAAAATTTTACCAACACACGAATCTCCTCGATCGAGGATATAAAATACTATTGTGAATTTTTCTTTATATTTACGTTTTGTCTTTTTAATCATTAATTACAAAAGCAAGTGGTAACTAATTTATTAATTTGATGTTAAGAGATGTAATATCTGATAGTAATATTTAAATAGTATTTTGGCTCTTCCAACTAAACTATTCCTATTCCTATTCCTATTCTTATAAAGAAGCAGACCACCTGCAATCTGCATACACTAATTTGGTTTGGGATATCTCTTCAGTTCTAACTTATAGTACGTAGTATAATGTAACATCAAACAATAATACTTCAATTGTATAATTGTTTTATATATTAATTTTATGAAAAACTCCATTTTCCTTTCTTTCTTCAAAGCTTTTATTATGTCAAGTCATTAATAATGTAACTTTTTATTTATTTTTTCCTTTCGTACATCAACATATCTATCTACCTACCTACCTACCTATATGTCTATATTAAATTATATCTTTAATTATAAAATAAAAGAGGATACCTTTATGCGATTATATAAAATTTGTAAATAACATAATAATAATAATAAAATGCTCATCTTTCGAGTAAATAATGAAAACGTCAATTTAATAATTAGTGGTTCTTGGTGGGAGGAATCTCATATTTGTTTTTTAAAATGTAATAATTTGTCATGTTATGATATATAGCTTGCCAAGACAAAGGCTATAGTATATCATATCATTATTGGTTTTGGTTTTGGTTTTGGAACCAGCTCTCTGCGCAAAATTCGTAGCCCAATAGTATCATGGTTTTCCACATCCATCCATCATCATTACTCATTTGAACCTTTGAGATTTTAAAAAATACTACTGTAGTATATTCTTTACAAAATAAAATAAGAGTATTGTTTAGAAAATAAAATACTCCACTATATAATATTTTATAATTATTATTATTTTTGCATGACGAATACTAGTCAACCGATATAATTTAATTTTGACATTTTGCGACCAAATTGGCAAATATTCAATTACCCCATATTTGTAATATTTACATTTCTCTTTTAATTAGTTACCCTCCATGCATTTTCGTTGTGAGAGTGGCAAGAGCACCGCAATGGTTCAAAACACATGACAATTATTCATCAGAAAGTTATCTATCTAATATGAAAAATCCTAACATTTTTTAATATATATATATATAGCAGAAAAAATACTATTAAACTTTGATCCATCGATCTAACTAATTAATTAATGTAACACAAATAAAATTATTTTATTTTTTATTACACAAATTGCAGTAATGATTTTGAATTGTTTCAATAGACGACTTTAGCTATCCAGTGATGTTAATGATATCTTAATCTGATGATTAGGATTGAGATGCCTGAGTTATTAAGTGTAGATCGATGCCATATTGTTATTAAAAATAGGTACCTAGTTATTAGAATTCCTTCATTTATATTGCGAAATTTATCACCCGGAATTTATTCATTTATTTATTTTTGACTAAAAAAGAAAGAGCATATATAATAGCTTGATACTTTCAATTAAAATATTAAGTTTCCTGGATAAAAGTAAAACTAAAAATAAAAATCAACTTTTATTTGATTCTTATTATTATTATACTAGCCTTGAGCATAGTGACGTACGTTACGTAACCATTTGAGATAATTAAATTAAAAGTATGGTAGAAAGTGTTGGTGTTAACACATTTGAGATAATTAATACAAGTGTAATTCCCTTACTCAATTGACTTTAACAAAACAATATGATAGACGTACGTAACCACGTACAAGAAACTGGCTCCGTGGAGGAACTCTAGATATACAGTTAGTCAATAGATTAACCCTACCCTACCCTACCCTACCCTATCTTATTACTTTTTGTTTAAAAATTTTAAATAAGCGCTTAGTTTCTAACATTACTCCACGTATTAAATATAACTTTGATTTTCTTAATATTTTTAACTCAATAAATAACAATATTGTTTTTCTAATACATAGACAATATAGACATTTGATATAATATTTAATATTATATAATCATTTACTTAATAATTATGCACAATTTTAAAAAATCTTATTGAGTACTAATAATAATCAACAAATTGATCATCTAACACAAATAGATGCATAGACGTGGATCTGAAATGCATTAATTAAGAGGCAATTAAGCAAGTCATGTAGCTTACTTCAGATCTTCGGTTTTGGCCTTTTGGAGATCTATGTAATCAGCCTACAAGATCCCAAAATAAAAGATCCTTTTGACTTTTTAAAACACAACACCCTTTTGTTTTGCCACCGTTATTATTTTCAACATTTATTCTAAATAATTATGCTTAAGTAGATTTTATTATGTTTTAAAAAAGTTAAAAGTGAAATTTGTTTTAGGAAATTATTATTTTTGCATTTTTTTTTTATATATTTATAAGATCTTACTGACATAGATGTGGATCCCATTTACTATTCAAGTGAGAGAAGACTTACAAAATTATAAAATTTCATTCTAAAAATATCAATTCCCTTTTATTCTATTCATTTCATACTCGTCAATCTTAGGTAGTATTTTGTTTCATATTTATTTTTAAAATAATATGTTATTAGTTTAATAATAATAAATATTGAAAATATCATAATAAAATTATGATGATAAATTAATTTAAGAATACTGTGTCATTTTATATTAATAGGAGTGGAGTATTAGTTATATTAACGTTAGCGTTTTTGAAAATATTGACATGTACTTGTGTCGGAGAAATCCTTTTCTCATTACGCATAACCAACCAAATCCAATCAATCATTAATTTGTTAGTTATGGTGCTGTCCACTAATTAACTAAAATATTTATAAAATTTTTATGTGGACATGAGAATTAAATTAGACATGAGTATATTTAAATTTTATTTAATTATATTTTGACCCTTAATAGTGGATAAAAATATAAATAAGTGAAGTTTAAATATACTCATGTCCACTTAAAAGAGCTCAAATATTTAAGCAAAGCTGGTGGTTAATTAGCCTTAATTAACGCTCCTTACAGGCAACAGCTAAGCAGTAATGAAACTTAATTGATTCATATAAAAGTTGATGGAGCCAAGTGCATAGAGTGCTTTTGGATTTGGTTCATCCCAAAATTATAAACGGTAGTGCATTGAGTTATTTAATATCAATTTTTTAAAATATTTGATAATTTTTTATTAATATATATTTATCAATTTTTATTAATATAATACATATATAATGTTAAAAATAATTAATTTGGATCAGCATATTCTTTCATAATTAAAGAGAGTTTAATTACTTTTATTACTTGGTGATCAAGATTATAAATTAGTTGTCGAGAAAGAACTTTTCATATTTCTTCGTTTACAATTCGAGGGAAATTAATTACATTTATTTGATTTTAAAATTATATATAAATTTGGTATTTTAAGAAGAAATTTTTTATTATTTGATCATTCGAGTTAATTTACAACCACCCGAGTTAACTTATTCTAATTAATGAGTTAACTCGGATGATCATGATGTATAATTGTTAGCATTGTTTAGAAAATCGGACCGGCCGGTTCAACTAGTTGAATCGAGAAATGGTTCAATGTCCAGTCCATTTTTACTCGGTTCAATTTATTTGGTCAAAAATCGGTACAATCGGTCGAACTAGTAAAATCAGTTAAGTTGACCTAGTGAACTAATTTTTAATTATTTTTAGTTTTTTTTTGTATCAAAATTTTTTTAATATTAAAATTAACCACTTTAATAATATTATAACTCAACTTTAATATATTTTAGTTTATAAAAAATGAGATTTTTAAAAAAATTATAAATTATTAATAATATATATTTTAAAATATTCATGACATTACTGAGTCAATAATAATTCAACTACTGATTGAACCAATGATCTATCTATCCGATACTTTTTACGATTGGATAATTAGTCCGAGTTTGAAATCCTTTAATTGTTAATCATGCCCTTATGTAAGACCCCAACTTTTTGAATAAAGATAATTTTTCTATAATTGTCATTTTTGAATATTATGGAATGAATTTGATATAATATTATAGTTGTGGGTAATATTTATAAATTTTGCTAAGTATGCAAGTTATTATAAAATATTCGATTGGTGGGAGAATATTCTTTTTATCGGGAATATTAAATACAACAAAGACAATCATTGGTGGACCCCTGATGGAATTATTGTCGGATTAAAAAAGACAAAAAATATTTTATAAATAAATAATTACGGATGTGTTATTGTTAAACTGTTGAACTACGGTAGTAAAAATGCTGATGTCTACGTGGTGGTTGCATAGTAGCACACGGTATTGATTATTGATGCTTACGTGAAGTCACTCGGTTATACTCAATTATTACTTACTGATAATTCTTGCATCATATCTCTCATATTATTGATTCGATTATTGTCGCGAAGATCATATGCATTATATGTTATATTATTAAATCAATAATTGAGACGACAAAGTTATTCATATTATTAAATTGTAATATTTATAATGTCAGAAGTTACATCGAGGAGAGGTTTGGTCACCTAATCAAGCGCCGATAGGAGAAATCCCTAATTGGAAAGCCCTCTTTCACGGGAACAACCCGATTGCTAAATATTGTGAGTTATAATATTAATGATGAATAAGTTCGTGTTGATTAAAGATGAATTTGATAGTTTCATTATGTTGGGATTATTTGTGTTAGTAGAAATCGACATCTATTCTGATGATAATTGATGTCTGGAGGTTATATTGTTCAATCGGATATTCGGGAAACTTTTCATGTCGGAGTTACTATTTACGAGTTACTATTCATGAGTTACTATTCACGAGTTACTATTCACGAGTTTTAATAGTAACTTGTCTTTTCGATTTTCCAAGAGTTATTTGACCCTTCAGCTTTTCAAGAGTTATTTGCCTCTTCGGTGTTCCAAGAGTTAATTGTCCCTTCACAAATAGTAGTTGTCTCTTCAATATTACCAAGAGTCATTTTAACCCTTCGTTAAAACCAAGAGCCACTCTCAGTTCTTCTATAAATAGAAGCTCATTCCTTCATTATTTCTTACGAATTCACTGAAACTCTAGAGAGAGAAATTATAGAGAGAAAGAAGAAGAGTTTTCTACTACTTCACTACTTCGATATCCAGTTTCTTTACGGTAAGGGATATTATTTGTTGTACCTGTAAGGGGTGTTATTCTTTCTTATTCATGAAGAGAACTTCTGTTATTCCATTCTTTATTATTCATTTGGAATATCACATCTGCATGCGCTTTTTGTGGGGGACTGATTCTGTCTTTATTATTACATTGGAATAACTCGTATACGCTTGACTCCCTATACTTGGTGAAATCCTTATGTTATTCCATTCTTTATTATTACATTGGAATATCATGTATGCATGCGTTTTTCGCCGGACACAGTTCGTTCTTTATTATTATTCATTGGAATATCATCATGCATGCTTTTTCTGTGGGACTGGTTCCGTATTTATTATTACATTGGAATAACTCGCATGTTATCTATCACACGTATACGGTGATTTCTTTGTTATTCCATTCTTTATTATACTCGGTTGGTTAAAGTTTTGACTTTATACTCTATGAAATTAGTGGAATATCCTTGATATTTCAAGGCTTCATCCAAAGATCTTTTCATAGAAATATTCTTACGAGCATTCTTGAATTTTACTCTACAAAGAAGTATCATGTTGACAATTTGGACGTTATTAGTTTCTCGGATAATTTAATTCGTGAACTTATTTTATTGAATTCATATATCATTGTCATCATCCTCATGTTTATATTTTTGAAAGTCATACGTGGTCTCTAAAGTGCATAGATGGACTTGGTATGGTTATGATGGGGATTATTCGGTATAATCATGGCCGTAATGTTACAAATGATGTGATAAAAGTCCCTCGTTGGCCGTAGTGCATTGATGGACGATTGTTGGCATGATCATGACCATTAATGAATGAGCGAATATCCTTGGCCAGTAGTGCGTAGATAATTTGTGGTCGTGAATGATTTAAAAATATCCTTGGCCGGTTGTGCGAGGGTGATTCGATGATGTGGATTATTTATTGTTTGAGTCCCAATGATAAAAGTGATGAAAAACTTTTTAAATCATAAAAGATAGTAGATTTTATTCTCTACTTGACTCTTTTAATGGATTGCTTGTTCACGCTTGATTAAACTTGATGTCTATTGTATTTTATCAGTTTAAAATTGTTGAAGACTAATGATAATTTATTCTGCATTATCTTAGTCATAATATTTTTTACTGGGCTAGTTGAGCTCACCATTTTGTTTTCATTGTTCTCTTCAGGAAATGAGAACGTAGCGGGGACTAGTCGGGGAACGGAGTGACGGTTCAGAGGATAACATTAGTAGTCCTCACTATTCTGAGAATGGATATTGTTTAGAAGACAATATTTGTATTAAAATTCACAGCTCTTTTGTTGTATATTAAAGATTGTATTTGTATTCTGTACCATGTATTTGGTGACTTAGGATATGTGGTGTATACCTATTTTGGGGGCGTCACACCTTATGTATATTTTATATATACTCTCTCCGTTCCTTAATATAAGTCGATTTAGAGAAATATTTTTGTTCTTAAATATAAGTCATTTGAGAATTTCAAGTAAGCATTAATTGTTTAGTTTTCAATATTATCCCAAGTTATAAATATAACTTTGGTTCTCTAACTATTTTTTGCCCAATAAATAATAATTCTCTTTTTCTAATATAAGGGCAATATAGACAATTGATAATATATTTAATATTTTATAATTATTTCTTTAATACTTGTGTATAACTCTAAAACGATTTATATTAAGAAACAGAAGGAGTATTCAAAGCCAACTCATAATTACCTACTGAGATAACTCACCATTTTTTTCAACTTTGAATGATCCGCTTACTGACTTTTATATACCAGGGGTTGAAGGTATACATATATGGTAACCAGCATGACCCAACTGTAGTCGGCCATAATTACTTGGGTGGACCAAACACAATTGGCCGAAGGGAACATAGGCAACAACCTGGAATTGCATCGTCAGTGCTCGGGATTAGGATTCTCTCCATTTTAAGTAAATAAATTTTTTTTATTTTATAGTTTAGATTTAAAATATATTAGAATGTGATATTAAATTGACAGTAGAGAGAGAATATATTTTAAATTTAGATCATAAAATAGAGAGTTTCTATTTAATTAAAATGAAGAGGATCCTGGTCTCGGTGCTCGAGCCCTCAAGTTGATTTGAACAAGAAATTAGTAAGTTGTACAAACTAGTTGTTTCACGCAACAAAAACCAATATATTACGTTTCTTATTTATAGAAATAATTTAAAATTATGGTATTATATAATCATTTTATTCTAAATTAGAAGATTAATATTTAATTTGTGATATTTTTAAATTTAAAATTAACATGATTTATTTAAATTTTGAAGACATGTAGTTTATAATATTTATAAATTATATGAATTAATGTCAATTTTAAGTTTAAAATTGTTTGAAAATAAATTTTAATTAATCCTATAATTTAAAATGAAGATAATATATAATCATTTAAAAAATTAATATTTACACATCATAAGATTATTTTTCATTCTGAAAATAGTAGTTTCCTAATTTTAATGGTAACAAAGTCAAGCTGGGAGTCCCTTGGTCAGACTCAGAGCATGTGCTTTGAATATATTATAACCATTTCTTCACTGGCCAGTTACATGCAGCATTTATTTTTACAATGATGTGTTTTTTCCTTTATTTTTAGTTTTACATGAAAGATTTGTTGGATATATATATATATATATATATATATATATATATATATATATATATATATATATTAATGAATGAGAATTTTATCTAAAATAAAATCATTGGGTGCTTTTTAAATTGAAAAGGTACCTTTTCAAATGGATGTAATCTTTTTAAAAGGATGCAATTTTTCAAAGGGATGCAACTTTTCAAAGGGATGTAACCTTTTTAAATGGAGGTATCTTTTCAAATGGATGTATCTTTTCAAAAGAATGTAACATTTTCAAAAGCAAGTATCTTTTCAAAGGGTCTTCAAAGGGATATTTGGAAACCTATAAATAGGTTCCAAATCTACCTAAAACAAACACTTCAACTTCAATCATTCTCAAGTTCTTAAAAAAAAAAAACTAAATTCATTCTTCTTTTATTAAAAGTTATTGAGAGTATTCAAATATTATTGGTTCGTAGAACTCTTCCATTGAAGTGTTTAGCATGATGATTGAAAGACCATTTTATCGCAGGATGTAGGCGTCCATTTTTCATCCGTAAGACCGATACGATAATTTAGTCTAAAATCTGCTTTAAGGAAAGCTGTCAAGTGATTGACTTGATTTTAAATTTTTTATCAATTACATCTAGTAAGTCTTTATTATAACATTGTTTATCTTCTACTTTTGTTTATATAATTAGTATATAATTACTATGAAATAACAAGATTTGTACTATATTTTTGGACAAAATATTTTACCTCAATTTAGTTTGTATTTTTTTTAATACGTATATTAATTTGCCCTAGCTTTTATTCCGGGGTTTGTTCAGAAGAAGAAATAGGATAGGAGCTTATACACAATTTCGTGAATATGGAATGATGTTATTATTTTGAAGTAGCAGCTTGATCATGTTAGTCAATCGGCCCAATCACCATATAGTGACATAATACATATATACAATGATCCTTGCATAAAATTTCAATTTGCAAATTTTTTATATAAATGCCCCGATCCGTGTTTAACATTTATTCCGTTAGCTATATAGAGAAATGTTTTATTCAAATAAATATAATGTCGTAAGTAGGGATGCATAAACGAGCTGCGATTCGACCTTGGTCTAACCTGTGTTCGGTCTAGTTCAATCTGGCTTTAGAGGCCAAGACTTAGCTTGGTCTCGAAATCTATGGCCTGACCTAATTAAAATCCAAGACCTGACAAGCTGAGGTCAACCTAGACTTTAGAGGCCGAAGACTTTTTGAGAATGATTAGTATAAAATTAATTTTAAATAATTAATTAGTACAATACTAACATACAAATCGAGATTCTACTTGTGTGTCGAAACTGTAACCGTCTACCCGGAGAAAAGTAAGAAAAATATAAATTTGAAGTGGATAATAAAATGGACTAGTCCCCACTCCCGACCCCGGATCCGGAGCTTCTTTCTTTTCATTCCGCTACTTGGATAAGACGATTGATTCCCCTCTCTACCTGAGAACCATCATATGAAACCTCCTTATTCTCTCTCCTCTCTTCACCTATATAATCACCACTGCTCTCACTCTCTCCAATCACTCCCTCCAATCCACTCAAACCATCAAAATCCTCTTATCTATATATTTCTCCATTAATTGTACTTTGTGCTTTCAATCTTATACATTCTTAGTATATACTTATATAATCAATATATATGTACAAAATGGGGTCATCAGTAGATGAAAGTTCAGCTTTAGATATCATTAGGCAACACCTTCTTGATGATTATACATTCATGGAAAACTATAATATTTCCTCCAATCTATTAGAAACCCAATCTTCCACTAAATCCTCTGATTCTCTCATGACTACAACTTCTGATCATCCCACAAACATTACAGTTGATAATTATATTACCCCTCCTATATCAGCTTCACAACTCCAACTCTTTAATTATTTCAAACTTGATTATGATCAACAAACTCCCTCCAATTCCGTGGGGTTCACTTCAAGCGAACCCAACAATTTTGAACTTCAAACGAATATTCCGCAAATTGTAAACTCAAAATTACCCAAACAAACCGGCTTTTGCCAGCGCCGACCCTCGCTAAATATCTCTGTGGATTTGAACCCGGGTTTTCAGCCAGCGGCGAAGTTGAGTGAGCGGAGGATGGCAGATTCCGGCGAAAAGAGGCATTATAGGGGTGTTAGGCAAAGGCCGTGGGGGAAATTTGCGGCCGAGATTCGTGACCCGAAACGGAAAGGGACTCGGGTTTGGCTAGGGACATTTGATATTGCGGTGGACGCGGCGAAGGCTTATGACCGAGCGGCGTTCAAATTGCGTGGAAGCAAGGCCATACTCAACTTCCCACATGAAATCGGGAACTCGTCGGAGACTTTTCCGCCGGCAAAAACTTGCCGGAAAAGAGGTAGAGATGCGGAGACTGAAGAGAGAGAAAGAAAAGAGGTGAGGAGAGAAGAAATTATGGGGATATAGTTGTGAAACTACTGAGGATGTGACGGCGGGAATTTGGCCGTTAAGCCCAACGAGTTGGACGGGCAGTTGGGACGACAAGGGTATTTCTGAAATTCAACCGTTATCTCCGTTAACACGCTATCGTAATTTAGACAAATCACCCTTTGAAATTATTTATTTATACAAGTAAAGAAGCACGTTATATATATATATATATATATATATATATATATATATATATATATAACTAAAAACAATATTCGAATTGTTAATCTGTTTTTATTATTTTTACCTTCTCGTTCAATGGTCTGTGTGTTCTGATAACCTCAGCTTCCAATCTTCTATCTTTATTTTGTGATAAATAATCATATATATATATATATATATATATATATATTTACTTTTAATTAAAATCCAGAGGATATATAACCGCCATAACCATGAATATGATCCATGGCTCATGTCATGCCACCGGATTTTGCCGACACCACCTACCCCGTACAAATAATTATCAGAGGGATTACTTTTTTTTATTATTATTATTATTTATTGCTAAATTTGTGTTTTTATAAAAGAGATCAGATATACGATGGATAAGGGGTATATACACTCTAAAAAAACTATAACAATTTTATCAAATAATTAGTGATGATATCACTTATTATAAATATAAGTAATAATAGCATACAAATATACAATTAGAGAATTGATAATATTTTCACGAGTAAATTTGATAATTTCATACGGAGTGAATTATACTTATTATTTGTGTGAGAAAGAGTTGTAGAACTATCAAATTTATTTACGAAATCAATTTCTTACAAGTAACCTCGTCTATTAACAATCTTTTTGACATTCTTAATTTTAACCAATATAAATAACTTATAATCAACCCAAATTTATTCACAGATTTATAAACTAAATGGTCGTGTACAGAGATATCAGCATATACAATTTCATATATCCAGGATGCGTCCTGAGTGCATGGGATATTAATTAATTAGGTGTGGAAATTAAGAAAGTGATTGGTGTTACTTTTGCCTGCCTGCCTGCCACTTGCTCTCCGAGTCGAAGTAGACTCTTTTTCCCACTTATAAATATTGGTCCTTATTCGTCTTAATTTCTTGTGCTACGTGTAACTCGTTCCACTATTATTTTATTTTGTTGATGATTAAAATAAATAAATAAATAAATACCAGTTCTCTAGCCAAATAATTAGTCACATCTTAAATAAGTTGTGATTTAAAAACATTTCATTCAATTCATCCAGACATTTTCCCAAAAAACAGGACTTTCTTTCTTTTTGTCCTTTAACGTCAATACGTCAACATATCGTGAGAGGACATCACTTCCATTGATACGTAAATTCTCATCACCTTCATATTTTTTAAAAATAATATTACTATTACATAAAAAAAAATTAACATAATACTTGCACACACCTCATATATCAGGCTTCTCACAATATACATGTGTGTATGTTATCATTATATAACTTTTTTTATATGACAGTAATATTGTTGTTTTCTTAATGTCTATTAAGGAGAGTGATAAGATAACATAGGCCTTATAATCTTTTAGGTCGAAGACCTAATACTTGCATAAATAATAGAAAGAGGTCTGGTAGCTCAAAAGTCATTTTGGTCTAACAAGTCCAGGAGGAATATAATAGAGGCTCGTGATCGGGGAATAGAGGGCTCACTTTTTTATTCAAGCTGATTCGCACCACTGTCCACATTATCGTTTCTCTTGGAAAGTTGGGAGGGTTCTAGTTGAGGTTGATATATATATATATATATATATATATATATATATATATATAGGGAAAAATATATGTACACAGCTATGTATTATATAGTAGGTTAGAGCGACGATTTTTTAGGCTATAACAACAGTTTCACCCGTCGCCATAGCTATTCTGAACTATAACGACAATGACAGGTCATCTGTCGCCATAATCCAAAAATCCACCGCATGATAAAGCCTCTTATGTGTCTGTGGCTATGTTGTGTATATACATGGGGCTATATATATATATATGTTTGCAACTAGTTACCTGCATTCAATAAACAAACAAATCCGTCAACAGATATTAGTTACACGTATACAGTATATGTGCACGATATGTACCTAATTCATGTAAGAAAGAGCCAAAACGCTAGTTGACCTAGTTGCATGGGGACACCTAATTATTATGACTAGTATTAAACTAGTTGCAACATTCCTTCCCAAAACGCTAACTTGATACTTAAGCCCTAACATAATCCAAACCAGCTAAATCATACAGATCTTGAATAATACAACTCGACAAATATGAGCGTTCATGAGCAGAGATACTAACAACATTTACTTTTATTGATAAACAGCACGTGTGAATTGACATTACAATACATCTTGAATAACAAAATTTCTTATGGCTGCTTCTTAAAATCAATTTCCTAGATTTGGCCATCATCAAGACATGGAGAGAGCCATGCCTTTCAACCTGCAAACAAGAAAGCCATGCCTTATATCAGATATCAAATGAATGGGGACATCATTAGTCTAGTCTGGCTTATTGTAACTTTTACCTTATAAAATAGTTTGTCATTCTCTCCAGGCATCGTCACATATTCCAGACTAAATAGGTTTCTAGACAATAAAATGATCGATTATATGCTGAATAACATCGGCACCTTCTGAATGCATGTTCTGATCTTTGACCTGTTAAATACCAAGTTGGAAATGAAAATGCCTCATCTTTGAGATAAACAAAAACACATACATACAAGTAAAAACATGATAAAAGTATGTTACTAAAAAATGTGACATGCTTATCAAATAGTAGCATATGGAAGATCAATAATGTCAAGCAGGTGTTTACTTCTCAACCAAATATAGAAACTCATAACTGGACGTGCGTAATCTTAAACGTTGCTGACAAAGATGGGAGCTTGTGTGCAAGATTTTAACGAAAACACAGTTCAAGGATTGCTTTGGTACTATGGGAGCTCAGATCTTGAACCAAGATAGACAGAAAATTATTCAGTTTGTTGGAAAGGAATAATTGTCTGTCTATGTTAGTTATAACACAAGTTATACTCTTTAAGAACAATGTGTAGATGTTCATGTTCAGGCACAATTGTGTATAACTGATACAGCAAGAGAAAGAGAGAGAGTTTCAGTTACTTCCTTCCCTCTAACAAAGACATTCAATTAGGATATTCAACAACCCCTAATGGAGTCATTATATGAGCATGATCTAAAGGTTAAAGTGCCATGTTCAGGGTACGAATACAAACACATGATACAGAGGGGGAGAGATGTATACCTGAATAACACTATGAGCAGCAAACCTCAGTCTGCTACTGTGAAAGCTCACATCTACTTTTTCCCAAGACACACGAGACAGACCAGTCACCAGCTCCTCTGCATGGTTTAGTCCAATTAAAGAAATCCCAAAAATAAGAAACCATGGAAAGGAAGAGCAACGGAGACAAACCTTCTAAAGATAATAAATAAAATTTACAAACCTTCTAGATTATCTAAACTATCATCTTCAGCTAAAATGGACTCCCCCTGCTCAGCTTCGTACGCCTTGCAAAGTTCTTCATACACGATATGAGGATACCTCTCATTAGCAGATTCCTCCCACTGTAAAGAAAATATTTTCCTTGTTATGGAACCAAAGCCAAAAGCTCAAGCATAATCACTACGCACAAGTTGAAAATTAGTTACCTTGGGCAGTTCAATATTACGCCTAATTGACGATGTTTTCCAGCCAACAATGTCTGATAGTAATAGTCATGGAACACTCAATATATGATACTACCTTAAGAATCCTAAATCAAAACTACAGTTGCATTAAAAGAGTAAAAAGGATACGATCATAGCCAACATTTGAATATGCCACGCGTCGTTTGAAAGAACTTAATGCAGACCTGCATTGATGAGTCAGGTTCCCCCATAAGCTTACATATTAAAAGTACTTATAGAGCATCTCAATTCTCAAAGGTACAATAAATTTGCAATTTACATAGGAAATTAAAAGACTGTGCCCAACATACATGAAATAACATTCAGCATGATCTCCCACCATGCGCTTGAGCAGTGGAGGCTTTCCGTCATCATTATCAGTAAGAAATAGGTGTCGTCCCGTTCTCCTGAATATCAAATGGATAACACCAGCTGCAACTTTTTCAAAGGCAGTTACACCAAAAAGAAATGGAACCTGCCAAATAATCAAAGACCATAAATGGTACTAGTTGACACAATAGTTGATGCCACAAAGTCAATAACATTGCAGATATACTGCCAATGAAAGACGGGGAGTCCTCGGCTCAGTAGCTGTTGAAGAACTTAGAGGCAGGAATACAGAGAGGGCCATGGCAATAATTTGCATTCAAGAGGCACCACATTATAGTTCTATGTCAGATTATTATGTGGAAAATCAACAAATTGAGTTATACTTGGCATACGAAATGAGATTCATAATAGGCTCAAATCATGAATTAGAACCCATCCCTGGAATCATAAATATGGCATGGATACAAAAAGAATATTTTCTTCTTCATAGAACTTTAAAAAAAAAAATTAACAGGAATAATACATCATTTCATGGTTGACTCAGAGGAAAACATTGAAGAGGTTGTAAATGGATTTAAAAAAAAATCGTATACACAACACAAAAAACCAGAAGTTCTTAGAAATTCAAAAATGAAAAATATTGTGGACTTGCTACTTTTAATATTTTCACTCATCCTTGGAAAATTTCTTGGTTTTATTGTTTTCCCTTAGTGGAACTCAAAATCAGATACCTTGGCAAAAATATACCATATATCCATCTTATCATCTCAGCCAAATGCACATATAACATTCAACTATATTCAGCTTCAAGTCCTGACAACAAGTAAGAACCTTACCTGCTTGTTGCCTCTCGAACCAAGATGAGGTGTGGCAACAGTAATAAAGTTAATTGGCAGCAAGTTGGCTATTGTCCCCTTTGACTCCTGTTCACCAGCATTAGCTGATATATCCTCTCCGGTGTCAGTTTTAGGTGGTTTATACAATCTCCCAAGCGCATATCTCGCCACTAGTCCTCCCACAGAATGAGCGACAAAAGAAATCTTACGTAGCTTTGGCTTTTGTTTAATCAGTTCGAGGACCTGAAATTCATATGTTATGTTAATACCGAAGTAAATGATAGATAGAATGTGTTTTAAATCAAGTGCTGACTGATCAAGTTGAACCATAAAAGTTTGAGAAACCAACCTCCTCTGCCAATCTCTCACCCATTACATCCACACCGTCCAGTGTCAAACTAGCCATATTCCTTTCACTACCTATAAAGCAAGTTAACAAATACAGTAAGACAATGCAATAAACATCAACCTAACTTAGACTTAAAAATTCTCCTTACGGTGAACAAAAACTTTGTCAGGGAGCATCTTAACAAACTGCTCAGCACCAAACTTCCAATCTGTAGTACTGCAAACATAATATAGGAGTATTATTACCAGGCCTGGAAAACACAATTTTCGACAAACTATAGACGATAAGACTGCAGATGCATTTCTGTCAATAATTTATATAAAAAAAATCAGTAAGAGAAATGAAAAGACATTTTGTTAGAATTTGAGCTTTAAATGAAGTTTTAAACTTGGGTTAAGCTAGAATTTAAGTGGATTACATTGATCATTTGAGATGAATCCACATATAAATCTACTCCATGAGAAGATTTAAATCAAGTATTAGGAAGCTCAAATCCATTGAAGATCAAATCCATTGAAGATGATAAATAAATGCTTGTGGGAAGTAAGAGTTTCACATCAATTGAGAGCTAAATATTAAATGGGTATATATACAATTATATTGCTCTTGGGTTTGGGCCCCAAGGGGAACCCTAGTTTTGTGAAGGGGAGAGGACCTAGGTAAAACTTGGTTTGGGTTCCCACATGTGCGCCGCCGCGCCCTGGATTGGGCAGGTCGGGCTCATGGGTTGTTGTATATATCTTTTTCAAATTTTTCTTTTTTGTTTTAGTTAATTTATTTATTACCATTGGGTAAATTTTGACAAAACGGCGCCACAACGCTGGAATTAGCAGTGAGAATGGAGCCGTAGCGCCGATTGCAGTTCAATTTGTGGCGCTACAGCACCACGTCGGGTCCTTTAGGAACAAGCACCTTCCTCTTCTACTGTAGCCATTCGTTCAAAAATAGAACCACCATACTTTTCATCTTTTTATATAAATTAAACATATATGTCTAGTCAGATCCAAGGGTCGTGTCCAGTCATGAAGGGTCATTAATCACCTATAAATATCCTATCAAATCAGTCATTCCATCATTGAAAAAATTTCACCAATTCAATCGCATTCAAAATTCATTTTAGAAAGTTCAGAGCATTGATTGATTCGTTGAGTGTTCTATTTGCAGTGTTGCTATAGTACACGTGGTCATTGTATTATGGGAGACAAACGCTACTAATTCTAAGCACCAAAGGAGGGCGTAATTGTTTTAAGAACATAATACCAAGTACTTGTGAAAGACAAATTCAAATTCCGTAAAGTGCTTTTTTAGAATAGTGAAAAATAAATTTCCACTAGCCCAAGACTCACAACCGAAGTTGAAGAAGAACGAAGAAATTAGAATATAGCTCCAAAAATTTGGGAAGAAAAAAACCTTTATTATTATAGAGGAATCTAAGTTACAAGCTTACAATAAAGAAAGTAGGAACAAACTTGCAATGGTAGTTGGATTGGTGATTTGTGGAGGTGGGGGGTCTATTTATATGTGACTATAAAAGGGTTGAGTAGATGGAGGTTTGGAAGGTTCAAGAATTCTAAAGAAAAGTGAAGATACTAGATGTTGGTGGAAGTCTCAAGAAGAATACCATGTGCAAGCATGTTCTACAAGGTTCTATATATTGAAACTCTCATACATTATTCCTCAATCCCTCAAAAAATTATATCAAGTAATTACCAAAAGTTTACTTTAAATTTTTAATACTCTCCATTAAAGTGAACCTTTGGAAACAAGTCCAAGCTCCGCACGAAGATTCTCGAATGGTCCCTTCGAAGATCCGTACCTCTGATCCATCAATTGTTCCGTCAAGTACCTTCTCACGAATGAAATGATGCTTGATCTCAATATGTTTTGTTCTTGCGTAACACACCGAATTAGTAGCCAAATTTATAGCACTTTGATCGTCTCTAAGAAGTTTTGTAGGTTTATGAATAGGTAAAAACTCATCCCCAACAAGCCGACAAAGTCAAGTGCATTCTTGAGCAGTAAAAGTGGAAACCTTATACTCTGCTTCGGCAATAGAAAGCGAGACCGAATCTTGCTTTTTACTACACCAAGAGACACATGCCTAATCATAAGAAAACACATACCCAGATGTAGATTTTCGATCATCTCCGCATTCGTGAACCCAAGTAGAGAAAATTCAACCCCTATTTTATAAAGAAGTCTCATGTCATAAGTAGAGTTCACATACTTCAATATCCGCTTCACCGCATCAAGGTGAGATTTATGTGGCTCTTGCACATAACGACTAACAATCCCAACGGAAAAATGAAATATTTGACCTTGTAATAGTCAAATAAATTAGACTACCAACAAGAGCGCGATAAGATCAAGGATTCGACAAAAGTTTACCTGCTTTTATTTATTCCAAACCTCAACAAGCTTCTTGGCATAGCCTTCCTGAGATAGAAAAATCTCGTCCTTCATTTTTTTCACTTCCAAGCCAAGTAAATGACTTCTCTCCCAAATCTTTCATCTCAAATCGAATAGAGAGTTCATCCTGAAGCTTTGTAACCTCTTGTTCAACATTTTCGGTAATGATCATATCTTCCACAGAGTAAAACAATCATCCTTGTTTCTTTACAAATAAACTAGAATCTAAGTTATAAGCAAAATAAGCACAAAAGTACTCGACAATCTTACCGTACCACGCCTTCAAACTTGTTTAAGCTCATAGAGAGCCTTCTTGAGTTTGCACACATATTCTGGGTGAGTGGAAGAGATTGCTCCATATAGATTTCCTTATCAATCTCGCCATATAGGAATACATTCTTTACATCAAGCTGACATAGCTTCCAACCAAGAGATGCCGCCAAAGAGAACATAACCCGAATATATATCATTTTTGCTATCGGGCTAAAAGTCTCTCCATATACTTGAGAGAAGCCTCTTGCAATAATCCTTACTTTGAATCTATCAATGCTCTCATCTGCTTTCTTTTTTAATTTGTACACCCATTTGCAAGACACCAGCTTCACATCCTTGAGCTTTGGCACAAGATCCCAAGTTTCATTTTTTATGAGTGCGAGCATCTCATCATCCATAGCTTCCTCCCATTCTTTAACACGTTTTGCTTCATCAAAAGAAGAGGGCTCATTTTCATAAATAGGACCAACACTAAGGCAATGACAAGTGCTTACTATATTACCATCTCGATAACGAATCGGCTTAATGACTTGCCTTCCGGACCAAGTCATTCTTAGAGCATTTGTTTCCTCCAAGTTAGGATTATACTTTTGCTCGCGATAATTAATTTCGCTCCCCTTATCACCAGACTCCTTTAATTTTGAAGAAGAAGAGCCTTTAGACATCACTAGTGATACGGTGATGATGAACTACTAAAGGAGGCAAGAGTCGAAGAAGTCACTTCAGATCATGGGTATTTCTTCATGTTCTACAACTGTTGAAGGAGCACCAACAGAGACACCACCATGGCTATAGTAAGAGGAGATTTCATCAAACACCGCATCTCGAGAAACTTTACATTTGCGAGTTTCAGGGTCCATGCATTTCCACCCTTTTTTTCTTTCATCATACCCGATGATACATTTTTTTGCCTTGGCATCCAATTTAGATCTCTGTGAATATGGAATATGAACATAGCAAACTGAATTAAAGACCCTGAAGTCTTTCGCATTGGACTTCTCGTTATACATCATCTCATATGGAGACTTCATTTTAATCAGGCTGAGAAGGAACCGATTAACCACATAAGCCCTCTGCCATAGGACTTTAGGTAAATTTTTGGCATACAACCAACTCTTGCACATCTCAGTGAGATGCCAAATTATCATTTCTGCTATGCCATTTTGTTGAGAAGTGTCGGCACAAGTAAGTTGCCTCCGGATGTCATGCTTCGAGCAAAAGATATTGAACTCCCAGGAAGTATATTCTCCTCCATTATCGATCCTCAACCGTTTGATCTTCCTTTGAAGCTCACCTTCAACCTTCTCTTTAAATTTCATAAACCTGAAAATCACTTCAGATCGTCTTTCCACAAAGTACACCCAACTGGATCGAGTAAAATCATCAACAAAGACCACCATAACCAAAAAAGGTACGTGTACGAGTAGAACCCATCATGTCACTATGAATAAGCTCTAATGGTGCCTCATATCTTGTTCGGGCTCTATCAAATGGAAGATGATGTGCCTTACCATATTGATAACCCTCACATAGATCTCCATTACTAAAAGTAGTAATATGAGGCAAACCATCAACCAAATTTTTATTCACCCTGACTTTTAACTTATTCATATTTAGGTGCCACAGTCTAGCATGCCAAAGAGAAACATTATCATTTGTACTCATTTTATCAACATAAGAAGTTGAGGCAGATAGAACAAATAAATCTTTAACTCTCTTACCAGTGTCGACGACATCCCCTTCTACCTTTGACACATTTCGGAAAAACTTTACCTCGTTAGGCCCGAACAAAACATAATGATCAGAATCAACCACATTAATCACCGAAAAGATATTCTTGTTCATCCACAACACATGATACACACTCTTTAGAGTGATAGGGTCACCATTGTTGTTGAAGGTGACGTTACCTTCCTTGTCTACCGGATGAATTGTATTATCTGCGGTAATAATAGCCTCATTACCTTCGTAATTTTGAAGACGAGACCTTGGTGTTGTTGCCGATAAGATGATAACCACAACCGGAGTCCACGATCTAATCTTCCTTGATGTTGATGGCAGCACAAGCATTAACTGAGGTAATTTCCGCTAAGAAACAACTACCCCAATTTTTTTCGACCTCACCATTTTTTTTGTCACCCTTCAACTTCACTCAGCAATTTTTTTTATATGCCTAGTCTTATGACAACAGTAGCATTTGATACCGTTTTTGTTAGCATTCTCGATCCTTGATGGCTCTCCATCTCCATCTTTCCTTTTCTCCTTCTCTTTCTCCTTTCTGTAAAATATCTTCTTTCCAGCTAACAAGGCATCACCTTGAGAAGATAAAGAAACTTCCGCCATTTGTTGCGCTAGAGACTCTCTCGAGAAGAGAAAAAATTCTCAAACTCAACAAGCGAAGACTCGAGTCCACCCTTGAATAAAAGTGACAAAAAGAATGTACTTTTTCAAACCACGAATAATATTCCGTTTCATCCGTGCTTCCGAGACAAGTTCATTCGAAGAAATTTCTAAACAAAGTTTTTTAATTTTCAAGAAAATTTGAAAAATAGAGAGATTACCTTAAGTAGTATTCGCCAACTCATTCTCCAAATAATGTAGTAGGGCAACATTCTTCTTGTTAAACAACCCATTAAGGGAATTCCATATCTCAGACACCGACTTATACTCAACTATATGATTGAACACAAATATGAGAGATAGATCTCTTCAACACAAACTCCGTCTTTGCATTAGAAGTCCTCCACTTCTTTACAACATTGACATTTTCTTCTGTGGGTGTTGGAGCCACCTTATCATCTCCACCAACAACCTCTCACGAGTCTTCTCTAAGAAGATAAGACTCCATGCATGACCTCCATACCTTGTAGTTAGATTAATTGAGTGCCTCAATCCCAAGGCTAACAACCCTTCCGCTTGAATCCAATTTTGAAACGCCAACGAACTTCTTCACCAAGATTGTCTTTGACAAGATTTCAACTTTAACACTCTTATAGCTCTAATACCATGTGAATAAAGACAAGTTCTAAATTCCGGAAATTACTTTATTAGAATAGTAAAGAAAAAAAAATCACGAGCTCAAAACTCACAACCAAAGTTGAAGAAGAACAAAGAAATTAGAATATAGCTCCAAAAATGAGAAGAAAAAAATCTTTATTATTATGGAGGAATCTAAGTTACAAGCTTACAATCAAAAGCTTACAAAAGAGAAAACTTATAAGAGAGAAAGTAGGAACAAACTTGCAATGGTAGTTGTTCTTTTTGGTGAATTGTGTTTGTGTTGTCTTGGTGCATGATTTGGGGTGGTGGGGGGTCTATTTATAGGTAACTAGAGAAGGGACTAGAAGCTTAAGGTAGGTGGAGGTTTGGAAGGTTCAAGAATTCTAAAGAAAAGTGAAGATTCTAGATGTTGGTGAAAGGCTCAAGAAAGATACCAAGTGCAAGCATGTTCTATAAGGTTCCAGATATTGAAACTCTCAAATACATTAATCCTCACCACATCCCTCAAAAAATTAAATTAAATAATTACCAAAAGTTTACTTTAAATTTTTAAGAGTACTAGCCTTTGACCAATTGCAATTTTTTTCTGTATTTACTTTATTTACCAATACTAGATTATACATTTTCCTAACACATTTCTTACCTTTCAAGCTTGAAGAAAAGAAACAAAAACTATCATGAATGTGTTGGGTTTCCCTCCTTTGTGGGACCCATCTATTTCTTAATTACAGTCTTTGGCATGCACCTTGGTAAAATGCATGGCTTTTATTTTTGGTGGTTTTCCCATACATGACTCTTGGTATTCTCAAGGCTTGGCTTGGAGTCTTCAAGAAGATTCAAGTCCTTATAAATTTGAGACATGTCCCATTTTTTAATAAGAGGCCGAACAGATACAGAAAAGGAAAGAGAGAGAGCTCCATTCAGATAAAATTCTTCTGTTAGTTCTTCCTAGTTTTGATAAATTCTCTTGTTCAGTCCTGTTTGTTCTTGGAGATTTGTTTTCTCATTGGTGAGGTATTTTTCCTCTTGTGGTTTACACCTTTGGTGTGTTTGTAAAGCTTATGCCTTTTTTGGCCATTTTGTAAACTCTGTTTGGTGATAGTGGAAGAAACTGACCTACCGGTCTTGTGGATGTACCTCAGTTGGAGGGAACCACGTAATTCTTGTGTGCCTACTTCTTTTTGTTATTTTCTTGCATTGCTTCCATTGATTTACACTTGTGGGAAAGCCATATTTTTTCCAACATCTGGTATCAAAGCTATTGGTTAATTCGGTTCCGTTTCGTTATATTTGTGTGTGAATCATGGACGGCAACGTTGGGCGTATGATTAGTTTTAATGGCACAAATTGGGTGACTTGGAAAACTAAAATGGAAGACCTCTTGTTCTGTAAAGATTTGAATGGACCCATAGAGGGTGATCATGGCAAACCAGAAGGAATGAAAGATGACGAGTGGAAAAAGTTAGACCGAAAGGCTGTCGATTTTATTCGGCAATGGATTGATGATAGTGTCTTTCATCACGTCTCTACAGAAAATTCAGCACACAGTCTTTGGACCAAATTTGAGTCTTTATGATAGGAAGACGGCTGTGAATAAAGCCTTTCTGTTTCGAAAGCTTGTGAACTCTAAATATAAGGAGGATATTCCTATTGCAGACTATTTGAATGAAATTAAGAGCACTGTGAATCAGTTGGCTGCGATGAAAATTACTTTTGATGATGAATTACAAGCTTTGTTACTTCTTAGTTCACTTCCTGAAAGCTGGGAAACTTTGGTTGTGACGCCCCCAAAAATAGGTATTCATCACCCATCTTGAGTCGCCAAATACATAGTACAAAATTCAAATACAACTTAATAATACAACTGTCATGTAAAATACGACAAAACATAATCTAAGAGTTTTCATAGGTATATTGTCATCTAGACAGTATATAAACTCAAAGGAGTCCTCATTACAATTATTGTCACAATCACTCCTTTCCCCGACTCGTCTCAGCTATATTCTCATTTCCTGAAGAGAACAGTGAAAGAAATGGTGAGTTCAACTAGCCCAGTAAGAAATATTATGACTAAGATAATGCAGAATAAATTATCATTAGTCTTTCAACAATGTTAAACTGATAAAATACAATAGACATCAAATTTAACTGCAGCGGAACAAGCAATCTATTAGAAGAGTTAAGTAGAGAATAAAATCTACTATCTTCTATGATTTAAAATGTTTTCATCAATTTTTATCGCTGAGACTCGGCTTAATAAATAAACCACATCATCGAATCATCCCTGATCTACGGGCCAAGAATATTCTTTAAATCATCAATGGTCATGACTATACTGAATAATCCCTGATCATAATCATACCAAGTCCATCTCTGCACATAAGTCAAAGATATACAACAATAAAACCAATAATCAACAATCTATCTTTGCACGTAAGCCAAAGATATATAATTCAATAAACAACAGTCCATCTTCGCACGTAAGTCAAAGATAACTTTCATCACCATATAAGCATGAGGTTGATGACAATGATATAATCATTAATCAAACTAAAACAAGGATAAATATTAAAGACTTTAAATTTATCCAAATATTATCAATCACTTAATAAACTCATAATCTAATATTATTAATATTATAACAATATTTTAATCACCTCTAAACTTATAAAAATTTATTTCAATTGTTTACACTTTACCAAATAATGCATTTAATCATTCAAAAGATGTCATAATCATAAGATTTCATCATCAATGATCAAATCTCTCATCAAAAATCTGCATATACCTTATATAGGATTTCCAAGCCATAAAATCCTATTTTTCCAATTTTGTTACTTCACATAACATATTTAACTCATATGTTCGTAACTAAACTATTTTCATGAAAAATACCAAATCAATTCCAAAAATATTTCTTTTCTGGAATTTAGTAGAATATAGTCCCATAATGAACATATATTTTTCTCGGAATTTTTAAAATTCATTTACTATTTTTCAAAAATCAATTTCTAATTAATTCCTTAAGAAATTAGCTACCTCAAGTTTAACTCCAGAAATTCCCAAATCTTGGCAGGATCTTACACATGTTAACGTGATCTTCCAGTTTAAATTTCATGGTCATCAGAGTTATAGAACTCCGGTTATAGCGTTTTTCGTCAGAAAAATCTAAATATTGAAATGGTCATAACTTGCTCATTTTAAATCGGAATGAGCTCATTTTGGACAGGAGGTTCTTTATACCATATACTTGCATATCCCAAAAGGCCAAAAATTTTCTCACAAATTAAGTGGCCGAAATAGCCCTTCTAAAATCTGGACAGTAGCATTTTGGTAATTTTCAGCTTTTGACTCCTTTGCTAAAATCAGTCCACACGAAAATCTACAACACCTTTTCCAGTGATTCCACTTGGAGATGCTACAAAACTCATAGATCTAACTCTAGAACTTGACCACACTCAAAAATTCAAAATATAATAGGAGATATGGTCAATTGAATTTTCATGTTCCATTTTCACCAAAATCTGATTTTCAACCCTTTGTGATTTCTAAGAAACTTTCATGTTTTCACATAATAACAAACATAACTCATCATAACACTTACTAATATTTCATATACACATGATTTTCATCAGTCCAAAGCTTTTATTACGACTCTCATCATAATCAACGTAACCAGATCATTTCCACAATTTAATAAGGAATGAATATAAAGGATCATTCACCATGCATGTGGTAATCCACATAGACAAGTTATTCCAACAGAATAATAAAGAATGGAATAATAAAAGGATTCACCATGCATGCGATAGAGAGCCCTTGCAGACGAGTTATTCTAATAGAATAATAAATAATGGAACCAGTCCGAAGCGTAAACGCGTAAGCATTGACGGGATATTAAACGAGAATAATAAATGCGGAATAATAAATAATGGAACCAGTCGGCGTAAATGCCTGAGCGAGGATATTAAGCGAGAATAATAAAGAATGGAATAACAATGAGAATTTCACCGTGTATGCGGTATTTCGCATAAATGAGTTATTCAACGAGAATAATAAAGAATGGAACCAAGTCAAAGTGAAATTAAGACCGACAAGATATTCCAACAGAATAATAAAGAATGGAATAATAGAAGAATTTTACCATGTATGCGCAGACTTGCATAAACAAAGTTATTCAACATAATAATGAAGAATGGAATAACAACTCTTACAGTATTGAAAGAAAGTAATTCTCTTCATGAATACGAAAGAATAATACCCCTTACGAGTACAACAAATAATATCCCTTACCTTATAAAGAAGAGTACTTTCAAGACGGTGAGGCGGGGATATACTTGAAGAAACTTACACTACGCTCAAAGCTTTCTTAAACCCTAAAGAAATACGCTCAAGATTATAGAAGAATAATTCTCTCTACGGTTTCTCTCAGAGTTTCAATTGAATTCGTAAGAAATAATGAAGGAATGAGCTTATTTATAGAAGAATGGGTGAATAAGTAACCAATCCATGAAGCGGTCCGGATCGATTTACTTTAAGCAGACGGTCAGATTGGTTTACAATAAAATATAATATATTCTATTTATAATCTAATAAAAGCGAATAACTTTTAAAAAGATTTTACTATCTGCAAACACTATGCAGGCACTATCTGAAACACTTATGCATAATAAAATATAATATATTCTAATTATTGTCTAATAAAACAAATAACTTTATAAAAGTCTTACATTTTTATATAAAAAGATTTTACTATTAGCCTAATAATAAAGCGAATAACTTTATAAAAGTATTACATTTTATATAAAAAGCTTTTACATTTTATTACATTAATAATACTAATAAAACAAAACTTGATCATCATTATTATTATTCACACTATTAATCGACCAGGTCGTTCCCAGAAAAGAGGGGGCTTTCCAATAAGGAGTTCTCCCTATTAGCGCGCAATTAGGTGACCAAACCTCTACATCGTTAATATTGCAAATAATAATATTAATAACTTTGTTATCTCAAATTCACACCAAAATTTTGAAAAAAAATATTTTGAGAAAATTAAATATTTATTCGTAAAATATGGAGTCTCACATTGGTGGTCACAGTTAGTAATTCTGCACCTGACAGAGTGGCAACAATGAGTCAAGTTACCAGCAGCCTGTTGAATGAAGAGACAAGAAGAAAGTCATCAGGTTCTTCTCACTCCGAAGCACTTGTGATGGAAAACCGGGAGAGAGGCAAGAGTAAGAGTAAGGCTCCGCACAACCATGATAAATCTAGAGGTCGTTCAAAATCGATTTCAAAGAAAGATGTTGAGTGCTATTATTGTCACGAGAAAGGGCACATGAAGCGGCAGTGCAGAAAGCTCAAGTTCAAGGAGCAGAACAAAGAGAAAAATTCAGAGAAAAAGCAAAATGATACAGCTGCAGTTACCAATGATGAACTCATGGTTATCGGTGATGATGCTAGTATTAATTTGATTGGTCAAGAGACGGATTGGGTAATTGATTCTGGAGCTTCATTTCATGTTACTTCGCGGGCTGATTTCTTTACTTCTTACTCGCAAGGTGAGTTTGGGAATGTCCGTATGGGAAATGAAGATGTGTCAAAAATTGTCGGCATGGGTGACATTTGCTTGGAAACAAATATTGGCTGCAAATTGTTCCTTAGAGATGTGAGGCATGTACCGGATATTCGGCTCAATTTAATCTCTGCTAGAAAGTTAGATGATGAGGGCTACAACAACCATTTCAGTGGTGGTAAATGGAAGCTCTTCAAAGGTTCTCTAGTGGTAGCAAAAGGAAAGAAGACTTACTCTCTTTACACTATGCAAGCAAAAATCTGCAAGGGTGTTGTGAATACCTTAGAAAATGACTCATCCACCGATTTATGGCATAGAAGGCTTGGACATATGAGTGAAAAAGGATTGCAAGTTTTGTCCAAGAAAGAGCTTCTAGCAGGGATTAAAGGTACGCCTTTGAAAACATGTGTTCATTGTTTCCATGGTAAACAAAACAGAATATCATTCCGTAGAAATATTGCATCTAGAAAATCTCATGTTCTAGATTTGGTACATTCTGATGTATGTGGTCCTCTGAAAGTTAGGACACTTGGTGGTGCTTTATACTTTGTGACCTTTATTGATGATCACTCCAGAAAAGTTTGGGCTTATACACTGAAAACTAAAGATCAAGTTCTAGACATGTTTAAGCATTTTCAGGCCAAAGTTGAAAGAGAAACTGGTAGATAGTTGAAATGTGTTCGCTCGGATAATAGTGATGAATATATTGGACCATTTGATCAATATTGCTCAATCATGGCATCCCAGATGAAAGGATACCAAAAGACACCTCAACAGAATGGGGTTGTAGAGAGAATGAATCGCACCATTCTTGAGAGAGTCAGATGTTTGCTCTCACATTCAAAGTTGCCAAGATCCTTTTGGGGTGAGGCAATGAGGACAGCAATTGATTTTATCAATTTGTCTCCCTCATTTCCGTTAAATGGTGATGTACCAGAGAAAGTTTGGACAGGGAAGGAAGTCTCCTATGATCACTTGAGGGTATTCGGTTGCAGAGCTTTTGTTCATATTCCAAAAGATGAAAGGTCCAAGCTTGATCCAAAAGTTGCATATTTCTTGGCTATGGACATGAAGAATTTGGCTACAGGTTGTATGACCCAGTTGACAAGAAAGTTGTCAGAAGCCGAGATGTTTTCTTGGAAGATCAGACTATTGAAGACATTGACAAGCCTGAGGCAGCTGAGTCTAATACTGATGATCTTGTTGATTTAGATCCTCGTGTTCCACCTGTTGTTCATGAGAAAGTGCAGACACCTCATGATGATGCAGCGGAAGATTATGTTGAGCCAGAAATTGAGGGGGAGCAGTCACCTCAAGAGCCATTACCAAGGAGATCTACCAGAGAAAAACAACCATCCAGAAAATATTCTTCAAATAAGTATGTAAATGATATCAGATCTGGGGGAGCCAAAGACTTATGAAGAAGTCTTGAAGCATGAGAACAAAACTGAATGGCTTACGGCAATGAAAGAGGAAATGAAATCTTTGCATGAGAATCACACCTATGATTTGGTGAAGCCGCCTAAAGGGAAGAAAATTTTGAAAAATAAATGGGTCTTCAGACGAAAGAATGATGGGAACAGTTCTCAACCGAGATTGAAGGCACCGGCTTGTTGCGAAAGGCTTTAGTCGAGAGGAAGGGAGTTGATTTTGATGAGATCTTCTCACCGGTTGTGAAGATGTCCTCCATTCGAATCAGGTCTGGTATAAATTGCAAGTATGAATTTAGAAGTTGAAGCGACTTGATGTGAAGACCGCATTTTTGCATGGTGACTTAGAAGAGGAAATTTATATGGAGCAACCTGAGGGCATCATAGATAAGGGTAATGATCAGTTAGTTTGCAAATTGAAGAAGAGCTTGTATGGATTGAAGCAAGCTCCAAGGCAGTGGTATAGAAAATTCGATTCTTTTATGACTAAGCATGGGTATTCAAGAACCAATTCAGATCATTGTGTGTTTGTGAAAAGATATCCAGATGACAATTTTATTATTCTCTTGCTTTACGTTGATGATATGCTTATTGTGGTGAAAGACACGAGCAAGATTAGCAAGTTGAAGTCGAGTTGAGCAAATCCTTTGCCGTGAAGGATTTGGGTCAAGAAAGCAAATTCTAGGAATGAGAATTGTTCGTGACGAGATCACGTGGGCTGATTTGGTTATCTCAGCAGAATTACATTAAAAGGTTCTTGAGAGGTTCAATATGGATGAAAGCAAAGCACATTAATTGTCCACTGCGAGCCACTTCAAACTTAGCTCAAGACAATGTCCTAAAAGTGATGAAGAGAAAAAAGAGATGCAGAAAACTCTCTATAGTTCAGCAATTGATTCTTTGATGTATGCCATGGTTTGTACTCGTCCGGATATTGCTCACGCAGTCGGAGTTATTAGTCGTTTTACGCCTAATCCGGGGAAAGAACAACTTGGCAAAGATGAAATGGATTACGAGGTATCTTGGGGCACCGAAGATGAGTTTGTGTTTTGGTAAAAGCGAGCCTATTCTTGCGGGTTCATGATTACGATATGGTGGTGATGTCGATAGTCGAAAATCTACTTCTGGTTATTTGATTACCTTTGCAGTGGGAGCAGTAGCGTGGCAATCAAGGTTACAGAAATGTGTTGCTCTCTACCACAGAAGCTGAGTTCATCGCCATCACAGAAGCTTGCAAAGAACTATTGTGGTTGAAGAAGTTCTTACGAGAGTTGGGTTTGAAACAAGAAAGGTATGTTCTTTATTGTGATAGTCAAAGTGTGATCCACTTGAGTAAGAATTCTTCATTTCATTCGAGATCGAAACACATTGATGTTAGATATCATTGGATTCGTGATGTCTTAAACGATAAATTGTTGCAACTTGAAAAAGTTCACACTGATGATAACACTTCGGATATGTTGACTAAGGCATTGTCTAAGGACAAGCATGAGAAGTGTCGACTCTTGGCGGGAATGGTCGAATCTTCCACATAAGTCGGGAGGGGGAGAATTGTTGGGTTTCCCTCCTTTGTGGGACCCATCTATTTCTTAATTACAGTCTTTGGCATGCACCTTGGTAAAATGCATGGCTTTTATTTTTGGTGGTTTTCCCATACATGACTCTTGGTATTCTCAAGGCTTGGCTTGGAGTCTTCAAGAAGATTCAAGTCCTTATAAATTTGAGACATGTCCCATTTTTTAATAAGAGGCAGAACAGATACAGAAAAGGAAAGAGAGAGAGCTCCATTCAGATAAAATTCTTCTGTTAGTTCTTCCTAGTTTTGATAAATTCTCCTGTTCAGTCCTGTTTGTTCTTGGAGATTTGTTTTCTCATTGGTGAGGTATTTTTCCTCTTGTCGTTTACACCTTTGGTGTGTTTGTAAGACTTATGCCTTTTTTGGCCATTTTTTAAACTCTGTTTGGTGATAGTGGAAGAAACTGACCTACTGGTCTTGTGGATGTACCTCAGTTGAAGGGAACCACGTAATTCTTGTGTGCCTACTTCTTTTTGTTATTTTCTTGCATTGCTTCCATTGATTTACACTTGTGGGATAGCCATATTTTTCCCAACAGAATGTTTAGTAGCAACGGCTTAGTCAACTACACTGTTTTCTAGGACCCCGTAATATTTTCCCAGGATAACAATCAAAGCCGGTCCAGAGCCGATCACAAAAGTAAAAAAGACAGCATGAAATTTCATAACTTGTTTCTAGTCTCAATAAATGTTTAAGACTATTGTAGTTTCTGATGGAAATGTTAAGTATGCCACTGATGTTCTATATTATTCCAAAAGACAGAGTAAAAATTTATCAACAGAACCGATTATGGATAGAGATAATTTGATGGGAAAACGATTAAACAGCATTTTTCAACAAATCTATCCTCTAAAATTGCTTCATTAGGAGCAATTTCTGGATATCCATTATACTTCTGCAAAAATCCACAAACAACCTCCAAAAAATAAAACTATCAGTTCCCGAACAAGCTCCTCCATCATCACTTCCCCCTCCCCGGGAGGATAAATTCAACATTCCAAGGGAAAAGAAGATATCTTTTTCAAGACAATGTAAAATGAATTACCAAACCCTATTAATTGAAAGGGAAATATCCACAAGAACAACAACTTCATGGTAAATATAGTCAAAAAGACTAACATCCCATGGAATCAGAAAGTAAGCGTATGCAAATCACTAGAAAAAGTAAAACAAATCAATACAATAGAAAGAGGGGAAAGCAAGTAAAACTAACAAAATTAATACTGAAAATCACGTAAAGTAAATCGGTTTCTGACCTTCCTAATATCCCATGGACCATTATAACAAGATGATCAGCCGAAGGAACATCAGATTCTTTAGCGGAATATACATCTTCGCCTCCACCTACTGATTCCGAGGAGCAAACGCAGCCGTTTTTCTCTGTAAGCTTATCCATTCCTAACAAGTCACTCGTAATGCATCATTGGCTTGCGCTAATCGAAAATAAAAGTGGAAATTAGGTGAAAACTAAAGAAGAGAAGGTGGATAATGTGGATGAAGATTGTAGGGAGAGAAACCTGGTCAGGAAGGAAACTGAAGACAGACGTACGTGGCATGAGGTGTCAAAATTATATACTTATAGAGTAATTCTAGGGGGATATTTTTGTGTGGACATTCTAGCGACAGTGTATTTTTTTTGGTTTTTTTTTTTTTTTGTAGTGAGTGTATAGTATTTATTTTAATTGAAATTTTTATAAAAAATAGTGTTTTAGATGTAAATTGGATACATATAAAAAATAGGTTGTACAAACCTTTTTTTTATATATATCCAAATTATCTTAAAACATTGATTTTATAAAATTTCGATTAAAATAAATCTATATATATTTTTAAGAATACTTATAAAAAACCAAAAAAAAAAAAAAAAATATGGCTAGAATGTCGCCAAAAAAATGTCTCCTAGAATTTCTGATACTTCTTGTACTCTCACGCGGATTTCAGGCTGCAGTTACGTTCCCCTAGCCGTTTTTTTATAACCACTTTACTTCATACACCACAACCACCGCCCCATACTACATTAATACTACTAGACGTTTTTGTTTTTGGAATTTTGAGGGTGGTTTAATTAGATAGTACTCCATTTCAGATTTGTATTTGTTTTGTTGGTAGATACTAAAATACGAGTATATTAAAAAAAAAAAAAAAAAAAACTTTTTTATTTTAATCTAATGCTAATGTGGTTTTGTATGAAGTATATATTATTATAATAAGGGAGACTTTTAAACTCCATTCCCTGGAACTTTGACTATGAGACAGATAAAGAAAGTTAAATGTTTTTTATCGGTCAATTTATAAATGTCTAATTATATATTTTTTTCTTATAATTAATTAACTCAATTTTTATTTTCTTATAAAAACTTGAATTTCTGTCTTGGTCATTAAAATTTTTAACTGATATTTGACGTGACACTACACAAAAACAAATTTGACTAACGTAACTATTATCATCATGATTAATAGATATAAAACCAAAAATGAATATATGTTTTTTCTTCTTTTTTTCTTCTAATTTTTTTCATCTACATCTTCAACGGCAAAGAAAATTGAAGATGGTGAAGATGATGGGTTATAGTAAAAGTTATTGTATTTCGAAAAAAGTATCTACAAAGCTTAAAATCTGAATCAATTAAAACAACTTCTGTTTTCTCAACAAATTCTAACAAAAGCTTGTTCAATATTTGAATATTAGAACTCTAATGTGACTTGCCTCTCTATAACGTTCATTTTCTCTCATCAATTCTCTTGGTGGAGGAGGGGAATATTCTGATCGACATATCCAAGATTGATAAAAATTTAATGAAAGATTGTTTGGTGAAAAAAAGAGAGGCGTATATTGACTTACTGCTGATCGAGAGACATCTATTTATTTCTGTAGGTTTATTAGATTATTATTCATAATATTCAGATGAGGAACACAAGATTTTGAAATTGAAATAAAATACATATTTTGTTGAATCCCATCTTGTTAATTTATTTATTTTGAGTTATACGGCATTGATTGATTGTATAGAAGAAATTATAAATATGAACGTTTATAAAGGGATTAATAATTTATTTTGAAAAGAATTTTAATTTTAGCATATTTATAATTTCCTTAATTATATTTGTTAATAATTACATAAAAACTCATTTGATATTAGTTACAAAAATAATTAAATATATTTTGTTTTTTGCTTACTTTTTTGATCTATATTTTATTTTAAAATAATTTTTTTCATTTTCTACATTAATTTTTTTATTTATTTCCAGTTAAGTGTGTCTACATCATACATGAGAATTTCATGTCATTTTCTCTTTCTTATGTAGAATCAACATGATTTAACGGATTTTGTAACGATTTGTAAGAAAATAAAAATTAAGTTAACTGACTGGAAGAAGAAAAAAATATATAATTAGCCATAACCTAAAATATAGTGAGACGAAGTAATATATGTAGTATAATAATCGAATAGAGGAATTTGTTTGTTTAGAAATTTGAATGGGCCTGAATGGGTGAATCTAAATGGTTGAATTAAGTCGGTCGTTTGTTTTAGATGCGAATAATTTGAATCGGTAATATAGAATGACCTGGCTAAGTGTTTTTTTTTTGAACTGGATGGTGAATGAGCAAATTTGAATAAAGTAAAAAATAAATAAAAAATATTAATTATTATATTAAGTAATATTAAATAAATTTACAATAATTTTGAATTTTTTTGAGCGGTAAAATAATAAAGTTTTGTCATTCGGATATTTTATACGTATCGATTATCAAACAACTTTTTTATTGATTGATTAGATTCATATCGAATTTTATTCAAATTCAAATTCAAATTGAGATTCAAATTCATATCAAACACCCCTAAATATGACGGACGTATTCTTTCATAATACTAATTTTCTCAAGAAGCTTAAAATAGCACTAGTAATTATTGCGATTTGTAAGGTGGTCATCCTTGTGTATGTAACTTGGAAGTAACCAGAAGGAAATTATGGCCCCAAGCTTGACTTTCAAACTTTGGAAGTTGCATATAATTTTGTAGTGCTTTTGTTCTAGTCCCACTACCTCCAGGCTAGGAGATGTACATAGCAATTTATCCTACAAAGGTTTTTTTATTATTAATATTTAAAATTTTGAATTTTGAATTTTATTCCAAGACTTTTGACACACAGTTCCTCCATCTCATATTATTTTTAATATTATATTTTGAAATGTTACATAAGATTAAATTATATTATTTAAATATAATATCCGTATGTTTTATAATTCGTGTCATACAAAAAAAAAAAGAGTTGCAAACAATTTAGTATATATAGAGGTTAAAAATTGTATAATTATAATATTTATTTAATTCTAAACATATTTTCATAGTATTTATAATCAGGGATATATATATATATATATATATATATATATATATATATATATATATATATATATATATATATATAGAGAGAGAGAGAGAGAGAGAGAGAGAGTGTGTGAACGTGAGCGGGGGACCAGTTGTATTAACAAGTAATGCACCATTGATGGTCAATTAATTATGTAAACAGTTGGGTCATAATTGAAGATACAGATATATATATATATATATATATATTGATCCGCCAGTATTCATGTGGTTGCATGTATTATTTTATTTATGAGTCTAATTATTTTTAGATTTTTCTCAACGAAACTCATTTGACTTGCATACTTTTGAAATTAACATCTTATAAGCCAAGTGGAAAATAGTGTTTGTTCATTTACTAGTATTTACTAACCAAGACGGACAGAGATGACAGTAAGAAGAAAGGAGGTCCAAATTCACAATTCACTTCTTTATTACATAATTAATCATCCTGTAAATGTCTGCAAATTTAATTTTTGAGAATTATTCAAATCAAATATTTATGTTGAATTGTGATTGTCAATACATCTCTGTTGCCAAACAAGGCACAAAATCTCCATGTGCAATGTTTGTGGATAATTGAAGCCTGGCAGTTCAAAGGATCGCACTAAAACTCCATTTTTTGAGGGGAATCTACAATTTTCTGTTTGGATAAGTACATGTCACTCACTATTTCGAATCTATCTTGCTTTCAATCATGCCGAAGAGATTCATAATCAAATTGTGTTACTACTTTAATTTTCTTCAGAATATGTAGGCCAGAGTCATGTCTTAACCTTCTGTTTGGATATGTTACTATTTTGTCCTTTGATATTAGTTATATCCTATCCAAAGTATTGGTAATAAAATATAGAACAATAAATACTCACTCTGTCTCGGGATAAAAATGATTTTTATGATCAAATTAATCATTTATAAAATTAATAATTAAAAATATATATTCAGAATTTCAAAAAAAAATACATTAAGATTAATACTAAATTGTAGGTGGTAGTAGTAGTAGTAGTAGTAGTAGTAGTAGTAGTAGTAGTTTATAAGTTGATAGGTTATGCATTAAACGATGGAATTGTTGCTCCTTCAAGGATCCATCTAACTGTGTATTTAGTACAAACATTACAATAGGGGTATTGAAACGGAACTATTGACACTGTCATAGTTAAGTTTAGCGAGAGACTGCCACTAAATTTTCCTGGCACATAAGCTGTGGCTGCTAGTGGTAAAGGGCATGCTATTTGCATGTCTCTCCATGTTTTCAGGCTTAATCTAAGCATCAGTGCTCAGCCCTTCTACAAATAAGGGAGATCTTTTAAACAATAGATGAGAGGCTCAGAACTCATAAGTAGTTGGCATTGAGTGCTAATATTAAAATTATACTCAAATTTTCCAGCTACAAACAAACAATACTTATCTGCTCACTAGCTATAGAGATTTTGGACATTTGCAAACTATCAGCTAAAACAAGATGCATACCTCAATCATCTGAGCTATATTCACTAGATTCTGGTAGTACGGATAAAGCGGCACAACAGAATGACTCTTTATCCTTAACAAGTAGGCAGCTTCCAGTTGAATTCCATTTCAGATCGGTTACAGTAAACTGTGGTAATGGAACATTCACACAGTAAGCACCTGAAGGAGTCCACATATATAAGTGGGAGCTTCCAGTGCAAAAAACAAGGCGAGTGCATTCAGGATCCCAAGCTGCTGCTTTGATAGGTTCTTTTTGCACTAAGATGGCTGCAAGCTCAAGATGGTGCATGTCCCAGATCCAGAGGACTGTTGGCATGCTGTCATTGCGAGTACAGATATACTGGCTATCACTGCTCCACGACATTAGACCTGCACTAACCGCGACTCTTGTTTAAATCGCGTAGCAAGAGACAACCTCCAAGAATATTCATAATAGTCATATAACGTGAAAACTAGAATCCCCCTTCTCACCCTCCCTCCCCCCACCAAAAAAATGTGTCAAGGTATGTATTTCAATGACATTCAACCAACATCAGGTTATACTAAGAATCATGTAGAGCTTACTAATTCCTTGTTTAGGATTGGGTTTGTCTGCAGGAGGCTTCTGAAAAGGCAAGGTGATGGGCACTTCCAAAACATCATACCTGACTTGGATGTGTCCTTCTGTACCATTTTCTGGAGGAATAACAAAACATTCATTAATCAAAACACAGAAATTGGCAAGTAATAAGAATCCATTTACATGTGAAGGATGTTGAAAGTATACATGCACATAGTATAAAGGTCTTTTTTAAGTTTTTTTCTTTTTTTTTATCAGCAAAAAGTCTTTTTTAAGTTATGAAACAAAAGTTTGTGGTAGAACCAAAATACCATATCTACAAACCACAGTTTCGAAATATGAATGCGCACTCACTGATAACAAAAATTACCTCCAAAGATAACAAGCACATAATGCAATTGATTATACAAAAGCCATCCATTGGAATTATACTTCACTTAGTTTATACAAACAAGTCACACTTGCACACAACATGTCATAACTGTTGAATTTAATGTATCGCAATTCACATATCATAAGCATGGTGGGTGAAAATTTTAGTAGTGCCTCTAGAGAACCAAATAACAGCCTCCTTATTAAGTACATCCTGAGCAGTAGTATAATAGCGTTAGTTCTATTAAATAGCATAGTTGTAGATAATCCCAAAGTTTGAGCTTTGAAGCAACACTAAAAATAAATGTGTAACATATAAATGAGAACTCACTAAGAAAAAAGTTGCATGATAAACCTAAAATTTTTTATGGATGTACTAAAAATAGAATTGTCAAGTAGAATGTACAAAACTAGTTTTAATATAGAAGATGAGAAAAAAAGATCAACTTATGCAGTGAGCTGATATAGTTTCTGGACTCTAAATAAGCATAATAGAGACTCTGGCTTGAGTCTCACCTTTGTCATGGTTTATGCTTCTGGGCAGAGGAGGGTTGCCCTTTGTTTCTAGCTTTGCTACCCGAGAAAAAGAAATAGCGTAATAAAAATTAAAATTGATGCTTACCAGAATTGGGATTAATAAAATCATCCCTTAAAGATAAATCTGCCATATCAAGTTGCAACGGCTCATCTACCTCCTGAAATTATAAGACGGAATGTAAAATAATTCAAACGGAATATAACTTCTTGATACTTTTTATACGATACAGTGAAATTAATCACCTTGAAGACAGCGGCACAACAAGGACCACGCACAGTTGATAGGTGTGTAAATTCAGCAAAAACTTTCCAAGTTAGGTGATTCAAAACTCGTAGCATCTGGTCATAACTGCCAACAGCTAGAAACTGACCACAAGGGGACCATGAAACACTTTTCACACCCAGTCCACTTTCATATGCTTGATACTTTGATAGGCATCTCCCATCTGGGGAATAAATCAGTGCCTACACATGACCATGCTGTTTATAAGCACTATTAACAGCCAACAATATCTACAGAAAACCATAACACAAGCATACTGCTGCGCAGATTCTGATGCATCAGCTTCTTATTCTTTTTTGTTTAAAGATAGAATGCTGATGCATCAACATTCTCCAATAGAATGCAGTCCTTGAAACCTCACCTTTAAAGAAGTGAATAACCAGAAAATACTAACAGGAAGGGGGGGGGGGGGGGGGTTACTGTCAGATAGAAGTACTTGTTTGCTTCCTAATTTCTATAATGATTCTTAATCATACATAAAAACCCTTTCTGAATCCAACTATACATTAGATGTCACTACCTACAGATTTATTATGTTACATGAGCCACAAGACAAAATATATATATCAGTAACCTGGAACTCAAATAGGAGAAGATAGTTAGTCTGTCTAAGCTCTCTCATTAGAGAAATTAAGCTATTACTATATAGAAAAAATGTTCAAATTTATAGTGATGTGGTCACTAATATAAACAAAACGCAAAATAGAATACCTTATATTCGAGAGGAGAATCCCATATCACAATAGAACTATCATCTGGGGACCATTCAATATCCGCAAGATCCAACGTGTCAACAGCAAAAACGCCCATTATCTCCCATGTATGACAAGAGAGCAGATTTATATAGTCCTTGCAATCACGCCTTGTGCATATTGCAGCAAATTTTCCATCATGGGTAAAAGATACTCCTTTAGAAGCATGTTTTGGCCATTGGACATGTATACATGCTGTGTTCACTAGTGACCAAACAGTTAGCCGCAACTGGAACTCAGATGTGGTGAGAATGTGGCGACTGTCGGGGCTCCATCTAGCATAAGCAATACCAGCAGGGCCTTCATCTATTTTGCATGTCCATTCAGGTTGCGCCAATGACCATGCTTGTATCACAGGCCTTTTATAGAGACCACAAAGTATGTATTCAGAGTCGAGGGCCCATTCGATATAGCTTATCTTATCCAAACATGAAAACAATTGCACAACCTGTATGGCAATCAAAACGATTATATACAATAAATCATCATGCCAAAAAAAGAATAGGGTGTTTCTGTAGTTTATAATTAATATCATCATAGGGAAATTGCACCTAATATCAATGAACATAATTACAGAAATTACATATCAGCTTAAGAGGTGATAAAGCCTCAAGGACAATTTGGCATTATGATGTAATGGTGAATTTCAAAATTAGAGAGAAATGAGAACGTCAGATCTCTATCCAAACTTCCTATATATGCAGTGTGCATCATGATTCTCTAAAACCAAAATCTAGATACTATTAATGCGTATAATATTTGGTATCAGGCAGGGGCGAAGCCATGTTAAAAATGTGGGGTCAATTGACCCCACTCAATTTTTGATACCACTTAAAAAAAATTTGATACAAAGCAGTACTCAGGCATTTTTGACCCCACTTAATAGTTATTTTTTTTTATTTGATACAAAACAGTCTCAGCACCTACCGGCTACTGGCTACCCCTTAATTTCATTCACCATTCACCAACTAAGTAACTCATCAATTCATAATCCCTAAAAGGCTAAAACAGAGAGAGAGAAGGGCAAAGTAATCAGGTGCTGAGCCGCTGAGGTGCGGTCGTGCCTGAGAGGCTGAGACTAACTCACCAATCTGGCAATCCATTCTTGATTCTTCACTCTCAGGTCCGCAACTCCCTCTCCAGTCTCCTCTCTTACTCTCTAGACTCTAATAGTTGATGTCATGATGGGTCATGTGTGTATAATGCGGTTCTTGTTTAGTTGTTTATAATTTTACACTTTTACTTTAATTATTGCAGTCTGCAGATAATTGGTCATTAATTGATGTTCTATTTGGAGCTTTCTCATGGGAACACTTCTAGATCTATATTATAAATACCCCCTCCCCCAGCCCCCCTCCCCCCCCCCCCCACACACACATATATATATATATATTTATTTATTTCGTTACCTAATTGCAAAATCACCGACAAATATCTGACCTTAAACTACAGTATTGCTCGAATTTCTTGTCATTTCCTTGCATACTTATTCTTTACTAATAAGAGTAGAGTACTGAGTACAAAAGTTCAGTTCATGAAATTGGCAGTTTGGCACAACTTTGTTTTTTTGTTATAATTAAGTTCATAATATCTTTAATTCTTTAAACAGCCAATGTGGACAAATTTGTATTCAGAAAAGCTTCTGCATTTGAAGAATCATGTTTTAATAAAAAATCGAAAAAGGATGATGATAAAGTAGATTTGGGAAATCTTGAAAGCGGAACCACAGGTTGCGAAAGAAAATATCAAAGTATCATCCTAATATTCAAGATGAAGTAAGAAGAGCATTCATGCTAAAGGGTCCTTGTCGACCTCTTAAACATAACTCCCCACAGACTCAAATTGGGGAAACTTACGTGATTTAATCCTTCTTGGTTTAAAGAATATGGAAATTGGTTGGAGTATAGCATAGCTATTGATGCGACATTTTGCTTATGTTCTTTATCTATTTAGGCGGATTAATTGAAAAACAAGTGGGTGGTGATTCTTTCAATACTAACGGCTACAACATGGAACAAGAAAAGAGATTTGATATTCATGTTGGAGGGCCTAATAGTGCTTGCTCATAACCAAGCTTGGAGTAAATGTCAAGATTTGATGAAGCCAAAGCAAAACATTCAGAATGTTTTTATTAAACAATCTGAACAAACGAGACTTGAATATCGAATTCGCTTAAATGCATCACTTGATTGCATAAGATTTCTTTTGCATCAAGGGTTATCCTTTCGTGGTCATGATGAAGATGAGGATTCAAGTAATAGAGGAAATTTCTTACAACTTCTATAATTTCTTGCTAATCACAATGAAAGTATCAACAATGTTGTGTTTCAAAATGCTCCAAAAAATCTAAAATTGGTGTCAAGTGATATTCAGAAAGATATTATAAATTGTGTTGCAGTAGAAACTACCATTGCTATCATTAGTGATATTGGAGATGATATGTTTGCAATATTAGTTGATGAGTCTCGTGATATTTCAATCAAAGAACAGATGGCCATATCTTTACGCTATGTGGATAGAAAGGGATGTGTTGTAGAGCGTTTTTTGTTGGTATAGTTCATGTTACTAGTACCCTTTGCTTCATTGCTTAAAAAGAAGCAATTGAGACCTTTTCTCAAGTCACGGACTAAGTTTATCAAGAATACGTGGTCAAGTGCGATGAAGCCCGATAACATGTGAGGTGAATTTAATGGTCTCAAAACTTTAATCATGAATGAGAATCCTTTTGCATTTTATGTTCATTTTTTGCTCATCAACTCAATTAACAATTGTAGTTTATTGCTAGTAAGCATAAACACATTGCTTGGTTTTTTAACAAAGTTTACGAGTTGTTAAATGTGGTTGGAGCATCATGCAAGCGTCGAGATAGTCTTGAGAGAGAAAGAAGCTTCACAGAGTGGAAAGCATTGATGAATAATGAACTTCAAAGTGGGAAAGGCTTGCATCAAGAAACTAGTCTTAAGCGGCGGGGTGACACACGTTGGGGATCACATTATGAGACACTTTTGAACTTGATTCTTATGTTCTCCTCGTTGATTGATATACTTGAGGAGGTTTCAGATGATGGTTTGGTATACCAACAAAAAGGTATTGCTTTTGGTTTATTAGAGTCATTGCAATCATTTGGTTTTGTATTTGATCTAATATTGATGAGAAAGATATTGGGAATTACAAATGAATTATCACAAGCATTGCAAAAGAAAGGATCAAGATATTGTAAATCTTTATGGAATTAGTTAAAGTGTCAAGCAACTATTGAAGGTTATGAGAGATGAGGGATGGGAGAAACTACTTGATGAAGTTTGTTTATTTTGCAACAAACACAAAATTGACATTATAGATATGAATGCTTTATTTCGTGGGAGATCAAGTCGAAAATCTCAAGGTATTACAAATTTTCACCATTATTATGTTGAGATATTTTGTACTGTTTTGGATTGGCAACTTCAAGAATTAAATGATCGTTTTACGGAAGCAAGTACTGACTTGTTTTTATTAATGGCCTGCGTAAATCCTAGTGATTGTTTCGCTCGTTTTGATAAGGACAAATTGATTCATCTCGCTAGCATTTATTCAAATGACTTTTCTCCAATGGATCTTAAGAAACTTGATAGTCAACTAGATAATTACATTTCTGATATGCGGACAAATCAAGAGATTTTGGAAGTTCAAGAGATTAGTTGTCTTGCAAGAAAGCTCGTAGGTACTAAGAAACATATTGTATTTCCTTTAGTATATCGGCTTCTAAAGTTGGCATTAATCTTACCTATTGCGACTGCTACTGTTGAAAGAGCTTTTTATGCGATGAAGATAATTAAGAGTAGGTTGCGCAATTCCATGGCAGATCAACTGATGAATGATTGCTTGATTACATACATCGAGAAGGATGTATTTGATTGCATTGACAATGAAAGTATTATGCAACGATTTCAACGAATGAAAACACGCAGAGGGCAATTGTAATTATTATATTCTAATTCTACTAGATATTTTTGTGGATAAGTTTGATGGCTACAACAATGACATATTATATTTTTGTGGTTATATATTTGAGTCGTTTTTTGTTACTATAATTATCAATTTTAATTTATTGTCTGATACTCTAATTATTGACCCAACTTCGAATCATTCCTGGCTTCGCCACTGGTATCAGGGGAGAGCATGGATACATAGAATGAAAATATTCGATGGCTGTTGGATATGTATTCCACTTAGTCGATGGCTGTTGGATAGCTCAAATGTGCTTAATTTAACTACTTAGGTTTTTCTGGATCCACTCCTAACTATTTAGGTGTTTAGATTCTCACTAATTAGGTTATTCTGGATACCACTCCTACCTACGGTGCCAACAAACATTAGCAGCATTAGTAGACCTCCTTCAACATTGAAATAATCTATTTGCTCATGGTTCTAATTCTTAAGGTACTTGGAAATAGAAAAGTGGTTTTGTACAATCAGCAGCAATTCAAGAGATTTAAGTGATTTGTCTGAGTAAGTAGTTATCATTAAAAAAAAAAACTAATTATTGTTCACTGATTTAACGTGTTCAAGCATCATTTCATGGTCTGAATATGTAATTTTTGAGTAGGTTGATTTATGTAAGGCCAAGTGGTATCTTAATTTGCAATGTGTCTTGTCATCTATTGGAGTTCGGTATATTCATCAATAATTCTTCAATTCTAATCGTCTTGCCCTATCTATAAATCAAACTTCTAACAAGCTCCACGCTTGATAATTTGGATTGAGATAAATGCTGGATTAAACAATTATAGCTGCATCAACTTGTTTCTACTCTTAGATATCAAGTGTCAAATAGCCCATCACGCATTACTTGAAGACCACCACTAGAAAGATATGCCATAAAGAGACTCAGATTCCAACAGTAGAAATATTTCTGTGATCAAACTGAGATTATAAACACCAGACAAGTAAATAAAAGAAGAGTTGGTCTGAGTACCTTGAGTGACAACAGATCACGAATCACGAGACGATAATCGACAGCAACTGCAATGAAGCGAGAATTTGGGGAGAAAGAACAGGGACCTGTTTGCTTATAAGCTTCTGTAAATTCCATTACTAATCACAAATCTCTTATAGTTTCCATGAAAATTAAAATGTTTTTAAAACACCAAAAGACTTCAATTCAAGGAAGTCACGAACAAAAAAACTCTCGAGCTGAATTAAAATCTAAAGGCCAATCGATTAGCTCTGATTTTGTTCCAGTAGATTAGTTGAGTATTAGATCTAGGAGGATAGAGTAACAGTGACAACCATTCTTGGTTGGTGATAGCGAAGACAGTTCGAACTGGGAAACTGGGAAAAAACGAAAAGAAAAAAAAAAAGAGAGGTTAATTTCAAAATTTTGAAATCGACCAAGCAAACCACAAGCAGATATGGGAGAGATAGAGGGGGAACCTTTTCTTTTATTTGTTTATAATTTTTTATTTTTTTAAAGTTAACGATGAGGAGCAAGCCGGCAGTTTCATTACAGGCAAAACAAATCATGCCCTGCCCTGTACTCGGGTCTCGGGGTTTAGTTTTAATTAAATTCTTATATATTTTTCATTTTATTAATCTTCTTATATTTTTTCTAAAATTAATAATTTCATCCTCTAACTCATTTAAATAACTGACATGGCATTAATAAATAAAAGAAAACAGATGTTGACATGACAATTTTCTGTCCCGTTATTAAAAATAATGTCTTCATCTTTTATTTTATACTTTAATCTTACCATTATAATCACCATCCAATATTTTTTCGTCCAAAAATTATTTGACCCAAAGTATTGATCGTAATCTTAAATGACTAATTAAATGTTACTTAATGGCAATTATGTTGATGCTAATGCAAATTTTAGTTGTAGTAATGTTAACTTTGTTTAACTAAAATATCTGATCAATTTTTTTATTTCAAAAAAAAATAACACTCACCAATATACATCCCTGTTAAATAATCATAATAACATTCATCACCACTATAGTGAATGTTACATATTATAAACTAGAGGATGAATGTTATTATGATTATCTATTATAGTTAGTGTTACTGTATTTTACTCAAAAAAATAATTATTAATGTCAATTGCCCTAATTATAACTGACTAATTAAATATTAATTAATGTTTATTGATATTTATGTTAGTGAGGAACACTTTAGTCATCTGAAATAAGTTTGGAATTAAAACAACTAAATTATCCTTTATTTATTCGTCCACCTTGGACTAAATTAATCCCACTCAACATTTTTTATTTTATTTTTTTAACACCGTGTTATCTTTTTACCTGAAAAGGACCTATAATTATAATGGAATCAAATTATTTTTTAAAAATAATTTATCATGAAAATGTCCGCATATTAAAAAGAAGAGAATGTCATAATTTACATTCAACATGATTTTATAATCAATATTTAAATATTTTTTTCAAATAAAATATTAAAAAATATCGTACAGTGTAATATCACAAGTTACATTCAACATAAGATTAATAAATAATAATATCTTCTATATTATAAAACGGCTCTTATAAGTTATTAATGTAATTAATATAATTGTGTCACACTATATATATATATATATATTTTGTCCGAATATAGTTATATTATTATTTTATCTTTTATACCTTATTTTTTTATTTAATCCCACTAATTAATTTATACATTGCGTCATTTAGGGGTGTTCAATCGATAAATAACCGGCCCGAATCGGATCAGTATCGAAATTAATTAAATTTCGGTATTAATACCGGTATCGACCGATTTACCAGTTTGATACTGATTTTTACCAAATAAATATCAAAAATTAATATAATTATTATTTTATTATTAATATATTTTTAAAATTATTATAATCATTATTTTTATTATTATTATTAATTATTTATTAATAATAAAAAAGAAATTAAAAAATGAGTATATACGGAACCATAAAAATTCGATACCGAAAAATCGATATGTATCGATTTTTTTTTTATCAAAACCGAACCGGTCCTGTCCTAAAAACCTGAAAAACCTAAACTTTTGTCCACCCGTAGCGTCATCCACTACAAGTATAAATTATATTTTCAAAGAAAATGTTGAAAGGTGCCGTACACTAATATCATTTCAACAGCCGTATGATATTTTCAGCACCGTCGAATTCGCCTACGTTTTATTTGTAGGTTCTTCTCTTTTTACATGAAAAGAAACAAATAAAAGAGCAACTGCAAAATACTTTGGAAAATCAATCACATTTAAACCAGCGCCGAACAGTAGCAATAAAGAATTTCAGGTCTGGATTTGCTCTCTCTATATAATTACTCTATATCTCATCTGAGCTTCAATCTAGAGTTGTACTTGTACACTAATGTTTTCATCTATTTTGGCTTACAATTGAATTGTATTGAGAACTAATTAATTTCTCATGTCTGTTTAGCAAAGTGTTTTAAGAAATCTTATTACGAAATTTGATAGAAAACAACCAAAATGCCGCCGAGATGGAGTCATGGAGCAAAGTTATAAATCAAGTATGTAATAGGGCTGGAACACACAGGAGGGACACGGAAAAATTGAGGAATGATGATTTCAAAATTTTTACATGTCGTCGTACCTATTCAAAAGTTGTGGCAGCTGAGATTCCAGATTCTGCTGACAATGGCTCTGTTATTAAGCCAGAGGTGCCAGATTATTATGTGCTTGTTTTTTTTGAAGGTTGATTGTTTAGTTATTTTATTGGTTGAAAGTTGCTATTTACAGTCAAAAGGGTCTTTTGAGTATATTGTGGTTTGGAGAACATAAGTTGCTGATTTTAAAGTTAAAGAAATGTCTTAAACCCCCAGACTATCATCTCTACTGTTGTGAACAAACTGGACTTTTGATATGTCAGTATGGTTGAGGATTTCTGTACACGTGACAATGTGAAACAACTTGGTTATCAGTTTATAACTATGTAATTCTATTAGATTTCAGTAAGCCCATAGTTTTAGCAGTACATTTTGTGAATGTGTCGATGGTTTAAATTGTTGTGATTTTGATTCGCTGGGCCAGCATCAAAATGGTTTTCCTGCATAGCTAAGGAGAAAAGATAAAACAATTCGAGCCTTCCTGTACAATAGCAAAACAGTCAGTAATACATTTTTTTTTTCATTTTTCCCAAAGTGACGTATGATTCCATGTAGTGTTATATGATTCGATGGGGTGACAGTTGGATTGCACTCTTCTCCACAGGTAAATTTGAACAAGATGTTTTGGTCTAAGCCTTATTCATTGGCTTTGGCTGCCAATTCTCCAGTAAGATTTGAGGAGCCAAAATATGAGGGCACGAGGCATATTTTTCTCAAGCTGGTGCTTTATTATAGTAAGCAAAGCAAGTCCATTCGAGGGTCAAACATGATTTACCGTCGTGTTATTTCTCAAGTTGATAAACCTGCCATCTATAATGGTTAGTGGCGTTGGCCTTTCCTTGTTCAAATTTTACATCCATGCAAGTTGGTTTTCTTGCTTAACCATATAATTCTTTTGATATTAAATACTGTATCTTGTTATAGATATCCATGGCAGCTTCTGTGCTTTTATTTATGACAAGGGACATGGCTTGTGGTCAAGTTGATTACATATGTTTTAGGTTTTAATCGAAGAAGCTGTTTTAAAAAACTATTCAAAAGCCATCTGTCAGATCACCTAATTAAGTTGAACAATTTAGGCCCCATATTAATTGAAAGGCTGCTCGTATTTTTTAATCTATTGTTTTTCTTCCAATTTTTAGTATAAATGAATTTGAGTTTGTAGATTGTCTTTCAATTGAGGCCGCGCATGTGTAAATCCATTTGCAGGATCACATACAAGATACAACAAATCAAAGTTCCTATCGAGAAAAAAGAGAAAATAAATCAAGCAATGGGTAAGGTCCACTCCATGACGCATTGTTGCAATCGACTCGTTTCAGCCTTGTGAATTCACAATAAATAAAAATTGACCATTTGATATTGCTATTTTATTTTTCTATGCATGATAGTCTTCTTTATTTTTCTCTGCAAGAGATATTGGTAACTATGATGTTTATCTCAATACGAAACCATTGCTTAGTTCTTTTGTGTGAATGTTGTTGGGGAGAAATGAAGATTAGGATTATGATTTTCTGCACTAGTTTCTTCCTATTTAGATTATAATATGTTTCCATCTTATGAAGACGATTATTATCTGTATACACACATTGTTTATTCCCTGACATTAAGTGATGACATGCAAGGGATCTCTCTACATGTTTTGTAGTCAATATATACTTGGTGCCATGTTTGTGTTATGAAAAATCGACATGATAACTTCGTAACTTTTTTATAATGTGCGCCATCCTATTTTTAGATGTATGTAGGCGTGACACAGATTATTCTTTTACATGCAGTATTTAGCTTGGAGAAAACCTTTAAAACAACCTTCTCTTTGCTTGTACTGCATATGTGGCTGTGCTTATGCCGTCTGAAAGAAGAGGGAAAGGAAGGTATTGAGTTGGGGCAATATTTGTATGAGATTTACAATCATGATGTAGAGCTGAGGGTTTCTAAGGCTGGGGTTAGTGATCTATACATACATACTGACTTCAAGATACTCAACTTGAGTTGGGTTTTTTTTGGCTTGTGCTCTATTGTCCTTGTTGAAAAACTCTAACCTCCAGTGGCAGGAAACTTATTGGGCTAATAAATCAATTATTTGTCGGGGAAAACAATTACCCAAGTCTGAGTGAATATTGTTCTATTCTATATGGAGTTATGGACTGGCAGGTTAATCTACTGTTGTCTAGATGGATGAAGGATTTGGAGAAGATCTTTTATGGAAATATTGTCGCTTATGATGCTGCAATGCTTCCAGAAGCTAAACAAGATGAGTTGCAAAACGTGATATGGAGGTAAGGCATTCAGCATAACATTGTTCTAGCAATGGCTTGACAATTTTCTTTTCAATCTCAATAGATATTGCAAAAAAAAATCTTTGATTCGGGATAAATCTTTCATTTTAGTGCAATACTACTACATTTGACAATTGACATGGAATAACACTTCTGAATCAGCTACTTTTTGTGGTTTATTAGTATTGGATATTGGTTACCTTGGTGAACTTTCATCTTGTTATTAATACTCCGACCAACTTAAATATGATTCAGTTATGATTTTGAAATTGTTCAAGTTTAACTGTAAAAGATACAAAGAAATTGTCAGAATTTAGCTTTGATGAGTACGGGGCAGTATAAGTTCATTGAGGTTAATATTTGACCATATTCATAGTCATAACTCATAACTGGAAGATGATGAGAAAGCAATTGCTAATGCATGAAGTTAATATACAAAAGAGTTATTTATGGATCAGTTAATAACACATACTGGGAGTTTAAGAACATACCTCTATTTGCATTTTGAGGTTCACATCCTTGGAAATGACATTTTCTGGTCATTTAGATGTAAACAAAACAAAATTGTGTGCTCTTTATTAGAGAACTTCAATAAACTTATCAAGATACCTTTAGCTTCTTATACTCTTGAACAATTCTAGAACTATAGGATATAATTTAATTGGTTCATTTACTACAGGTTTGAAATTCACCTTTAATGATGTTAAATCAGTGCAGTTCAAGAGTATATGTTACTATTGGTTCTCTGCTTAATGTAATTGATATTTGCATATGTTGTAGGAATGTCTTTTCAGATGATAGTTCGTCTTTGAAAACTAATGATGCTGCATTGCATGAAGTCCAGGCAAGTTCTCACCCTTGTTTTTTTTTATCATTTGCATTGGCAGCTATACATGATATAGGTGATAGACCAACATTTCAAACCACTAATTCCTTGCCACAATAGGGATAGTTAATTATGTCATGGGTTAATGATGTAATATTTTTATACCATAATTTTGACTACCATTAATAATGATACTATTGTGGCTTCAGCTCGAGGACACTCCATCCCTCAATTAGTTGTATACTCAATATGTGAGAGGAGAAGTTATTTTTGTTCCAGATCTGAAAAACCTTTTCACTCCTCTTATTTGCTTAGTATATGTATAGATTTTGCTAACCACAGAAGGAAGCAAGTTAGCATTTATGCCCAAATATGAACTTTTTCAGAAAGCCCTTAATATATTTAATACTTTTAACCATAGGATATATTGGTAAAACACCAAAATCAAGAAGGATAAACCTTCAATGAAAGAAGTGCTAAACGTGCAACCAAACAAGTGCTAACCTACTCCCTTGGGTTGGTTATCGAAAGCCCTATATGTGTTAAAAGGCTTGACCAAGTATTTCTTTTTCTTAATTTACAGGCTATGTCAAGGTATATCCGCTGGGAATCTGGTTGCATGTCATTGACAGGTACATATACTTTGATAATATACTGTCTGTCTGTCAGTGGCGAAGCCACGTAGAGTTCTATGGGGTCAATCGCCCTCACTGAAAAAAAAAATTGCTTTATAATGTAAGGTAAATTTTAAAATTTTTAAGTATTATATATAAATTGACCCCACTAAAGTTTTATAAATTTTCTATTATACGGGGTCAAATTGAAAATTTATAACTTTGTCAATCAAATTTTAACCACATATGACTCATATCCTCTCAATATATGTATCTCTATATAATATTTTAAACTAAATAATAATATATTATTTTTAAAAATAAATAATGAATTACTTACTTATGAAGCAGTTGTGATTAAAAAGTCTATTATGAGTCAATATAGTGTATATATACCATATATTATTACTCATTATATTTTCATTGTAATATAGTATATATATATATATATATATATATATATATATATATATACTCGAAAGTATAAAGTATTAAAAAAAATTGAATTAAGGGGCAGCCAAACCCCATAAATCATTTGTAACTCAATAATAATTTCACCCCCATCGACAGCAGGTTTAAAGCCGCCATTCATTGTCTGTCTGTTTTCACTCGCCTACCTTCTCTTATTGTATCTTGTTAAAAAGAAACTGCCATTAAAAGATTATATTCTGTTGCACTGGGCATCAAAACTTGGTTAATTTGTTAGCATAATGAGATCATTGATGTATGCATATGAGCAACAAGCTACAACAGAGATAGATATGTTGGGAGACTAAATGATATTTTTGAGGCCAAAAAAAAAAATGTTGCCATGTGAAAAAAGTTTCCACTGTTACTTTGGAAATATCCCACTCAATTTACTTGTGTTGGTTAAACACTAGCAGTCTTCCACCTGTCATGGTTTTAATGTTTAAAACTTAAGGTTCTGATTCTGGTATTTTAAAGATTCTGTAGTAGAGTTTGCTCTTGGAGCTTAGATGTACTTATCTTTTGGTTTTGGGTTGGGGAGGTAAGGGTGCATAGTCCTACTGTGAGGGGAATGGTAGCCTTGGCATAGTTTTTGGGCAGTTTTAATCAATCCTATGCTCTATTTTGGTCTATATGATCCTATGTTTTGAGAAGAGAAAATTGGACGTCTAGTTGATCTGTGTGCAAAGCTGTTTGCGTATTTGTGATCCTCTTTATACGTAACTTTTAATAAGAAAAGTGTACCTTTGGTTTCATGTTGAATGATGCTTTGCAACGTCTCTTCTATAACTGCCCAAATGTCAGAATATTTATGATAAACGGTTCCTAGGGTTTCTCTTTGATAATGTGATTCTGGATTTGCAGACAAAGAAGCTATTTTTTCTGGAAATTTCTTGTTCACCCCATTGGAGAACCCGAAACATTTTCCCCTGTAGCATGAGGAGGCTGAGATTTGAAAACATCAATGTTTATGTGACGGAGTGAGAATGGAGGTGCAGATTCTTTGATTGTAGAACTTTCTAGACAATAAATAAGCAAATGTATAATACCTGTATCATGGCTTCTTTTTCTTTAAATTTAAATATATATGCCAAATGGTTTGTTTTTTTAACAAAAAGAATAGTTTATGAAGATGTGTCTCTGATATTTCATTATGTTACTGCTGCTGACCGTTGTGAAGGCAAAATGCTGAACGGATCCAGTTAGCATGAAGTTTATTTTTTGGTAAGTTGATCAATTGGCTAATAGAATACTGACTCACATAGAGTCTCGCTTATATGTCAACACTCTATTGACCAATTGACCAACTTACTTAAAAATGAACTTCATGTAACCACTTCGATGCTGAACTATGGACTGTTGTGTCATAAATATGTTATGATAAATGAATTTGTAAATTGATTATGAGCAAGCAACAATTGTAATCAGAAAATAAAAACACTCTGAACTATCCAGGCCGAGATACAGATACAGACCGAGAGAAATAATTCTGAGTTGTAAACACAGGAAAGATACGGGTACATATATATGTATTCAAAAGCATCAAAACATCCAAGGAAGCTTAAGAAATTCCTAAAATTATGATAACTTGCTGCATTTTAGAATTTTCATTCCAATTTTTTCCCCCGCCATCACGGATCTTCATCTATATATATAAAGCTTCTTTTTTATATATATAGATAACTTTACTTGAGGTATAATAATGTATGTATGAATCAGTGTATTCATACAGATATTGGAAAAAAATCATGGACAAAAGAACCAAACAACTTTTTATCCCTCACTTAACTTCACTTCCTAGCTCCACAGTCCACAACCACCCTCCGCCCTCTTCTTCCTGCACTGCTGCTATACTTGAATACGAGTTTGTTCCTCTCGACAGGCATAAAAATTCTACAGTCCTGCAATGGATTGTTCTAGGAATCCAACTATTACATATACAACAACCCCACTACCAAACAATCCACTATCCTTCCTCGAATTACCAGCCAACCTGATGGCTTTCGAATTACCAGCCTCTGAAATGTTTCCTAAACATTTTCAGATTGAGATTTACTCATCCGAAACTGGGCTTTGGGGAGCCCACTGCTCAACCTTTTCTAGCACGTGATAATATGAATACTAAATAACACCCTTTTGCGGAATAGAGGCAATAATACTTATTAATTACTTTTATGCTAGTGGTTAAGACTTAGGTTTTATATTTTAGGTTTGATTTTCACTTAATCGATTTTATTTTCTCTTTATTGTGAATTGTGATGTTTGTTTATTTTCTTGTACTTGTAATAATTATAATTCTCCTCATAAAAAAAACAACTATTATCATATAAAAATGGTATACATAATCTTACATACATACTGGCGTGTATCTTTGTGGGGACCCGCTTTTAGTATGTAGAGACTACATGATATGCATGTGTGTGTATGAGAATATTATATAATCTTTTTTTACGTGATAATAATATTATTTTTTTAAAAATTACACCACCGTATATTAGGCTCTAGATACAGATGTAACATACCATCTATATCTATATATATATTATTAGGTAAACGTTTTGATATATTTTGCATTTATTATTAGTAAGCTTTTTATATTGATTTTGAAGTGAACCATTATGAGACTTGGGGAATAATAATTTCCTAAAGAAAATGTCTCTGTTCAGAAATTGAACATGTCAGAAGAAAACATTACATTAGAATTTCTGCAAGGTCGGTGGGCGGCTCGGAAAATGATTTAGGAGATTGGAAAGGGAGTGTTGGACAATATACAAATGAATAGTAGTTTGTCGGTGTGACATGTCACCAAATTCAAAAATGTTCATTAATCTAGGTGAAATGATTTATTTTAATTGATGTAATAGGAATGTCGAGTTAGTGATTTTAAAAATAATTAATTTAGTTTAAAAAAATGGATTTTATTCGAATTTGTGCCTAGTTAATATGTAAAATTTTAAAATTGGCGGTGTGATTTTTTAAATTTATTTTAATTTTAATTATTACAATAATTAATATTTATACCTACTTGAACAAATTTATTATTTCAAAAATTTAATTAAACTCACACATGGCACAACAATGGAAGGAAAAGAAGTAGAAATAAACATTTGACAAAATGGAACAACCTAATTGGATGAGAAGAATGTTTGACGTACTCAACCGTTTCTTTTAGTTCCTTCTCCACAGCGCCAAGCAAACAGTCCAACTATCGTGTTGCAGAGTACTCTGTTTGTCTGCATGTGGGTATATATATATATATATATATATATATATATATATATATATATATATATATATGCAAATACAGTTGCATAAATATAACAAATTAATCCACCAGATACTTTATCAATTTTCATTGATTTCTTTTGCTTAGCTCCCACGCCAATTTCCTCTCTCTCTCTCTATCAACCTCCTACTACTACTACTACTTTCTCTCTCTAAAATTCACCAAAAGGAAAAAGGAGGTTTTCTTATCCCATCAAAGAAAAAAGGATTTTGATTCCTCATCTCAAGAATATCTCTGCAAAAAGGTGCGTACCCACTATTCATCCCTTCCTATTCCCTCCTTTTTCCGTATGTATATATATATATACATACATATGCACAAATTCATTCCATCAGAATATTTGTTGATTCTTAATTAGAAATTTTTTTATTCTTTTCTTTATACCAAACATGAGTACTTTCTTGAGACTTTTCTTGTTCTTGTCTCTAATTTCCGCATCTTTTTCTAACGAAAAGTTAAACCCCCATATCCTTCCGAGACCTTTGGTTGTTGAATTCTCTGAAAGCGTTGAAACCCAAGTGAAAGAACCCGTAGAAGATGAGACTATATTACACTGTACTAGTTGGAGGTTTGCTGTGGAGTCTAATAATCTGAGCCCATGGAAAACAATTCCACAAGAATGTAGCGATTATGTGAAGGATTATATGACTAGCAAGGGTTATCAATTTGACCTTGAAAGGGTTTCAAAAGAGGCTGGATTTTATGCCAAAAGGGTGGAATTGAAAGGAGATGGGAAGGATATTTGGGTATTTGATGTGGATGAGACTTTGCTTTCAAATCTTCCTTACTATGCGGAACATGGTTATGGGTATGATACCTATAACACTGTTCAATATTGTTTTGATTTTGGACTAATTTTTCTTACAATTTTCTTTAGGCTTGATTAAAGTAGGTATTTTTTGTTGTGTTGATTTAATGTGAATGGGATTTGGGATGATGGGTTTTTGATGAAAATTAATTTGGATTTGGGATAATGCAAGAGATGTTATGGGTTTTACTGGAATTTTATAGGCTTGAGGGTTAAAAAATTATTTCTTTCATCAAATTTCAAGACTTAAATTGATTTGGCTACTGGTGTTTTAACATTTTGTTTTATTTTATGTGCTTTGGATAATGTAAAGTTGGATTTGATTTGGGGTTGTAAATAATACAGGAATTGTTACATACCATTAAAAAGAAGATAATGCTGGACTTGAGTTGATTTCTGATACGGCATTTAAATCGAAAATTGCAGGTTGGAGGTTTTTGATAATGAGGAGTTTGATAAATGGGTTGATAAGGGGACGGCACTGACTGTTGACTCGAGTTTGAAGCTTTATGAAGAGGTACTAAGACTTGGATTCAAGATTTTCTTACTGACTGGGCGCAGTGAAAGGCGGCGAAGTATTACTGTGGAGAACTTGATCAAAGTGGGATTTCATGATTGGGACAAGCTCATATTGAGGTAAGAAACATTTTAGTTTGGACATTTACTTTAGTTTGAATTTGCTTTTTGTAATGCCTTTGGAGTTTGCTTGTAAAATCAACATACAATTGTGTTCATGTTCTTAGCTTTGCACATACTATGTAATGCCTTTGAGTTTTCTTGATTATTTAACTTATTCTAAGTTTTGCACATGGTATGCAATGCCTTTGGAGTTTACCTGAAAACCCAACATATTCTCATGTTTTTGGCTTAGCGTATAGTCTTGAGCTTATTGAAATAATAAACATCATGTAGCAGCCCATATTATTCTGTGTACCTTTAATTCTATGAACTCTATATTCAGAATTATATTAGTGAAAACTAAATTACGTGTATCTTCGGTCTTCAACAATACATATCTGGCAGGAGAATTATTTATTGTAGTACCATTAGTTATGTAGCAATATAGAACACTATGAAAAAGGCGTGCTATTTTTTGTGTTGATATATAAAATTATAAAGCTTAAGCAGGGTTAGCTTAAGATAGCTTTGATCTTAGTTGTGGGAGTTTTACTTCTTCTTTTTTCATTGTTCATTTCCTTGATCAGACTTTTCTAATGTTTTTTGAGTATCTTCTGATGTGATTCCATGTGATGGTAATTATATGATGTATAAAGCTTATACTAGAAATTAAGCTGGTTCATGAGCCGTATAAGTTTTCTTCTCATGTTAAAGATTTTGGCATTGTTGGAATTCAGAATCACTAGCAACTTTTATTCATATTCCCCTCCGGCTTTATAATAAGATGTTGAAGCTGGTTCAATTCCTATTTTTTGAGCAGCTATATGTGCACGAGTTACGATATTCTAGAGGGTTATAGAGTTTTTAGAGTGCTTGACCTATAAGTTTTTGTTTATAATTTGGAGCCTAGCCCATTAGCAGTATTATATGTTTATTGGGTTTAATCATTTTTTACCTACTGAACTGAATCCCAATTTACATTTGCATCACTGAACTGATTTTTTTTTCCCATTCTTCTTTTATAAATCGTTACAAAATAAGTTAATTTATTTTACTTTTAACAGAATGGTTAGCACACAAGAGAAAGGCACTATACATGTCAACGTGGCCTAACATGATAAAAACAAAATTAAAAAAAATTAGTTAAAATTAACAATTAAAATAAGCTAACCAAATAGATTCCAAAACTTCTAAATCAAAACAACCACTTTAATCCTTTCCTTCATCGTCCTGGTAGTGTTGTTGATGGGTCTTTTAACCCCCTTTCCTTCTTATATCCGAAGTGAATATTAGTGTTGGAACCTTTCTTGTACTTTTGAACTAGCCTACCTCCGTCCTTGTGGAGGATTGAATCTTAACCCCCCAAAAATAATTCACCAAACAAAAATAATTAATGTGTATATATATATATAAATATTCTGAAAATTTTCTAGTAATTGAGGTTTCAAAAATAGATTTACAAATTTGGACTCAAAATAGTATTTATGAACTGGGTTAAATGAATCAACCGATTATCGAGAACCATTTAAATAATAATTAGTGGATCTGGGTTTTTGGAGGTGAATAGTGGGGTTGAATTTTTTCTAGATGTGGATTGTAGTAAAGTTTAAATTGTGTTAGATGTTATGGTGTACAAATTTGGGTTGTTGATAGTGGTGTTATTGCCAATAGTTATGGATGGTGGTAGAGTTTTTGATGGCATTTGTTTTTGTGAGGAACATGAAGGTTGTTTTTTTTTTCCTTAAAAGAAAAGGAAGTTGAAGGCTAAAAATGTAACTAGGTAAAAAAAAATTTAAATTTTAATACACATCATCACTGTCACATCATGTTTTAATAGGCTGGATAATCCACGTTAGTGTACAATATAGTGTCACGTAGATACTCCGTTAAGTGTTAACAATCTTAAACGATTTTTTTAGTTTTTGTAAAATTATTGTAGTTTGATGAATAAGCATATTCCCACATAAATAAGCATGTTCCCACATATTTGCCCGTGACTTTAATTTAGGATTCAAATTTTTGTGTTGGTAGGCCTTCCTTAACATGGCAGTTGATGATCTCTGCATTTGATATAGTCTAATGCAGCACAAGGCCTTCTCCTTTCTTTCTATTTAACCCCAGTTTAGGAAGCTTGTGGACAATAATTCATTTATAATTTACAACTCCTTCTCTTGACCAATTCTTCACGTGATCGACTGGAGATATATATGTTATTACATCCAAATCTTATTTTGAAGGATACTTAATGTACTTTTTCTGGGTTAGTTGCCTGGTAATGGTCTAAAGTAAATGCTGATATGAATATTTTTTTTCGTCATCCCAATCTAATATATATGGAGCACCACTTAGATGGCTCCAGCATCAATACTTTAAGACGGTTGGCAACAGGACACTGTTACATGGTGTTGGTGGTGGACCTTATAATAGAGGGGGTATCGATCTAGGGCTCAAATGCTAGTTAATGATGAGATGATTGGCCTGGTGTGGACCTTATATATTGTTAAGATATATAGGACTGTACACTACCCTGGTCTTATGGTTTGCAAATCTAGACTTGTAACCATCTCATTTAATTCATTTATTATGTAGGAATGTCTATCAGTTTAATCGGATAACAACATATAACCTTTTGCTCATCTGTGTCGGATAGAGCTATAATTAATACTATTGTCTAGCATAATTCGATTCTCACATCTTGTACTCCATGTGATCATGTCTACTGTTCTTTGTAATTGAGACTCCAGCTTAATGACAGCTTATACTGAAAGACACCTTTCTATGTAGAACTGATGAGAAGTAAAATAGTTTTTTTTTTCCTCCCCGAGATCAAAAGGTTATTCTAATGTTCATAACAATGTGATTTTCTCAACTTTTAATTTATGTTAAAGTTGTATGAAATTTTTTTATGTACATGTACTGGGAAAGGTTATTAAAGTTTAGTCTCTGAAACTAACTTTCAGAGCTGCTGAAGACCATGGAAAAACTGCAACAATTTTCAAGTCGGAGAAGAGGAAAGAGATGGTAGAAGAGGGGTACCGGATTCAAGGGAACTCTGGAGATCAATGGAGCGACTTATTAGGTTCATTCATGTCTGTCCGCTCATTCAAGCTGCCAAATCCCATGTATTATATTCCTTGATTGGACTGGACGGACCGACCGACCGACTGACTGTTTCGCCTTTCAATTCAAATCTCAATGTAATTGAAATTTAAAATATTATATACATTTGTTACATATCCTAGGTAATGATACTCGTCATTGTTAAAGGTATCCAAACTAACAAAAAGATTGATGCCATGGCCAAGTTATTATTTTCACTTAATTGTGTTCGTTGAGAGTGCTTCTGTTGCTCTCTCCCTACTACCTACTACTTGTTCCTCTTTAATGTTTACTACTAGCAAACAATTACTAGAAGGGAGGAATATTAATGTTTAACTTCTTAGAATATTAATGTTGATATATATATATATATAATGGAAGTGGTTAGTATGAAGTTTATTTTGGGATAAGTTCATTGATTGATTAATAGAATACTAACTTGAGATGAAGTTGTGCGCACACAAGATTAAATTGGCCAATCGACTAACTTATCAAAAAAATAATTTCATACTAACCGGATCCATATATAATGATGGTCCTCATATTGTCTACCCTTTTTCCACATACAATCATCCTGATGTGGAGATCAAGGCCCCACCCATCTGATTTTACTGGAATATTTTACAATCACCAGCAAGTATGTGGGGTCATGTCATCGGCCACTGATCAATCATAGTCGTTAATTGCTCTCAACTACCAAATAAGCAGGTCATGTTAAATAGGTAGGGATGCACGTGTCATCAAAACTTGGCTTATTTATAAGGTGATTGATCCCAATTAGACCAACTGATTTGGATGTAATATTATTTTTGGCCTACTCATAAGTCGGAATGAATTTGCAGAAACTTTTTGCAATACTAGTTTTTCGGGACAAATAATGATTTGGTCATTATATTGAGATTCGATTTTTATTGTGATTATCGAAAAAAAATTTGTTACAATTAAATAACTGTACTTTCAAAAACTTACAAAAATGGTCATTCCGTTCGATTTTTCGTCCAAAAAACGGACGGAATGTTGTTGTTGTCATGAGTTGAGTAGTTATTTTTCTTGGCGTGACTGTTATTTTTGTTGATGTGGAGGTTAAAAAATTTCTTAAAAAATATTCTTCATTAGTCTCAAACTCTAGACCTCTTCGAATTAGAAAATTTATATTTCAACAAAAATCATTGTGCCAACTATCTACCATGCTTAAATTTATGTAATACTAATATTTAAACTAAGTAGCATCGTTTCTAGGAATTGTAATAATACAGTGACCAAAAAAAGATAATACACTGTAGTATTTTAATAAAATAATAATAATAAGGTTTAAATATGTTTTACTATCCTAAACTACACAATTTTTTGCAATAAAAAAAACACAATTTTTTTGTAATAATAATAAAAAAAAAAGCACAGTTTTTTTTAATAAAAAAAAAAAAAAAAAAAAAACGCACACAAAATAAAAAACGCAGTTTAAAAAAAAACGCAAAAAAAAAAAAACAAAAAACAACACAAAAAAACGCAGCTTTTATGTAATTTGCAGTTTTTATTTGGTTTTTATTTTTGTTTATAATAAAATAAAAATGCAGTTTTTTATAATTTGCAGTTTTTTTTTGTGTTTTGTTTTTTTTTATGCAGTTTTTTTTTTATATAAAAAACGCAGTTTTTATTTTCATTATAAAAATGCAGTTTTTATATCGCAGTTTTTATTTTTATTAAAAAAATGCAGTTTTTATTTTTATTAAAAAAATGCAGTTTTTATAATAAAATAAAAATGCAGTTTTTTTTTTTTTGCGTTTTTTTTTGTGTTTTTTAAATGCAGTTATCATATCTTTTTTTTTTTTTTGCGTTTTTTAAACTGCGTTTTTTATTTTGTGTGCGTTGATTTTTTGTTTTGTTTTTTTTTTGCGTTGTTAGTTGTTGTTTTTTTTGCGTTGTTTTTGTTTTTTTTTTAATTAAAAAAAAAATGCTTTTTTTTTATTATTATAAAAAAATTGCGCTTGTTTTTTTATTACAAAAAATTGTGTAGTTTAGGATAGTAAATCATATTTAAGCCTTATTATTATTATTTTATTGAAATACTACAGTGTATTATTCCTTTTTGGTCACTGTATTATTACAATAATAATTATTATTATTACAGTTATTACAATTATTATTATTATCACAATTCTTAGAAACGATGATACTTAGTTTAAATATTAGTATTACATAAATTTAAGTATGGTAGTTAGTTGGCACAATGGTTTTTGTTGGAATATAAATTTTCTAATTTGAAGAAGTCTAGAGTTCGAGACTTGTGAGTAATATTTTTTTAAAGAAAATTTTTAACCTTCACATCAGTAAAAATAACGGACCACGTCAACAAAAATAACGACTCAAAACTTGCACATTCAGCATTCCGTCTGTTTTTTGGACTGAAAATCGAACGGAATCACCATTTTGTAAGTTTTTGAAAGTACAGTTATTCGATTGTAACAAAAAAAATTTCGATAACCACAATAAAAATCAGACCCCAGTACAGTGACCAAAACGTTATTTATCCCCTAGTTTTTCTGGCTGCTGATTATAAATACAATAATTCCACCGCAATAATTACTGGTTGAGGGCGTAATTATGCAAACTTGCATAAATAATTTTTGTGTGAATCGGTCATTGTATTGCTTGCATTACTCTCTCTCCAGCAGGCAGCAGCTCACTCAATCAACAGTAATCAGTCGCATGGTTTTATCTACCAATTCTCTCCCTCCCAACGCTCTCCTAACTTATTTCTAGCCCTCTGTCTGTCTGCAGCTCTGTTTCTAAAGTCATCTTCCGTTAGCTATATGAGACTCTTTTTTTCCTGCCATTCCAAAAATCTTTATGAATTCCAAAAAGTCATAAAACTCCAATTCTATCTGGATTCCCTCTTCTTCCATTTCCATGTTAGTGAACCCGTGTGATGTGATCACACTTCACTTTCAATTCTCATCAAATTCTGAATTCACATTATCTTTTATCATTCCACCGAGATCTTTATTGCCTCTTTTTTTTCTTCTTTCCTCAACCCCATACAACTATTAGAAAGAATTCACCCACAAATGCTCAAATGGAAAACAAACACAAACTGGTCTTAATTCTTGGAATAACCTCTTCATGTATCTTCCTACTTCTTCTCTTGTTGATTTATTTTTGTCGAAAAAGGCCGGCAAAAGATGATGGGTTCACAGATAAAGAAGCTAACATTGAGAATAAAGAAACAGAAGATGTAACAGAGAAAGAGGACTTCATCAAGTTTCAAGGCGGTGAAGATCTCGCAGTGTATGATATATTGGATGCTCCTGGTGAAGTTATTGGGAAATCAAGTTATGGGACTCTGTACAGAGCCAGTTTGCTGAGTACTAGTAAAGTTATGCTGCTAAGGTTTTTAAGGCCGACTTGTACTGGGAGTTTGAAAGAAGTTGCGCCATTCATACAAGTGTTGGGGTCAATAAGGCATCCAAATTTGGTGCCACTTTGTGCATTTTATGCAGGGCCAAGGGGTGAGAAGCTTCTGGTTTATCCCTTTTATGCCCGCGGAAATTTGACAGCATTCATTAGAGGTAATGCGCTTAAACTTGAATTATTCTAGTTTCTATTTTCTAGTGGTTTTGCTAAAATTTTGATTGGATTAATTTGCTTGGGATCCGGTTAGCATGAAGTTTATTTTTTAGTAAGTTGGTCAATCGAACAATAGAATGCTTACACACAAGTCTTGATTGGATTAACTTCATTGACCACTTTCATTTGGTTGATTGTTGTTTTAATGAGATTGGGTTTTGTTAAAAAGCTGAGTTATCGGTAGATTAGCTGGGGTATGACAAAGCCTAAACTTGACTGGATTCTTCAAGTATTTGGTAGAATCTGATTATGATAACCTATTTGTTTTGGATAGAATGGGAAAGAAAAATGAAAATTAGCGAGGATGTTAGGAATTAGCTGGTGAATGATCAGATTACTGTTCTGGGTTATTAATTATTTTGATTTTGATTTTTATTTTCTCTGTAAGTGGCAGTTTTGGGAAGAAAAAACAATTAGTATTACGTGTGCTATTACACTGTTTTTTGTTTTGCAGTTGAAATTCCTTCTTTAGTTCTTTGTATGATTTAGGTGATCGGTAATGAACTTCTTGAGTTATATTTTACTTAATTGTTTGTGGATATGTCAAATTTTGATCAGCCAGGAAAGAAATAGTTAAGTTGCTCAAAAGTATCGAAGCTCTGTTTGAGTTGTTCAAGATTCCCTGATAATACAATAATCTTACTAGTGCTTATACTTTGTGGAAGATGGCTGAGGAGTAAAGGGATGTTTGTAATGACTTTCTTTTTTAATTAAAAAAAAAATTTGTTGTGGGGAAGGACTTCCTAAGTAAAATATTTGTCTTTATACGCATAATTTAGATCCCCTTACATTTATTAGTCATATTCAGATCTCTTGGCACCCTAATCTGTGTGTAAATTAGTTCTATAGTCATTCTCATTGCACCACTTTTTACAATAATATATGATTTATAGTTGTTGTCACTTTGTTAACCTTTCATTGGAATTTTTCTTTAAATCAACTTGGAGTTTTTTGCGAGTATTTTATTAGTCAATTCTAGTCGTTGTAAGCATTGCATTGCAACATATTGAGTAGAACATCAATTTTTGCTGGGCAGATGGTGATGGTGAATCTCACAAATGGACAATCATTTATAGGATCTCCACCAGTATTGCTAAAGGATTAGACTATCTTCATACAGGACTACAAAAGCCTTTAATTCATGGAAATCTCAAGTCAAAGAATATACTTATGGGTCGCAATTACCAACCCTATGTGTCAGATTTTGGCCTACATCTACTATTGAATCCGACTGCAGGGCAAGAAATGGTTGAAGATTCTGCAGCTGAGGGCTATAAAGCCCCGGAATTGATCAAAATGAAGGACACAAGTGAACAATCTGATGTATACAGCCTTGGAATAATCTTTCTTGAATTGCTTACTGGTAAGGAACCAATTAATGAGAAGCCAACTCCTGATCAAGAACTTTATTTGCCAAATTCCATGAGGAATGCAGTCCTCGATCATCGACTTACTGACTTGTATCATCCCAATATTCTTCTTAGCAAAAGCAGTGGTCGAACTGAAGAGAATGTCCTAAAATTCTTTCAGCTTGCAATGGCTTGTTGTTCGCCCTCGCCTTCACTTAGGCCCGATACTAAGCAAATCCTTAGGAAGCTTGAAGAATTAAGATAGTAAGGTGTATTGGGGAATTGGTCAAGATTTGAGATATTTTGATGGTGATTATAGCATATTGACATTTCTGGAGAAGTGCAAGGCATGTCTGATATGATTCTTCCTTTGAGAAAGAGATTGCAAATATTGTATATTTGCTGACACCGACATTTATAGTAAGTTCAGCAAACCAACAAGGATTGTATTGTTGAGCAGCTGGTGATGAGATTTCTCAAATCCTAGAATAATATTTATTTTTTATTACAAAATATTATAGTATTGGTAAACAGGACTATAGACAGATCTATGAAATTCCTTCTGCAATATTGGTTGCGTTGGTCTGTTCAAGGCAGTGCTGAACAAGGGAGCAGTCGAGCAGAAGAAGCCATTAAGTGCGATTATATACTTCCACAGATAGATAAATGTTGGTTGCAAATGTCACTAATTTATAGGAGAATGTTGAAACTAAAAAGTGGTGGGACTAATGTTGAATTTCTTCCCACCACCATCATCATCATCAGCAATTGTCATTTTAATTGGTTGTTAGACAAAATAAATAAAAATATTCATGTGCCTGAACAAACAAGATGATACAATTTAGGGATGAAAAATAACACACTACTTATATTTCGTTTGCTATGAAATGGAGAGAATAATTATAGCGAAAAATGCAAGCTCTATGCGTATCACAACTCACAATCAGCTGGATTTGGAACATACATATCATTTCAAACTATTTACAACTCTGATTCTATTTTTTTCCTCCCTTCCACTCCATAATCGCAGAAAGAAGCGTATAATTTGGTATGAGGCTCTTATTCAGCAAAGGCAAATTTGTCATTGGCGATTTATCATTCTCCTCAAACCATGTCTCTATTGCCTTGCGATCGTAAGTGTAACCATCAGCAGCAACATGAGGATCATCCATTACCTCCTGTAACAGAAAAAAGGAATTAGAATTTTCATGGTAGCATTGCAATAAAAGGGACATTATAGCCTATATTTCTGGACAGACCCCTATAAAGTACTGACTGCTAGTGCATATTGTAACGAATTATTTTGATATTTTGGTTTAACATATCAATTTCAATTATTTCCGACCCAATAGATTTTTTGCTTCAAGAAATTCATAGTATTCCTGATAAGGCACCAGAGCCCGAATATACCGTAATATTTTCTAAACATGCCATTTCTGCAAATATAGGCATAGTAGGCATACCTTGAGTATGGGGCATATGAAGTGGTTAGGAGGCATTGACTGACCACTTGACACCAAATCTCGAGCCTTGACAGCGACCTCTTTTAATCTCTCTAGTGCAGGGAGAACATGATCTTTCAAATCAGGCCTATCTCTTCTTCGAAGCTCGGCACAATTTAGTCCCAATAAAGCTAATTCCTTAGTCTCTTCTCTCGGCCATTTACCAGCCTCAGGATCCAGTATCTCTGTTAAGTTACCATCTTCAATGGCTGTTTCCACTACATGTGCCAGTGCTATGGCCGGTTTTGCCGTCAGCAACTGCAAAATAATCATCCCGAAAGCATAAACATCGGACTTTGGAGATATTAATCCAGTCCTTTGATACTCAGGATCTATATAGCTAAGCGTTCCCACTGGACCTGTGTCCCTATACGTGGTGGATATAGAGGAAGAGTCAGACTGACCTTGATCGTTGAAAGGTTAACGTCACCAATTTTGCTAACAAAATTGTGATCTAGCAATATGTTTGCTGGTTTCAGATCACGATGGATAACTTGTTTTGGTTGTGCATTGTGAAGGAATACAAGAGCTGAGGCTACTTCCCAAGCAATACGGTACCTCTCAAACCATGGGATTGGAGGAGTATTATTTTTCCGAAACAACCTCTCCTCCAAGCTACCATTCTCCATATACTCATAAACAAGGCCTCCATGATCAGGACATGCACCAAGAAGAATTAGCAAATGTGGATGACGAATTTTGCTCAAAATTTCAAGCTGAAAATCCAGTAAAACAAAAGAAATAATGTGTTACGTGAATGTGGATTGGATATTGATAATAATGGGTTTTTGCAACACTAATGATTAAATGGTACCCAAATAGCAGTTCATGAAGAATTTGTTATGTTTATAAGCTCCTGATACCAGTGGGAATATGTTTGGTCTCTTCATTTAAAAACTCTCATACCTCCTGCAGAAATTCCTTGGTCCTGTGAATCTCCTGGGAGTGGAGAACTTTTACAGCAGCAGTAGTATGATGCAAACTGCACTTATAGACAGTTCCATATGATCCCATTCCGATCCTAAGATCTGTGGCAAATGATGAGGTGGCAGACACAATCTCTTCCCATGTGAACTTCTGGTACTGCTGCACAGATCCAGCTAGGGCATTCTCGAGTTTTTCTTTTTCCCTGGCCTCATTAGAGGCTCTAATCTCTGCTTCTTTTCTATCTGCAACTTCTCTTTCAACACATTCCTTCACATACTCGGCTTCTGTTTTAGCAACTCTATATTTCTCTTTTTCTCGTTTTGCTAATTCTCTCGCCGCCTCCTCTTTATCCTTTATCTCCTTCAGTTTAATTGCTTCCTCCATTCGGCGCTTGTTAATATCATTTAGCTGATAGAAAGTAAGAACATGTATACATTTATACGGGACAAGAAACTAACTGCGGTGCACATTGAGCTGTATCTTCGTATACAAGAAATTGCATGTGAAGGAGATTATTAAAATATTATAGCCATTGATGGCCAATTCTCTAGCAGCTTAAGCTTCAAAGAAATTAGTAACTTAAGATGTTTGTCATGCTTTTGTAAAAACAATACAAATTAATGTTTGTTACCATAACATCTCATTTGACTCATTATACCTCCGTAATCATTTAGTTTTTAAAGAATATCTAAAGATTGAAATGTTATTGACAATAGCTATATAATCAATGTATTGTATGCAATACCTCTTTAAGATTCATTATAAGAATGATTGTAACATAGTATGATTTCAAAATTAAAATTCACATCCGCATTTCATGTTATATATATATATATGAGTTATATAATTAAACTAAGATTCTTCTAAAGGATTGTATTAGTGTTCAGCCATCTCATTTAATAATAATTGGATGGATTTAGCAAAATTAATAATTAAAAAAATATTAATACAATAAAAAACTTCAATAGCTATAAGTAAAAAAGGAAAAGACAGCAAAGAAAAAGATTATGAGAATTTCAAGATCCACAAAAAACTGAAGAACCTCGAAAAGATTTAATAGTGTTCTGTACTACTGTATATCTGGATACAATCTTAGAATTATATCTGTTACACCTTATTCAAATTAGTTACAGTATGTTGATTTGATTTTTCCTTGAATTAATTCAATGTTTGCTTCTTTAATTATCCAAATATTAGAAATAACAAACACATTTAATTCAAATGCTTATATGGTAAGTAAAACAATGATTATATATGGGAGTTGATCCATAGTCACCGTTGGCTATGGATCCAGCCAACCCATTCTCAGCCGTTTATTGCAATTACGAACGGATGCGGATACTAATTAGTTTTTAGGAAGGATTGCAACAAAGGGATAATTCGCCATTTTTAAATCGAAGTATCCGCCAAATTTTTTTGCGAATAGTTTACGTTAAAAAATGTCAGAACATTCATTCTCTCTCCTAAGCCAATTTTTTCTCTTTCTTCAATGAAATTTCAAAATTCAATAACTTTTTGTTACAAATCCAAAATTGTCAATCTATATCTCGTTAACATCTTTAAAACAAGATCCATTGTTGATATCTTTTTATTTAGCTAAAATGATCAAAATTGAGATTAAAATTTTGTATTTTGAAATACACTATTATGAGTTTTGGTTGCAACTTTTGACAATTTAACTACATTAAAACATATCATATGCCTCTTATTTTGAAGATCTTTTCGAAACCTTTCCAATAACATATAGATTGACAATTTTAAATTTATAACGAAAAAGATATGGAATTTTGAAATTTGGTAGAAGAAAGAAAAAAATTTGTTTTAGGAGAGAGAATGAGTGTTCTGAACATTTCTGACTTTTTGACGTATAAAAGTTATTCTCAGGAAGTTCCTGCGAATACTAATTAGTATCCGCAGGAACTTCTAGCGGATACTAATAAAACCCTTCTAATCTTGGGCATTGAAGATTGCAATGAATGGTTACAAATGGGTTGACTAGAAAATGACCTAACTAGCGATGGTTATGGATCATTCTCCAATATAAATGTATATATATACACACACATACATACATATAACGCTAACCTTCCTAGAAGCATCTATGGTCTCACTTTGGGCTATTGCATACATTCCTTGTATATGTCTGAGCTCAATTCTCAATTTTTCCAACTCAAAGTTGACATCAACCTGCACATAGAGAAATCTTATTTATTACTTATTTTGATGGCTATGTATTTAACCAACGAAAATCAAGACACTTATTTCATACAAAATCACCAGGTCAAAAAAGTAAATTCGCTACTTCAAGTGTAAAGTTCACTTTATTACTTGAGACTCATCCAATATATCTATCTATACGAGAAGTTTTCAAATTTAGCATCAGCAGCAATTACAAACAACACGTGCAGTAACTAATACAAACAACACACATGCAGTAAACTCCAGGTTCCAGCATGAGTCCAACCACAATTAACACTCAAAGAATCTTTAACCTGTGCATCAAGTTACTGTAGAAATTCGCTCCATACAAATAGTGTAAGGCTAGTAGGCTAGTGATGATTGATGATGGAAGCATAGTGTCAAAAAATTTACATGGATTCCGTCATGGACCTACGTAAGTGGATATAGGGCTAGATTGAGTTTCTTTGGTGGTTTTTTAAAACTCTTAGGAATTTTAAGGATCTATGTTATTCAGGTAATGTTGATTTGGATAGATTCTTTGGGTCCCAATTTACTCCCTACAATGTAATAGAGTTGGGAATTATTTGTGTGAACTGTACTTCTCCAATCTATGCACTCTTGTTCTACATCAGCTTATTATATGCAAAATTTACCAGAGTAACTCCTAGAACTTATGGTCCAATACAAGGCAATACCTGGAGTCAACGGGATTAAGCAGCTCTTACACCATAACCAATGCAGAACACTCCTTTTTACTAACATGGTGAACGATAACAACCAAATTTGATACCGCTTCCATTCCAAAATATAGGATCATATTGACTTTTGGTCAATTTGAGATATTTTAAAATTCAAAATTGATATGAATTGATTTAGTTGTAGACATAAAATTATGAAAATAGTAAACTATCAAAATAGTACTACAAATTACAAGATTATCATTTTCAAAAGTTAAATGAATTATATAAATTTTGAATTTGAAAATATCTTGACTTTGAAAAGTCAAACTTGATCCTATATTTTGGAACAAAGGGAGTATAATACAATACCTGGCTCTCTGATGAAAATTCTGTAGGTGCGTTTGAGGTGGAAGCTTGATCAGATGTCCGTGACTGGTTGTCTGTTGCCAAGTTTCTGCTACCAGGAATCTGTCTATTTGCATAATCAATATCTGCATTACTGGGATAAGCACTCACAACTTTATCCATTTTACCAATATCCAGAGACAGAATTCTAGAATGGTCAGAATCAACTGAATTGGTTCTTGTGTGATGAACTGTTTGGTTTATAGTTGAAAGAGCTTGAAGTCGCTGCATCGGTAAAGAAGGAGAACGAAAATGAGAGTATGAAGCAACTGATCCTGCCTCTGTCCATTCTGAAAAACGGAAAAAAAAGACAACTGATTACTCTTTATGAATCGGCCTGGTACTACGCTGTTAATCCCAAATCAAGTCTCATGTGAAAATCCTTTAGTTCTTTTCTGGAAAGTTAAACGAACGTGTGGTAACCAAGCTGTCCACTTGGGACTACGCTGTTAATCCCAAATCAAGTCTCGTGTGAAAATCCTTTAGTTATTTTCTGGAAATTTAAACGAACATGTGGTAACCAAGCTGCCCACTTGGGACTATGTGTTTAGTTTATTTTAAATGCAGCGAAGAATACTTTACTGCCAGTAGTACTTGGAAATCAATTTAAAATAGAGTGAATGACTCAAATGCGTAATCGGAGTGTGTTTGTTTTTCTGCCGAGTAGTAATTGAAGTTAGGAAGCAGATAGTGGAAAAAAATATACTACAGGTTAGCGCTAATGATAGATAGTTTAAAAGATTGCGAAGTTTCATGTCAGAAACATAAACAGACAAAGGTGTGCAGTATAGAGATGTGATGTGTTAGATGGTTACACCCTAAGAATATGATGAACATATTTAAATATTTATTTTACTAAATCTCAAAGAAGCAGCTTTAATATGATCCTTCAATATGTATTTCAATATGAACGGGCCATAGCCCATATGTCACGTATACTCAGGTCCTTCAACTTGAATAAATAGTAAGAATAAAATTGAAAATACAATTACATAATGTCAAGCCCAAAGAGGCATACCCAAATTAAGGTCTTGATAACCAAGTTCAAGTGCAGCAGCATGTGAATCTTATGTACTTGTATTGCTCTAATACACGGGAATTGATAGTGTGCTTGCAGGAGATAAATGATGCATGCCTATAATGAGTAGCTAAGAGAATTAAAATCATGCACAACATATGGAACAGGCTTAAATGGCAGGACCAGCCGCAGAAAATTGACTATAAGCTATTGCATTCATACAAATTGTAGTTTAAATTTCTTGTTCAGATTTACTATTACATTTTTAAGCAGGTTCAGACCACTCTACTATAAGCACGAATGAGCAAAGCAGCGATGCAACAGCCAATGGCTGCAACTCATAAATCATCGACTTTTCTAAACTGGAGATCACATGTCTGAGCTGATTAAATCACACCCATTCATCCAAAAAGCAGAAAATATATGTGAAGAAGCATTGAAACCTGTTTGTGAGCTGAAACTATAACTTGAAGAACTGCTGGTAGAACAACTCGTATCACTAATGTCATCTTCAATATTTCCATTTGTCTCTGAATCAGATGGACGGACTGATGACAGCTTTCCTCTTGAAACAGCATAGACCGTGCAATTGCTTGGGGTGCATTCTGAGATTCTTGAGGATAACCTCCTTACCCTAAGGTTTCAACAACAAAAATAAATTGATATCAAGGACAAACGAGATACTAAGGGATAGAATGTAAACAACATGCTATATAGATAAATTTCTGAAATTTTGACAAGTGTTTGTTCTCAATTAACAATTTACAAATATGTGAGAATGAAAAACTTGTTATGTCGGTTAAACACTATCAAGATATCCCCTAAAAGAACATTTTACCTACAGGTTTCAATCCTCCATTTCACTGTGCTCAGCGTTAAAAAGAGATAGTTGTTTAACGGGTTAAATCCACTTTTCCCCACTCTACTCGACCTCGGTTTACAAATGAATCACTAAACTGAATTTTTTTACAATCGACTCGTTGAACTATAAATTATTTTAAATCTTTACAAAATCCGTTAAATGAGTTGACTTTTAACATAATATCACATCACTTTTAAATGAACATCCACGTCAATTACTTCACGTGCTATCATCCTAGTTGTTGCCACATTGGAAAGTAAATGGGTGTAAGTACTTTTTATTGACTTTTTATTTGCAAATTATCATAATACCCTCTGTTCATCTGCTTCCCCTTCTCAAATTACTTCATGTGCTATCATTCTAGTCGTCGCCACTGTTCATCTTCTTTCCCTTTTTTCCCTTCTCAGATTTATATGTATATATGTGTATATATACTTCATGTGTTCCGCTGCCGGAGAATGAAGAGAGAGGCGATTTCACTGCAGACGGGAAGAATGGGAAACCAAAGAAGTAATGTGAAATATTTATTGGGAATAAATGGCAGACAGAGAAATAAAAGCGAAGGCCTTTTGAGAAACATTTTAGTAAGAGTACTAAGTCTTTTGATGATGAGGAATAGCTGTTTGTGGAGAGAGAAAAAGGAACAGGGGTATCTGTCAAAAGCAGTATCAACTCTCATCTCATGAGAGGGGAAAATGACCAAAAAGCATTGGAGGGAAAATGAAAAGAAAGAGAGAAAGAAAAAGAAGGAAAAGGAAAAAGAAAAACAAACCAAACAGAGCTGCTGAACAAATTTTTTTTATTTTAGATTTCTCTCAGTTCTATATGTATGAATGTATTATGTTTTTATTTGGTTAATTTAATTTCATTAATTTTCCAACTCGACCTTCTCACTCTTCCGATTACAAAAAAAATATGAGTATACACTTCCACGTAATTTTGCCGTTAGAAACTTAACTTGCTTAACGGTTTTAATTATTTTTGTAAAATATTGAGAGTTCAAATAGTTGACCGTAAAAAAATTCAATTCAATGATGCAAATGTAAACCGGACCTTAGTTCAATGACAAAATGTATTTAACCCATTGTTTAACAGAATTCCATGGTGCAGTTAAGTTCTCACTTAGGCCATACTTAAATGCAATTGATATGAGTGAACCACCATTATTGCCACCAATAAGGTCCTACAATTACGGATTACCTTCTTCCTCAAACAGTCGCAATGATTTGAAGTGCTTTCCTACTCTACTCTCAGCACCTGAGTTTTATGAACAATGGTATCTAAAGTCTTATTCAATTATGTCATTATGATCAACAATGAAGCATTAAGTACATGTGCTTCACCCAACTGAAAAATGTAGTTTAACTTTGTCAGCCAGATTTAATTGACAACTAGTGCGCCGAAGTATGTTAAAACATATAGAAAAACAATCTTAAATTTTAAAATGTCACAATGTGATAAAAGAATCAATTCAAAAAGAATGCCTAATTCCAATTAGGAATAGTAGCAGCACTGGCTAAATTCATCACACTATCTATCACATGCTAAGTTGATTGATACCTTGAGAACATGCTACGCGATGAAGCTCCGATAACAAGCTTGTTAATTTTGCACTTAGCAACCTCCTTTGCTATCGCACTGGCTACATCATCTGATTCAATCTGAATAACTTCTACTTGCGCCTGCACACGGAATACTATGTAAGGTGAGCCTCTTCAAAATTGAGTTTTGCGATATTTTTAAGAATCAATTGGGCCCAACCTTTCTTTGACCACACATCTTTTTGTAAGGAATGAGCATTTCATCAGTTTGCCATTCCACTTCCTTTCTAAATGCAGTGCCTATGTCGTCTCGCACTTGTGATATAGGAATGAAATTTCCCACTGGAACTATAAAAAGTACAATATCAAACCCCAGAATTGAAGACAATATTCAGGTCAAATATCTTTCTCCTAATGAACTTTAAATCTTATAATGTTATGGTTCTTCTTGCTTACTTGTGCAGCACAATACGCATCTGTTTTAGAAAAGTTTTCAACCAATTTCCTCCTATTTAGCATATTCGAGAGTGAAAAACTAACCACAAGGGCTTGCTCTAGTGAGCATCATAATGATATGATAAGTAACTTGATGAGGTAAAGGTCATGTGTTCAAAACTTCATAGAGGCTCTTTGAGGCCAAGGGGTTCCTAGTGCACACCTAAATAGGGTATTGGGAACTATGTAGTGTGTGGTTTATGGGTGCTTAGATTCTCATAGCCATGAGACTCCGCTGTGTAGTTAAATGATAACTAACATCTTCAATAGATACAACTATATAATTTGTTTCATGAGTAGTGAATCTAGATTTATTTTTTGCGGAATAATTGGATCAATATATCAGAAAGGAAGAACTTACTTGGGGTCGGAACTGCCTTTATTATAGGGCGGACGTGTAACAACTTGAACAACACCTTGACCTCGGGAACAAATTTCTCCAGTGCCCACTGAACTACATATTTACTATTGGAATTTCCATTGATAGCTATAGCAACAACTGAAGATGAGGAAGGTGGCAATGCTTGAAGGCCTTCAATTATTTCGTTGTCCTCCATTTTTCAGCCACTTATATTCACTAAAATTTAAAACAAGCAAGACTTAATAGGAGATTAGGTTTGTCTGTTTTTAAACAATCACGGAATGAGACATTCTTTTAATTGAGAAACAAACTCACTTAGTATAATTATACCATAGTGGATAGCTGATATTTCCAACAGCTATCTAGTTCAAATCAGAGCAACGAGGAATAACAAAAGGAATTCTGGAAAATTGACTAGAGGAAATCCATCCCGTTAACATGTAACTGACATTCTAAACCCAGCAAAATTTGACAGAGAGAGACAGAAAATTCTAAGTAACCACACTCCTAAACCCATCATTGAAATTACACGCACATTCCAAATGACAAAAAAGCTTTAATACCCAAAAAGAAAATAGATTATGAAAGAAACGCTAGATTCGAGCAAATTCAAAACTGTACCAGTAGCTGACAACTATAAATTCAGAATTCCCTTGATTGCCTTGAACCCATCTGAAGAAAACCCATCAGTATTAGGAGTAGTATTTTCTCCCTCGTCAAACAATAACTAAATATTGAAAAGTTTTGATATTTAGGAGAAGCAAATGAGATGAATAAATGAAGATAGAAGCATGAAGCGGCTGCTCAACGGCCCAACCAAGACTCGAGAGGCAAAAACCGTGCCGTAATGTATTACCATTAGTCTTTGACAATTACATGTATTTTTATTAATCCTTCCATTGCACAATAAATAGCTACTTTCTTATAATTTATAGCACATAAGAGCATCTCCGGCAGATCTGCTTGACTATATTTAGTCCTTCTGACATCCATAAATATTTTTTAGTCTTTCACTCTTTCCAGCATATAGATTATCCTGTGCGTGAACTATAATATAAAAAAATTAAAATAATTAATAAATTCAAAAAAAATCCAACGACCATATTCCAACGGTCATATTCTAAGGACAATATTATAAAAATTATATTTTAAAAAACAAATAGCATCTATAAATATTAGTCACATTTAGTCTCTCATATTCAGTCATTTTAACTTCATTTTCCCGATCAAATAAGTTATTTTAAATATGTCTCGTCAATTCGAATTAGCTATGTTACACATAGATGAAGAAGAAGATGAATAAGCATATGGACAAAATTTGTTCACCGCGAGTTGAATTGTTGACCAACGTTTAGCCAAAGCAGTAGAATTGCGTTCAGACACAAAATTTTTATATTCGTGAACTCTTTCCCAATATCTTTCATGTTTCTGATCGTTTCCTTGAATTGGATCCATACTTACATTAAGCCATCCGGAAATAAGAAGAGCATATTCTTCAATTGTGTAATTTTCCTTTCGCCCTATTCTTTTTTTTGACTCATTTTTCGGGAGTCTAAATTGGTACATCAGTTTAAATTGAAAATTCATCCAACAAATTTGGATTATCAAGTGAGAAACCTTCATATAATAATGAAGAATAATACATCGGAGGACCGTGATTTTCCATCTAAAGAATAAATTAAAAAGATATTATCAATAAAAAACAAAAATCAAATATAATAAAAATACAAACTATTATTAACAAAATACTTACAATTGCTAAATGTTGGAGTAGTTGATTGAAAGATATAAAATGAATTGAATTGTTGTACATATTTATAGATTTTCCAATTATGCTTTCAATTTTTATCCGTTGGTACTTTTTATTAACGTTCTGATTTTTTTTCTATCCGTTGGTACTTGGTACTTGGCACTTGGTACTTCGTATTCTATCTGTTCGTCTTTTCCTTCACTTTCACTTTTCATACTTCATCTCTTTATTTTTCGACAGAAAGCTTCGCCTTCTTCTTCTTCAACATAGAGTTTGTCCTTCTTCTTTTTCTTCATCCTCTCTCCCATTTAATTATATTAAATTAATAGTCGTTCGCAAATTTAGTCTTTTTGAGCTGCCGGAAAAATAGGTCCACTAAATATAGTCCATCTACTGGAGTAAAATTGGTTTTCTAAACTAAATATTGTCTACGATTTTGACAACTCCGGGCTACTGGAGTTGCTTTAATATCATGCCGAAAGCTGAATGGTTGACTTTTTATAATTTGATATTTTCATATTTATTTTTGATATTTTCAATTGTAATATCAATTGTCTATATTGTCCTTGTATTGAAATAAGTTATTGTTATTTATTGGACAGAAAATAGTGAGAGAACCAAAATTATATTTAATACTTGGGGTAATATTAGAAATTAAGCAATTAATGCTTACTTGAAATTCTCAAACGACTTATATTAAGAAATAAAAGCATTTATCTAAAATGACTTATATTAAGGAACAGAGGGAGTATAATTTATTGCACATAATATCATGCCGAAAGCTGAATGGTTGACTTTTTATAAATTGATATTTTCATATTTATTTTTTGATATTTTTACTGAATTTAACATTTGTGTAAGTGAGAGGAGATGATGATGTGAAAATAGTGTTCCACTCACAATTACTCCCTCTATCTTATTTTATCAAATCAATACTTTTAGGGATGATTTTTATTATTATTATTATCTATTATTTTTAGTTTTTAAAGAAATATTAATGACTTAATTTTTGATATTATATTTATATTAAATACTAATTTATTTTTATCTCGTATCAAACGATTTTTTTTACAAACTATTATTATGTGCCAATTGCAATTTTATTGTAAAGTTTAGGTGTGAGCAAAAAACGGATAAAATCGAATTACCGAACTGAACCGAATTTTTTTAACCGAATTTTTTCGGTTATTCGGATATTTTTTATAATTCGGTTATATCCGATTTTATTTTTAATTTTCGGGTTTGGGTTTGGTTTTCAATTTTGGGTTATTCGGTTAACCTAATAACCGAATTAGAAATTTAAAAAATGAAAGCTTCAAAATTAAAACAGTATTCTCCCAATTCTCAAGTCTCGTCTCACTTTGTCTCTCTAGTCTCACTCTCTCAGATCTCAACTCTCATATTTCATCTCCTCTCAGTCTCATATCTAGATCTTGATTCTTGAACTTGATCTCGATACCTTCGGCCTCGACCCTCGGGAAGTCGGATCTCTCACTCTACCCTACAGTGAAGTGCTTAACCCAAATCCCCAAATCTACGCTTCTAATGCTTTAATTCGTTTGCATGTTTTGCTTTTTGGTTTGTGAAATCTTTATTTTTTAATGGATTACTTACTTGTTTATATATTATGTAATAGGCTTTTCATTTTGTTTTCCCAATTAAAAAGACCCATTTGTTTTTTGTTTTTCCTTCTCCAATTTTAAGAATTAGATCTCTCCTCTTGTCTCAAACTTCAATTTACTCATCTGGGCATCAATTTGGTCTAGTTTTGCTTGGAAAAATACAGTTCCTTTTTGTAAGAAATTTAATCAGAGCATAGTGTTTGATTTTTGGAGCCACAACAAAGGGTTGCTGGTAGATATACTCAGCAAGTGGATGAGCACAACCCTGTCTTATGATGACACGAGGTTGTATGTCATTAGACATCTTGTATGATAGTGACAAAACACCCTTCCAAGTTAAATTCACCTCACCCTCAACATCTATAGACCATCGTTCTATTCCTTATTATTCTCCACGACCCAACTACACTTTTATTACACGAAAGGAATTGTGAAGAAAAAGGGTGAAACATAACTAACTTCGAAAAAAAAAATTATGACTAAAGATAATTAAATTATCAATAGCCTTCATCAATAATAAATCAGAGATTTAGAACATATGGTAGATGATAAAAAATTTCAACCATAGTTGCAGCGGAACGAGCAATCCATTAGAAGAGTCAAATAGACTATAAAGTCTATTATCTTCTCCATGTTAAAAGTCCACCAACAATGTTTTATCCCTGTTATACCAAATCAACAATTCATGTCCACAATCACATGTATAACTCATAATCGTAATTGTTGTTCTAAATTCCTTTTCTCATTCAGACGAAGATAATTTTCATCACTTGTCTTTTACCGAAATATCAAAATCGTGGTTATACCAAATCACGGTTCTCATTCATAATCATACTAATAAATTCATCTTTGCACTACGGCCAAAGATATTCATCAACAGATTCATCTTTGCACTACGAGCCAAAGATATTCATCAATGATTCATCTTTTGCACCTCTGGCCAAAGATATTCAACTATAGGTCATCTTTCAGACTACGACCCAAAGATATTCATCAACAATTCATCTTTGCACTACATGCCAAAGATATTCATCAACAAGTCATCTTTGCACTACGGACCAAAGATATTCATATCTCAAAGAAATACATAATCATTTCAGAATTTATATAAACCATAATTATAACCATATATGTTGATCAATTCACCTTTGCACTTAAGCTAAAGATATTCAATTATAAATTCAATGGTCATGATCATACCAGTCAACAATTCAACTTTGCACTACTGGCCAAAGAGAACCTATAGTCACGATCATACCAATAATCTATCCATCTTTACACTCAAGTCAAAGAGAAATATCATCATTAAGGTTATAAGAATGTTATATAAAAACAATATAATCAACATATAGATTTAATCTAAAGAGTAAGATTCATAAATCAATGATTTCATAACAACTTAATCAAAATGTTATAAATCACTTAATAATCTCATAATCTAATATTATTAATACTACCACAATATTTTAATCATTTCTTAAACTTATAAACAATTTATTTTAATTGTTTACACTTTACTAATAAATGCATTTAATCATCTTAAAATGCCAACCTCATAAGATCTCATCACCAATAGCCAAAACCCTCATCAAAAATCTGCATATATCTCATATATAATTCTCAAGCCATAAAATCATATTTTCCAATTTTCTTAATTCACATAACATATTTAATTCATTTACTCATAACTAGAATATTTTCATGAAAAATACCAAATCAGTTTTAAAATATTTCTTTTTCTGGGATTTAGAAGAATATAGTCCCATATTGAATATATATTTTTCTCAAAATTTTTAAAATTCATTTACTATTTTTCACATGGCCAAAACCATTAGAATATTCGGACATTTATCATAAATTGTACTTTTATCCAAAAATTCTAAAATTTACACGATATACTGATATTATATAGATGTACTCCCAATACAAATTTCATCAATTTTGGAATTAACCGCAAGGAGTTATAAGCGATTGCTTTTAAAATAGTCTTTCCTCATAAAATTCATAACTCTTAATCTATACATCCAAAAATCGCCATTTTTGGACACAATCAACAAAACTCATCAAATTTTCATTTCAAATTTTTACAGAATTTTTGAAGGTTCAGAAGAATTTTGAAATAATAACCCTTAAAATCCATTATTATCCCTTACCTCAAAAAAAAAAACTTGATTTGGAATAACGTTGAACGAACTTGCACCGTATAGCAATACTCAAAGTATACTCAAAATACTCACAAGAATACGCTCGATAATATAGAGAGAGAAAACTTCAGTTTCTGGTGTGATTTTCAATTCTAACCTAAGCACCCTATTTATAGGAAATTGCTTAGAACACCAAAGTAGAAAATTTAATAAATTAATATTATTTATACAAATATTATATGCATCATTTGAAATCTGAAATTCAGCTCTCAACACATTTATATCACATGTTAAATGAGTCCCAACAACGTAAAAAACGTTTTTGTAATTAAAAATATTTTAAACTTCCAAAAATCAATTATTTCGGAACTTCGAAACTTCAATAATTCATAATAAATAGCCCTTTTGCCAGAAAATTCGAATCTCGCGAGTTTTTATAGGAAATTCAATTCTCTACAACTTTACAGAAGAAAGTTTTTCCAAATTCCAAACAGAAATTGACCGAAATCCATAAACGGACGATTTTACAGGCTATAATCAAATTTCAGTCAAGAAATGGGGTCCACCGACATGTTTAACATGTTTTAAATATTTTTGGTAACAAAATACTCCTCCTCCACATATACTCATATATCCCACATTCATCGTAAAAATATCATCATTAATATATTATTAAAATAATATATTTAATTGAATTATTTTATCAGAAAAAGATAAAATATTAATTTTCAACAATTGTCACATTAAAAATTTTCTCCATCTATATCCTTATAAAATCAATATTTTCCTCATCATATAAATCAATAATTAATTATTCACAAATAATATTACGAAACACATTATTGTGACAACTGTGTAGTTCCCTAGGGCTTTCCAATAAGAATTTCTCCTTCTCACAAGCCATGATTAGGTGACCAAACATCTCATTGAGATGAACTTTCTAGACATTACCAATAATATTGTCTAATAATATTATTGAGATAATATGAATTATTGCTCGATAATGGAAAAATATGTGTAGTGACAATTATTAAAATAAAATAAAATATCAACGCAAAGAATTATTGAATCAAAAATAAAATATTAAATAAAGTAATTATTGTAACAATTATTGAGTAGTGCCTTCTTACGTAAGAATCAATAATTGGTGCAATACTGGTGTCCTCTTTTGTGCAACAACGCAGACATTTTACTTTACCCATTTGGGTATTCCAAAAAGATTGACGATAATAACTACGTCGTTATTTATAAATAACTTATTCTTGTCGTTTTCTTCCTCCGATCGCTTTTTAGTTATGGGGCCCATAAAAGATGGCTGGCCATTGCACGAATATTTCTCGACAAAGATTTGAATATTCCACGACCAAACGAATATTCTCCCACAACAATGAATATTTTATAACCACTTGCGTATTTTTGAAAAAAATTCATATATCACCCTTAACTTTAACTTTTATCAATTTAACCATTTCTTGAATTGTAATTATAAGAAAAATTGAATACTTTTATTTCATAAAATTCGGGGTCTTACAATCTCCCCTCCTTATGAAATTTCGTCCCCAAAATTTACGTACCTGGTATTTCAAATAGTTGAGAATACCTTGCTTTCATTTCAGATTCCATCTTCCCTGTCATCATAATTTCTCCAATGTTCATCTCCTGTATTTCAGATATCATTCTAGAATACAGCTTCAAAATAAGGGTTAATTGAACAAATTAATATATCACATAATATCCCGATATTATATGACCGACCAACAAATAAGCTTAGGTAGACACTTTCAAGAAGGATTTACTCATCTCTCCCCTCCTAGTTCTAATTCCGATCTCCGCCAGAGATCATATCCCTAAGCTCTGATACCAAATGTAACGATCCCAAAATAGGTCCATTCCATCCAACCCATTCTGAGTCGCCAAATACATGGTACAGAAAACAACTACAATTTTATTACAACAATTGTCGTGCAAAATATAACAACACATATGCTGTGAATTTGGATACAAATATATATCAATTGTGACTCATGTCCCAACCGTGGACAAAGACCTCATAATGACACCTTACATAAAGGTATAGTCAAAAAGCTGTTTTAGAAATTAGAATCTTTGGGAAGTTCTCAAGAAACCTTCGTATATGGGAGGCCGTCTTACAGGTTATGATAGATATCATATGGCCACGTAATTATCCTTGGTTGACCTAATAGACCCCTAAAGAAAAATGAGAAGATTACTATCATATTCTTCCCAATGGTGAGTTTTCTTTTGACATATCATTATCTCTACTATCTCTAATTGAGAGTTAAATTTCAAATAGACTCCAAGATCATATAGGTAGTGTTGGTAGATATACTTCAAGAAGTGGATGAAAGACAACCCCGTCTTTTATGATGACACGAGGTTATATGTCATTAGACATCTTGTATGATAGTGGCAAAACACCCTTCCAAGTTAAATTCACCTCACCTCAACATCTATGTAATCGCCGATTCTATTCCCTTGTTATTCCCCCGCTCGACAAATACACTTTTATTACCCGAAAGGAATTGTGAAGCAAAAGGGAAACACAACTAACTTCAATAAAAAAATCATGACTAAAGATAATTAAATTATCAATAGCCTTCATCAATAATAAATCGAGATTTAGAACATATGGTAGATGATAAAAATTTCAACCATAGTTGCGGTAGACGCAAGCGATCCATTAGAAGAGTCAAATAGACTATAAAGTCTATTATCTTCTCCATGTTAAAAGTCCACCAACAATGTTTTATCCTCGTAACATCAATCAACAATTCATGTCCACAATCACATGTATAACTCATAATCGTAATTGTTGTTCTAAATTGCTTTTCTCATTCAGACGAAGATAATTTTCATCACTTGTCTTTACGAAATATCAAAGATCGTGGTTATACCAAATCACGATTCATGTTCATAATCATACTAATAAATTCATCTTTGCACTACGGGCCAAAGATATTCATCAACGATTCATCTTTGCACCTGAGCCAAAGATATTCATCAACGATTCATCTTTGCACTACTGAGCCAAAGATATTCAACTATAGGTCATCTTTGACTACGACCCAAAGATATTCATCAACAATTCATCTTCTTTGACTACAGCCAAAGATATTCATCAACAAGTCATCTTTGACTGCACTACGGACCAAAGATATTCATATCTCAAAGAAATACATAATCATTTCAGAATTTATATAAACCATAATTATAACCATATATGTTGATCAATTCACCTTTGCACTTAAGCTAAAGATATTCAATTATAAATTCAATGGTCATGATCATACCAGTCAACAATTCAACTTTGCACTACTGGCCAAAGAAAACCTATAGTCACGATCATACCAATAATCTATCCATCTTTACACTCAAGTCAAAGAGAAATATCATCATTAAGGTTATAAGAATGTTATATAAAAACAATATAATCAACATATAGAATGAGGCAAGGTTCGCAGAATTATCCAGGTCTGCACCTCATTTGGTGGAGAATGAGGAACGAATGACGCGTATGTTTCTGAGAGGTCTAAAACCAGAGATTCGTCAATACCTTATATCTCATAAATTTTTTCTCGTCAGATTCAGGATGTTGTCACAGGCTCGATTATTAGAAGCGAGATAGTGAGTATACTCAACCGAGGGGACCACAATCGTAGGTAGTCATCGTAAGCGATGATAACCAACGAGGAGGAAAGAATACGGACAAAGCGGTAACCACTCGTGTGGTAATCGTGGACATGATAATAGGAGAGGTGACTCAAGTGGAAATTTGAAAGAGAAGATTCAACAATGACAGGAAGATATCAGCAAAGAACACCAAAGACCAACAACAAATCTTTGGGGAGGAGAGCAACGGCCAGTTAGATGTTACAAATGCGGAAGGAGGACATATCATATCATCAAACCGTCCCACAACAATCCAAGGTATGTTACCTGTTGTGGAAAGGAAGGCCACATCGCCGAGATTGTCTTATCGCGAAACCAAGTTCGAGAGGGAGTGGTGATTCCAAGTGGTCATCCGGATAAGTCGAAATCGGCGGTTCTGGAAGAAGCGTTTGTCATGACTGGACAAAAGCGTGAGGAACCCAAACGAGGTGATCACGGGTAAGCTAATCTTGAATTCTTGCGAAGTTTATACTTTACTGAGATCACCTGTTCTACCCATTCTTTTATCTCTCCCGCTTGTGCTCAACGTTTAAACTTGACTCCGGAGAAATTAGATTTTGATTTATCTGTTGAAACTCCGTTGGGTGAAACCTTCGTTACATCTACAGTTTATAAATCTTGCATGATCCAAGTTGGCACTATCACATTACCTGTTGATCTTATCTCTTTAAAGATACTTGTTTTTGATGTGATTTTAGGAATTGATTGGTTAACCACTCATCATGCCAAAATTGATTGTTTTCGTAAGGTGGTTAGTTTTCATATTCCTAACTAACCTGTCATACGAATTCAAACCACTAAACCACTAAAATTAGTCACTGTCATATCAAGCCACAAAGCTATTCGTTTATTGAAAAACGGATGTCAAGCTTTCTTAGCCAATGTTATGGATTTGAATAAAGACAAGTCAGATTTGAATAATATTTTTGTGGTTAAAGAATTTCCTGATGTATTTCCCGAAGAACTTCCTGGTTTACCCCCAGAACGTGATGTTGAATTCTTTATTGACCTTGAATCGGGTACAAAATCCATTTCTAAAACCCCATATCGAATGGCTCCTATTGAACTTCAGGAGTTAAAAGTCCAACTACAGGAGTTATTAGACATCGGTTTCATCTGGTCCCAAGACGTCTCCTTGGGGTGCTCTGTTTTATTCGTGAAGAAGAAAGGCGGGAGTATGCGACTTTTCAGACGACTATCGAGAATTGAACCATGTCACCATCAAGAATAGGTATCCGCTTACCTCGCATTGATGACCTGTTCGACCCGATTACAAGGAGCGCAATTCTTTTCAAAGATCGATCTTCGATTCCGGATATCATCATTTGAAGATTAAAGCGAGGATATTCCAAAGACGACATTCGAGGACTCGATCTGGGCATTATGAATTCTTGGTCATGTCTTTTGGATTGACTAATGCCCCGCCGCTTTCATGGATATGATGAACCGTGTATTCAAGGAATATTTGGATCGATTCGTTGTTGTCTTTATTGATGACATCCTCATCTATTCCAAAAGCCGTGAAGATCATGAGCACCATTTGAAGTTTGGTACTACAAAGACTTCGTGAACACAAGCTTTATGCCTGTGAAGAAATGCGACTCGGCTTCGAGGAAGTAGCATTCCTTGGGCACGTGGTGTCAAAACAAGGAGTATCTGTTGACGGCCAAGATTGAAGCAATACAAAGTCAGAGCAACCGAAGTCGGTGACAAAGTATCAATTTTTTCGGGCTTAAATTTGGTTATTATCGGAGATTTGTGGAAGGATTTTCGAATCGCTACTCGTTAACTCGGTGACTCGGAAGGATGAAAATTCTTATGGAAGCGAGGAATGCGAGAAGAGCTTCCAAGAGCTCAAGAGGAGACTCATTTTGGCACTGTTACGACAATACCATCCGGTTCGGATGGATTTGTTATCTCTGCCGATGCTTCCGCGAGGGGTTAGGATGTGTTCTCATGCAACATGGGAAAGTCATAGCCTATGCCTCACGACAACTCAAAGAATATGAGAGGAATTATCCTACTCGTGATCCGGAGTTAGCAAGCGATCGTGTTTTGCGTTGAAGATATGGAGACACTACTTATGACGGGGAGAAAGTAGAGATTTATACGGATCATAAAAGCCTCAAATATTTCTTCACCCAAAAGAACTCAACATGCGGCAACGACGTTGGTCGAGTCATTAAAAGATTACGATCACACTATTCAATATCATCTTGGAAAAGCGAACGTAGTAGTCGACGCATTAAGTAGAAGATCATATACAAGATCGAAGTGCGATATTGTCAACGAAAGGCCCATTTTGTATGACTTGCAAAGGATGAAGGTAGAATTAAAGACTCTGGGGACTGTAATGATGGCGAATATACAAGTAGAACCGACTTTAATCGATAAAGTTAAAAGCTGCTTTCAAGCTACGGACACGGGGTTGATGCGTATGAAGAAGAAAGTGCAAGGAGCTATTCCTAAGCAAGAATTGACGAGGAAGGAATACTTGAGTCAATTCTAGACTTTACGTCCTAACGATTACGACTGAAGCATAAAATCATGATGGAGGCACACAACACCCCGTGGCAATCCATCAGGAGAGTACCAAATGTATCATGATATTCGACATACATTTTGGTGGAACAATATGAAGAGAGAGATTGCAGAGTTTATCTCAAGATGTTTAACCTGTCAACGTGTAAAGGCGGAGCATTAAGTGCCAAAAGGTCCATTGCAACCACTTGAGATTTAGGAATGGAAATGGGAACACATTACTATGGATTTTGTTCTGTGTCTTCCCAAAGTTTCTCAAGGCGTAGATGCAATTTGGGTTATTGTTGATAGATTAACCAAGTCCGCCCATTTCTTTACCGTCACGCGAGACTTATCCCTTGAACGTCTTGCTTCGTATGTGACGTGAATGAGATTGACGATTGCATGGCATGCCAAGTATCCATAGTTTCGGATCGTGACGAGATTCACTTCAAGATTTTGGGTTAGCTTGCAAAGCTATGGGCACGGATTTTCGATTTAGTTCAAAGATACCATCCACAAACGGACGGACAATCGAGAGGACTATTCAAACCCTTGAAGATCTATTAAGACTGTGTGTCCTAGATTTCAAAGGAAGTTGGGATAAGTACTACCATTGGTGGAATTCTCTTATAACAATGTTATTATCAAAGAGTATAGGCGTGGCTCCATTCGAGGCGTTGTATGGGACGAAAATGTCGTTCTCCAAAGATCTTTGGGACGAGGTGGGAGAAGCAACATTGTTGGGACGAATTAGTACGCATGACTACAGAAAAGATCCAAATGATTCGACAACGATTCAAACTTCACAAGATCGACAAAAGAGTTATCTTGCCGATCTTCATAGAAAGACGTAGAGTTTAATATTGGAGATCATGTATTATTACGTATTGCTCCATGGAAGGAGTTACAAGATTTGGGAAAAGAGGAAAGCTCAATCCAAGGTTTGTTGGTCCATTTGAGATTCTTAACCGAATAGGAAGCGTAGCCTATAGACTCGCGTTACCTCCAAGTATGTCTCGTGTTCACAATGTATTCCACATATCTATGTTTCAGTAAATATGTGAAAGACCGAACCACATTATTCGTTAGAACCGACGAGATAGTGAAGATTTAACATACGAGGAGATACTGTTGAGATTTTGGATAGGAAAGAGCATGTCTTACGCACGAAGGTTATACCACAAGTTAAGGTTTTTGGAGAAACCATGCAATTGAGGAAATGACATGGGAGTTGGAATCGAAAATGAAAGCGAGGTACCCTCACCTTTTCGATATACCGTGTACGCACGTTAATTTCGATGATTTAAATTTCATAAGGAGGGAGGTCAGAAGACCCCAACTTATTATAAATAAAATTGAATTTCCTTTATTCATTATTCTAAATCAATAAGGGTTAATTTGATATAATTCTTTGGTTATGGGTGAAATGTGCAAAGTTTACAAAATAAGCAAGTGGTTATAAAATATTCATTATTGTTTGGGAATATTCGTTTGAGTCGTGGAATATTTTTTTTGTCGGGAATCTCCGCATGACGGTATGCGATCATTGGTGGGCCCCATAACGGAAAAGCGGTTGGATGAAGGAAAACGACAAAGATTGAGTTTTATAAATAACGACGTAAATTGTTACCAATTATTAACATTGTTGGGTTACCCGGTGGTTAAAATACGATAATATGCGTGGTTACACAAGAAGACTCAGTATTATGAGATTATTGAATTATTGATCCTTACGTAAAGAAGGCACCACTCAATAATTGTTACGGTAATTATTGTTCATTATTTTATCTTATTGATTCAATAATTCTTTGCGTTGATATTTATATTATTATTGTTTCAATAATTGTCATTACACAATATTTTCCATTATCAAATCAATAATTCATATTATTTGAATAATATTATCGATAACATTATTGGCAATGTCTAGAAAGTTCTCATCTAAGGAGAGGTTTGGTCACCTAATCAAGGCGCCAAGAAGGAGAAATCCTTATTGGAAAGCCCTTCTTTGAACTAGCGGCACACAAGATTGTGATTACGTAATATTATTTTGAATAATTAATTATTGATTATTATGATAAAGAAAATATTTATTTTATATGGATATAGATGGAGAAAATTTTTAATGTGACAATTGTTGAAAATTAATATTTTATCTTTTTACGATAAAATAATTCATTTAAATATATTATTTTAGTAATATATTAAGCGGTGATATTTTTATAATGAATGTGTGATATATGAGTATATGAGGAGGTAGAGTATTTTGTGGCATTAAATGTTTAACATATGTTTTTTGTGTTTGTGGACACAATTCTTGACCTAAAATTTATTATAGTATAAAATTGCCCGTTTGTGGATTTTTGATTCAATTTCATTTGGAATTTGGAAAAATTTTCTTCTCGCAAGTTGTAGAGAATGGAATTTCCCATGGAAATTGTAAGTTTTGAATTTTTCTCGATAACCGAGCTATTTTCTATGAATTGTTGAAGTTTAGGAAAATAAAATAATTTTTATTAAATTAATGGGTGGGACCCACTTTTTGGTTGGTGAGTAAAACACATGGGTCTTTGAATTCTTCCAACATGGCTGCCCAAAATATTCAAAGCATGCGTGGGATTTGAAAAATAATAATATTATTTTATTATTTAGTCTCTTTGGCGTTCTAACATTTTCCTATAAATAGAGGCTAAGTTAGAATTGAAAATCACACCGTAAACTAAGTTTTTCTCTTTCTCTCTAAATTATCGAGCGTATTCTTGTGAGTATACTTTGAGTGTTGCTATATCGGTATATGGGTTTCACAAGACTATAACTAGAAATTCAAATGTAAGACGGTTATTTTGAGGTAAGGGTATTATTTTCTTCTTAAATGATATTTTTCTTCAATATCATTATGCTTAGAAGTATTGGTGAACTTTTTTATCAAATTTGGAACTTGTTGTGTGGGGTTACTATTCACGATATCTAAGCCTTTATTCACGATAATGATACTTATTCACAAATACGTACTATTCATCGAAAAAATAAAAAATTCTTTTTGTCCAAAATATCTATTACGGATACTAGCTTTGATTGTATCCATGTTTTGATCATTCTTAAATTTTACACCAATATGATTATTTTCAAGTATTTTGGACATGGGTAAAACAAAGTACGAATCCTTAATCCGTAATCCTTGTCATTTTGTTTTCTTTGGATTCGTTTCTTTAAAAATGTTTTTCATCATCCTCGGATCCTAAATGGTGATATAAATGAATATCTTTGGCCCGTAGTGCAAAGATGAACGATTAATCGATGAATATCTTTGGCTTGTAGTAGTGCGAAGATGAGCAGTGTTGAGATGAACATGATTAATTTGGTGATCTAAATGAATATCTTTGGCAGTAGTGCAAAAGATGATTAAAGATGTATCTTGATTGTTATTCTTTGTGATAAACTATTGATGATGGACTTTTAAACCTTAGAAGAAAGTAGAATTCTTTCTCTACGTGACTCTTCTAATAGATTGTTATTTCCGCTGCATTTGTTGATCTAAAACTTGTTGTCTATTCAGTATTCGTTAGATTTTTCCTTGTTGAAGACTACGATAATTTGTTGTATATTATCTTAGTCATAATATTCTTCTTTGGGCTAGTTGAGCTCACCCTTTTCCTTTTGTTCCATTTTTCTTCTCGGGAGGTGAGAAACATAGCGAGGATCGAGTCGGGGTATGGAGTGATGGTTCTAGGAAGATGTTTTAATTGTCCTCACTATTTACGTAAAATAGTGTATGAATAATTAATGAGGACTTATTTGGGTGTGTATATTGTCAGAAGACAATATTTGTATTCAAACTCACAGTTGTATTGTCGTATTCTACACGACATCTGTATTGTCAAAGTTGTAGTGTGCTTTCTATACCATGTATTTTGGCGACTCAGAATGGGTGTTGTATACCTATTTTGGGGGCCTCACATTTTATCAATTTAACCATTTACTGAATTGTAATTATAAGAAAATTTGAATACTTTTATTTCATAAAATTTCGGTCTTATAATCTCCCTCCTTATGAAATTTCGTCCCCCAAATTTACGTGCACAGTATTTTAAAGAGTTGAGAATACCTTGCTTTCATTTGATTCCATCTTCCCTGTCATCATAATTTCTCCAATGCTCATCTCCTCGTATTTGGATATCATTCTAGAATACAGCTTCAAAACAAGGGTTAATTGAACAAATTAATATATCACATATTATCCCGATATTATGACTGACCAACAAATAAGCTTAGGTAGGACACACTAGCGAAGGATTTACTCATCTCTCCCCTCCTAGTTCTAATTCCGATCTCCGCCAGAGATCATATCCCTAAGCTGGTTGCACAGTAGCATACGATATTGCATAATATTTTTGAATTATTAATTCTTACGTAAGAGGACACTACTTAATAATTGTTACAGTAATTACTGTTCATTAGATTATTTTATTGATTCAATAATTGCTGCGTTGATATTTTATATTATTATTTTTTCAATAATTGTCACTGCACAATATTTCCCATTACCAGATCAATAATTCATATTATTTGAATAATATTATTAGATAGCATTATTGACAATGTCTAAAAAGTTCTGTCAAGGAGAGGTTTGGTCACCTAATTGCGCTTCAGTAAGGAGAAATCCTTATCGAAAAGACTCCTTTTTCCTGGGAACCACCTGGTTGTCATAATTGTGATTCTGTAATATTATTTGTGAATAATTAATTATTAATTTATATGGTAAGAAAATATTTATTTGATGCGGATATAAATGATGGATTTATTTATGTGGTTATAAATGAAGGAATTAATGTTGAGGTGTTTTATCAGTATTTTTATCGGAATGGATGTATTAAAAATCAAATCAGTATTTTTACGATATATTACGTGAGTTATAATTTTTAATCCGACCGTTGGATCGTTGTGATTTTTGGATATGTTATACATATATAAGTTGAGTATATGTCCACAAATTTTGAACCGTTAAAAATGAACGTATGATTTGTTATGAATTGTAAGAGGTGACTGATTCAGAAATTAGGTTTATAAATGATTTTGGTGGAAAATTCTAGAATTTAGTGGGCCCCACTTATGGTTGGTAAAGAAATGTGCTGAAATTATAATTCAAATGCGGTGGGTGGCAATAGTAGCAGGTAAAACCATCAGGTAGCAGGTCAAGTCTGCTTTGGCGTGCTAACATTTTCCTATAAATAGAGGGCTGAGTTAGAATTGAAAATCACACCAGAAACATAAGCTTTCTCTCTATATTATCGAGCGTATTTTGTGAGTATTTTGATATTTTGAGAGTTACTAATGAGTGCAAGTTTCCTTCAACGTCATATCCGATATTCCAGTCACAAATACTGCTCTTTTGAGGTAGGGGATTGTAAGGGATTTTAAGGGTTATTATGTTTTTCAGTTTCGAAATTTTTCTGAACCTTCAAAAATTTTGGAAAAATTTGAAATGATAATTTGATGAATTTTACAGATTGTGTCCAAAAATGATGATTTTTGGATGTATAGATTAAGAGTTATGAATTTTATGAGAAAAAACTATTTTAAAAGTAAACCCTTATAACTCCTTGTGGTTAACTCCAAAATTGGTGAAAATTTTATTGAGAGTACATCTATATAACATCAGTATATTCTATAAATTTCGGAATTTTTGGACAAAAGTATAATTTATGATAAATATCTAAATATTCGGCAGTTTTGACCATGTGAAAAATAGTAAATGAATTTTAAAAATTATGAGAAAAATATATGTTCAATATGGGACTATGTTCTGCTAAATCCCAGAAAAAAAAATTTGTTTGTACTGATTTGATATTTTTCATGAAAATGGACTAGTTATGAGTAAATGATTTACTTATGTTATGTGAAGTAACAAAATTGAAAAATAGGATTTTATGACTTGAGAATTCTATATATGGTATATGCAGATTTTTGATGAGGTTGTTGGTTATTGGTGATTAAATCTTATGAGTTTGACATTTTAATATGATTAAATGCATTAATTAGTAAAGTGTAAACTATTAAAATAAATTGTTTATAAGTTTAAGAAATGATTAAAATATTGTGGTAGTATTAATAATATTAGATTATGAGATTATTAAGTGATTTATAACATTTGGATTAAGGTGTTATGAAATCATTGATTTATGAATCTTACTCTTGAAATTAAATGCAGTTGTTGACCGTATTGTTTTTATTATCATATATAACATTTTTATAATTCCGGTGATGAAATTTCTCTTTGACTTAAGTGTAAAGATGGGTAGATTATTGGTATGATCGTGACTATGGGTTCTCTTTCGCCAGTAGTGCAAAGGTGAATTGATCAACATGATTATAATTATGGTTTATATAAATTCTGAAATGATTGTATGTTTCTTTGAGATATGAATATCTTTGGTCTGTAGTGCAAAGATCAATTATTGATGTATATCTTTGGCCTGTAGTGCAAAGATGAACTGTTGATGAATATCTTTGGCCTGTAGTGCAAAGATCAATTATTGATGTATATCTTTGGCCTGTAGTGCAAAGATGAACTGTTGATGAATATCTTTGGCCCGTAGTGCAAAGATGGATTGTTGATGAATATCTTTGGCCCGTGGTGCAAACATGAATTTATTAATATGATTATGAACAGGAACTGTGATTTGGTATAACCATGATCTTTGATGTTTTGGTAAAGACAGTGATGTAATTTATCTTCGATTACGGATGAGAAGAGAATTTAGAATCACAATTATGATTATGAGTTATTCATATGATTGTGGAAAGGAAATGTTGATTGATGTTACTGAGGATAAAATATTGTTGGTGGACTTTTAATATGGAAGATAATAGATTTTATGGTCTATTTGACTCTTCTAATGGATCGCTTCGTTCTACCGCAACTATGGTTGAAAAGTTTTATCATCTACTATATGTTCTAAATCTCGATTTATTATCGATGAAGGCTATTGATAATTTAATTATCTTTAGTCATGATATTCTTTATCGAGCTAGTTCAGGTTTCACCCTTTTGCTTCACAATTCCTTTCGTGTAACAAGAGTGTAATTGGGTCGAAATGGGATAATAGGAATGTAATCGGTGAATCTATAGTCATTGAGGTTCTCTCCTAAATAGTATGGAAATAATTTTATTGAGAACTTTAAATAAGTGTGTCGTATTGATACGTCATTTGATATTTAATTTTGGTGAACCGAATAGGTAAGGTGAACCCAACTTTGGAAGGGTATTTTGCCACTATCATACAAGATGTCTAATGACCCACGAGTTATCATAAGATGTGGTTGTGTACATCCACTTCTTGAGTATATCTACTGAAAGCACTACCTATATGATCTTGGAGTTTATTTGAAACATAATTTTCAACCGGAGACAGTGGAGATAGTTATATGTCAAGAGAAGACTCACCATTGGAAGGATACATGATAAGTAATCTTCTCGTTTTTCTTTGGGGTCTATTGGATCAACCAAGGATAATTCTCTGGACATATGATATCTATCATAACTTAGATTCATGGCCTCCACATATACGAAGGTTTCTTGAGCACTTCCTAAAGATTTTAATTTCAAAAAAGCAGCTTATCGACTAGACGCTTATGTAATGTATCAATGTGAGGTGTTGTTCATAATTGAGACATGAGTCACACAGATTGGTATTAAAACTCACAAGATATGTGTTGTTGTATTTTGCACAACAATTGTAGTAATAAAGTTGTAGTTGTTGTTTCGTACTACATGTATTTGGCGACTCAGAATAGGTTGGATGGATTGGACCTATTTTGGGGGCGTCATAATTTATAGTTTTAAAATAAAATATATTTTAAAATTAAAAACATATAAAAACTATTTTTTATTTTTATTTTAGAATGAAGTGAAATACCAGAATCAAGTAATTACTCTAAAAAAGCAAAATTGATCCGAAATTTTGTCAAACTTTTTTCTCTCCAACTATACCAAAAGAAAAAGTCTAGGGGGACCGGATTTGGCGACCGATTTTTTTTTTAATATCTCCTAAATAATTTATAAGATTTATTCGAATTGGAATTTTTACAGAATAAAATGATTTGGATGTTATTTGGATACATGTAAAAAATATGTCTGTGCAGTCTGTACAGGCATAATTTTTACATGTATCCAAATGACATCCAAATCATTTTATTCTGTAAAAATTTCAGTTCCAATAAATCTTATAAATTATTTGGGAGATATTAAAAAAAAAAAAATCGGTCGATAAGCCAGGTCGCCCCAAAAGAACTCATACCAAAAACATATTGACTCTTGGCGGCTTAATATTTAGGGGGGTGTATTTAATTAAAATTTTTAAAGACTTTTTTTAAGTGACATACTTTTGTAGAATTTATGGGATTTTAATGACTTTCAAAGACTTTAAAAGACTTTTTAAAATGACTTTTATAGACTCTATGAAATAAGTAATGACTTTTTATAAATTTTTTATCAAGACTGTGATAGACTTTTGTATACTTCTAATATATCTTGCAACTTATATTAATTTTTAATTAGCCCATGTGTACAACATCTCCCTCTTTTTTCATGAACTAGAGTAAATCTCATTATATTATTGTGGCATGAGATTTTATATATGTTGAAAGCGTTCATGTTATTCTACTCATTTAATAATATATTTGGATACTTGGATACCAATAAAACTTTAAAAATTACGTATTTAATACACAAAAAATTAAACTCACTTTTATTGAATTATATATACTTTATGATATGCGACGCTTTATTTGGAATTATTATTTTTCATTCCAAAGATACAAAAATTATCATCAATACTTATTTTGCGTAATTAGCAATTAAAAAATTAATATAAACATTTGCAATATATATCGATTTTCATTCAAATATTTGAATATTACCTCGCCTTAAGATCAAAATTTGTAAAATAAAAATAATATATACTTGTTTCATGTATATTTTAAAATAGCAAGTTATTTTTCAAATAAAAAATAATTTTTATTTATATTCTTTTTAATAATTTTTAATTTAATAATGTAACATATAATAAAATTATGATAAAAAGCTTGAAGAACTTATATATTTTATACAACTATATATCAAGATAAAGACGCATCTATATAAATTACTTTCCTCTCTCTCACTTTTTTTTCCTTCATTTAACTCGATTCTAAGTTAATTTATTTAAATTATAAAATTTTAAAATATTGTGTATTTATTTTTATTTTTGAAATAATAACGTGTGTTTATTATTAAATAACAAATAAATTCAAAATTTAAAAATTTTGAATTTTGTACGTTGACTACAAAAATAAAATAAATATTTTATTTTTGTGGGTACAGCAAAAGTATTAATTATTCTATATTATAAAGTAATTAGAAATATTGGATTTATGTGAAATAATTAGAAATATTGGATTCATGTTAATTGTATTTTAAATTTATTTAGTTTATTAAGATGAGATATAAATTCTTTAGAAATCTTTAGAGATGAGGTCAGACTTTTGATATGAGTTGATAGTTATAATTCTTCTTCTAAAGTCTGTCAAACTCTGCCATTTAATAGAAATATGAAAAGTCTATGACTTTTTGAATACTAAAATACTTTTATAGATTTTGTAAAAATCTTAATTCAATACCACTTAATTTTTAAAGACATTAAAAAAGTTATAATTGAATACCACTAAACTTTTATAAATTCTTTAAATGTCCTGATTGAATACAATCAAACTTTTAAAATCTTTAAAAATCTTTAAAAATTTTAATTGAATATATCTCTCTTAATTCCATGTGTGGTATATTCTCTAGTTTTTCTTGGACTTTTAAACTAAGACCAGGTCAAACTTCAAAGTCAGGATTCACGGTTTAGCGATACACTTTGCAGTCCAAATCCAACTACCCAATTTCGTTATAAACTTAAGGGTTGTTTGATAAAAATAAATATGATTTGAATATAAATGAGTTAAATTTGAATTTGAATGAAAAAAGTTGTTTGATAATTGACATATCTAAATAACATATTTTTATTATTTTTACCCTCTAAAAAAATTCAAAAAATTATTATAAATTTATTTAATATTACTTAATATAATAGTTAATATTGTAAAAAAAAAAATTATTCAGCCGCTCATTCAACCATTCAACCAAAAAAAATGGACTAAACGAATCAGTTCAAAATTGTCTGAATGACTGACCGGTCAGCCATTCAGACGATTTTTTTCAAAAATAAAAGTACTGAATGGCTGAATCGGTCAACCATCCAATTGCAATCAAACAACTCCTTACATGATAAGCTACTCAACGATCTATTAATATAAAAATATGAATTATTAAAATGTATTAAGAGGTGGACGGTTAAGATGCGATAATTTTTTAATATAAAAATGTGAGTTGTTAAGATATATTAAGAGTTGGATTGTTAAGATACATTAATATATAATCGAACACTCTGATTATTACTAAAATTAATTATTAAGTCAAAATTATTGGCGAGTCTTCTACATGTGTGAGTTTGAAAACCGAGAGAAACGAAGAAAGAATAAATGAAAATTGAAGAATGAATAAAAAAAGTTTGTTTTGTGAGATTTTAGTAAAGAGGATGAAATTTTTATAAAAAAAAAATCTAACAAAAAATTCCCTCTAAAGTTGAAAAGATTCCAAAGGAAATTTGTTAAACACCTGATTTGTAAACTAAAATACCGCAACTATACCTATAATAATTTGTAAAATATAATTTTATAAGGGTGAAATAATAATATATTATATTAAATTATTATTTTTTTCAAAGTTTACAAACACAATAAAATAAAATAAATTTCATTTCCTTCACTTTCTTTTTTCTCAATTTTTTTAAATTATTCTCTCCTTTTTTTCTCCCAAACTCATGAACTGATGTATATGAGATATATTTTGTCCATCCTCGAACGATGAAATAAAGTTTATTAATAAACAAATATAATCTGAATATTAATAAAAAATTATAATTTTAAAATATTTGAATAATTTATTAAATTTTAAAATTTATTTATATTTTAAATAAAGTTCGAATTGAATTTTCAAATTTTCAGGCGAATATGAATCGAACACCAAATTTTTAATCATCTTATGGTCAAATGAGCGACTAAAGTGACGGTTAAAATAAACAAATGAGTACTATAAGTTGTAGTAAAAGAAAATGTAAAATACGAAAACAAAAGCCTCTTTCAAGCGTCTGAAAACCCTCGCTCTCATACGAACACTCACTTGGTGGAACAGTCCGAATCTCACCAACAATCAATTTGGCGCTAAATTTAAGCTGTCGATACGCCCGTAGGGTTTATGCTCTATACAACTTCGTGTTAATAACTTTTCATAGTATTTGATTAATGGAAGGAAGGAGATTCGATGGAGTCGCTGTGAATTCTCACTCCGGCAACGGTTTTGCCGTCACCAGGACTACTCCTCCTACTCGTCAATTTAATTACGGTTGCAAAAAAGTTCAGGTACCTCTTTATTTCTCTATACTACTTGATAATATGAAGTAAGAATCCTAGTTTTTAATCTAGGTTTTTTTGGCCAATCTGGGAAAAAAAATTCACCACTAGGTTTTTAGATTCAGTTACCCTCTGAACAATGTCTTTTGTACTAACATGAAAGTTCTTGCATTAATATAAATTAGAGTTGAATGGATGAAAATGTTTAACCATTTATCAGCTGTTTCTGTGTTTTAATATCATGATTTTGTCTATAAACCTATTAAAACATTGGTTTTCAATGTTCAAATCGATAGTAGGTAATGTTTCAACTATCCCAGAGTAGAGATATGAGAGGTACGGCAGAACGTATGTGTGAAGATGTAATAATGAATAATTATTAGTTAAACTTTGACTATATGTATTTTAATGTATCAATCAATGCAATAAGATGCAGTTTAAATGTGATGGCATGGCAATCGCTATTCTCACTGTGGTTCATTATTCAATGCTGTTGTCTAGATCGTGGTCTTGGTGTAAGTTCAAATCCCTGAAAGTATTAATATTGAACTATTTTATTTGGCAAATACGAAAGTAAAGAAATAACTGTTTGAATTAGTATTTAAATGGTTCTGTTGATTGTAATCTGTATTAGTAACATAGTTGAATAGGAGCAAAGATATTTTAGTTATAGGTCTAAAATCTGTTTGCAGTTTCTCACACGGTGTCATAACCTTTACATACAAGTACCTACAGGAAAAAGAAAATGTTTTGACTTTAAGATATATTTGTGGAGCTATAATATCATGCTATTATTTCTTTGTTTGTCTAGTTATATAGGGGCTTTAATATCCTTTTTATTTCTATATGGATGGATAGCCAACTATATTGAGGAGAGGTGTTGTGGCAACACTTTGAGCCTTTTAATTTATGGTTTCTCTGTTTGGAAGTAATGTTCTGAATTCTGATAGTTTTTAGATAACATATGGATGGTTGTTTATAGAAACTGGAGTCCCCCTAAAAAATAAAATAAAAATAAAATAATAATAATAAATAAATAAATGCTTGGATAGTTAGTTCACAGATTCAATTCCCTATCGAACCGCTTCAATTATTTTATAATTCTAAGTTTCACCGTATCACTGATTTTGGTTCAGAAGTTGGCATCTCTGAAGATCTTCAAAATATTATGTTGTGGACCATTTTAGGGGTATTAGTGGACCTTAGTAATTTCTTGGTAGTTTAGTTTATTAATTTTTTCTCTTAGGTCGAGAAGGATATATAACTGTTTAGCTTTCCATGAGCCCATCGAGTATTCATGTATTTACAATTATATCTACAATCTAGTGATGAAAAATTTCACTTTGTTTAGGTTTTCAAGCAGTTGGTCCTCATTTGAGAAAATAAATTTTGTTTATTATTTTAATTTACAGAGAGCATTAGAGCACTTGGCATCTATTGAACTAATTGAGTTGTGCAATGAAGCAAAAGTTGAGCGTTGTCGTGCAACAAGAGACCTGAGAAGCTGCGGGCGCTCTGTTGAAAGTGTATTGAACTCGTGTGGACATGCTTCCTTATGTGCAGAATGTAGTCAGAGGTGTGATATATGCCCAATCTGTAGAATTCATTTGCCAAAGAATGGGAACAGACTTCAGCTTCGCCTTTACTACGAGTGCATTGAAGCTGGTCTTATCTCCAAGAGATGTGATGACCGATTCCAAGAGAAAGAAGAGACTGACCAACAACTAACTGCTGATGTTGACAGGCTTTATGCTCTATTTGATGTTGCGATTGAGAACAACTTGGTTTCTCTTATTTGTCACTGTATCCACTTATGGTCTCGTTACTTATTCCAAACAGTTGCAATGATTCTGTTTTAGTTTACATTTTTTGATAAATTTACTCCGTTTTATACTTTTACACTTGTAAAATCAACCCCCGGAAATTTGTGCTGGTGAAGTTGTTGAGAAAGTCCAATCTTTACTTTCTTTGGTTCATCATTTATTGTTTGGAGATGTTGGCAAAATGATAAGACAACAATAAGAGACATAATTCTTTTAACTACAAACAAACAGTAAGAGACATAAATGTGATTGTTTATTATTTATTAAAGCTGCAAGACTAGCGTATGAAGATATACTGTAGTTAACATATCTTAATTTTTAATGAGAAGTTAAGTTTTCCTTGACGAATGGGAAACAGATGTTACAGATGTCTGTATGGATGAAAGTGCTGTATCTAGTGATCCTATCGTTGCTTTCTTGCTGGATGAAGTGGTGATCAAAGATTGGTGCAAGCGAACATTCAAAACTATCATAACGGAGCTTCAAAGGATCTGTATCCTTAATATTTGAAATGAGTTTTTGTTTACTTTTGAATTTGTTTTGTTCTCTTTGACTTCAGAATAGATGATCTTACAGTACAGGAGATGAAAGAAATGTTGAGTGCTCTTCTTAGGTTTTTGGTGAAGCTTGCTGGGATATCAAATGTCCTTGAAGTTCTGGAATCATCATTTAAGGGTTCTCTTTCAGCACAGTTTCATGATCTGCACCACTTACAAGAGAGCGTATTAAAAACAAAGCAGGTTTGATTTGATTTGATCTAGCTCTTGATTGTTTAGTATTCAGTGTTTGTGTTAAAGAGACCTTTCTTAGTGTTGTTTGCTTTGATATTTACATGTTATTAATGATAAAAATAGTTGTTTACATCCTTCAGCTGCTATACTAATTTCTCCCAGGCTATATTCTAAAACCTGATGAGAATGGTCATTTATTTTATTTTATTGCTTATGTAATTTGATATCTCTATGTTCTATAAACAATCTAGTATTCCGGAAAAGGCATCACAATGGTTAAAAGTTCAAGCAAGTTCAGTACTTGGGTGTGCACTTGCATCTTTCTTTAGTTTTTAGTGAACTTTTTAGTTGGTGGTTGGTAACTTTACGTTATTTGTCTCACATATACATACACATATATAATGTATGTGTGTGGCTAAGTAGCATGGACACTTCCACAAGGTCAATTTGTGTGTGTTGGACACCAACACGCCAGAATTGGAATTTTCTTTTACATGTCCATGCTTTTTGTCTAGAACGTGTTTGACACTTTCAGACACTTGCGTCTACATGTTGATTTTTTTGAGAAATAATCTTGTTTTGTCAAAGGAGTATAATCGTTAGATGAAAAACAATTATTGTATCACAATTCTTAAAAAAATTGAGATAAGAGAAAACTACTAGAAGGATTATGAAGGAAAGAGTAATCACTACAAATACATGTGAATATCACATATTGATTGGGGCTACTTTTCTTTAGAACTGTTGGAGAGAGGGAGGGCACTTTTTTCGTTTCTAGGGAGAGAGAGGGATTATATATTAAATATTCAAGTAATGCTATAGGGGTTCCAAATGTTTAACCAAATTTGGGTTCTCAAATTCAGATTTTATTGTAACACCCCCTTTCCGAAATAGAAAGAGAGGTTACTCAAAACATAACAAAACTGATGAATTTAATAGCAAGGCTCAAAGCCACAAAAGAAAAATCTTAACATCTGATAAATATCACAACTCAACCATAATAAATGACAAAATAACTCAAACCACAATCTAAAATAATTATTACAATTCCGAACAAACTAATGTATCACAACCTAAACATAATATTTCTAAACCATTGGAATGAAGGGAGCTCTCATCACACTTGCCTCGATCCCCCCGACACTGCTTAGGAAGAAAAATACTGACATGAGCCAAATGCCCAGTACGGATATAGAATACAAATAATGAATCGAAATAACTAACTCAATTTAATGAACTGAACTGAAACGAACAAAACTGACACAACAAAATAATAGGCTGAATCAAATGGCTGGGTGTTATTTCATACCAAACTCAAAATAAATAGTAATATACCTTGCCACACAGGCCAGGCAAATAATGCCACATAGGCAAATCAAAATAATGCCACACATGCATAACATACATTGGACCGGCCGGATTCAGATGCATGTAAATCGGAAGGTGTGTTTGGCACAAACATCACCAATCCGCAAAACAGAACAGAAAATTAGGGTCGACCCATACGTCTCCTACAACAAAACACCAAATGGCCAACTCCCACCGGAGCACAAAACGGAGACGCCGTTGACTGATCACACCACCACGGAAGGTGTCTTGCCTCGGTGCTAAGAGGACATGCCTATGGTACCCCCACAAGTGGTTATAGCTCAGGTATACCCTACGGTATTGTAACAAAATATAATGTCACAACACATGCGACAAAATATCAATACAAAGGGGTTCTAACGTGTACATGTTAAATCGAACGAATCATAAACACAAGTCTCCAAAAATATACTAATATGTACATCACTATAAATATCAAAATAAAATTTAGACATGATAAACTAGTCTAAAGAGTACAAACATGAGTTCTAATACAACGTCAAAACAAAACTATCACAATAAATTGACAAAGGATAATTATGAGAAGCAATACTAAATTTTGAAACGAATAACGAAACGAACAAATAAAAAAATAAAAGAGTCGCTGAAAAGTACGGAATTCGTACCTGGATTAAGCAATGTAATACCCAAAATTATTATCCCAATATAGTTCGTTAAATTCCTTCCGCTCGATCTAATAAAATAATAATAATAATGCAATTATAAGTTACCTAATAATTATAATTTATATTAATATGACATTAATTTTACAAAATAACTCGAATTAAATAATAAATAATCTTTTAATCAACATTTTTTTTAACGAATTAATATACTCATGTATATAATAGATATATATACAAAAAAAATCCATCCATGTTTCTATCACAGCAGCTTTGATCATGCAGGCTATTTTTTTTTTTTAGGAATTCCATTCACATGATATATATATATATATATATATATATACAACCCACTATGTTTACATCACCTAATCAATTCCACGGGCACATGCAATATACAGATTCCATGTATGTGGATTTTAACATCAACACAATATATATATATATATATATATATATATATATATATATATATATATGTAATTCTTTGTTGCAATTAATTGATCTCAAATTTTCAAGTATTAGATAGATACCTTGATTAAATTATTCACTCTCCTTTTCTCGCTATCACCGCCTCCGCCTCACACCTCAATTTTTTTTTTCCCTCTCGGTTGGTATGAGATGCGGTGCAAGTAGTTAAGTTTTACTTACTAACAAGTTTTATTAATTATCATAATTATAAAAGGATTTAATATATATATATATATATAAATATATATATTTATTAATTATCATAATTATAAAAGGCTACGATTTTTTTTTTTTTTAGGAATTCCATTCACATGACATTATATATATATATATATATATATCATATACAACCCACTATGTTTACAGCACCTAATCAATTCCACGGGCACATGCAATATACAGATTCCATGTATGTGGATTTTAACATCAACACAATATATATATATATATATATATATATATATATATAGTTGCTGTTGCAATTAATTGATCTCAAATTTTCAAGTATTAGATAGATACCTTGATTAAATTCTTCACTCTTCTTTTCTCGCTACCGCCTCCTGCCGCCTCACGCAATTTTTTTTTTTCCTCGGTTGGTATGAGATGCGGTGCAAGTAGTTAGGTTTTACTTACTAACAAGTTTTATTAATTATCATAATTATAAAAGGATTTAATATTAACCCCCACCCCCACCCCCACCCCCACCCCCACCCCCACCCCCACCCCCACCCCATAAATTAAACTCAATTAGTTTTAAGGCCCAAATTTTATCAAATTAATTTACCCATCACTTATTATTATTTATTAGCCCATATAAATTAATTAACTAGTTTGACCCAAATAAATGACAAAGTCTAATTAATATGTTTCAAAACAAAATAATTTATTTTTTTAATTTATTTAATATTTATTTATTATTATTATTTTAAATTTTTTTTCCCTATTACATTTATTCTACAATCAATTGTAGTCAACTAATATAGCAATGACACATCATTTGGGATCCAGAATTTGGTAAAACATTTGAAACCCCTAGTATCATTCTAAGACAAGATATCTAATAATGACACATCATTTGGGGGACAAAATTTGGTAGAACATTTGGAACCCCTAGTATCATTCTATGAAAACAGAATGGTTGCGTAAATTATGTCTTTGTAATATTAAATTGTATCATTCTTAAATTAAAGGGATAAAATCATGAGTAAATGGTAAACTAATGAAAGAGTTTATGGATATTTTGTTTAGTGTTATGTTTAATAGTGGAATTTTGAATGTTGAATAATGAAATGGGAATTCTTGATCTTATGTCATTTGAGCTTTGCTAATATTTTTTATTCCTAATTGTACTACGATAGCCAATAGTTAATGTAATCCAAATATCCAACATATCCGGGTCATATTCAATGAATCTTGCAGCATGACCGACTATAATTGTGTGCCCGTCTGGCTAAAACGAAATAAATTGTGTTTGATGCGTCTTATAGTTCAGAAAAGATAGTCAACTGGAAAGAGCAGTATATATATATATATATTTTTTTTTTATGATATAGGTGATAAACTTATCAATATTGTTTTGAACTTGGATAATCAGCACATGGAGATGATAATTTGGTGTATAAGACACCAGTTTCTAGAGAATGTCAGGTCTCGTCACACTAGTTACACCTCTTGGCGCTCCATTCTGCATGAAAGGAAATCAGCTGCAGTTCAACGTTCATGGCCTGATTCAATAAATCAGCCTGCGGAGTCCACTATTAGATATGGTTCCACGCTCTTCATTGAAGATGCACTAAAAAATATTGATGCAGAAGATGGATTTATAAGTGAAATGGGAGAAAAGTCAGAAATTTCAGCCTTGCAGAAGGATGGGAGCTCATCCTTCTTGCGGTCTAATATAGAGGGAATGGCAGGATACTACCCATTTGAAAACCTGCGAGCTGCGGTTGACATACTATTTTTACACGGAAGTTCAGATTTGGTGGTAGCCAAGCAAGCAATTGTATCCTTTTCCATTCAATAAATAATTGGTTTCACATTCTTGTTCAGATGGTGACTTATGTATTTATTAATATCTACTCTTTCCCCTACGGAAAAATGTTTTACATAATGGACCTTGTGTAGTTGTGTGTTATGTCTCCTCCATGACCCCCATTACCCTCTTCATTCTGGATTAACACTATAATCAATTTTAGCATCTCTTTTGGATACCATGAAATTCACTCTAGCTAGCTGCTCTTCATATCAGAGCATTAATACGTTGAATATCCTTAATTTTGGAACAGTTCTTGTATTACTTATTTGATCGGCATTGGACACTTCCTGATGAGAAGTGGAGATATGTTATAGATGACTTTGCTGCTACTTTTGGTATAATGAGGCATTCCTTACTGGAATCTTTTACCTTTTACCTTCTGGATAACCACACTGATGAGGCTCTGCAGGTAATTTTTTTTTCTTTTTCTTTGGATTTTTCATCAATTTTTGAATCTTTAAAAGTTTAAGGAATTCTTCATCTAGCAGCAAATGGGCTATCAAACTTCAATCTAATTGAACAGGATTTTGGTTTGGAACTTTTTTTCCTTTTACTGTAAAATTTTTATCATTATGAGATGTTATATTCATTTTATAATATATTATTGAATTTATTAATATTCTCTAGATAATTAATTAATTGACTCCTCAGCATTAAGTTTTGATGAATTTTTCTGTGGCATTAAAATATCTAAACGGTTGTTCTACACAAAACACACACACAAATATATATATATATATATATATATATATATATATATATATATGCTACAGTTGTTTAGCCCTCATGTTGTCCAACTTGGATGACTAGTTTGTTAACTTTTCATCTTCTGGCAGTGTGGATGATACGATGATCTGTATGCACTGTCAGGTTTTGATGAAAACAATGAACTATGAATTTTCTCCCTAATTTCTGTGCGGTCTTTTGAGCGTAGTCTCTTTGCTTTTGTATACTCTCCGTGTACCTGGGAGCCATCCCCTTTTTGTCAGCTTGTTCTAACAAAATTTTACTTGTCAAAAAAATAAAAATCATTGTTCTATTTCCAACAGAATTTTATCTACTGAATCTAGGCTATTCATTTTAGTCAGCTTGTTCTTAAATGCTTGTACTTTGCCTTGTCTATTGGGTATTTATGCTACCAATCAGTTAATACATCTCTATATATATTACTGATTGTTGCCTCAGATATTGGCATATTACCTAAACAGTGTCGAATCATATGATATATCATCTGTGTTATATGACTCATGCCTTTACGTAATCTCGTATGCTAAATGCCTAAATGTTTTTCACCCATTGTGCTGCTTAGGAAGCCTGTAACCTTCTTCCAGAAATCTCTGGCCCAACAACTCATCCTAAGGTAGCGCAAGTTCTGTTAGAAAGGCAAAATCCTGATGCAGCTTTTATGGTTATACGGTGGTCGGGACGTGATGGTGGTGCAGAGTTAGTTTCACTTAGTGAGGCTGTCACTGCTGTTCGGGTGAGAGTGGAGTGTGGACTTCTGACTGAAGCATTTATGTACCAGAGAATGATATGCTCAAAACTCAAGAAAAAGAAGTTGAGGCATGAATCATTGTGGAATACTTCAGATATGTTAAAAGACGAGTCTCAGAATTGTATGGACTGGGTGGAGGCACTGGTGACTGAGATATGTTGTCTTTGTATCAGAAGGAAGTTGGTAGATCAAATAATAGAACTACCTTGGGATTTGGATGAGGAGAAACATCTTCACAAGTGCCTATTTGATTTTGCTGTGAATGACCCTTTAACAACAACGGGAAGTCTTCTTGTGGTGTTTTATCTACAGGTATCTTCAATTTAATTTTTTTGTTTTAAGCTTTCTTCTCAATTTCTGTTTATTTTGGTTCATATCTATTTGATTTGAAAAATGGGCTTTTTATCTGCTGGTAGTTATGTTAATGCATACTGAATTTTAATGGTATCATCATCATAATTTTCGTGAGGCATTTATTTGGCTCAGTACTTTTAAGTATGCATTTGTACCTTTGCCTCCAAAAGCACAGCTCATGGGGCCATATCCAAGTAAAAGGGATTTTCGAAATAGTTGTATGCAAAAAAACTTTTTATCGTTAATATTTTTCCCCCTTACTTCCCAATCTTGTGGGCTCTTTATCTGCTGGTAGTTGTGTTAAAGCATACCAAAATTTTAATGGTATTATCACAGGGTATTTATTTGGGTCAGGACTTTTAAGGATGAATTTGTACCTTTGCCTCCAAAAGCACAGCTCATGGGGCCATATCCAAGTAAAAGTGAATTTCGAAATAATTGTATGCATATTTTTGCTCTGTCATTAATATTTCCCCCCCTTACTTCCCAATCTTGCTATTAGTTGAAGCTACATATAGTATAAGTATTCATCAGGTTGGTGACTATGTTGAAGCACAATAGAGTTTAATTACTTTCCAATTTTGATCTGAAAGTTAAAGTTATAATTGTACTAGTGATTTAACTTGTTGGTTATTAAGTTGAATCATGATACTACATTGGATCTATTATATTCTAATAATTGGGAATATTTTGTGCATCTTGGTATTATGTTTGTGTAAGATAAAGTTGATGATGTGTTTCTCTTAACTGTTTGGATACTTAGTAATATCGTATATATGTTTATTTTGCGTGGCATTTCTTGCCATTTTGTTACTATTTTCATTAGTCTCATACTAGGTGTCTAAAAGAAGGTGACCTCTATTTGGGTGGATAAACCAGATAATTTGGTCAATTCATGATTTTTGTTCCTCCATTTATAACTCTCAGAAACAATCTTCTGTTCTTTTTAAACTTCTACATAGCTGGGAACTAAGTTTATTAAAGATAAACATATCCAACAAAATTGGCCAAAACCTCTTTGGTGAATTGCAGGCATGGAAAATGAAGGGATGAGTAAGTCTTAGGAGTTTGTACCAGGCAAGGATAGTAATAGTTATTAGCTTGTCTCCAATGTCAGTGTGAGGTAACTTCAGTTCAAGCAAAGATAATGTTGATTGTTTGACTGAGATGATACACACCCGAATAAAGAAAATCAATGGTGACATTTCTGAGATTACTGCTATTGGAACTAAGCAGAGGACTGCTAAGATCTGGATTTAATCTCATAGTTCTGCTTAAAATATAGTCTTTGAAAGGCTTTGGTGGAGCATAACTTATTATCAAATAAAAAAATAGTAGTGGGCATAACGTGTCATGATCCATAAAGTAGTGATCATCTCCTTCTAAACTGCAATACACTTTGTTATATTGATACCTGCTCCTCACGTTGATGTGCCCCTTTTAATGTTTGAATATTTCCAATTTGTCCATCAAGTATCTTGCTGTTGTATACAGATAACTTCCCCTAGTAATTCACATCCTTGCTGCTGCTTCTGAAGGGTTGTGTGCTTCTGTTAGTTGGTTGCATATATTTGGGTTCATTAGATGAAGGATTGCTTTTAAGATTAGCACTTCATACATCACAGAAACACTGTTTAGCTAATTAGACCTGTCTTTCCTCTCTGTTATAGCGTTATCGATACATTGAGGCATATCAAGTTGATCGCAAGCTTCAAATTTTGGAGCAGGACTTCGTTTCTAAGAATTCTGTCAGTGAAGATATCTTATCCAAGATGAGGCTGGCGGGTCAGTGGAGAGCAGGATTGGTTGTAAGTATTTCTACTTTTTGACAAACTTATATTTTTGGTAAACAAAATAATGCAATCCCGGTACATAAAAATTAAAACAATTGCTGCTCGTTGAATAAGAAAGATACTTTTGGGTACTCTTGTTTTGTAGTCATTTGTAGACTATCAGGCAGTGGTCGACTGAAATAGACTATATGAGGAAATTTCAGTTTAACTAACTACCCTGCTCTTGTGCAACAACCCGACCGCCACACCTGTAAAAATGTCTTTCGTATTTTGGAAAAGGGGAAACTATAAGCATCTGGAGATTTTTGTTGTATTATGTACCAAAAGAAAGAGTTATGGTATATAATAATACTGCGTCATCTGTTTTTGTTATGATTCTGGTGTGAACATTACATTAGTATTTGAGTTGAAAACTTGTTTACTGAAGCAAAGTTTTGGTAGTGGGCAGTATAGATAATCCAACCTAGAGGTGTTTGCAATTTATTTATTGTTTCTTTCTTTCGTATTCACTCTCACGAGTGGGATGCTAATCCTCCTTAATCTCAATTTCCTGCAGTTTCTTCTCTTTTTATTGTTGTTGTATTTAAGAATGTAATCATTGCACTTATTAAAGAAAATGGAGAGCGTATTATGGCATTTATTTAAAGTAAATATGAGAAGCCTGACTTACATTACACAGGACAATAGTATCTGAACCAATGTTTCCACAGGACAAGAGCATAGCTTTGCTGCCAGAAGTCCAACAGCAACAAGTGAAGACTGGAAAATTACCTGAGCTTATCCCTCCTGACAATGAAGTTGATGTCCAAGAAATATCTAATTTTCCCAAACGACAGGAACCAATTTTGACCAGTTTATTGGTCCCTTCTTCTGTTAATTCTTCCCTAGGTTTTCGGGTTGAAAATGCAATCCCTTCCTTGAGACCTTCATTTACTGCAACTCCATCCAAAGTTGTTGGATCTGTTAACCGCCAATTCAATTTCATGAAGTATGCCTCTACATTCAGTTCTCAAGCTAGTCTATTTGACAATGCTGAAAGAGTACCCAAGTCGCTGAATGCAATCGCCAAAAACTTCAAATTTGATGACATCATGTCCCCTGCTAATGTTAGTTCTGTGATTGCCACTCCACTAAAAGAGTTCAATAGAAGTTCATCAAGAAATCCTCGAAATAGCCATCTCCATGATGAACAACTCAGTCGAGCCTCTCCGGAAAAGGGGAAAAATAAGTTTACTAATCAATTCCAGAATACAAGTCCATACTCCCGTAGGGTTGTAGCTGATCCTATTATTTCACCCAGCAGAAGCAATGGATTGCTTAAAGATTCTGCTCAAGACTCGTACTTAAATGTGTCTGGCAAGAATGTGCAGTCAGACAAACCAGATAAAAATTGGGCTGGGACTCCTTCAGGCGATTTGATGGACATCTCTTCAAGGTAAGTTATCATTCTATTTCTTTGGGATGCTCTTGGCATGTTTATAAATTTTCCAGTTAAGATTTGATTTTCTTGCGTCATTTGTATGTTGCTTGAAGTTTTCCTTTTCAAATTATCAGCCTTGACGAGAAGGATTTTCCTGTTGAGGATGCAATTGCAAATGGTGGACCTAGGTGGCGGTCTGATGACACTAGTGAAGATGAAGATCAGCAGAGTCCATTTGGAAATGGACTTGCAAGAAGTGCTACTTATAATAAACCCGTGATAAGAGCCAGAAGTAGGTTCAGCAAAAAATGATTGCGGCAACCAACTTAAATTATTACTTGCTAATGCTCCTTTTGAGTGATTTGTTCCAGGTCCGGCCCTGAGTTTTTAATGGCCTAAAACGATAATAAAAAAATTTGGGCCTATTTCATTGGGTAAATTTTTGTGATCCTTTAAATTGGGCTGGTTAATTTTGTTTGAGTATATATATACATAACATAAATACCTCTTGGGGTCTTAAAAATTTGTCAATTTTAGTGAGTCTAAAGTTCAGGCACCTTGGGCTTTAGACCAGGGCTGATGCTAATTTGTTCAACAGGAGTCGGTAATGACACCCACAAAAATACAAAATTTATGCAGGGGATTTGCTCTGTTTGAAGTTACTGCAGTTGCCCCTGAAGGCTGCACAAGTTACATCTATTACCCTGATTTAGAAGATAATGAAATGCTGAGTTAGTGGAGGAGATGCTAGGTTTCTCGGCTATTTTTCCGAAGTTTTTTCTTCCTCTTGCTGTCGGGTGTGTTACCTAAGGATTCTAGTGAGTTATCCGTGTAGGGTTGATCATATTTTTTGTATCCTATTTGAAACAGATCAAAGGCCAATATTTTGACTTTCCATTTCAGAGTTATTTTTATGTGATGATTTTGATTTAAAAAAAAACACTAGTTCCATATATATTTAATCATATTTTTATAATTGTTTTAATTATATTTATTGTTCTCTTAACATTATTTTGACTCAGATAATATTAATCATTTGATAAAAAGACTAAATTCATTTCCAAAAGAGTATACATCTATCATTCTATTGTGTGATTTTAATAACTAATCCATTAAATAGATGGAAGATTAGAAAAGGATATAAATTTCCTGAGTGCATTAGTTGGTTGTTAATTTCTAACGTCATTGATATCTTTGACACTATACAATCATTCGTACCTACATGCATCAAAGAAGGTTAAGTCAACAATGGTGGGAATTTATCAACCATCCATTGTAACGTGCTTGTACGTGTTAAGTTAAAAATACTCATTCCTTTCAATAAAAGTAATACTTTGAATTTTGACCCAAGATATTAAATTAAAGAGTAGTTCTATACAGATCGGAAAATTATATTTATAAAATTTTTTGTTAGAATAAATATTATATATTTTTTAGGACTTACAAACCAAAAAAAAATAAAAAAAATGTTCATATTTTTGGTCTGCCAAGACTTATTCTAAATTAAATTATCCCACATATTATGACAACACCGCACTTTGCTTTTCTTGTTTTTTGGCAAATTAATGTCTTGACATGGTCCCACAGCAATATGGATTAGATTAAATAATGCTAAGAGCATTTACAACAATTTCTTTGTTTCTATCCCTATCTTGCAATACTATTGGGTCATTCTGCAAGATAGGGATTCAATTTTTTCACTGTGTACCCAATAGATTCCTTATATTGATTCTTTAAATATTAAAATTTGAAATTTGAAATTTAAAATTTAAAATTTGAAAGTTCCAACAATTAAAACATGTTTTGACCGTTGTAACTAGTTTTTATTTAAAAAAACGTTGTTTGAATTTAAAAAATGCTATTATTTTAATTTAAAAATAGATGTTGCTAGAAATCAAAAAGTGAAACGATCATTTCAATTTAGCATTCTTCTCCTACTTCTAACATCACAAATGTTTCAATTTTTTCGAAGAAGGCATCAACATCTCTTACTTGACTCTGCTGAACAAGAGGTTCTGCATGAAAATTGTTTAACCATGGAAGGAGAAATTTCAGAGAGAAAAGGCAAAGTGAAGACACATCGAGGTTCTATTCCCGGTCGTGTTTACATCGATTGTGATCGTAAGACGGGCCATGAAAACTTGGTACGAGATTACTTCTCCCCAACCCCGACATTTCCTCACAGGTTATTTCGAAGATGATTTCGCATGAGTCGTAATTTATTCCTCCGCATTCATGATGCTGTTTTGGCTTATGATGAATATTTTGTGCAACGTCGAAATGCTGCACGCACAGAGGGCTTATTTTCATTACAAAAAGTTACTGCAGCACTCAGAATGTTGTGTTATGGAGTTTTTGGTGATATGGTGGATGAGTATCTTCGGCTTGCAGAAAGCACAGCAAATGAGGCAATGAAAAAATTTGTTGAAGCAGTGATTACCATTTTTGGTGATCAATACTTGAGGTCACCTACTGCCAACGATGTAAGTAGGTTACTTTTACTACATGAGGAGCGTGGATTCCGGGAATGCTTGGCGCAAAGATTGATTGTATGCATTGGACATGGAAAAATTGTCCAAGTGGATGGAAGGTCTTCTACTCGGGCCATTGTGGTGATGCAACAAGAATATTATTAGGCGGTGGCCTCACGTGATCTTTGGATATGGCATACTTTCTTTGGCCTTCCAGTTCACTCAATGACATCAATGTTCTTGAACGTTCTCCCGCCTTTTCGGATGTTATTAATGGTCGTGTTCGTCGATTGAACTTTGTCATCAATAATCATCAATACGACACGGGATATTATTGGCGGATGGTATCTATCCAAAATGGTCTACTATTGAAAAAACAATCCAAATGCCACAAACCCAAAAGGCAAAAAAATTATGCAAGTGCTCAAGAGTCTGCACGGAAAGATGTGGAACGTGCCTTTGGAGTTCTCCAATCACGCTTCCATATAATTCAAAGAACCTTGTAGGTATTTTAGGTTAGCAACATTGAAGAATGTCATGAAGGCGTGCATTATAATGCATAACATGATTGTAGAAGACGAAAGCGTGACTATACAAGTCGTTCAAGAAAGGTAACTATTATTTATTTGAAGAAATTTCCTCTCCAATAGTAGATCATGGTATGTAACACTTTGATTATAACCAATTCATCATGGGCGTGAAAAGTTACAAGATAAAATTATGCATCGTCAGCTTCAAGAAGACTTAATTGAGCATCTATGGGAGAGGCACGGAAATGTTGAGTAATTGTGTTTCTACTTATGTAATAAATGTTTAAATTCTATTGTTCTATTTAATTTTTTGAATGTAGTGTCAAATATTTGTATTTTGTTTAAATATAATGTCAACCATTTATATAATATCATAATAAAATTTCTTAAAGCAATTGTAGGTTAAAATAAGTCCAAAGTAATTGCAAATTAAAATAAGTCCAAAGAAACTTCAATTACCATAAGTCCAAACAAACTTCAAAAAATACAAGTCCGTAGATATTGAAATTTGAGCAAATCTAAAGAAATGTAAACAAACTACAATTGCTTTAAGTCCATAGAAAGTTAGATAGACAACTAAATCGCTCTACTTGTTAAACGCTTCTTTCAAAATCTTTGCTTGTTTCATTTCAATGTACTTTCATTGCATCTCATTCAAGCTAGACATGTCAATAGTCATAACCTTCTCCTCTTTATGCTCCCTATCAAGTTCAAGTTTCTCCCTCTTGTTGTAGATATTCATCCATTTTTTGCTATCCCTGAAAAATGACATCCATCTTCCGTTCATGAAACTTTTGCATTAAATCTTGTGACTTTTCGAAATGAATGTTTGGTTTGAGACTCTTCACTATATTCCACCTTCATTTTTTTGTTCTTCAGTCGCTCTTTTCCAGCTTTCTTACCAATTGGCCTTTCCATTTCTACATGAAGCGAGGCACTCGCATCATCTCCTAAATTGATCGAATCTCGACGCATTTACCTCGGCTACCAAATTGGGGTGCACCTACTGTAATCCACTTTGGAGAATTCTTGAGCACTTGATAATGATGTAAAAACTTGAAAACACCTCTTTCTTTCTCCTCTATAGACCATGTTTTAATGGCTTGATTAACCTATAAAAATATTGTGCAATATGTCAAAATAATAAATATAAAACTATCACTTATATATTAAAGCGATTATTATATTAAAGGAAATGTTACCTTGTCTTGGTCAGTCATTCCACTCGGATTCACATACTCAATGCTGCTCGAACAATCTCGAGAAAACTTCAAGCATTTAGTCCCGATAATGTTGAATCGGTTGATTATTGATTTTCTACGAGTCGATATGGATAATCGCTTGATTAAACAAATACTCTCTCCATACTCTAGTCCAATATTGTTCTTTTGCTTGGTCGATTCAATCACCACATCCTCACTAGTATGCTCCCATGCCGCAATTATAATGAGGTCTTCCGCTACTGAGATAATTTTCGCCTTTCTAACTTTTGGCTTATCCATGCTTGCATTATCAATTTGAGAATCCATATTGATGTACCTTAGAAAGCAAAGAGAACAAAATTAAGAATATGAAATTTTAAAATTAAAAACCCTTCATTGGTTATATCAACAAAGGTTCCTGTACATACAATAATGTACTTCATGTCAATTATTTATTCTTTCTATACATTCATGCTAGCCTTATTTCTGTTTCAGTTCCTCTTCATAAAAAAGAAGTATTTTACAAGATAAAATGTATCAAAAGATTTGACATTGAAATAATTATGTACAAGGACTTGGTTGATTTTACAAGATAAAATGCAAAGCACCTTTCAAGACTAGTCTTGTATGAAGCATAAAGTGACAGTTCTTATACACCTTGAGCTTTTAAATTGTAAGATTAATATCAACATTTAATACTAATGGTTGTACAATAGTAAGTTGACTATTTTAATTGGAAAAGGAACTTGAGTTAGATTAGGTACACTATAATGGTAGAGAAAAGAGATAATGCATACAGAATCTGTTTTCATGGTCACATAGTCATGATAATGCATCTCCTTCAGTATTCATCAAACTACTAAGCTTTCAATTTCAAGATAAAGAGCAAAATTTATCTACCAAAAAAGGAGCTCAGGTTAATAAAGTATTCCAAGACCAAGATCCAAAAATAAGCATATCTAACCAGGAATAAGCAAAATTAAACACCAGAAATAAACAAAATCAGTCACTATATCATTCACCACAAGAAAGAGATTAATCACCACAACCATTTTTCAGGTGCACTATCCAATTCGAAGATTTCTAGTTGCAGAATCGAAAACATTGAGCCTTGCCAAACATAAATTAGGTGGCTATTTCTCAAAGATTGCAGAGATACCAAAAGTTTAAGTGGCATTGAAAACCAAATGAATTTTGCACTGGGAAATTGTGTTCTCTATGGCCAAATACCAGCTTGGTTATCTAACTGCGGCAAACTACAAGTTCTTGATTTGTCTTGGAATCAGTTGAATGGAAGTATTCCTCATTGGATTGGTCATATGGAGAGTTTGTTTTATTTGGACTTCTCAAATAATACACTCTCAGGAGAAATCCCAAAGAGTTTGACAGAGAAAAATGGTTATTGAACCATTCAGATTAATCTCTATATATTATTCACCACAAGAAAGCAACAACCGCTGGCAAAGCTCCCCTGATAGCACTTTATTGAATTAACCAAATCAACCAAGTCAATTTAATAAAACACATTGGAAAACTAATTCTCCCTTCCCATGTGAATCTAATAGGAAACTATCAAGTACTGTAGATATAAATTTTGAAAAATAACCAAGAGACATCACACACAAAAGGACAAATGGGAAAAAAAATACATAAAGACCATTAAAAAAATACTAAAAAAATTGCAAAGAAAAAAAGCATCTACCTTTCTAACTTGTAATCTCTACCCAGAAAAATACCTCAAGAAATTAACATCATACATGTCTTAATTCTCAAATACTGTTCCAATAACTCTTGAAAATGGCAAATTAATTCTCGAAATTGCCTAAAAAGAAAGAGAATTACAAAGAAAGAATTAATACCAAATTCAATGGAACTCGTTCCGATCAGTCGCCGTAGTCGTTTTTTTTTCTAGGTTTGAGCTTTTGTTGAACTAAAAATCAAAAGAGAACCCTAGATATGTCTCGTGTTGTAGAAGAAGACAATCAGTGAAGAGGAGAATTGGTGAATTTTGAAGAAGAAAATTGTAAGATGAAGACGCTTCCTCTCCAGAAATTCGCGATGCCCTTTCTAAAGCTGACGTGTCAGGGTGTAAAATGTCAATTTACATATATAGAGAACGCTCTTTTTACTCCCTCATTTTGAGGAGTAAAATTATATTTAGAGATTAAGATAGAGAATTAAATAAGGATAGGGAAACTATTGGATAATAATTTGTTGACGTATTCTTTAAAACTGGGGATAGAGAATGTATTGGGGAAACTGCTGTGAATGCACTAAGGAAACGAATCAAAAGATTAATTAAACTGATTGGCTAAAGATTAAAAAAAGTTACAGTAATTTAATCAGAAACATACGTGACTCGACTGATGATAATAAATTTTCTGTTCCCAAATTTTTTGCCTCCTCTATGTCTTTTTATTTAAATTTTGATACATATTTTTTTATTTAATTTTAGAAAGACACGAGCCGCAGGGAATTTGGGTACAGTGCTCTCTCGACTGACTGAGGAGACCGTTAATAGGGCCACCCTTGATAACGAAAAATAAATTTGTAACGGTATTCCTCACACTCAGTCTCATATATACCAAAACCATTTGTGTCGGGCCAGAAGTCTTGGCTGACCCTTCTCATTCAACTGTCATATTGCATCAATAATTTCATAGAAATCATCCATCTCAATTGCAGTGAAAGCAATTTCTACATCAGCTGCAGTAGCAACCATGGTTAAATCCATTAGGGTTCATGAACTTGGTGACCATCAGGTTTATTTCTCTCTCCTCCATATAGATAAATTGTTCCTTCTCATAGTTTTGTACTTTTGCGTCTAAAGTTTCTGTAGTTCAACGCCTCTCTTTAAATTGATATCCAAATAGCATAAGGAGTTTAGGTTACAACTAGGATGAAATTAGTATCCGGGCATAAACTGTTTAGGTGTAGTAGTGCTACCATTCAATTTTTGCCGGAGTTTTCTTTCAGCAGAACTAAAATGATACAGGTTCTTAAATGGGAGGATGTACAAATAGGAGAGCCGAAAGATGGAGAGATCAGGGTAAAAAATAAGGCCATTGGAGTTAATTTCATTGATATATGCTTTTGAAAAGGAGTTTTCAATTTAGCACTGCCATTTGCACCAGGTTTGCTTCTATTGCCTATCTTTTGCAAATACAGCTTGACGGATATTTTTAAGTGCTACCATAATTCATAATGATCTCTGAGGTCCTGTTTTGGTCAGGTATCATGTTCTGCTTTATGTGCAACTCTTGAATTGTTTCTTTTTTCTAATGGTTATTTTTATAATTTTCTCATTACTATTAAATAGAGGGACAACTTTATCTAAAAGAGTCTTGCGTGAGTTGCGACTAGTAATGCAAAAAATTGTTCAAAAATTGATTACTAGCAAATATGCATACATTGAGGAATCTTCTTGTATAATGGTTATATCATTCAAAAATGCATCTACTAGATAATATTTTAGTGGTACTAGTACTGTCAAAGTAAGTACCCTACTTCTATTGACCTTTGGAATGGAGTCTCTTATCAATCTCTTGATATAGGTATCACATTTAGTAGTCATTGTTGAATTTTTTCAGAAATAAGGAAGATTTACTTCCCAATGGTACCCAAGCTGCCAAAACTTTCATGCATTACACTAATAAAACATCAAATTAGTTGGTCGTAGTACTATATTTGTTTTCCTCATGTAAATTATGTCACAACTATATATTGTTTATGCTTTTAAAATACAATTCCAAATTTACCCATGCATTTGTCGACGGCCTGTTCGCAGCTCTTAGTAACTGAATTATAAGAAACTACTTTAACAATACATACATCTGGTTTCCTAAATTTTTTTAGTAGAAATTTGCATTTTGAACCTTACCCCTACGTCCTTACAAAATGCAAACATTGTTGTGAAGATAAGAAAATAAAATAAGTTAGAAAAGTGAAGTACATCCTCTTCTATTTTTGAGGCTTCCCTTCAACCAGATAGAATCATCATAGCCATTCATTTCTTTCTAGCATCATTAACAAGATTCTTTATTTGCATGGAACTTTTCATTTGGGATGGTCACTTATATGGAACTGAGGAAAATATCTTCTCATATAAATGTCTTGCCAATTATTATTGGATAAATGCATGGAAATTTTACTAGGATGATAAGGTTAGGTTAAGAAGTAAATTAGTCTAAATTTTACTTTCAGGTATGGAGGCAGTTGGTGTTGTGGAAGCTGTGGGTCCTGGGTTAACTGGCAGAAAAGTTGGCGACATTGTCGCTTATGCCGGTAGTCCAATGGGCTCATATGCTAAGGAGCAGATCCTTCCAGCAGACAAAGTGGTGCCTGTTCCTCCTTCCTTTGACCCTATTGTTGCAGCTGCTGTCATGTCCAAGGGAATGACTGCTCAATTCCTTGTGCGTCGTTGCTTTAAGGTAGGCCGCCCTTTTGCTAAATATCGTTCAGAATGTCTTCTTTCTTGTTTTTCTTTTCCTGATTGTTTACCTAAATAGTGGCTCCATACAGCAATCTGGACTTAAAATGTCCAGAAAATTTCAAAATTTAACTTTATTTCCAATCTTTCTTATTATCATGTGAATAAAATTGCAACATTTCTGCATCCAGTAGGCTGAAAAAGTTTATGAAATTATGATACCATCTGAATTAGAAGTTTTCACTTCAAATTTCTCTATTTATTACATTTAATATCAGTTTTAATTTATAATTTCTTGTTCACCAATTCATGGCAACATTAAACCTACTTTACGCATCTGTTTGTGCAGTTGTGTTCCATAATTTACTCACTATATATTCATGGATTCCACCAGTGCATGTAATCTTCATTCTGTAGTGAGTAATCTCTGTCATCTTCTTTCAAGGCATTATCCATCTATGTATATAGAGGGTATTCCTTTGAAGGTATATTGCAGTGAACATGTGCTTTTACTTCATTGTCAAAAAATGTTTCAGCAAAGGCCATTTCAATGACAATTATCTTTGTAAGCTAAATTACCATTGTCTGCTAAAGTATTGTTTGTCTTGATTTCATCTATGTATGATGTCTTTGAAACAATATAGCAGCAATGATTATGTAGTTACTTCTTCAAAACTAAAGCTCTGGTACATGATTTCAGAAGAATTGCTGTCACTAAAAGTATGATGAATCGAATGTCAGGAACCAGAGTGACAATAAAATAAAATAATAAAGAAAAATAACAGAAATGAATGAATGTTAATAACGACGTTGTAGTTTTTATGGCATTTTAGGGCAGAATATCTGGATCTAGGAAATGTTGGCCATATCACAGATGATGGCAAAGTTTTGATACAGTTTGATTTTGCTTGCTACATTTAGTTGTGGCATTGCCTTTCAGAATTTTTGACGGGCAATTTCTGTCATTAGTATTGTAAGAATGTAAGAATATGTACACTCTGTTGTGTTTATTTCAGATTGCTAGTAGCTACATTTATACACAAATGCTAGCCTAACTCTAGGAGGAAAAACAGGTAAAAGAAATACAGGTACAGGTTTTTGCTAACACATGCTAACACTCCCCTCAAGTTGGTGTATATATATCTCGCATACCCAACTTGAAACACACCCTTAGTTAGAATATCAACTAGCTGATGTTCTGTTTTTACAAAAGGTAAGCAAATAAGACCACTGGTTAACTTTTTTTTGATGAAGTGCCTGTTAATCTCAATGTGCTTCGTTCTATCGTGCTGTACTGGATCGTTTGCAATACTAATGGTTGTCTTATTATTACAAAATAACTGTATAGGCCCTTTAGTTGTAACACCTAAATCTTCTAACAAGGTTCGAAGCCACATTATTTTACATATACCCAAGGCGATAGCTCAATATTCAGCCTAAGCACTAATCTTGCCACCACAGACTGTTTCTTACTACGCCAAGTAACAAGATTACTTTCAACAAAAGAACAGTAACCTGATGTAGACTGATGATCCTCTATAGAGCCAGCCAAATCTGAGTCGAAAAAAGCTTCGGATCTTATGTGACCATTTGATGCAAACAATAAACCTTTTCCAGAAGCATACTTGATATATCTTAGAATTCTGTAAACAGTTTCCATGTGACGTTGTCGAGGATCATGCATATATTGACTCACTATACCCACAATATAAGATATATCGAGTCCAGTATAAGAAAGGTATATCAGTCGTCCCATCAAATGTTGATATCTTTCTCTATCAACCGTAAGTCCTGTGCCTCCTTCTAGATGATGATTAACTTCAATAGGAGAATCAAAAGACTTACATCCTAACATGCCAGTTTCTGTTAAAAGAACAAGGACATACTTCCGTTGAGATGGAAAAATCCCACTGGAAGATCTTTCAACTTCAATACCAAGGAAATATTTTAAGGGACGAAGATCTTTGATCTCAAACTCTTTGGCCATACTTGTTTTGAGATTAACTATCTCTTCTCTATTATCCCCTGTCACCACAATGTCATCATCATAAACAATAAGAATGATAGTCTTGCCATTTATCTGTTCGACAAATAGAGTGTGATCTGCTCGACTCTGCTTGTACCCAAATCTTATCATTGTTTTGTGAAATCTACTGAACCAGGCTCTGGGAGATTGTTTCAAACCATATAAGGCCTTTCGCAGTTTACAAACCTTATCCTTCGCGATAGATGAAACAAAACCAAAGGGTATTTCCATGTATACTTCTTCTTCCAAGTCACCATGAAGGAATGCATTTTCACAACCAATTGTTGAATATCCCAGCCGAAGTTCGCTGCACATGAGATTATGGTACGAACAGAGTTCATCTTCGCCACGGGAGCAAATGTCTCTTGGTAATTAATTCCATGGGTTTGAGTATACCCTTTTGCAACTAGCCTGGCTTTGAGTCTCTCAACTGTCCCATCTGGCTTCTGTTTAACTGCATATACTCATTTGCAACCAACTGATTTTTTTCTATAAGGAAGAGTAACTAGTTCCCATATATAATTCTTTTTCGGAGCATTCATCTCCTCAATCATAGCTTGTTTCCAATTCTCATCACTGATTGCTTCTCTTCACCCATGAGGAATAGATATTGAAGACAAGGAAGAAACAAAGGAGTGGTAGAATGTAGATAATTTATCATAGGTTAAGAAACTAGAGATAGGGTATTGAGTGCAAGATCGAACCCCTTTTCTAAGAGCAATAGGAATGTCAGTATCATCATAAAAACAAGTAGGACTAAGGTTGGAGCAAGGTTGATGCAGAAATGATGATCTTATTGACTTATTCTTGCCTCTTCGAACATAGGTTCTCAACTCAGGCTCAGGTTCATGTAATTCCCCCTGTGTAGAATTATTAGAAACTACAACCGGAACAGGCTCATCAGTACAGGGAAAGTAAAACTTGTAACCTCAAAATGAATGTTCTCCTCATCAATAACATCCTCCCCTGAGGAGAAGATGAAGAAGAATAAAAAGGTGTCAATTCCCAAAAGGTGACATCCCGAGTGACAAGGACTTTGTTAGGAGGATGATAACATTTATAACATTTTTGGTTTGGAGAATACCCAATGAAAACACACCGAAGAGCCTTGAGATCTAATTTTCTTCGAGTGGGAGATTTATCATGAACATAGCACACACAACCAAAAACGCGAGACGAAGGACTGGTTATGTGCTGGAGAAAAGAGATAGGAATTTTGTTTCCAAGAATTCTAGAGGGAAGGTGGTTGATAAGGAATGCAGCAGTCAGAACTGCATCTACCCATAGAAATTTAAGGGTTGTTATTGTGAACATAAGAGTGCAGGCGACATCTAGTAATTGTCGATTTTTTCTTTCCGCTACTACATTTTTTTCTGGAGTTTTGACACAGGAGGTTTGAAGAATGATGCCATGCTAAGAGAGGTAAGATTCAAAAAACATGATTATTACTATATTCACGACCATTATCACTATGGAGAATTTTGACTTTAGCGTTAAATTGGGTTTGAATCATTTTATGAAAGTCCTGAAAACAATCAAAAATTTAAATTTTAGAACGCAAAAGGTAAATCCAAGTGACATGAGAATGACAATTAATAAAGCTAACAAATCATCTAAAACCAAAACGGGAAACAACCCAAGAGGGTCCCCACACATCAGTATGGATAATAGCAAAAGACTCAGAATGACGACTGTTAATAGCAGAATAAGTCAAACGTTTATGTTTACCGAATTCACATGGTTCACATAAAAACCAAGTTTTGTTACATTGTTTAACCAAGGATGGAAATAAAGACTAATACTGAAAAGGAATGATGACCCAAACGACGATGTCATTGATGGAGAGAGGTCAGACTAGAGTCAGAATTAGAGCGAAAAGCCTAAGTAGAGAACATGTTAGATGAGAGAACATCTAAATAATAGAGACCATCAATTGCTCTACCGCTACCAATCTTTTGCCCCGTCACCAAGTCTTGAAAAACACAATGATTTGGAAAAAAGGTTACTGAACAGTGTAGAGATTCAGAAAGACGTTAGACAAATAATAAATTTGCAGTAAATGAAGGGATATGAAGAACAGATGATAATATCAATGAAGGAGTACAAACTACAGAACCACTCCCAGAAGACAAAGAGCTATCAGCTACTCGAACCTTGTCTTTTCCAGAGCGGGGCATGTGTGAAGTAAAAAGTGTGGAGGACCCAGTCATATGTTCGGAGGCACCTGTGTCTATAATCCAACTAGGGCAAGTGGATAAAACATGAAAGGCACAAGGAGGTATACCTGACTGGGCATACTGAGAGTAAGTAGGTTTGGAACAGAATTTCCGAAAAGTTGAGATTTTCTCAGGAGTGAGTGCAGTAGTAGTGTCTGTTGTACTGGATACGTCAACCGAAAATGGAGGGGTAGACATGTAGGTATGGGATCCACATCCACGACCAAACTGCCCTCCACATCCTTTAAGACGACCATGAAGTTTAAAACAACGATCCCTGGTATGATTCTTTCCCCACAATAGTCATAATCGCGGGACTCCTTCTCAATAGGAGAAGGAATGGGAGAGCCAAGCTTAGGATACGAAGCAATCATGGGTGATCGGTCAACAGGATTTAAATTTAGAACCATCGCTCGACGTCTACTTTCCTCTTACGGACTCTAGCATGAGCCTCTCGCAATGTTGGAAAAGGTGTCTGACCAAGTAGCTGTGCGTGAACTTGATCGAATTCTATATTCAAACCGGCTAAGAAATTTATAACTCTATCTTCATTAACAAATTTTTTATAAGCAGCTGTATCTTCCAGACATTTCGCTGAAAAAACCCGGTAATGATCGAGCTCCTGCCAAAATGCATTAATCTCTGCAAAATATTGTGCTATGATCGTTAAAATAATTATCTGAGAACGTCTTTATTGCATAGAATAAAATAAAATTAATAATCATAATATTAAATACTTACATGAATTGAGAGAAGCCATCTCAGATTTATTACGCCCATCGCGCTTTAAGGGTGAAGGTCTTCAATCGCTTTCTCTCAATCTTAGGATGGATGTTTAGGTGTGTATAAAATTCTTGAGGCGACAATTGGGACCAAACCCTAGCTCATTTTATTTATAGAATAGCTAAGGGTCAAAATCGTCCATCAAGATTATGAAACCCGAGGGCTCATTATGCCAAATACTATTAGAAATATTATTTATAGGCCACATAATTAATTACCAAGCCCATAAATAACTTGATTAAATTAATACAATATGTAAGCCCAATAATTACATAAATAGTAGAGGCCACATAAGGAATAAAATATTCCAACATTCTCCCACTTGGCCGAAATACTATTTATATACAAAACATAACACTTACAATCGTTAATTTGGCCAAGTATTAATTTAATATCTACATCTTGTTTAAAGAAAAATACCAATGCAAATTAATACAATCTTTGTGTCATTATTAACACAAGATCCCCATTAGTTACACAATTAGTACTTTTATTAAAACAAAGATTAACATTAAGCATAATAAGTATGAATAGAGTTTACATAAGTGGTAATAGATTAAACTCATTCATATGGTCCAAAACATTACCGTACCATTTGCTCATAAGTTCTCAAGTGTGCACAATAAAGAGAATAGCAAACCATAAACATAAAGTGAATTTCAAAACAACGAGCTCAAAAATTGTTGTCTTACTTCAAAATAACTTACTAATTAAGATTACCAGTTAAATCCATGCCGACAACATGCTCTAAAAGGAGCTTGGGTGGTAAGTAAGTGGATCGGCTAACATATCATGCGTATTAATATACTTAATAACAACGTTTTGATCTTCAACTTTTTCCCTGACAAATAAGTACTTAGTGTCGAGGTATAGTCCAGCACCACTCAAAATGGTGATGTTGGAAAAATTAACAACAGGATTATTATCACAAAATACTTTCAATAGCCTTGAAATGGAATCTTCAACCTTAAGTCATGAAATAAGATTCCTTAATAATATGGCGTGACAAGTAGCATGATAATAAGCCATATATTCTGCCATCATCGTAAAAGTGGTAGTTAACTCCTGCTTATGAGTTCTCCACGAAATAGGGCCTCTTGAAAACATAAAGATGTACCTTGGTGTAGATTTCTTTTCGTCTTTACACTTAACAAAATCAGAATCAGAATAACCAACAACTTCAAGGTTATCTGTTTTTTCTAAATGTAAGCATAATATCCTTAGTACCTTGTAAGTAGCGTACATAAGACTCCCAACCACAGAAGTATAGGGAATAAAATTCATTTAATCACGTTCAAGGTGGTTCTTAGGACATTGATATGAGCCAAATTTGTCACCCTTAACAACAGGGGCGACAGTAGTGGAGCAATTTTGCATGTTGTATTTGTTAAGAACTTTGTCAATATAAGATCTTTGGGACAATCCTAATATCCCGCGAGACCTATCTCGATGAATTTCAATACCTATAACATAAGAGGTTTCACCGAGATCCTTTATTTCAAAATTTCCAGAAAAGAAACGTTTGGTCTCATGCAACATGTCTAAGTTATTACTACTTGCAAGTAGTATATCATCAACATACAAAACAAGAATAACAAATTTACTCCCACTGACCTTCAAGTATATACATTGATCCACTATATTTTTCTTAAAATCAAAATTACTCATCACCTCGTGAAACATAAGATACCATTGTCGAGAAGCCTGTTTTAACCCATATATGGACTTCTTAAGTTTACATACCATATGTTCCTTGCCTTTAACCAAAAAACCTTCTGGTTGTGCCATATATACATTCTCATGCAAGTTACCATTAAGGAATGCAGTTTTTAACATCCATCTGATGTAACTCTAAATCATAATGAGCTACTAAAGTCATGACTATTCTAAATGAATCTTTTCTAGATACTGGAGAGAAAGTTTCATTATAATCCACACCTTCCTTTTGAGTGAAATCCTTAGCAACCAATCGAGCTTTATTCCTTTCAACGTTCCCTTTAGGATCTATTTTGGTCTTATAGACCCACTTGCAACCAACAGGCTTAAAACCTTTTGGTAATTCCTCAAGATCCCAAACGTTATTAAGCTCCATTGATTTCAACTCATCATTCATGGTTTTAAGCCATTGAGTTGATTGAGCACTCGTAATGGCCTCTTTATAGGAGATAGGATCATTAATTTTACTTGAATCATAGTCAATCTCATTAAGATAGGTTATAAAATCATCAAAATTAATAGGCTTTCTAGGTCTTTCGAACCTACGTAAAGGCTGCACAATTTCAGGAATATGATTTTCAATAATGTGAGGTTCAACATTAGGTGGTGGCTCAGGATTAGAAACATAAAACCTGTTTTCTTCAAGATCAATTTTTCTAGGCTCACCACTCTCACTTAAATCACCATTCTCTAAAAACTCTGCATGCCTAGTCTCAACAATTCTAGTGGTATGCGAGGGACAGTAAAATTGAAAACCCTTAGATCTCTCAGGATAATGAAATGACAACTAATGATTTTAGAATCAAGTTTTTTTATTTGTGGATTAAAATCTTAGCCTCGACTGGACAGCCCCACACCCGTAAGTATTTTAAACTAGGTTTCCTACTTGTCCAAATTTCATAAGGAGTGTTAGGGATAGATTTGCTAAAAACCCGGTTTAAAATATAAACAGCCGTCTTTAATGCCTCAGTCCACAAAAACACAAGTAAGCTAGAATTGCATAACATACTACGTACCATATCCATAAGGGTACGATTTCGCCTCTCATTTACACCATTACATTGTGTGGTGTGCGGACAGATATCTTGAGTGGCGATTCCATTTTCTTGACAAAATAAGGCAAATGGGCGGGACTATGACACAGATCGAGTGTTTACCATAATACTCTCACTTTCTATCCGATCTCTCACTACTTTAATTTTTTTGGTCAAGATGATTTTCAACTTCAGCCTTGAAAACTTTAAACATATTTAGTGATTCAGATTTTTCATTAATCAGGTAGCCATAAGTATAACGAGAATAGTCATCAATGAACGTAATAAAAGATTTGTGTCCACCAATTCTTGGAGAAAATGGTCCACATATATCAGTGTGAATCACCTCAAGAACTGTACTACTTCTTGTTGCTCCTCTCTTATTACCTTTCACAAATTTTCCTTTTATACATTCAATACAATGGTCAAGATCAGAAAAATCTAGTGAATGAAGAATTCCATCCTTTACAAGACGTTGCATTCTGTCTTTTGAAATATGGCCTAAGCGTTAATGCCACAATTTTGAAGAATTCTCATTATCTAGTTTTCTCTTATTTCCACTTTTATAGTACTCATCACATTCATTGTTAACAAGGATTCGGAAAAAAACATTATCCAAATTTATCTCATGAGGTTTCCCCTAAAGAGCCGTAACCAATAAAATGAGAGTAATGATAAATAATTATTTTATTATTCCCAAACTTAAACGAAAATCCATCAACGTCAAGTTTAGATACAGAAATTAAATTCCGTGTCATACTGGGAACATAAAGTGTATCATATAAATACAAGATGAAATCACTCTCCAAAATTAAAGGAAGAGTTCCTACAACTTCAACTTGTATAGACTCTTCATTGTCAACTTTAATGGTTTTTTCCCCCTTTTGGAGTGTCTTCTTTGAAAGGAATCCATGCAATGTATTAGTAATGTGAACCATAGCACCAGTGTCAAGACACCATGTATTAGAAGGAACATCAATTAGAAAGGATTCATAAGTTACATAATTGATGGACGATATACCTTTCTTTTCAAGTCATTCTCTTAATTTAGGGCATTATTTCTGAATATGTCATTGCTTCTTACAGAAGTGACATTTAGGACATGTCTCAGAGTTGTTACCTGAATAATTTACCTTGTTTGTTTTGGTAGAAATTTGCTTATCCTTATTCTTAAAACCTTTGTCATTTTTATGAGCCTTCTTCTTATGAGATCTAGCGGTAGTCAAATAAGCAACATTAGGTTTTTCAACCTTAAGCCTTTCTTCATCTTGGACGCACATGGCAATTAACTCGCTCATCTTCCATTTTTCTTTCTACGTGTTATAATTAATCTTAAATGGATCAAACTGTGCAGGAAGAGAAGTCATAATGAAGTGAACAAGAAAACCCTCAGAAATCGCCATGTCCATACCCTTTAATTTAAAAGCCATGTCGTTCATCATCATAATGTTCGCGCACCCCACTAAACCCATCATACCTGCTAGTAAGCATTTTCAAAATAAGGATACTTGTATGAGTTTTAAAAGAACCCTTAAATTGTTACTCGACTGAAGCTAAGTACTCTTTAACATTCTCAAAGTCAGGAATGACTCCTCGAATGGCTGTCGTGATAGAGTTTTTCATAATCATAAGGGACATGCAATTGGATCGCTCCCACTTTTCATAAATAACCTTTTGCTTCAATCGAAAGCTAGTAGTTGTAAGTGGAGCAAAATGATCCACTTCAGTAGTCATAGTCCAAAACCATAAGTCTTTGAGAACAATTTTCACTTACACTTTTCAAGCAAAGTAAAATTAATTCCATTCAAGGCTTCAATTCCAGAGATACCCATAAATACTAGTTGGAGTCAATGCGTAAATACAATCAAGCTCATAAGCATGCTTACAAAAAACTAAAAGAAATCCACAATGTACAACAATAATTAATAATTAATCATAATAAAACCAAATGTAGGAAAGCGATTAGTTATATAAAATCTATTTACAACACCCAAAAATAGATTTTAATGAGATGTTGGTGCATAATTATTAATCTTTCGTTGGTCCAATTAATAATATGCTAATAACATCCCCATAAAATAATGCACAACACATTTATCCACGCATCACCGTTGGGCAGAAAACGAAATAAACATGTTACTTATGCAATAAAATTCCATTTAATAAATTCTAATTCTAATTTTCCGTTGGGTAAAATTAAAATAAGTATTTATTAAATGTAACATTATGTGACTTTTCTTGATCTTTAATTGTTTCAATTAATAACCCTCCGTTGGGTTGATTATTAATTTTAACAATAAAAGAGTCACGCATACATGTAAATTATTATGATCAAACTCAATTTTCTTTTAAACATATTAATCAAGTTTGAAAATTAACATTATTTATAATTTACATGTAACAACTTAAAAGCCCTAATAATATATCACACCATGTTCAAAATTTTAAATTAAAATATATAATTATTAACATGAATTGATTATAAATAATCACGTTAATTTTAACACGAATACATGAGGGCATAAGAATATCATTGTGACGTCCCCAAAATAGGTATACAACACCCATTCTGAGTCGCCAAATACATGGTACAGAAACAACTACAACTTTATGAATACAATTGTCGTGCAAAATACGACAACACATAAACTGTGAGTTTAAATACAAATATTGTCATCTAGACAATATCCACACTCAAATAAGTCCTCATTACAATTATTGATACATTATTTTACAAAAATGGTGAGGATTACTAAAACAACTCTCTAGAATCATCATTCCATACCCCGACTAGAACTCGCTACATTCTCGCCTCCTGAGAAGAAAAATGGAACAAAAAGGAAAAGGGTGAGCTCAACTAGCCCAGTAAAGAACATTATGACTAAAATAATATAGAACAAATTATAAAATCTGATAAAATACAATAGACAACACAACAAGTTTTAATCAATATTCGCAGCGGAAATAATAATTCATTAGAAGAGTTACGTAGGGAATGAAATGTACTTTCTTCTATGAATTTAAAAGTTTATCATCAATATTTTATCCCTGTAACATCAATCAATATACATCTTAAATCAAATATTCATCTTTGCACTACATGTGCCAAAGATATTCATCGATTGGTCATGTTCATCTCAACACTGCATAACTTTGCACTACGGCCAAAGATATTCATAAGAAATTCAACCATCTTTTGACTACGTGCCAAAGATATTCAAGAATATCATCATTTTAGATCGAGGATGATGAAAAATATTTTAAAGAAAAGCGAATCCAAAGTGAAACAAAAGAACAAATATTAAGGATTCGTACTTTAAAGCGATCCAAGTTCAAAAATACTTCATAAATAACCATAGTGGAGTAAAATTCAAGAATGATCAAAACATGGATACAATCAAAGCTAGTATCCATAATAGATATTTTGGACAAAAAAACAAAAAATTTAATTTTTACGTGAATAGTGTAAATGATTCGTGAATAGTGTCGTATACGTGAATAAGACTTAGATATCGTGAATAATAACCCCGACACTAAAAGACAAGAATTTCACAAGAAAAATCTTACCAACATTTCGGCATAATGATATTGAAAGAAATAATATCATTTATAAAAAAAAAAATAACATCCCTTACCTCGAAAGAATAATACTTCTGGCTGGAATATAAGATATAACGCTGAAAGAACTTGCATCGTATAACAACTCTCAAAGTATCAAAATACTAACAAGAATACGCTCGATAATATAGAGAGAAATTTTTAGTTTCTGGTGTGATATTCAATTCTAACCTAAGCACCCTATTTATAGAAAAATGCTTAGAACACCAAAGCAGAAAATTTAATAAAATAATAATATATTTATATAAATTTCGTATGCCCACTTTTACCAACTAAATTCAGCACTTTGCACATGTTAGTGAGGCCCACAAAATGAAAAAACGTTTTTATTAAAAAAAATATTTAAAACTTCAAAAATCAATTATTCCGGAACTTTAATAATTCATAATAAATAGCCCTTTTATCAAAAAAATTCGAATCTTATGTCCATTCCATAGGAAATTCAATTCTCTACAACTTTGTAGTTTTAAGTTTTTCCAAATTCCAAGCAGAACTTGACCGAAAACCACATACTGACGATTTTACAGGCTATAATCAAATTTCAGTCAAGAAATGGGGTCCACAAACATGAAAAACATGTTTTAAATATTTTTAGTAACAAAAATACTCTTCCTTCTCATATATTCATATATCCCACATTCATTGTAAAGATATCACCATTATTATATTATTATAATATAATAATATATTTAGATGAATTATTTTATCAGAAAAAGATAAAATATTTATTTTCAACAATTGTCACATTAAAAATTTTCTCCATCTATATCCACATAAAATGAATATTTTCCTCATCATATAAATCAATAATTAATTATTCACAAATAATATTACAGAATCACAATCATCGATAAACGGATAGGTTCCTGAAAGAGGGGCTTTCAATAATGATTTCTCTCTCATCGGGCGCGCAATTAGGTGACCAAACCTCTCCTTGGATAGAACTTTCTAGACATTGCCAATAATGTTATCTAATAATATTATTCAAATAATATGAATTATTGCTCCGATAATGGAAAATACTGTGTAGTGACAATTATTGAAACAACAATAATATAAAATATCAACGTAGCAATTATTGAATCAATAAAATAAAATATTAAACAAGAATTACTATAACAATTATTGAGTAAAGTGCCTTCACTTACGTAAGAATCAATAATTGGTGCAATACCGCAAGTGTCTCTCTTCGTGTTTTAACCACCGAGTATTTCAACAGTATTAACGGTAATAACTACGCCGTTATTTATAAACAACTTATACTTGTCGTTTTCTTCATCCAATCGCTTTCCGTTATGGGGCCCACATTAGCAAATGTGGTTGCATACGAATATTCCACGACAAGAAGAATATTCCACGACCAAACGAATATTTTCCGACAACAATGAATATTTTATAACTACTTGCTTATTTGAAATATTTGCGCATTTTACTCATAACTAACCACATTAATCAAATCAACCCTTACTATTTCAAAATAATAAATAGAGGAAATTTAATTTCATTTATAATAAGTTGGGGTCTTACAATCATAATATTATCTAAACATAAATAATAAATTGAACATATATAATTTTTAATATTCATGTTCTTATTCATGCATAACATTATGAACAATAAAACTTAATATATATACTACAATCTGCAATTTTTATATATAAACAGAGTACTTATCAATTAATAATTGATAATTATAAACATGAATATTACATGCTGCAATCTGTATATATATAAATATGCTGCAAGTACTTATAAACAGAGTACTTATCAATTACATGTTGCAATCTGTATATATATCAACCTGCTGCAAGTATATATATTAACATAAACAGAGTACTTATCAATTCAGTAGCATGTTTGCTAATTCGTATATGTTAATTGGTATCCCGAGAAGCGTGCAATAAAAAAAACATGGTAACAAAGTAAGTAATGAATTAGGATTCTATATATATGTCAATTGGCAGAACACTTTATGAATTCGTAAATAAACATTCAAAATCATAATCATAATCACAAAACAGAGAACTATACCTCCAATTAATTAAGAACCAAAAAGAGTGAGATATGATCAAATTACGAGAATTAATTTTTACTGAACTTTCTCCATTAATTAGCTATACACCGTAATTAAATAATTATACGGTATTAAACTTTATATCATAAAAATATAATTAATTTATTCTATACAATAACGTAACCATAACTCTGATACCAGATGTTAAAATAATTATCTGAGAACGTCTTATGTGCATAGAATAAAATAGAAATTAATAATCATAATATTAAATACTTACATGAATTGAGAGAAGCCATCTTGTATTTATTACGCTTCCGCTGCGCTTAAGGGTGAAGGTCTTCAATTGCCTCTCTCAATCTTAGGATGGATGTTTAGGTGTATAAAATTCTTGAGACGACAATTGGGACCAAACCCTAACTGTTTTATTTATAGAATAGCTATGGGTCAAAATCGTCCATCAAGATTATGAAACCCTAGGGCCCATTATGCCAAATACTATTAGGAATATTATTTATAGGCCACATAATTAATTACCAAGCCCATAAATAATTTGATTAAATTAATACAATATGTAAGCCCAATAATTACATAAATAGTAGAGGCCACATAAGAAATAAAATATTCCAACACAGACTTCTCCCCTTGACCCAACTCACGGATTCGTTTACGGATGTGCAGTATCTAAGAACATGTAACTACTCCTTATATTGGGTTCCATTGAGTTAAAAATCCATGTTTTTACCATGGAGTTATCAGATTTCCATTCTTTTTGGGCCACACGGTCTGCTTGTATAGGCATGGTTGTTGTACCAGAGATGAAGTGTTGCATCCGGTTAGCTTCAATTGACATACGACATGCTTGGGACCAATCTAGATAATTGTTTTTATCCAACTTAAATGGACTAAGAACCAAAGCCGAGTTGAGATGATGATTTCTAATCAACTGCCCTTTATTGGTTTCAATAGTACCATCACTATGAATGGAACTAGATTCTGCCATGGTGAGGTAATAGGAGCAACAAGAATTATCTAAGAAAATAAAGGATAATTAACAGGGTCGAAAATAGCAGAGGATTTATTCCAGAGAGAGAAAACAAATTAGTGCGGCTAATTTGTTCTTTAGAATTCACCTTATATGAGCCCCACTGAAATACAGTAAAGGAACCTTTAAGGAGCAAGCACTTGTTGGGCCAAACGAACTAACAGTAAGCCTAATACCAAACAAATTTGAATTTCTTTCTCTAAGACCACTATAGATGGTAAGAGGAGAGAGAGACGACCGACCTGGGATAAAAACAGCATCGGAAAAGGTGTCACGCGCATGTCAATGATGGTGCGTTGCGTCGACAGTCTGGTGAGTGGGTGGCGCATGGAGGCGTGTGCGACAGTGGATCGGAAAATTGAAAGTTCTGAGTTGGTCGCCCGGCAACAGGTAACCTAATTATGATCTCAATATCTCTGTATCTAATTGTTCAACTAATTTTCTGATAGAAACTAGGAACGACAGCGAAAAAGAAGTAAAAAAAATTCCTACTCAGTAAAGGATCAGGGCTTTGATACCATGTAAGAATGTAAGAATATGTACACTCTGTTGTGTTTATTTCAGATTGGTAGTAGCTACATTTATACACAAATGCTAGTCTAACTGAGTAGGAAAGATTGGTAGTAGCTACATTTATACACAAATGCTAGCCTTACTCTAGGAGAGGAGAGGAATACAAGGAGAGTAAAACAGGTAAAAGAAATACAGGTACAGGTTTTTGCTAACACATGCTAACAAGTATGTTATAGAAAAACTAAGAAACTGCTTGGGGAATCTCAAATCAAAGGTCTTTTCACTGCATCCCAGATTCTCCATGTGATGGTGATCTGAGTTCAGTGTAATTCTAAGAAGCTAGAACCTGTGCCTATTGCCTAACTGTGAAAATGCCGGTTCATAATCAATAGAGCACATACTGTTCGAGTGGATGGTCTATGGTAAAACCTAGAAAATTCATATAACTAAAATTGAAAATCAAGCATAACTACCTGAAAAGATTGAAGTTATCTTCTAATATAATAAAATTGCAAGATTAATCCAGTCCAGTCCTCCTTTTGGAAGGCCCTGACCCAGACCTCCTTTTGGAAGGCCCTGACCCAGAACTCCTCTCGGAAGGCCCAGATAAGTTTACAATTGCCCTCTATGGAATGGCAAAACCATTTTTAATCAAGCATATCATTGTGATGTGTGTGTGTGTATTATATTTTAGAGAAGCATATTATTGTGAAACGTACCAAAATCATTTTAACAAAGATAGAAAATGGTGTTTCTTAAAACGTTAATTGTCAGATGCTGGTCCGCTTCTAAAAAATATTTGCTCACGTATGTCTCCATCTCAGAGTATTCCTCTTTCCCTAGTTCCCCTCCCAAAATAGTAGAAAGAAAAGAGCTCTCTTTTTTATTGGTCTTACTCAATTAGCATAATGGTACACTAATGTCCTCCCTTCCTGCATATTTGCGAGCATCTTGTATGTTTAAACTGAAGTCCACCTCTTGATATTGTAAGTTTTGATGAAGCACAATGAGATCATCCCCTAACAGATTAGACTGAATTGGCTGGTAGTACGGGTTGTACCTGGGCACACAGTTCTTGTTCATGCTGCAGCAGGTGGAGTAGGATCTCTGTTGTGCCAGTGCGCAAATTCCCTAGGTACCACTGTTATTGGAACTGTCTTGACCCAAAGAGAAGGCAGCAGAAGCCAAAGATGATGGTTGTCACCACGTCATAATCTACAAGGAAGAAGACTTCGTGACTCGCGTGAATGAGATAACATCAGGCAAAGGGGTTGAAGTTGTTTATGATTCTGTTGGAAAGGACACCTTTCAGGTAATTGATGTTCATCCTTATAATCAAATCTACTATCAAAACAAAAAGCTGCAAAACGTTATTTGATAAATAATCAATATGAAATGTATGGCAGTTACTTATTAACTAATTAATTAAATTAATATTGCCATGGCAGTTGGTAAGGGTTTGCATGGGTATCATTAATGATGTTTTTAATACTTAAAAGATTGCTTATGCCATTTGTCATAAGTATGCCAAGCTTATAGTTAATGTCTTCCAGGTTTGGATGGAGATAAATGCATTCCTTTGTTTTTTCTCAATCTAGAACCAAACAATGCAGAAAGTTACCCCCTATAATTCCAGTGTTCTCGAGTATTCTATAGTTAGGAAATGATTGTGTTCAGGGATTGTTGGCATGCTTAAAAACTCGGGGGTACATGATAAGTTTTGGGCAGTCTTCGGGTACCCCAGATCCAGTACCTTTGTCCGCACTTGCTGCGAAATCCCTGTTAACGAGGCCTTCTCTCATGCAATATACACTGTGACACGTGACGAGCAGCTGGGGAAGTGTTTGCTAATGTTGCATCAGGTGTCTTTATGTGTAAATCACATTTTCATCTTATTATCTCAGGATGCGCAAGCACGTGCTGACCTTGAGAGTCGAAAAAACATCTGGATCTATTGTGCTGATACCAGATGGACTATAGCAGGTAAGCCTGCCCATATGCTTCAAGCGTTCAGTCTTGTGTTTGGAAAGGATTGGAGTATATGGTTGTTGTTAACGTCTCTGCCACGTCTCAATTACGAAAGACGTCTTGATCCTGCACAATAAACACAATCAACAACAAAAGCTTGACGGCTTCGACCGTCGGGGGATAACTCAGGCGTGAGAGTCAATACAGGCGATCACAAGGTTAACAATAAAGGATAAAAATATCTAGTGTATTGAGAGAGATAAAATTATCAGTTACCTGTACTTGGAAGACCTCCTTGCTATGATATATACTCTCTAGTCCGGTTTACCGTGCCACCCACTACCGTCAGACACAGTCCCCCACTCCTCAGTGATCTCAGCCGACTTCGTGCAGACTGCCACCTTTTTTGCACTGTTTCTACCGCCGGTCTACTATAATCCCATCCACATTAATGATCTGCAGACAACTTGGTTAACGGCTTTCTTTTTTCATCATTACAAATCAAAAATGGAGATATTAAGATATCTAATGGGTCAGCCCACTCAATTCAGCCCAAATCTTTCAAGATCTGATCAGGAGGATCTACTGACTCGGCCCGACTGGCCAAGCCCGATAGAGATAACCCAAGAGATTTAATCAAATCCGTTCGGCCCAAATATCATGACCCAACTGTTGCATTCTTCCATTATGTTTATTCCTGAATCCGGATGTGTTAAACTTGCACAGGTATGTGTTTTCAGAGAGAAAATAGAATAAAATTTGAATGCAGCTACCATTTTAGTTAGTTTAGATTCTTGCTTGTGAAAGTGATAAAAGAAATAAATAAATAAAAATTCTATCAAGGGTCCTATTTACGGTGTGGCCCGTTGTTGTTTTTTTATTATATATATTCCATTGCAAGAGGAATATTATTGTGCAATTTCATCAAGCTTTGTTGGAGGTTCAGTAGGTAGCTTTTCTTTGGGAGGGGATTTAATGCCCATGGTATCATGTGAGACTTGCCAATTTATCTATAACAAAATGACGACTATTTATTTAATATCATTATAATAATTTGTTGACAAAATTAATATTTATCTTTTTTTTAAATAATCAACAATACTATCTATTTCTTATTATTAATAAGAGTATAATTATTTAAACATATATTTTTATTTAATTTTTTAAATAAGCATGCACAAACAAATAAACGTAACATAAAATTATTTTATAAAATAATTTTACTTTAAAAAGTATGTAATTAAGATTTTTAATTATAATATTAATAATCTTAAAATTGTACTAATTCATTATAATTCTAATAAAAGGTACATGGTCTACAAGACTTGCATAAAGGAGCATTTATAACGGTAACAGGAGCGGACCTCGAAATTAAGGAGCAGTTTTGGGCCTATTAGAATTTGGTTATGATAATTAATTCCTTTTAAAAGCTTTAAATAGTACTATAACTTTGAGATTGGGTCTAATCCCTTAACATTTTAATTCGGACCAATATTGAGGGTCCTTTACATAAGTATACAATATTTAAAAAGTAATTATATTATTAGTGTATTCATAAAATATTTATACAATTAATACACTTTCTATATTTATTTACAATATTAGTGCAATTAGGATTCCTTAATTTAGGGAATTAGTATAGGATTCAATTCATAATAATAAAGAAACCTAAAATCAAGGAAAAATAACTACCGTAATTAATAATTCAAATTCAAATATCTTGGATCTAACAAACAAAACAAATTCAAATTCAAAAATAATAATTAAAATTCAAATAATCAAAGTTTGGCAACGTCATCTTCCTCCTCCCCTTCGCCGCCGCTTCAACACCATGGACGCCGGCCACATCTGCCATTATGACGAAGGTTGCTTTAGTCCAGAAATTAAAAGGAGAAAAAGATAAATTTTAGTGCAGTTGGTATTCAAATATTTATACAAAGGTAACCATTTTAGTTTTTGTGGATAACCAAGAGAAATTTCATTGCAGTTGGTAACCAAAACTTTCAAAGGTAACAATTTTAGTTTTTGTTGGTTACATTTGTATTAAGGTTTGACTACCAACTGCACTATGAAAAAAAAAATCTATAATAGATTTTTATAAAACTGAATTGGTTACCTTTGTATTAAGGTTTGACTACCAACTACATTATAAAAAAAATCTATAATAGATTTTTTTTAATTAATTGGTAACCCAATAAAACTGAATTGGTTACATTTGTATAAAGTATTAGCTACCAACTGCACTATTAAATAAAAAAATCTATATAGATTTTTTAAAAATAAATTAGAAACCTAATAACACTGAATTGGTTACCTTAGTATGAATGTTTGACTACCAACTATACTATAAAAAAATCACAGCAACTGTACTATGAAAATATCATTGCATGAACCAAAAACACAAGCATCTCGATATTTCTTCACTGGAAAACACAACATCTCAATTTCACAGAATCAAATTCATAATCAATTGAGTAAAAAGAACAAGAACTGATCGATGCCTTGCGGTTGAAAACACTCACCATATAGATTTACGAAAAATACTTCCATATTATTATGATTTGTAATTACCCCATATTATTACACTTCTGTATATATTTCGACAAAAGGGGCCATTTTCATGATCAAAACTTGTTTAGTTTATAGCCCCTTTAGTCCGATGGGCAATCATAGACTGACGGTCTTGCGATGGTTAGCCGCGGTGGTGGCCGTTGGAGTCGTTATGATGGCCGCATGTATCAGTGCTTCAAAAGAGTGAAGAAAGAATACGTTGAATAAAGAAGAAGGGTGATTAACTAATGTAGTTGTTCTAGATGAGGAGAGAGAGAAGAAGTCATGGAAATAACTAATCCCTAAATTAAAAAATCCTAATTGCATATTAATTCTCTAAATTAAGGAATCCTAAATGCACTAATATTGTAAATAAATATAAAATTTCATTAATTATATAAATATTTTATGAGTACACTATTGTTATTAGTATTTTAAAAAATATAATAGAATATATAATTGATTCTATTAATAAATACTAGTACTATATTTCTACTTCCACATGAAAATTCGCGACGGTTAAAAACAAACAAACAGTCAACGGAACCCAAAGAAGTTAAATTTGACGAAGATGATGGGTTTATCCAGATTAAGACTTCATAACCCTCGCTCTATCATACCAAACCCATTTGTCTCAGGCTCTTCTTACCAAAAGCCACTTCAAATTCAACAACTACTTCGCATCAATAATTTCATCATCCTCCATAACAAGAGATCAATTTCTGCATCAGCTGCTGCAGCAACCATGGTTAAAGCCATTAGGGTTCATGAACTTGGTGACCATCAGGTTTATTTCTCTCTGCTCCGTCCTAAACTTGTACTCAAATTGGTAGTATTTATTAGTGGCTTTTTTCCCCCTCAGTTCTATTACCTCACATATTTGATTATTCAGTTTCTGGTACTTTCGATTGTTGTAAAAACTTGGTCAACTGTAATTCCTTAACTACCCTGCTCTTCGTTTCTTCTCGTGATAAATTCGTACGCGTACGATTTTTCGTATAGAATTGTTTGAGTTTGAGTAGTTTTCTTTCCGATCCTGTTTCAATTGGTTTGTTGAATCTAGTGATTAAGTTTAGGATGGCAAATTGATTGTGCCGCTAGAAGCTCTTAATTATTTGAGCATCAGTTTATGTTTGATTGGACTATTTCTTGTAGATTGAGAATATCATTACCCTTTTTCCTCCTAATAAAATGATTATTTAGTAATGATTAAATAAAGGTGTATGCCTAGTGGAACTTTCGTCCTCTGGAGAGTGGAGAGCCATTATCCTGCCTATTTCATATTCTTTACATGTCTTTCTTTTAAAAAAATTCATGCCTGACCAAAAAAAAGTACTAATATATATTGTCCTCAGTAAAATGTACCTTCTCATGGTTTTTTGTACTCTTGCTCTTAAACTTTCTGTAGTTCAATGCCTTTCTTTAAATTGATATTCAAATAGCATAAGAAGTTAAGTTGACAATCAGTTATTTTGTGACTAGGATGAAGTTAATATCAAGACACCTGTTTAGATGTAGTAGAGCTACCATTCAATTTTTTCTGGAGTTTTCTTACAGCAGAATTAAAATGATATAGGTCCTGAAATGGGAGGATGTACAAATAGGAGAGCCAAAAGATGGAGAGGTCAGGGTAAAAAATAAGGCCATTGGACTTAACTTCATTGATATATACTTTCGCAAAGGAGTTTACAATGCACCACTGCCATTTACACCAGGTTTGCTTCTATTGATTATCTTTTGCAAATACAACTTGAAGGATATTTTTAAGTGATATCATAATTAATAAAATGATCTTTTAGGTCTTGTTTGGGTCAGGTATCAGGTTCTACTTTATGTTCAACTCCTGAATTTTTATTTATTTTTTCCCGTGGTTGTTTCTATAATTTTCTCATTATTATTTGATAGAGGGGCAACTTTATGTAATAGAGTCTTGTGACTGGTAGTTCAAAGAATTATTCATAAATTGATTACTAGCAGAGATGCATACTTTGGGGAATCTTCTTGTTAAATGGTTATAGCGTTCAAAAATGCATCTTCTAGATAATATTTTGGTGGAACTAGCGCTGTAAATTATCTGACAACTATTATTTATGCTTTTAAGATAACATTTCAACTTTAACAATGCATTTATTGACGGCCTGTTCTCAGTCCACAGCTCTTTGTACCAGAATCATGAAACTACTTTAACAATACATACATCTGATTTCCTAAACTTTTATGGTAGAAATTTACATTTTCAACCTTACTCCTACTTTCTTGCAAACATTGTTGAGAAGAAAAGAAAATAAGTTAGAAAAGTGAAGTATATCCCCCTCTATTTTTGAGGCTTCCTTTCAACTAGATAGAATCGTCACAGCTATTCATTTCTTTCCGGCATCATCAACAAGATTCTTTATTTGCATGGAACTTTTCATTTGGGATGATCGCCTATATAGAACTCAGGAAAAAAATCTTCTTATAGAATATTTGTCTCGCCATTTATTATTGGATATCTAAGAGGATTAAATGCATAGAGATTTTACTTGGATGCTAAGGTTAGGTTAAGAAGTAAATTAGTCTAAATTTTACTTTCAGGTATGGAGGCAGTAGGTGTTGTGGAAGCTGTGGGTCCTGGGTTAACTGGCAGAAAAGTTGGCGACATTGTTGCTTATGCCGGTAGTCCAATGGGCTCATATGCTGAGGAGCAGATCCTTCCAGCAGACAAAGTGGTGCCTGTTCCCCCTTCTATTGATCCTATTGTTGCAGCCTCTGTCATGCTCAAGGGAATGACCGCTCAATTCCTTGTACGTCGTTGCTTTAAGGTGGGGCGCTCTTTTACTAAATATCGTCCAGAATTTTTCCTTTCTTGTTTTTGTTTTTCCTCATTTGTTTGCCTTCATAGTGGCTCTGTACTACAATCTGGACTTAAAATGTCCAGAAAATTTAAGTATATAGTATGATTGTTTTCAATCTTTCTTATTATTGTGAAAATAAAATCGGACCATTCTGCATCCAGAAGGCTAACAAAGTTATGAAATTGTGATATGATTTTAATTAGGAGAAGTTTTCAGTGCAAATGTCTCTATTTGTTAAATTCCATAATTGAATCACTATATATGCACAGATTCCAGCAGTGCATGTAATTTCACTCTGTAGTGAGTAATGTCTGTCATCTTCATCCAAGGCATTATCCATTTATGTATATAGAGTTATTGCTTTCAGTGTATATTGCGGTTAACATGTGCTGTTAGCTCATTGTCAATAAATGTTTCAGCATAGGCCATTTCAATGACAATTATTATCTTTAACCAAATTACCATTGTCTGCTAAAGTATTGCTTGAATCACTTGACTATACACACGCGCGCGCATATATATATAATATTGTTTTTCTTGATTTCATCTATCTATAATGTCTTCAAAACAATATAGCAGCAATGATTACGTAGTTGCTTCTTCAAAACAAAAGCTCTTGTAAATGGTTTAAGAAATATTTCGGTCTCTAAATATATGATGAATCACATGTTACCAGAAATAGGACAATAAAATAAATAACAAAGAAAAGTAATAGAAATGAGTCAAGGTTAATAATGACATTGTTGTTTTTCATGGCACTATAGAGCAGAATAACTGGATCTAGGAAAAGTTGGCTATATAATAGATGACGGCAAAGCTTTGATACAGTTTGATTTCGCTTGAAACATTTAGATTTAGTTGTGGTTTTGCCTTCGGAATTTTTGACAGCCAAGCCTTAGCAGGAGATTTCTGTCACTAATATGTTATAGAAAAACTAAGAAGCTGGTTGGGGAATCTCAAATCAAAGGACTTATCTCTGCATCTGAGATTCTCCATGTGATGGTGATCTGATTTCAGTTGTGATTCTAAGATGCTAGGACCTGTGCCCAACTGTAAAAAGGCTGGTTCATAATCCATAGAACACATACTGTTCGAGTGGGTGGCCTATCGTAAAACCTAACCAGAAAATTCATAGAATTAAAAATTGAAAATCAGCAATAACTACCTGAAAAGATTGAAGTTATCTTATAATATAATACAATGGCAAGATTACTAGAGTACAGTGAACTCAGACCTCTTGGAAGACCCAGGTAAGTTTACAATTAACCTCTTATGAAACAGCAAGACCATTTTGAATCAAGCATATCATTTTGATATGTGCGTGTGTATTTTATTTTAGAAAAAAAAAATTATTACTTTAATATATCACAATCATATTTTTTTGCAAAATGATAGAAATTGGTGTTTCTTAAAATGTTAATTATCAGATGAGTGGCACTTTTAATGATGTTTATTGGAAATATCTGCTCATGTATGTCTCCATCTCAGAGTATTCCTCTTTCCCTAGTTCCTCTCCCAAAATAGTAGAAAGAAAAAGAGCACTTTTGTTGACAGGTCTACTTAATCAGCATAAAAGGTAAACTAACGTCCTTCCCCATATTTGCAAGCACCTCATTTGTTTAAATTGAAGCCCTCCTATTGATATTGTAATTTTATGATGAAACAAAATGAGGTTTTATTTGCATCATCCCCCGACAGATTAGACTGAATTGGATGGTATTACAGGTTGAACCTGGGCACACAGTTCTTGTTCATGCTGCAGCTGGTGGAGTAGGATCTCTGTTGTGCCAGTGGGCAAATGCCCTTGGTGCCACTGTTATTGGAACTGTCTCGACCGAAGAGAAAGCGACACAAGCCAAAGATGATGGATGTCACCATGTCATACTCTACAAGGAAGAAGACTTCAGTAACCAGCGTGAATGAGATAACATCAGGCAAAGGGGGGGTGAAGTTGTTTATGATTCTGTTGGAAAAGACACCTTTCAGGTAATTGATGTTCATCCTCATAATCAAATCTACTATCAGACAAAAGCTGCAAAACGTTATTTGATAAATAATCAATATGAAATGTAACGACACTTGGTTGTTAAACAATTAACTAAATTAAAACTGCCATGGCAGTTGGTAAGGGTATCATTAATGATGTTTTCAATACTTAAAAGATTGCTTATCCCATTTGTCATATATTCAGTGGTTGTAATAAGTTAATTACAGTTTGGATTATATTTACATGACTAAATTTTTTAAAAAGGGTATAGGCATCAGGTCGATGACCGAACCAACCTAGATCCTAGACAACACACACCTAGTCATAATCACGTAAATATACCATGTTTATCCTTAATGTCTTCCAGGGTTGGATAGAAACAAATGCATTCTTCTTTTTTCTCAATCTAGAATAAGACAGAAGTACAGAAAGTTACCCCCCCGTTATTCCAGTGTTCTTGAGTATTCTCTAATTAGTAAATTATTGTGTTCAGGGATCATTGGAATGCTTAAAAACTCGTGGGTACATGGTGAGTTTTGGGCAGTCTTCTGGTACCCCAGATCCAGTACCTTTGTCCGCACTTGCGCCAAAATCCCTGTTCTTGACGAGGCCTTCTCTCATGCAATACACTGAGACACGTGACGAGCTGCTGGAAGCTGCTGGGGAAGTGTTCGCTAATGTTGCATTAGGTGTCTTACGGGTCCATGTAAATCACACTTACCCCTTATCTCAGGCTGCACAAGCACATGCTGACCTTGAGAGTCGAAAAACATCGGGATCTATTGTGCTGATACCAGATGGAGTCTAGCAGTCTTGGATTGTGTTTATTTCTGGCATTAAACTTGGTTGAGTCCCCATGTACTATTTTCATAGAGAAAATAGAATAAAATCCTACTGCAGCTACAATTTTAGTTAGTTTAGGTTCTTGCTTGTGAAAGTGTGATAAAAAATTAAGTTCAAGGAATGTGTAGAATGTATGAAGGCGAATTATTACTATGTAACAAACCATCATGCCATCATTTGACAGAAATGCCCATGATAATCCTGCAGCTGTGTATGTTTTGATTGATGGGCACATGGATAGCAAGGTGAATTCACAGGCCTTGTGTTGAATTATAATATATGTTCTTTCGAGCCTTTCAAAACATATTACATGTATCAATTGGGTTGCCAATTTTTGAACCCCCGTTGACAGATCCACCACTGATACATAAGCAACATGCATATGCAACTCTTGATAAATGTTGCAACTATTAAATCTTGAATTTTTAATAAAACACAATATTTATTTAAAGCTTTTAATAACTCTTACTTGTCAATCAAACATTTCACCTTCGTGCTACAAAAGCTTTGTCTAATTTATATTTTTTCAGTTAATTTTGTTTCCCAAAGAGTAATGTACTCTCTTTTATGTTCACTCTTAAATTTATTAGTTTGTGTTTAGTTTAATAATAAGATAATATTATTTGTACCAACTATCATAGTATGATTAATGTATTTTTTATCAATAAAAATGTATAAAATATTCAATTGCACGTCTCGTTGCTTATTTTTTATCCTTTTATACTATATATGCCCAACGTTTTATGTATAGTTAATATTTCTAGTGTATCTGTTAGAAATTATTCTTAGAATATTATTATATTTATTTGTTTTTATTTTACTAATTTTTAGAGAGGATATGTAGTATTACTTTTCTTTTGGAACTTGGGAAGATCTTGAACTTTAAGATATCTTCCCTAACATTATTTTTAATAATAATAACAACATGATAATAAAATTGTGATGATAAATATAAAAATATAGTGTGACATTTATAGAAATCAAATCCAGCTAATTAAACTCACGTTTTTTAGTATCAGTCGTGGATATCATGTGGAGGGTTCGTGAAATCAGCAACTCGACCCTTTGATCCGGACAGGTGGCAAGCATCCAATAGCGAAGGTACTTGAAGGGAAAGTAGGCTAATAATACTGGATACCAACCCTCTAGAAGTCTCCATCTTAACGGCACAGGGCCATATTTGTAATTCACTCTGTTTTAATGACCAATCTAGCTAGCTACCGGAGGAAACATTTTCTGTTTATTCCTGCAACATCTCTCTCTATCTATATATATACATATATTTCCTTCTCTCTCTAAATCATAGCAAAGAGAAGGTAGCTTTTCTGATTCAAGGGAATGTGAAGTTCAACTCCGATTATCTCTTACTTTCTCATTTTCCACATATATATTCCACTAAGAAGATCATATATTCATATATATAACTGTATCTAGCAAGCACTGATTATTTACCACTCTTATATATATATATATACTCCTATACATATATAGAGAGAGAGAGCGCGCTAGAAATTTCCATTTTTCAGGATCAGAAGCTCAGAACCAGTGAAAACTCGCATCGATCTTTCTCGATCCATTGTGAAGGTGTGTATATAATATAGCCTTTTTCCTCTAAAAAATCTAGTTTTCAGTGTACTGTATGTGTCTGTATAATATATTCACACACATATATACACATTTAGAAAATTAAAATGGATTTTAGGGTTTCAAAGGACTTGAACTAAGGTTAGCAAATGGAAATATACATTTACGTTTTTATTTTTTTCTCTCTTGAACCAACATATTTCTTCTTTCTTTAATATGAATATATTGATTGATTCCAATGTTGATGCTCTGATTCTTGTGAATCAAGTACTTTCGCCATGCATTTAAGAGGATATGTTTTTTGTTTCAGTTTTTTTGTTGAACTTTTTTGAATTAAACTCGATTTTTGAATGTTTTATTGCTAGTAGCTGGTCAACACTCGAATTCATCCACTTTTCAGCAATTTCTATATTTGTGTTTAGGTCTTTCTTTTACTCTCAGACGCAGCATTTAATACCTTACTATATATACGTATTTCAACTCATAACATTTTCAGACAGTTACCCCAGTCTCCAGAAACCCTAATTTATCCCTTCCTTAATTCATTGTCTATCTTTTTTTTTTAATATCTTTTATACTTTATCTATATTTTTTTCAGATCTATCCAACTGCATGTATACATTGATACTCCATTTTGTTTATGCAGGTTGTTTGTCATGGAAACATATCACCGCATAAGGTCGAGAAATATTCTTAGTGAAGCTACTAATAACAATGTAAGAGCTTTCTCTCTCCTCTCTCTCTCTTCTCTCCAGAGCCTATTATGTGCATGTATATAATAGCAAATATACCCGTATACCTGTATCTGTCAATCTCACGCATGGTTCGTATTTGAATTCCTTTTTTCTGTTGCTCTTTTTGGTTTTGTCTTACATGCACTCGTTCTCGTCTTCTCACACGCGCCCTAACATTAACTCCTCTCTCCTTTTCTCATTCACTCACGCGCTTCATAACATGGGTGGATAATAATGTCTGTAAATCATTTTATAAACCGCATGAACGGGGCAAAATATTGTGAATAAGGTATGACAGCCTATATTCACTCTAGAGAGAGAGAGGGATAGAGTAGAGAGTGCGTGTGTATTATGTGATGAGGGATATAGTTATATTCTGTCACGTATATAAAGATTCAGAGAGAGAATTATATGAATATATACTCAGCTAGGTCGGAGTATACATATATATATAGTGGGTGGTGTTGGTGTAATTGCTTTATATAGTGGCACTGATCTTCTTTTTGCAGGAAATGATGAACTTGAAAAGGCAAGATCAAAGCACCTTCATCCACGGCGCACAACTCCCATCTTTAGCCAGACAAATCATGCTAGCCAGTGGTAACACTCTCACTAACCCCTCTAGCTCTTCCAAATGTACCCTCTACATAATTCATAACAATATTATTTATCATCTCTCTCAGTGCATGTATATATATATATATATATATATATATATATATATATTGTAACGAATCACTAAGGTTCATAGAAGAAAATTGGAAAAAAATGAGTAATGAATTGCTCGTCTTGTATTCAACAGATGATAGCATTGCAGATGAGCATTTCGAAGTGGGCTATGTTTATGAGATTGATCATACGAACCTACCCGTCAGAACCTCTGTTCAACTCAGGTCCATCCGAGTCGTCATGGTATATAATACTGCTTTTCGTTTTTGTTGGGGTTTTGAATAAATTTAATTATTTCGAGATGGGTTCTCTTTATATATGAATATACTTGTTTGAAAAGGGGTTTGTGGTTTCAGGTGACTGAGAAAAAAGAGCTGAACGTTACCGTGAGATATCCAAGCATTGGGTCTCTTTGCACCTACCTCAGCAGCAATAAAATAAGCAGTGTTGATATTTACCCTTTTCTGGACGAGATGTTCGTCATGGGAATACAGCTCGCAGGGAAGGTGCTTTGTCGGCAGATCTCATCTCAAGAATTTAATGATAACAAGCACTTTGAAGGATTCTGGTTGGTGAAGAACTCTGGATCAATAGCTGGAGATGTGATCCCCAAAAAGGAAACAGCAACCCCTTTAATATCGCGACTAAAGAGTAATGGTATGGTACGATGGGGTATCCGCAGGCAAGTCAAGTTCCTCAACAAGCACGGAGAGAGCACTAGTCACCCGCAGTCTTCATCAAGCTTTGTTACAGGAGAAGGGAAATTCAAACTTGAACTTGATGAAGATGAAAATGATGATGATGATGATGATGATAATGAATATGAAGAAAATGATGATGATGATGGAGGAGGAGGAGGAGAAGAAACCAATGAGAATGACAACGAAAATCTTAAGAGAAAGAGGTATAGTTTCAGAAATGTGAATCGAAAAGCAAAGAAAGCAAAATATGAGAAGCAAAGGCAGGGCAATAAGAAGTCCAAGAATAAGTGCAAGAAAATAGTACTCGGAAACTCCAAAAACAGGTGGTCAGCAGAGAGGTAAAGATTAATCATATGCTACGTTATATTTGATTTGTTAGTAGGAGAACCAGTTTCACTTTTTTTAATTGAATATTGGCTTATATATTAAGGTATAAGCTAGCCGAGGAAAATCTTCTGGACGTGATGAAGGCAAAGGGAGCAGTATTTAATAACCCAATTCTGCGTCCTGCCCTGAGACTTGAGGCTCGGAAACGAATAGGTGATACAGGGCTGTTAGATCACCTACTAAAGCACATGGCAGGTAAAATTGCGCCGGGTGGGGCTGAGCGTTTCAGGAGGCGCCACAATGCGGATGGGGCAATGGAATATTGGTTGGAAAGTGCTGATCTTGTTAAGATCAGGAGGGAGGCTGGGGTGCAAGATCCTTATTGGACTCCACCACCTGGGTGGGCGCCTGGAGATTGTCCCTCTCAGGATCCCATTTGTGCTAAGGAGTTGAAGCTGCTGAAGGAAGAGAATTCCAAATTAAGAAGGTAATAAGAAAAACAAAACCAATTAAGAAAAAGACTAGGGAAATAAATTTCGTACAATAATTTAGGTTGGAATGCGACTATGCGAGTGTTTGAAAAATAGCTTTAATTTTTGTTTTAAATTGATGTTTTATGGACAGAGATATGAAGGAAATGGTGTCCAAGATGCAGTTAAAGGAAGATATGGAAAACCTAAGAAGGTGAAGAACCAAAAAGTTTTCTTTTAAAGACTACATATATTTGCTATTTTCCCATGCACGTGAACTTTGGTTTTTGTTAAATGAACAGAGAAATCGCTGAGCATTTAACAAAGAAAAGGGAAGAGGAATCTCTAGCTATTCAGGTTTCGAATCCTGGTGCCATCTGTCAAAAGCTGAATCTTGATACTTCATTAATGGCACCTTCGAAGTCTGACTTTGATTCTGCACTAGTCCAACTGGTATATTGTTTATTAACAGTAGTTTGATCAATTTGAGTTTTCATTCGCATTAGCTATACTTGTTAATTTTTACTAACAATTCATGTTTCTTAACTTGTTTTGGCAGGATAAGCACGAGGAGCAACTGATTGACTTGCCAGATTCCCTGAGAGGGATGAAGGTATTTAATACTAGTATTAACAAACATTCTTCGGTATGATCTAAGAAGTAACATTAACGCTACGTATATCCTTCAGTTACCATATATACCTCTAATTAATTTAAGATCTGAAATGGTAAATGACTTTTTCTTATGTGACTAATTTTAAGAACCTTTCCAAATTAGTACCAGAATGGGATGAAACCAAAACATTAGATAGCATAAATTGCATGTTCCCCCATCCTTCACCAACAAAGCCAAATCCCAACTTGTTTCAAAATTAAGGATAATGTTCTCTTGTGATATTGTTTGATGATGAGATAAGCATTGTATATGTAGCCATATATATCTGGCCTTGAATTGCATTTACTTGAGACTTAATTTCAAATGATTGCACTTAAGTAGTATATATTATATAATAGGTGTAACACTATTTGGAACTATACAATTATAACAAAATAAGATGGGAAAAAAAAGGACTACTATTTGATACTCCCTTCTATTCCAAAAAAAGAAGTTTCAATTGCAATTTTTAATTTGCAATGTTTACCTTTAAAACAATAATTAGGTTTTACTTTAGTAGTGGTAATTACATGATAATGAAATTACATGATGGCAAATTTAAAAATATTGTTACATTTTATACTACTATCAATAAAAGTGGATTCTTTTGTGGAACAAAAAAAATTGGTAAACGGTAATATTTTTATTTTTGTGGAGAACAAGTAATATTAATGTAAATAAATAACAAGTGCATGGATATTTCTGAATTCTGATGGTGTTGTATGATGGTTGTCAGCTTTTTGCATTTTAGACATTAATCACAAGTATCATTATAACTCAAACTCCTGTGATGATACTGATGCTCATATGGGTGGTTGTCATATATGGGGTGTGTATATGCATGGATGCAGGAAGAAATAGGGAAGCTGAATTCAAAGGTAGAAGATCTTAAAAGATCATGCACAAAATTAATTGCATCTAGGACAAAAGAGTGTTGTTGTGCTGAAAAGGAGAAAATTCAGGCGGCTTCAGAAAAGAGCAAAGTAGTGGCAGTATCATCAGGAGGAACTGAGGGGAATGCAGAAGTAGTACCACAACCCCAAGGAGCAGCAGCAGCAGCAGCGGAAAAGACAGCTGCAGAGGAAAAAGCAGCAAAGATACAGAAGCTCAAGAGTGGTTTCAGAATCTGCAAACCTCAGGGGACTTTCCTTTGGCCAAACATGGCCCGCAACAACAGCAGTAACATGTTGTCCCCTCATCAGGTTGTGGTCCAGGTTGAGGATCTCTTTGTGGTCCCAACACCACCTTCAGTCTCATCCTCCACCGCCTCAGCTCCACCCCAGCTGCCCTTCCACCACCGCCCACCCACCTCCCCCGTCAAGCCCGTGCCGGAGAGGCGTGCCGTTACCGTTACCGTATCCACTGCACGGCCATATGAGGATGGCAACATTGGTTATTCCACCACCACCACCACTACTACCACCACCACCAAGAACAAGAGCAATACCACCACTCTCATTAACCTCAATGAAATTCCCAACCCTGACGAAGGATTCTGTCTAACCCCATCCTCCCAACAAACTGTAACCAGTACCGCTACTACCGCGCCATGTGTGAGTACAACTACGTACTTTCCTCCAAACTGATCATCAACATCAATCATAATTAAATTAAGCATTTCCATTTGATTATTAATTAACGTTGTGAATGCCTATGTATGTAATTAGTACTTCTATGCTATTTAATTTATCTTTGCAAGTAAATATACAGTTGCTGCCATCAACGGTGAAGAGGGAGATGAGTGGGACTGCATCTGCATGGGAGTGTGTTGGGAGTAGCCGCGGTAGCAATAAGGGCGCTGCAGATACCATTACTACGACGAATACTAATTGCAGTCAACAACAGCAGCAAAGGGGAAGCTCATCCTCCTCCACCTCGTGCTTGTCAACTGGGGTAGTAGGACCTTGGCTTCCTATAACTTCTCCCAATTCTGCTTCTGATGATTCCGGTCACCGTGGATGAATTTCTTAGGTTTTTGGGAACCATGCTGCAAAAATGAAGTCTTATCATAGTTAATTCTTGGATATTATCTTCCAGTTTGCACTTGGTTATTGGAGACCTTTTACTGGTTAACACTATAAATAAAGAGCATATTAACTATCCCTTCATGATGCATCTTTGCAAGAAAATTGAAAAACAGTCTGCTCTTTCTTTTAATCGTTTGAATGTACCTACTTATTCCAATTGAACTACTAGTACTAGATGTCGAGTAATTAAGATGAAAAAGCAGAGCCGCTATAGATTAGCATGGAAAAGACTTGTATTGCTTTTAGAAGTGAAATTTCTCATATAGTTTTGAGGCTACCCCAAATGATTGCAGCTATATTGCAAAAAAAGAGAATACAATTCAATGACTAAAGATCTTGAGGTATATAAATAGTGCAGCAAATGTTGCTATAGCTTTGCATTGAAATTTGAGTATTTGAATCCAATATCATGAAAGTTGATACACTGCGACAATGCAGCTGTGAGCTTCCTCAAATCGGCCATTGTGTGTGCTGCACTCAAAGTTATTCTCAGCCTAGAAAGAAGATTCAACAGTCATATAATACTCCTACTGAAAGGTGCAAAAAACAGAATCAAGCATTTTAAACTGCTAAAGCATAAGCAAGCAAGGTCAAACCCATGAATGACCAAGTTAAAACATAAACTTGCATCAAACCAAAGTGGACTTGCAAACAATCAGATCAATCCCATCTTTTCACAAATTTTTACAACAACTAATGCATGATTTATTTTCTAAATACTTTAATTTTCAAACTATTATGTCCAAACTAGTTTAAGATAGTGTTTGATTACCTCTTTTTGGCATCACCTCTTTTTCAACCAGAGACAATCTTGTTTGATAAAAATTTAGCCAACCTCTTTTTGGCTCCTAAAAAAGAGAGACCGAGGCAAGTCTTTTTAGAAAAAGAGGCTCCTCATTTGTCTTTTATCCTCAATATTCTAATTTTATTTTTTTAAATTATTCACTTCACTTCTCTCACTACACCACCAGTCACCATCCACCACCACCACCCACCACCACCATCATTCACCCACCACCACCACCACCCCACAATCCACCACCACTATATTTTATAGTAATTATGCAAAATTGTCATAATTATTATTATTATGTTTTATTACACTAAAAAATATTTTATTAGTTATACATTGTTGGTGATTTTATTTGAATTAATTATTTAATATTTATTATATTTTTATCTTCACCCTAAAAAGCTTGTATCTGATAGAAAGGTAAAATAGTAAAATGTTGTATTAAGACATATAATAAAGACCGGTTATCAAATAACTCTTTTACATTTAAACTAACCTCTATTGTATACATAACCTCTATTTTAATAAGTTCTTATTACACAGTTTTAACAAACACTACATAAATTCAACCTAAATTGAACTGGATTAACTGGGAGCACAAGCCTAAGTTATAGAATTGGAGATTTAAAGCTGAGTCAGCTGACTGAAGTGCAAATCACTACGAGCTATATTCACAGATTGTGAGTAGAGAGAGAAAAAAATGTGCATGTATCTGTCTTAACCTATATGCATGTTTGTAGGCAAAAATAAGCCAAAATTTTAAGTTTGCAAAGTACAACTTTACAAATCAAATAAATACCAATGCAATTATTATAAACTGAGTCAAGAAAACTCAATCAAATGCATCAACAGAGAAGGAACCAGAGTGAGCATAAGATAACACGTGAATACATGCAGATGAGCATCATAAAAAGAGCGACACACAAATTTAGGATCCATCAATAAAAATCAGGAGGCAAAGTTTTAACAATGAACCTGCATGAGTTAGGGGGCACAGTTGGGGGTCTGATTGCAGTTATGTGGAAACCAGATCTTAAAAGATGCCTGTTCCATGATGTAAGACAGTTAGGAACAGAAATTACTGCAATAGCACACATATCAAAAGGAAAGAGGAAGTGACCTGCTAGCTTGCAGGGCCTTCTCTTCACTCCCTACAATAATGGAAATGATGTGACTTGCAATGGGGATTCCAGTCAGAGCATGAAAGTCTTGCACCCGGTTCCAAATAGCTCTTCTACGCCACTTCTCCTCTTTCGCTACAAAAACAGCAGCTGCCAGAACACAATCCTCAATAAAGACAAGGTCTTGGACAACCATGTGTACAGCCTAATTTACCACTTCTCTCCTGCTGCCACTTCTTTTCATTCTTCCCTCGTGTTGTTCATTATTTTATTTTATTTTTTTCTAGTCTGATAAGATTTATTAAGAACAAAAGCTACAAAGTACAATGAGTTTGAAGGTTTTCATAGAAAGACCAACTAAAGTTTAACAATTACCATTTTCTGTAGATAAGCATCATTATATTCATTGACTTCTGAAATTAGATTATTCAGTATCAGGCCAACAAGGGCCATGGCTCCCATGATTAAATTCACAATGTTTCACAGCCTTTACAATTATACATCACGTTTATTGCACAAATTTCCTTTAAACACAATACCAATTCAAACACTAGCAGACTTCGCACCAGACCTAGTACACTACAAAATCTAATCACAAATCAAATAAAATGTGTGATTATTGGTAATATATGCAGTGACAGTTCCCTAAAGATGAGCAAAAAGATTACCACGTGCAGCAGCAGCAATGGGGACCGGGGTAGAAGTTGAAAATATAAAAGCACGTCCCCTTGATTGCACAAGCTGCTTCCACCGTTTGCTGTTCATGTAGCACATAGTTAAAAGAATGAACACTGTAGATACAGCTGCCACATACAAGTGGAGGAAATCACCAATTGAACTCCTTTTACTTGAACCATTAATTTATTTTCTTTAACCAAGGAATCAAGTAATGAGAGACAATCTTAAACCACGTTGGCAATATACAGACATGCTCAAATTTTACTATGTGTACAAATAATAGATGTTAAAACTACAGCTCTCAATAATGTAAAGCAGAGCAAAATAACAAGAACAAGAAGTCGGTTTATTTAACAACATTAGATGATTTCAACAGCAAACTCACATAAAAAATTTGTAATATGCCCAAAATTTGACATAAGATAAAATATCATTGTTCAGTCATTCTGCTCTACATAGGGAAATTTTGACTATTCCAGATGGTAATGATAATATTTGATATTAATAGTCTTATTTCAGCCGAGAATGAGAAAAGATAAAAAAACGTATAATCTTAATAAAAATTCCGTGAAAAATGGTTTCGCATGCAACTTAGAAATTAGAGGAAGGCTTTCTTCACATGAGACAACTGAAGTAGGTCAATTTCTGTTTTCAAGCTGATAGCATGAACACTGTCAGGATTACCTGCATGCTATGAATCCACCATGGCAACCTGCAGCCTTACTCAGAGTGCCCACACATATGTCAACATCTCTTTCACAATTAAACTCCTCAGCAACACCACCACCATTTTCACCACAAACAAATGTTCCATGGGCCTGAAGAAACTAATAAGATGAGACACCATCTTATTGTATACAGAAAAGAAGCAATATCTACCTCTTTACATGTACTAAAGATAAAAACACAATCAGAACAATCAAAAGATGATAAAGAGTTGAATGACATTAATCTAACAAGATAGCTCTCAGATTTATAAATTTTATTTCCTCCATTGTGAATTTTGTTATGCCTTTTTGTCCGAGAGACTACACTACTTGAAGTTTGTTAATTAAAAGAAGATAAACTTCAAAGACTTGTCAAAAAGACAAAAAGAAATATAGACCTCAGAAAGTGACTATCAACTGTTACAGGACAAACTTCAAATGCTTCTTATACACCCCAAACATGCAAGAAACTTACATCATCAATCACCAACAAAAAACCATGCTTCTTACGAAGCTTTGCCAGCTCTACCATTGGTGCAAAGTCTCCATCCATACTAAACAAGCTGGTAAAATCACAAATTAATCCCTTTGAACATTGGAGAGCATATACACATTCAAACAGTTAGTGTAAGAGGCTAAGAGCAGTGAGATAATAAAAAGAATCCCTCTTCCCTGATATGAAAGACAAAATTATGGTTCAGGACTATGTCACCATTATTACATTCAATTAGATATCGAGCAAGTGACTACACCATAACCAGTAAATCAAATTTTGATTAGTTGTTTCCAAGTTTTGCTTTCTAAATTTCCTGACGTCGCCATATTTTGGCAACTATATGGATAATACAGAAAATTTGCACTGAAAAAAGCAGCACAACTATCTCAACTAATCAAAATGGAGTACAAAACCAGGTGGAAACAAAGAAGCAGTTTATATGACTAACCTATCAGTCACAACAATCCTCTTCTTCATTTTGCAACTCAATCTGTCAAAACATGAAGAATGTATAGACATGAGTCATGTGGGGGAGAGTAACTTACTTGGAAGGGGGGGGGGGGGAAGGGGGGAAGGGGGAAGGGGGAGAGAGGTCAAAGTAACAACAACTGAGATGAATCACCTACAATAATGCACTAAGGTGGGACATGTCACAATGCCTATAAACAAACAGTTGTATGCTTTGTTGTCGCTGAGCAAGACGGATACCATCAATAATTGATGCATGGTTCAGAGCATCAGAAAATATGGCAACTCTTTCATCCCTTTTACATTTTTCACCCACAGCTAACAAGGAGCCAACACTTCCTATTGCTGTCATCAAGGCCATATTGGCTGAAAAGCCTGTGGGACAAAGAAGGCAATCCTATAAAGTAACATTAGTTTCACTATGCATCAGTTCTCATTCGACATATTGAGACTGGTTATACAGTAATAGATACCATGATCCAGGAAGAAACTGCACCACTACATTAATACTTTTCCTTTACTTTTTTCTTCTTTTCCTTTTAGGTTTCCCCTTGATTTCATGCTATCAAAACTTTTTAGTAGTAATAAAAACATTTTTCGTGGGGTTTTCTTTACCATTTGCAAATCATTATTTGTGACCTGGAAAATCAAAACCACTAAATCAACTAACTAGAAAACATTTCCCTAGTAAAAAAAATTGGCCTCCTAAGCTTTATTTTTTTATATATGATACGTCAAATATTGGCAAACATCTGGAGTATATAATATTGTCTTTCTTCTTTGTCTTCTTTTAGTTACCTACCAATTATATATTTTTCATTAAAAAGTAGAATTTTCGTTTGCAAATATGAAAACTTTAAAGATACAAGCCTTGCCCAAATATTCCGAAGGTCACCATATTTTTGGAATTAAATAATTGGAATACGCTTCAATACATATCAACCACATACAACGTCAAAGTACATTGGGGAGCACTATTATTTATTTCCGCAGTCAACTTTATTGTATAACTCCAATCAAGCAAGTTTTCTCATGTCCAATAGAGTTAATAGATTTATTTAAGAAAAAGTTTAAACAGTATCCAGGAAAGTTAAACAATGCATTCAATATCAAACTAAAGGTAAGACCTCTTTCTTCTTCAAGTCTGCCAAGCATGCCTCAAGTAGCCTATGATAATTCGTGTAGCCACAGATTAAAGCAGAACCTCTTGGCCCCATTCCATGTTCTTGTGCTGCCTAATATGTAATGTGAGTAAAAAGTTTCCAGAAACATTAACATATACTCAGGTATAGGATGTGAAATTCAATGGTCATTAAGCATACCTTTGCAGCAGCCTTGGCTACTGACGGATGTGAACTCAAGCCCAAGTAATCATTGCCAGAGAATACAAGTAGTTTTCTGAACTTCTGAGGGCATGCACCTGCTTCACTATTAGATCCTCCATCACTGCACACAACGTCATCCCCTGTAGAATACGCAAGTGCAAAAAGAGTCAAATTAATAAGCAAATGAAAGAAATAAAAGCACTGAAATTCTAACACTTAGCATTAGGAAAGAGACGACTTAAAACACTTGACATGTCGAATTTCAGGAATAAAAGCGTTCCTACATAAAGCTTGTACCAAAAAAACATAACGAACGAAACCATTTTAAATGCATCACTAACAGAGAATTGAATGCAATAGGAGCGTACCAGAACTAGGAATGTCTCGGATCCATCTCTGAAATGTGGACTCTGCAATATCCACCTCCACAGAATCTCGATCCCATTGCCGCAAACCATCGAAAACCTGGAAGTCGTCATTTTTGGGCTCAATTTCAACGGGTTTTGATTGGCTTATGTTGCTGTGGAGGTGAATGGGTCTGAGAGATCGGATGAGTTTTAAAGATTCTAACTTGGAAAGTGCCTGTTCTACCCAGTTGTCCCACGAACTCACCTCCATTTTACTGCGCCACAGAAATAATATGCTAAGAATGAGTTGAACCCAGTTTTAAGAAAGAAGAAAACAATCACTCTTTAGAAAGAGAATTTCAAGTTGAGTAGAAGTAGGTTTCAGTTTGTTCGTGTGCGACTTGTGAGAGAGAGTTTTGCCGGGAGCGGAAAAACCAAAGGAAACGATTTTATGGGATGGGTAATGGGCTGAATTCCTTAGGCCTTAACAAATTGAAAATGTATGGGCTGAAACTCCATTACTCAGACTGGGTCAGATTTTAATATGCATGTACCCTCTCTTTTTTGGTGGACATCGAGAGACTAATGTACTTTTTACATGTGAAAATCATTCCTAATATAAAGGTTAAATAACATACAAAATTATTTTTTTAAATATTTTATGCTTGTAATTTTGAATAAAATCATTTTCAGATATTTTATAGATATATATTTTGGTAAGTTTTAAGTTAAACTCAAGTGAAAAAAGAAAAAGAAGGTATCGGGTTATGTTTTTTTTCAAGGATTACACTTGGGATATGACTATTAATCTCAAGTGTTTATTTATTTTTAAATTTGAGTTTGGAACTATTAGTCCTGGAATTATAAAATAGCTTAAGATGTGAGATTATTTAATATCATATTCTATCTGGTATTATAATTTCCACCATTTAGGATTAAAAATTGTTAGAAAAAATTAAATGATATTTTCTTTAAAAAAAATCAATTGTACAAATGCATAGAAAATGACAAAATATCTAAGTAGTTTTAGTTAAACTTGGTTAAGATATGCTTTAAATTATCTTTTTATCCTCACCATTTGTGATTAAAAATTGCTAGATAAAATTAAATCACCGACCTCGACTTTGGGGGTATTTGATAAAAATTGAATAAATCTGAATTTGAATCTGAATGAGTTGAATCTGAATAAAAAAGTTGTTTGATAATTAACATGTCTAAAACATCTGAATGACAAAATTTTATTATTCTACCCCGCTGAAAAAATTCAAAGTTATTGTAAATTTATTTAATATCACTTAATACAATAATTAATATTTTTTTTATTATTTTTTTTACTTTATTCAGCTGTTCATTCAGCCAAAAAAATCAGATTTAGTCATTTAGCTCAATCATCTGACCGATTCAACCATTCAGACGTTTTTTTTCAAAACAAACATGTTAGTTCCTAGTAGGCACAAGTTATTTAGAAGGGGGGGTGAATAGATATTTGAAAATCTTTTCGTTTTAACTTGTTCTTAGATAATGATTAAAACTTTGCGGAATTAATGTTTGTTTTAATCTTCTTTACCAAGCAATGGAGTTATGAGCGAGTAAAGCGGTTATGGCGGATATAGCAGATTATAGCATGAATATAAGTAAACGACACAGATTGTTTTAAGTGGTTCGGAACACACTCAAAGCTCTAGTCCACTCTTCTACTCAACGCAGTAGGATATCCACTAAGGATGTCTTATACAATCTTCCGAATCACACAGATTCCTTACAGACAAATAGCCTAAGAACTTTTCTAGTTCACTTTTGAACTCTTCAAGTCCAAAGCAGACTTGGCTTTCTTACTGATTCACTTCTGAACTCTTCAAGTCAATGCAGACTTGGTATACTTCTTGAGTTGATTGATGATTATTGTTGTTTACTCAAGGTTCTTTTCGATTTCTTTTGTAAGCTCCGGGCTCGTAATAATTGAGTAATTGAGCAAGCTTTGTAATATCTCGGATCGTAGAGTTGAGCCTTAGAGAGTTCTTCACGTTAAATGTTTATGTTTTTCTTTTCTTTCTCTTCATACATGCGATCTCAGTATATATGTGATGTTGAAAACTATCCGTTGGATCCATCCGTTGTGGCATTAAATGCATCTCAATTTTTCTGTCTTTGTGATGGAGACATTTACGCACATCTTCTGAATTCTGCATTCTGGACCACTGACACTGCAGGCTGCTTTTTCACCTACCACCTGAAAAGGTGTTTTGTCCATTTCATTCATAATACTATCCTTAGCTTCTTCAATACGCTTCTTTGTTACATACTAAGGATATTTCATTTATTCTGGGACTGATAGGCACTGCAGCATCTAGGATCCATTCCTCATATTGTTGAATTAACAACTTATGAGGCTTTAACATTTTCTGACATGACAGATGTTGCTCTACGTTTTGGATTGTTGTACTCTACGATTCAGATCGTGTTGTTGACTCTCTTATCCCAAGAGCACACTTCACGATCGCCGACTCGCACACTTACGATCGTAGTAGAGTTAGCTTGGTGAGCGTTGAGTCCACTCTACGATCACCGACATAAACTTCATGTTTCTTTCAAAGACACTACGATCGGAGAGTTAGCTTGGTGAACGTTGAGTCCACTATACGATCACCGACTTGTAAACTTCATGTTTCTTTCGAAGACACTACGATCGGAGAGTTAGCTCAGTGAGCGTTGAGTCCACTCTTGATTGACTTCGGTACCGCAGACTCTACGTTCCCGAGATGCTTGGCGGTCTGCAGACACTTCACGATCTTGAAGATGCTTGGCGGTCACGGATACTTCACGATCTTGAAGATGCTTGGCGGTCTGAGACACTATTAATCTCGAGGTCGATCTTGACACTCTACGATTTACGCCTTGAGCTTGTTGTCTTCATCGATCTTGTCGACTCACGATCTCGCATTTGTTCGAGAGGACTCTATGATCGCAGAGTGTGGTCTACGATCCTTGTCTTTGACTTTGGCATCGCTAGACTCTACGACTCTGGCGTAGAGTGCATTTTATACTTAGCCGGCAGATTGTCGTCAAACTTATATAGGCATCGGTATCTACGATTCAGAACATGACTTCCTTAGTACACTACGATCCCGAGGAGGCTCTTCTCGACACACTACGATCCTTCTTCGTTTCCCATGGAAGTCTACGAACTCCGAGATCTCACTATCTTGCATACTCCTATTCTGCCTCGATAGCTCCCGAGTTGACTCTGACTCTCCGGCGCATCACTACGACTTACAGTGCGGTCTTTCGACGATCAGACAAGCCTATCTATTACATCATAAGATCAACCTAACAGTTTTGATCTTTCTATCTATACATTCTAGAACAGAATGATACACGTTGAAAGCTTAGATCAACCTTACAATCTTGATCTTTTCATCACTAAGTCCTTGTACATAAATTCAATTAAGGACCTTACAATAATCACAAGCATATTAAAACATCAAATCATGCTATGCATTCTCCCAACAAAACACACTTAATAACTGACCAATTCAGCCATTCAGATGTATTCAGTCTTAAACAAACATCCCATTTGTCTTAGAATTCTTGTTGATAGAGCTGTAAGGCTGTAAAATGAGCAAACAGTTCGAGCTCGATTTATACTTGCTTGAATAAAAATTTGATTCGAGCTCGACTCGAAATATAAATAATTCAAATATGAGCAAATTTTAAAGTTCGATAAAATACTCGAAACTCCTCGAATTATAATTTTCTATTGATACTCGGATCATATTCGTTCGAAGAGTTCAAATTGCTCGGGCTCGATTCGAAATCGTGCTCGACTCGATAGTTAAACGAGCCTCAATCAAACCTTATTTTATACTCGATAAATTTTATGAATCAAATCTGGGTAACTCAATACTCAACTCAGTTCATTTAAGGTAGTAACAAGTATTTGAAGCAGATTATCAAAATAATGAGCGATGAAGTAAGAAGATCGTTGAAAAACAGAGTGTAAGACCCCAACTTTTATGAATAAAGATGAATTTTCTATAATTATCATTTTTGAATGAATTTGATATAATGTTATAGTTGTGGGTAATATTTAGAAATTTTATAAAGTACGCAAGTTGTTTATAATATTCGATTGGTCGGAGAATATTCTTTTTAACAGGGAATATTAAATGCGACCAACACAATCGTTAGTTCTACCTAGCGGAATTATTAGCCGGATTTAGAAAATGACAAAAAAATATTTTATGAAAATAATTATGGAAGTTTTACAGTTAAGCTGTTGAAACACCTAGTGTTAAAAGTATGAGGAATACTGGCGTGGTTGCATAGTAGTACACGGTATTAATTATTGATGCTTACGTGAGAAGTCACTCAGTTTTGTTCAATTATTGCTTCAATAATTGCTGCATATTATATCACGTTATTTGATTCAATTATTGTCAATATTTTATATATTATTAAATCAATAATTGAGATTACAAAGTTGTTAATATTATTATTTGCATTATTAACGATATCTAGAAGTTCTGCCAAGTAGAGGTTTGGTCACCTAATTACGCGCCAATAGGGATAAATCCTTATTGGAAAGCCCCCTCTTTCCTGGGAACGATCTGGTCGATTAATAGTGTGAATTATAATAATGATGATGAAGTTTTATTTTATTAGTATTATTAATGTAATAAAAAATGAAAAACTTTTATATAAAAGATAATACTTTTATAAAGTTATTCGTTTTATTAATTTAATAGTAAAATCTTTTTATATAAAGCGAGAATACTTTTATAAAGTTTTACATTTTATTATACAATAATTAGAATATATTATATTTTATTATGCATAGTGTTTGTATAGTGCATGCATAGTGTTTGCATAGTAAAATCTTTTTATATAAAACATAATACTTTTATAAAGTTATTCGTTTTATTAGATTATAAATAGAATATATTACATTTTATTGTAAACCAATCTGGACCGTCCGTTTAAAAGTTAATCAATCTGGACCGTTCATGGATTGGTTCTTATTCGATCCATTCTTCATAAATAGAAGTTCATTCCTTCATTATTTCTTACAATTCTTTGAAACTCTAGAGAGAAGCGTAGAGAAGAATTCTTCTTCTATAATCTTGGCGTCTTTCTTTAGCGTTTTAAAAAGCTTTGAAGCGTAGTCTGAAGTTTCTTCAAGTATATCCCCGCCCTACCTGGTGAAGTACTCTTTCTTTATAAGGTAAGGGTATTTTTTTTTTTCATATTCATGAAGAAAACTTACATTATTCCATTCTTTATTATTTTATTGGAATAACTTTGTATCTGTGATACCTACCCTATACTTGGTGAAATTCTTACATTATTCCATTATTTATTATTCTTTGGAATAACTTTATACATGCTGCAATCCGCATACATGGTGAAATTTGTTGTTATTTCATTCTTTATTATTACATTGGAATATCATATACATGCGTTTCTGTGGGACACGGTTAAAATCTTTATTATTACATTGGAATATCCACATGCATGCATTTTATGTTGGACTGGTTTCGTTATTTATTATTACATTGGAATAACGTCATCGCCAAGTACCGCATGCATGGTGATTTCCGTTGTTATTCCATTCTTTATTATTACATTGGAATATCTTGTCGGTGCGTATTACGCTTTGACTGGTTCCGTTATTTATTATTACATTGGAATAACTCATACATCTGAAATCCGCATGCATGATGATTTCTTTTGTTATTCCATTCTTTATTATACTCAGTTGGTTAAAGTTTTTGACTTTTATACTCCATGAAATTAGTATTTGCGCTTCATCCAGTATCTTTCATGGAAAGATTCTTCTGAGCATTCTTGAATTTTACTCTACAAAGAAGTATCATGTTGACAATTTGGACGTTATTAGTTCCTGGATAAATTAATTCTTGAACTTGTTTTTATTGAATTCTTATATCATTGTTATCATCCTCATGTTTATATATTTTATTGAAAGTCATCGTGGGCTGTAGTGCATAGATGGACTTGGTATGATTATGAATGAGAGATTATTCGGTATAATCATGGCCGTAATGTTATAAATGATGTGGTAAAAGTCCTCGTTGGCCCGTAGTAGTGCATTGATGGAATGATTGTTGGCATGATCACGACCATTGATGAATACACGAATATACTTGGCCCGTAGTGCATGGATAATTTGTGGTTGTGATACTAATGAATATCCTTAGCCGTAGTGTAGGGATGATGTGGATTATTTATTAAGCTGAGTTCCAGCGATAAAAGTGATGAAAAACCTTTTAAATCATAAAAGATAGTAGATTTTATTCTCTACTTGACTCTTTTAATGGATTGTATGTTCCGCTGTAGTTAAACTTGATGTCTATTGTATTTTATAAGTTTAACATTGTTGAAGACTAATGATAATTTATTCTGCATTATCTTAGTCATAATATTTCTTACTGGCTAGTTGAGCTCACCCTTTCTTTCACTGTTCTCTTCAGGAAATGAGAACATAGCCAGGACTAGTCGGGGAACGGAGTGACGGTCCAGATGATAGTATTAGTAATCCTCACTATTCTGTTAAATAGTGTAACAATAAATGTAATGAAGACTTATTCTGAGAGTGGATATTGTCTAGAAGACAATATTTGTATTAAAACTCACACCTCTCTTGTTGTATATTAAAGATTGTGTTTGTATTTTGTACCATGTATTTGGCGACTCAGAATAGGTGATGTATACCTATTTTGGGGACGTCACACAGAGGCCTCATCTTCCACTTTCATCACTCTTTTCTCTTTGTTATTTATGTATATCAATTTGTCGTTTGTACATATTTGTGTTTTTGCGGGATTTTCGAATATGATGGTGCTACGTTAGAAAATAAGTGGTAGTGATGGATGTTGCGGATAATTTAACGTATGAAGATGTACATGTTAAAATCCTGGAATATATTATATGCTTAAATATTACACCTCAAGAGTTAGAATCTGACGAAGTGTACTCATCTGTTCGGCATACCAGGTACGTACGTAAATTTCGAGGGCGAAATTTCATAAGGAGAGGAGATTGTAAAATCCCAAATTTTACGAATAAAGATTTAATTTTCTCAAAATATTTTTTTTGAATATTATGGTGTGGATTTGAGATAATGTTATAATTGTGGGTAGTATTTATAAATTTTGTAAAGTATGCAAGTTGTTGTATTATATTCGATTGGTCGGGGAATATTCGTTTTAGCAGAGAATATTCGTATAACAGCGCAATCATTAGTGGACCCCACAACAGAATTATTGTGGGATTGAGAAAACAACAAAAATATTTGTATGAAAATAACGGCGGAAGTTTTACCGTTAATCTTGTTGAACTACTCTTAGTAAAAGTCTGATGTCTGGCGTGGTTGCATAGTAGCACACGGTATTGATTATTGATCTTTACGTGAAAAATCACTCGGTTATACTCAATTATTCTTTGCAAAGATAATTGTCAGTATCATATCTCTCTTATATTATTGATTCGATTATTGTCACAAAGATCATTTGCATTATATGTTATATTATTAAATCAATAATTGAGGCGACAAAGTTATTCATATTATTAAATTGCAATATTTACGATATGTCAGAAGTTACATCGAGGAGAGGTTTGGTCACTAAATGCGCGCTAATAATAGGGAGAAATCCTTATTGGAAAGCCCCATTTTTCCTGGGAACAACCTAGTTGTTAAATATTGTGAGTTTTAATATTAATGATGAATAAGTTCGTGTTGATTAAAGATGAATTTGATAGTTCCATTGTGTTGGGATTATTTGTGTTAGTAGAAATTGACATTTATTTCGATGATAATTGATGTCTAGAGGTTATATTGTTCAATTGGGTATTCGGAACACTTTTTGTGTCAGAGTACTATTCACGAGTCACTATTCACGAGTTACTATTCATGAGTTATTACTCACGAGTTACTATTCACGAGTTACTATTTATGAGTTACTATTCACGAGTTACTATTAACGAGTTACTATTCACTCGAACAATATATATTTTTTTGGTCCAAATTATTTTTGGGTACAATATTATTCCATGAGGAGATGTGCTAATTTTTCAGACCGTTGGTTGAATTTATAATAGTAAATCAATATGGATCGTTGGTTTAAAGTTTTAATAGTAAATCAATATGGATTGCTGGTTTAAAGTTTTAATAGTAAATCAATATGGATCGCTAGTTTAAAGTTTTAATAGTGAATCAGTATGGACCGATGCTTTAAGTTTTAATATGGACCGTCCATTTAAAAGTAAATTAATCTGGACTGTTCATGAATTAGTTACTATTCAATCCATTCTCCTATAAACAGAAGCTCATTCCTTCATTATTTTTTACAAATTCACTGAAAATCTAAAGAGAGAAATTATAGAGAGAAAGAAGAAGAATATTCTACTACTTCACTACTTCTATATCTAGTTTCTTCTTTATAAGGTAAGGGGTATTATTTATTTCGTATTCATGAAGAGAACTTCTGTTATTCCATTCTTTATTATTCTGTTAGAATAACCTGTATACGTGGTATACTTGGTGAAATTCTTCTGTTATTCCATTCTTTTTTATTCTGTTGGAATAACCTATATACGCGGTCTACCCTATACTTGGTGAAATTCTTGTGTTATTCTATTATTTATTATTACGTTGAATAACTCAGTATATCTGTTACCCTATACTTGGTGAAATTCTTACGTTATTCCATTATTTATTATTACGTTGGAATAACTTGTATACGCGGCTACCCTATACTTGGTGAAATTCTTACATTATTCCATTCTTTATTATTCTATTGGAATATCCTGCTCATGCGCTTTGCGTTTTAATTGGGACTGGTTAAAATCTTTATTACTTTGTTAGAATATCCCATGCATGCATTTTACGCTGGGACTGGTTCCGTCTTTATTATTACATTGGAATATCTTGTGCATGCGTTTTACGTCGGACTTGGTTAAAATCTTTATTATTACGTTAGATATATCACATCATGCGTTTTACGGGACTGGTTCCGTTATTTATTATTACATTGGAATAACTCATCTGCATGTGATTCTATCACATGCCCGGTGATTTCTTTTGTTATTCCATTCTTTATTATACTCGGTTGGTTAAAGTTTTGACTTTATACTCCATGAAATTAGTGGAATATCCTCGATATTTTGCGCTTCATCCAAAGATATCTTTTCATGGAAATATTCTTCGAGCATTCTTGAATTTTACTCAACAAAGAAGTATCGTGTTGACAATTTTGGACGTTATTAGTTCTTGGATAAATTAATTCTTGAACTTGTTTTATTGAATTCTTATATCATTGTCATCATCCTCATGTTTATATTTTATTGAAAGTCATCTCGTGGCACGTAGTGCATAGATGGACTTGGTATGATTATAACGAGGAATTATTCTTAGATAATTATGGACCGTAATGTTACAAATGATGTGGTAAAAGTCCTCATTGGCCCGTAGTGCATTGATGGACAGTTGTTGGCATGATCATGACCATTGATGAATACACGAATATCCTTGGCCCGTAGTGCATGGATTTGTGGTCGTGACTCTAATGAATATCATTGGTCGTAGTGCAGGGATGATGTGGATTATTTATTAAGCCAAGTCTCAGCGATAAAAGTGATGAAAAAACGTTTTAAATCATAAAAGATAGTAGATTTTATTCTCTACTTGACTCTTTTAATGGATTGCTTATTCCGCTGCAATTAAACTTGATGTCTATTATATTTTATAAGTTTAACATTGTTGAAGGCTAATGATAATTTATCCTGCATTATCTTAGTCATAATATTTCTTAGTAGTTGAGCTCACCCTTTCTTTCATTGTTCTCTTCAGGAAATGAGAACGTAGCAAGGACTAGTCGGGGAACGGAGTGATGGTCCAGAGGATAGCATTAGTAGTCCTCACTATTCTATAAAATAGTGTGTTAATAAATGTATTGAGGACTTATTTTGAGTGTGGATATTGTCTAGATGACAATATTTGTATTAAAACTCACAGCATATGTTTTGTCGTATTTCACAGCTCTTGTTATATATTTAAGATTGTATTTATATTCTGTACCATGTATTTGGCGACTCAAGATAGGTGATGTATACCTATTTTGAGGGCGTCACAAGAAGAGCCTGGAAAATACCGACACAAAAATTTGTCAGCCACATGAATAGGGGACTAATCCTCCTAAAACTAAAACTTCTCACCCGTAAGAGCAGGAACTAATCCTCCCGAAAAAAAGAATTTCTCAAAGAACAGTGAATGCGGAAATAATCCTCCTAAAAGTGGTTAATTTCCCAATCTACAAAAAGTCAAAGCCATCATCGACTTTTAATCTTGCTACCTAGTTATCTTGGTGTTTGTGTTCGACATTTTAGTCATAGCAGGTAAAATGTTGGCCACAATATGGAATACTTTCCAATTTCTGGGGCCATATGTTTTTCTTAATTTATTCAATAAATTTGTTGCATTGTATTTTATAGTATGTTGAATATGGAAATTGTGGTTAGTTCAATTCATCTGCTATATGTTATAGAAATTTTAGTGTGGAACAATTTCTAATTTTGTTATAATTGGAATACCCACAAAGTTTAGTGATCTGCTATTGTGAAATTAACTCTATATATTGGGCTTATTAGAAATTTAGTATTTTAAAAAAAACAAAGAAAAAAACAGCTGCATATTCTGTTATCATGAAAAAGAATAGTATAGTAGAACCCAAACGAAAGAAACATGACGACCTTCATCCTAATAGAGTTCTACCCATTGAGTTCAACATGTTATAATCGTTACAGAATCAAAGTGATATGAAAAAATAATTCCATGTACAACAACAAGAACTCCTTGATTACGGAATAACATAAATATGATGATAGCGGCTTACATTTATGAAGATTGTATTGGTAATGCATAATCACTTGATATGTTTGAAGCAGAGACATCATTTTCTTTATTCAAGCTTCACCTGCATTAATTCACAAAACAGACAAATTCAATCAGCCCAAACTGCAATTGTCCACTTGCATTATAATCTAACTCTCTTTAAACTTTATAAAGCTCATCCTCCTTTCTTTCTCTCTCTATAGAGCTATCTTATAGCTTCTGCAATGGCAAGGAAGACAAAGGAAGGGGAGGAGGGTTTGTTTTGGGATGGATTTATAGAGGGGATGCCTGTGTTTGCAAAGGAGTTGATTGTTGGTGGTGTGGCTGTTGGGTTTGCTAAAACTGTTGTCGCTTCTCTTGAGCGTGCCAAAATCTTGTTTCAGGTACATTGATTAGGTGCTTTTTTGGTCTGTTTTGACTTAATTACGGGTCTTGATTTGAAATGATCGGTGATGTTGAAGTAATCTTTAATGGTTGGATTTAGGAACTCTTTTTCAGTATTCTGGGTTTGTCATAATTAAGGATCATTTGTGTTGTTTTTAGTGAATTTGTAGTTTATGATCTTTGTGGAACTTGTGATTAATTATACGATAATGCTGTTTTTTTTTTCATATCTCAATTGGGTGTGGGTTAGTGACTATTTCAGAGGGAATGGAGCAAGTGTTGCTCGAATTGTTCCTTATGCGACATTGCATTATATGGCCTATGAATAATATAGGCACTGGATTGCATACAATTTTTCTAGCATTGGAAGCGGTCCTGTTCTTGATCTTGTAGCAGGATCATTTTCAGGACACAAAAAAAAAAACACAATCAAGAAAGACAGAGGAGAAGCTTTACTATGCTACTGAATCACTCTGTAATAAAGTTGGAGAAGATAAAGAAGGAAAAGTCTTAAATACCCCTTCAAATGTGAATTTGTGCCTTAGCCGGTCACTTTTGACCGGTTAAATCAGTAAAGTGTGTCTTTTGTTCAGCATGAGTGAAGTTTGGGGTGTACTTAGACACCTTTTTCAGTTTGGGGTGCAAATATCAACAGAGGTGTAAAGTTTGGGGTGCAATTTGTCTTTTAGTCGTTAATCTAAATTATATATTTTAAGTTTTCTTTTTAATTATTATTAGTATATATTATGTTTTGTTATATTTTATACCCTTTTTCTTAATTAAAATTATACTAGTTAAATAAAAAATTATTTCTTTATGACACATTAAAATTAAAATGTCACATGTTTATTTACGTCATTAATTTATGATCTTACATGTTTAATTGAATGAAAAGAAAAAATAATAATAATTTAATTATCTAATGAAAAAAATTAAAACATCGATCACTAAAATGAAAGAGTTATGAAGAGTTCATACTAATAATAAATTGTACTTGTACTTTTTTAAAATTAATGAACAAGAGTTCGTGGAATTTGTAAAATCTGACCGGATATGGGCAAAATATCACCCAACTCCATTCTTAATTAAATATGTTCAATTTAAAAAATATGTGTCAGATTCGTTAATAATATGATTTAAATTTTTTAAATAAAAATTTAAATAAATTATAAATAAAGTTATATTCAATGCGTTTAATATTTAAATTATTTTTAAATTTTTGATTGTGGATTCGATACATATTCAATTAAATACTCTATAAATTTTTATATAATATATACAAAATTAAATCAAATTAGATAATTAATTATTATTATTATTATTATTTTATTTTTAATTTTAATTATGATTTTATATTTATAAAGTATAATATTAAATATATTTTTTATTTTTAAGTAAAATAAAAAATTTAATTTATAATTATAAATTTAGTTATTATATGAAAATTCGAATTTAATTTTAAATTTAAAAATCACGAATAATTTAAATATAATTTGATTAGAATTGAATCAAATTTAAATTATAAATATTTAAATTTAATTATATTTGAGTATAATTTTTTTAAATACAATTTGAATTCCAATTAACTTCAGAATTGAATTTAATGTTTTAAATCGAGCATCTCTCTTCGACTTTTTTACAGTTAATTATAGCTAAGCTCCCAACAAAGCAAACCCGGTCCCGCTTCTACCAGGTCTCTCTATTTTCCAAGACAACAATAATAAAAATAAAAAACAAAATTCGGCCTTGCATCTATCGCTTCCTGTGATTTCTAGGGCTTCAAGTCGAATTCGAGGTTGAATTTTCAAATTGTCCTAAATTTCTAGACAGTAGAAGAGATGGTACTTTCACAGAAGCTCCACGAAGCATTCAAAGGCACCGTGGAGAGAATTACAAATCCACGAACAGTCTCTGCATTTAAAGAGAAAGGAGTTCTCAGCATCAATGAGTTCATCCTCGCCGGCGATAATCTTGTCTCTAAGTGTCCTACCTGGTCCTGGTATTATTCTTTCTTCCAATTTTTTTTCTTCTAATTTTCTAATTTGTTGGATTAGGTTTACGTGTCAGTTTATCTTTTCTTTATTTTTTTTTTGATCAACAGGGAATCAGGTGAGCCAAGCAAGAGGAAGTCATATTTGCCCGTTGAGAAACAATTCTTAATCACCCGAAATGGTAAATGCCATAGTCCATGTTTTCAGCTTGTTTCAACATATGCTAAGATGGTCTTTATATAGTTTATAAAAGCTACTATATTCTGTATGATGCAGTATTATGGATAAATGATATGATTTTTTACCTCCTATTCTCTTGCTATGATATGTTTTATAGTTATATGATTCTATATAGGTGTCAGTGATCTAAAAATACATATTATTTGCAATTTTAGACAATTTTTTTTAAATGACAAATGCTGAGTGTTGACGTAAATATGGAAGTAATGCATGTTGTGAGAATATAATATCTTGTTAAACACTGCCTTACAATCTATTGGGTGCAAGTATGAATTCTATAACGGTACAAACTTTTATAAAAGACCTTGATATGATTGCAATCAAAGCATATGTCAAGGTAAGCTTCTATTGGTGTACTTAAAACCAGTCATAAACAGTATGGAACCAACATTTCATGAAAATGTTGTGGCGATCACATCCTGGAGATGGAGTTTGTTAGGAAGTTTTATGTGAATACTTTTTTCCAGCAAAATAAATGAATTTTGTTAGCCTATGAATGAAAAACAAGTAACTCCTATAAACACGGACTTCTGATATTTTGCACAGCAGAGCAGGCAAATTATATTAAGCTTCTGCAGACCTAAATTGCTCATGGGGCTAAATTCCCTCTAAAAAGTGTTGATATATTAGGCTATTAGCCTCTTTCTTATCCAAATACCAGATGTTTTGTTAAGTCCATGTAGTAATCATTTATGTCAGTTTCCAAACAGGTCAATCAATGTGTAATGTAATGCATAAGGTGAGGATTGTGCCAGTATGTAGTTCTTGAGATTTTACCCCATTTACACTCCCATTGGGATGATCCTTCTTTGCTTAAACAAGGTGTTCCACCGAAGAGGCTTTCCGAAGGATTCCAAAGAGAAATGGGATATTTGTTTTCAAGTTGAGGCTGACCCCCACTAGTCTAGTAGAGATAGTCAGAATTATAATATAGGAAAGGAAGAGAAGATGGTATTAAGATGATTCTAATAGTTCTATCTTTTAATATTTTCGCTCATCAAAAGATTAGAGATGATCCTAAGAGTTCTTTCGATCTGTTATTGACACGGGAAGTTTTACAAACGGCCAATACAATATAGTCTGGATGCGGAAGATTTTATAATTTTCCTGACGTGAAACATCTCAGGCCGGAATAAATCCATTAGTTCTTTGACTATTTCAGTTATTTTCTTAATTTGAACACCTGTTACAGTTCCTTGTCTTCGTAGAGCTGCATCTGTAGAAGAAGAATATGAAGCTGCTGGAGGTGAGGTTTTGCTTGATAATGAAGATAATGATGGCTGGCTGGCAACCCATGGGAAGCCAAAAGGTATTTTAGAAACTGAAGATGGATATTTTAAAATATAAATTATACCGTTTTGACTTGTGTCATCGACTTCTTCAGATGGCAAAAATGATGAGGAGGAAAATTTGCCTTCTATGGAAACACTAGAAATCAGCAAGAAGAATACTATTCAGTCAATCTCTTCGTACTTCGGAGGTGAGGATGAGGAAGACATTCCGGACATGGCAGAGTATGAAGATCCTGACAACCTTATTGAAACAGATCCCGTAAGATATCAATGCACCAGTTTATTTTTCAAATTACTCTATGAGACAAAGTTTCAATTGTTTGGTTTTTCTTGCAATTGAAATTGTAGATTGATTTATGATCGTTGTGATAAGTGCAGATGCATTCTACCCTTTTATACTAGATATGAAATATAAGCCTCCCCAGTCACATCCCACCTTTGCGCCTTAATTATTCTGTCAAGTCAATCCTCAGAGTATATACGCCTCCCCAGTCACCTCCCACCTGTTGATTCATTGAATATACTAGATATGAAATATTAGCAGATTGGTTCAACTGAGGCTTTTAGGTGTTAGATATAATATTTGTCAGTTTATGTTGAAATATTTTTCTGAGATCTCTAGGCTTGCAATCAGCGGCAAGTTTTAAATTGGCGTCGTCACAATTTTTTGTGAAATTTCTGTGCAAGTTTTTCTTCGTTATGCTGGACTAGTTTACTATTCACAAGTTATTTGTTGTTCAACCATTCAATCTGCCATGCTGGTTGAAAGCTCTGATTATTTCCTTATATACATGCATGGGTCTATTTCAGGCGACCCTTCAGTCAACATATCTTGTGGCTCATGAACCTGATGATGACAATATCTTACGAACTCGAACATATGATGTCAGCATCACGTAAGTTGAAATGCACTTATCTATTTCCTGTTTAATAGTGAAACACCAGAATCTTCCTACATGCCAGTTGATCATTTCTAGTTCCTTTTTGGATGTTATGATCTGGTCTTTTTGTTGACCTTGGATTCTTTTCCAGGTATGATAAATATTATCAAACTCCTCGTGTCTGGCTTACTGGATATGATGAGGTTGGTGACGTTAATTATATTTCTTAGTGTTGCTCCAGTGTTTAGATGCATAACGGGGTTATGCCATTCATAATTTAGCTTGATTAAAAGATAAAGAAGTGCAAAGGGTGCAAAGGGTTTTCAGATTGACAAAGTTGTTGAAATGCATACAGATGAAGAAGTTCCAGTGTTTTTATGTACAAATAAATGAATGAATCATATTTATGTGTGTGTATGTGTATGTGTATGTATGTATTCATGTATTTTTTTGATATGTATAATTAAAATAAGATGGACATCACTAGTTCAAGATCAGTGGGTCATCATGAATACTTGGACAGTAGATTTGTTCTCCTTGATGCTTTACGGCTTAAGCAGTCGATCCTCAGAGTATATTCAATGAATCAACAGGCTTACTTTATCAAATTGTCTATAGAAGTTTTACATTCAATAATTTCTCTGGTTAAAATACAAATATTTATGGAGTGGTCTCTCAAATTTCTGCAGTCAAGGATGCTTCTCCAACCAGAACTTGTACTTGAAGATGTTAGTCAAGATCATGCACGTAAAACGGTGAGATTCTTCAATTTATCTTTTCTTAACGTACTTGTCATTTTTGAAATGTAACCTTAATTTGGGATTTGTATGGTAAGCTAAGACTTTGGAGCTTTCATTACTGGTATGATGGTAGCTTATCAATGGTTCGAAAAAATCTGTGCACCTTTAAACAAAATTGGAAACTATTGATAATTCAAGTTGACAAAAAAAAATTCACAAAGAAATATCTTTTCATAAGTTTTACCTGTATTGTAACAACTGGTTTGTATACGTCATCTTTGGCTCTTCAGGTTGTTCATATCATAACAATAGAAGATATAATGATTCTTTTGGCTAACTATTGTGTGAAAATCAAATGGATTTTTCTCTCTTTTGGCCTTTAAGAATTGATTTTCTTGTTATAGATTTATTTATTTATTTTCCCTATTTGGGCTTTGATGCTTCCTATTTCTTAGGTAAAATTTAGAAATATACCGATTCATGTCTTCCATAAAGATGTGTGGTTATACCATGGGAACATCAGCAAAGATAATAGGACCCCTGCTATATGATGGCACCGTAATCTCGTAAGCAAAATGCAGTGCAAGTACAGAACTTTTATTCTAATAAAGTAACTAATAAATCCTCAATATTTTAATTATATATTGAGCAGAAGGTCTCAGGAGTTTCTGCATCCCCCATAAAGGTTTAATACTTCCTATGGCACAATCGCCAAAAGATTCGGAATAGACTTAACTATTTGGCATGAGCCCGACTAGTAAAATAACACCAGAAACTTCTAGAAGTTGTAATTCAAATCATGATGCTGCAATAATTGCAGCCTCATACTGAACTGTTCATGCATCTGAAGTTTCTTAGATTACAGTGTAAATATTTTCTGAATTAGATGTTCCATTAACCTCCAATGCTGAACGTGCAAATATCTGATATAGTATCATAGGATTTCAATCCGTCCATTGTTGGTTATATTCTTGAAATATTTGGCTTGCATCTTGTATATCAAACAACTTCGCTTGTTCAACTAGGTGCCCAGCTACAAGTACCTTATCTTGTTTCTGGACACATGTTAAACATGGTAAAACTCTCCTCCTTTCTTGTGCTTTAGAGTTTATTATGATTTAAGTATTTTTACATAAGCTAATGCACATGGCAAGATAAGATATGCTACTCTTCATCCTTTGTCAAGGATTTCAACAGAGGGGAACATGTGCTGTTTTTTCATCTGATCAGTTTGTGGAGGACTAGGTGACTAACAACTACCTTAACTTGTTTCTGGAGATATGTTATTTTGCTATGTTCTTATACTTCTTAAACATTAGACACTTACTTCTTTCTCGGGCTTTAGAGTTTACAATTATATAAGGTAAGCTAATGCATATGATAAGTTGTCAAATCATGAAGCGTATCGTGTATCAGAAATCCTCATATTTTATACATCGGAAATAAGGCTGTAAAATGAACAAACTGTTCGGGCTTGATTCGTATTCATTCGACTAAAAATTTGATACTTGAAATATAAATGATTTAAATATGTGCAGATTTAAAGTTCAATAAATTATTCAAATCTCTTTAAATTGCAATTTTTTATTGATATTCGCTCAAAAAGTTCAAACTTCTTGAGGTTCAAGATCGTGCTCGACTCGGTAGCTAAATAAGCTTCAATCAAACTTTATTTCATACTCAATAAATTTTATAAATTAAATTTGAGCAACTCAATACTCGGCTTGACTTAGTTTATTTATACCCATAAGAAACGAAATGAAAAATATGGTAATATATATTTAAACATATAAAACATACATATGAGCTTGACTATATATAAAAATATAGACTAAAAATAAATTTAAAGTTAAATAGTGATAAAAATACTCTAAATTGATTTATTAGATATTATTTTAGCAATCTTTATAGAGTAACAAAAGTTAAAAAAATTAGATTTAACTTTAAACTATAAAACAAAAGAGAATAATTCAATTAACAAGTGGAGATTTATGTATCTGCTTATGGAAAGTGACATGAGAAAAATAGAGTGCATCCTGAAGTAGATATATAACTCTAAAAGTGATTAAATGTTCATCAAGCCATATAGAATATGTTGTGCTAAAAATTCCGTTCAATTAAAATGGTAGAACGCTTAAAAAATTTGTTTTTACTCTTTTGGATCTAACTTTTTCAAGTCAGTTACTAACTTTAAAAAGTATCGTGCAATGTATCGTAAGAATCGTATCGAATCGTATGATGTGGTGTCATTTTTGATTCACCCTACTCGAATCGTCTCCATATCGTATCGTGCGGTAATACTGATAACTTTGGTTTCATCCCTTGTCAAGGATTTCAACAGAGGAAAAATTATATACTTGTGCTGATTTTGCCAGAGATCAGTTTGTGGAGGATTACTCTGACAACCTGACCATCCAGTCTGCCTTGGCTAACTTTCTTCATATTAAATAATGTGTTTGTGGTCATCAGTCTGCCAAGTCAGAAAACCTATTAGAAATTTTTTCTCTGGTTTATTATTTTATTGAATCTGTTCTGTTCATTTTGTTCTTTTGGATTTCTTTGGGTTAAGTCTTTTTGAATTCTATTTTTATTTTATTTTAATTTCTATTATTATTATTATTATTATTATTATTATTATTATTATTATTTCGTTTTAAGCTTTGTAAAACTCAGGTAACTATTGAAGACCATCCACACTTGCCTGGAAAACATGCATCCGTACATCCTTGCCGACATGGGGCTGTGATGAAGAAAATCATTGATGTTCTTATGTCACGAGGAGTTGAACCAGAAGTAGACAAGTAATCTTTCCTTTTACTCATGTTATGCACCAAAAAAGAGTGAGCGATAATATATTTTTGCTTCTGAATGTTAGGTAGAAATGTGTTGGTTTTGGGTAAAGGTTAGTTGTCGGTCTAGACTTGAGACCTCACTACTGCTTTGAAGTTTGAAATTTATCCATCAAATAAGCATGGTTTAGACTAGTGAACTTTGAACGAATGCTACAAACTGTATCGTATTGAGAGTTGTGTACCTTTGTACTTTTGTGCTTTATTTATTTCTGTATATTAAGTCAACAACCTGACTTTGACTTGGTGTATTCTTTAGGACACCAGCATAGGTTTAGTTGGGTCTTAGATGGCTCAACTCTAATCCCTGACTTTCAGAGTCTTTTGCCTAAATACTCTACTAATTCAAGTGACATGCTCTTCTGCACAGAATTGTAAATTTACTTGCTATTAGTCCACTCCTTTCGCATGCCTGTTGTCTGGTTTTACTTTTTAATCTGGTTTGGATATGATGATGCAATGAATGACAGCACTAAACATCATATGAAGTAACATTGAAATAGTTTGGTGTTTTGCTTGGAGTGCACATATCTCATCTATTTTAACTCTTGATATTTGCTATATTACAATTATGCAAGGAATACAAGTGATGAAGGTCAGTTGAATGGGATATAATTCGAAGAAATGATTGGTGGGTTACCAGCTGCGGGCCTCATAATAGTTTAAGTTAATAGTTCAGAGATATTGCATTATTGTGGTACTGGTCACTAGTTCAGGCAGTAGGCACAGGGCTAAAGCTAGATATTAAATTTCTTTGTTCCATGTCTTCCCCTTGCAATTTATGCAAGCCCATCCAGTGTTTTATTGTTGGATCATCACTGTTGATGCTTTGTGTTTTTGCAGTCTGTGTCTGTCAGTTTCCTCTGATTAATTATCAATCTGATCAACTGACTTTTTTAGGTACCTCTTCTTATTCTTGAAATTTGTGGCTTCTGTCATTCCAACTATCGAATATGATTACACCATGGATTTTGATCTTGGTAGCTCCAGTACTTAATTTGAAGGTGATTCCTGTCAACTGCCCTAATTTATTTATTTTAAATTTATTTGTTTTTCATTAACATGTCCTTTGCATTTATACCTTTCTTGAATGAATATATACCTCAAACTTGGATAGGAGTGGAAGCCTATATATGGATGCCTAGCCTTTCTGACTAGTATAAACTCAGAATCTGGATGTACGATTTTCTTTTCAAACCTTGAGGTTTACATTTTCCTGTGTGCTAATAAAGACCGAGTGAAGATCATATTTCTGATGTCAGAGTACACCATAAGAATTATATACATCCAGCCTCTCTTGTGGATCAGAGATAAACTGTACTCATGCAACTCATCACCCAAAAAAAATGTCACCGGTAATATATGAATTGTTTTCTACCCTGGAGAAGGTTGCATTTTATGTGCGCTGATAAAGACTTTTTTTATTTATATAAATTAAAAATGGAACTGTAAGGATAAATATGTTTGGTAAACCAGTTTAAGCTTTTGGTTTCTATACTATGATTTGAAAATTTTCAAAAAATTGCGGAAGTTGAAAATGTGGGAAAGATCTAGCACATCTTTAATATCCCAACTCAACTTGCGTTTTACCCCAAACTGGATGGGATAGGCTAAAAATGAATTCATATGAAAGCGTTAAAGATCTTTAATATCCTAAATCAAAACAAAAGGCCTCGAAGAGTAATTGTTCCATTCCAGTTGGACTTTCTGCTGACGTTTTTTGGCGTTCAGCGCCTATAAGTATCAGCTTCTTTCAGTCTCTATTTTCAAAGAGAGAGGTAGAAGTCAGAAAATAGAAGGGAGTTTTGTACTTCTCTTCATCTAAACCATTATCTTTGTACCTATCTTCATGGGTTGTCTTCACTACATATGAACCTATTGTATAAGCTATGTGTTGCTTTAACTAATCCAAGTTTTATTGCACTTTGAATACGCATATTTGGATGAAGTGAAGACTCAATGATGGATATCTAATAATGGTTAATTTTCTTCTGATAGGTAAAAGAAAAGATAACTCATCTTCTTCTTGATTACCAAAATTTCTTCTTGAAGAAGATCAATAGATTAATTATTTCTTATTTTATATTATTATTAGATATAAATATTGGGTATTTAATTATTTAAATTAGAATATTCTAGAGTTGTAATTGTATTAGTATATCATTATTAGGGATTTGTTTCCTTTTAAATTTTAGGATTTTTCTTGGCCTCTCCTAGTATGTATGTACGTTGATGTAATCTCATTGTTATGGGATCCTTGTTATCTCTCCTTTTTATTCCTTCTTTCCATCTTTGTCCCACATCATTTCTACTTTGATTTTAAGAAATAATAAGTTTATTTGCCAAGTATGGAGTAATAAGTTTATTTGACAACCAAACATTTCAGTTTTAAAAAATATTGAAAAACTCTTTTAGAAAAATTAAACTCAATCGCGAGCCTTGCTTTTTCCAATTTTAGTTGATGCAATAGATTGCTTGATTCAAAATTTAGTGTTATTCTTGGACTTGTTGTTCTCTTCTCACAGTAGTAGTATATTCGAGTAATTGGAATCCTCTTTTTTCTGGATCTTGTAGGTTTATCAGATGAAGCTCTGCCAAAACGATGTAAAGCTAAAGCAGTTGATTAAAATTAACTTGAAGTTTGTGTATTTATGTGGTCATGCAGACACCCACCTTATATTGTAAATTTGCACAATCACTTGATTTGTTCTGATGACAGGAGGAGACTATACTGTATATACATAACAAATAAATAATTAAAATTGATAGTTTCATAAATATCCTCTCACACTTGAGTGGACGACGTATTTGTTATCAAAGATATTGCAGAATTAATTAACACTTTCAGTTGTTAAAATAATAACCCTTTAAAAAAAAAAAAAACAACTTCCACTGATTGCTGCAGTTGTTACCTTAAATCATAAAATGAAAGCATTTAGCAATACCTTTTTTTGCTAACTAGTATTATTACAGTATGATGATATGAACTGGTAGTATTCGTTTTCTGATGTTATTTAACCACTAGTCCCGTAAATATTTTGATCCTTTTCAACAATACTAATGTAAAACCCATCCCCAATTTCTGATTTTCTTACTACGTCCGACGTCTGAAAGCATACAAGGTACAGAAGGAACATTAAAATATTTTAATTTTTATATATAAAAAAAAACATGCACGGAAAACTTTCTTATTCTCCAAATCTGGTGTTTTGTGCCCTAAAGCAAAAACTTATTCTCCAAATCTGGTGTTTTGTGCCCTAAAAGGGAAGTGGAGTAAGTTAGTCGATTGATCCTAATTGCAAAAAGATTCTATTGGTTAATTATGAAAACCCCAAAAATGACCGGATCCTATTTTTGCATAACAAACATAAATTGTTGAACGAGACGAAAAACAAAAAGTACGCATTTTCACTGCAAATTAAATAATTTTAGAATTTAAAATAAACAACCATTACTCTTGCTCCGACAATCCTAATGCAAGGGAGTGGATCACCCCTTTGCAAATGAAGATGATTATCTTGAAAGGAAAAAGAAGAATGTACTGTAGTATTATAACAATGGGATCTGTACAGAAAACCTGTCATGTTACTGCATGCTTAATAAACATATCTCAAGCTAATAATAATCCAACTTTCATCATACAGTGGAATGTGAACCTCCACGCCATCTCAAATCTGAGGAGTTACCTAGTCACGTCGACGAATAATGATCAAGCCTTACTGGCTCGAGTCACAACCACAACTAAGAAGACCACGATCGAAAGTAGGAAAGAAGTTCTTAGTTTTTCCTCAAAGGAGTCTGCAGCTTTTCCTATTTTCTTCTCACTTTTTGGAGGCAGAAATAATTCATCCACCATCTTTGTTATTTTGTCAATTAAGTCCATGATTTTTGCCTTTGTATTGATGAAAATCCAACTCAATACGTCCATTGCTGCTTTTGAATCATCAGAAGCCTCATCTGAGACAGAGCTCACATCAACATTCTTATCAGCTGCATTGGGCAAAGAATTTCCCACCAGTGAATGTCAATAGAACAAGCATGATTTAATGTTTTTAAACAGTACCTAAATTAGTTGTTAACATGAATGGACTAGCTTACGAATGGTAGGGTTATACCATCATACATTAGACACCTGTCCTGGTCACCATAGGGATGAACAACAGGTCAACAACGCATGCACACAATAAAACAAAGACAGATGCACCTAACCGCTGTCATCAATCAACAATTAAATCTAAAATATTTGATTCCGAGCGTATATTTAGGCTACAAAAGGGGGAAAAATGCACAACCACCAACTAAGTTCAAAATATTCATACTCACATCAACGTTTTTGCATTCTGTAATATGTTTTCTGTTTCCATATAGGTGCTTCTTAAATCACAAGTAGTCCATGTGTCCCCTGATCTTAGTCAAAAACTGTGCGAGGTATAAGCATTCCAAATGCTCAGTTTGTACTAGCTAAATTTTTTAATATGAACATATTTGTATTTGTACGATAGAAACCTTGCTTTTTTAATTTCAATGGCACCAAATGGAACTCGAGGTTCTTCATTCAGTAAGAAGAAAATATTAATACTCATCCCACAGCAAAGTATAAACAGACAATAAAATTTAGTCAGTGCCATAACACCACCTTTGGCATCTACTTCAGGATCAGAGAAATGTCAAATAATGTCAAAGAAATGGATACAATTAAGGAGATTCATAAGCACATACCATCATCAAGTGACTTTCTAAGCTCCTGCACCACCTCATTGTTCAAAACAGCATCCCAGACAGCCTTATCAGATGATAATGAAATTACCATTCTCTACACAAAATTTTGATATATACATAAAATAAGGAAAAATCAAGATATATTGATCTTAAAGAAATCTAGGTAACTTCAGGGGAAAAAAATGAAAGTCCAATTCCTTCATTCCATATATGTCAAGAAAGAAAAGTAAAATTCACTTTTTTATTGGTTTTATTGATTAAGGTGATGTTTCCATTTAGGAATACACAAAAATTGTTAGATATGTAGCACATTGTAAAGCAATGGTTCATTTTACTTTGGAACTTCAAACACCCTGAAAAAGGGGACCCAGGGGGGTGGAGGAGGCATATAACAACATCCAGTAGCAAGAAGTACCACATAATCCAATATTTTCAGGAGGTTCACATTCAACAGCATCACTAGTTAATTGTATTGGCCTCCACTAGTCCATTAGTGAGAATAAAAACACACACATTCGTGAATTTGCTTGTAAAATTGAGGCATAGACGCCACTTCAGTTCAGCAACTATTCTGACTCATACAAATGATCTCAAAAAATTTATTAGAACATTGAATTATTGGGTTGATACTATCAAAAAAATAGTTTTAGGAAACTAAACTACTCAGAAGAAATATGTAAATTTTTTCAGTAGCTCAGGTATCATTAAAATTACAGAGGAGACAGCAACACAGTATTTTAAATCATTTCAGTTTCCATCTAACTTTAATTTGTGTTAGAAAACTATCAAATTTCTCAAAGAACAAATATATTTTATAGTATTCTGAATTTCTGATAATACACTGATACTGAATTTAAACAGAAGGCTCACCTGAACAGATGGTTCAGTCTGCAGTAAATGAAAAGCATCATAAACTTTGTTAGATCCACAAGGCTGCGATAGTCTTGAATTACATAGGTTTAGTGAAGGCTCCACCCAATCAACTTCTGAGCCAACTGAAGGAACTCTACCAACGAACCCAACTGGCCTAGTAGTATGGTCTGGTACATCCTTGTCCGAATCATAAGCAGCTCTGTCCTTGATGAGCTGTGAAAAGGACACGGGATCAAGGACCCTAGAAGGAATATCCATTTTTTAACAGAAAGTTGTATTAGTAAAGTCGAGAGTGCCAAAAGAGAGAAAAAATTGCTTAAATGCAAAAGCATGAGTGCAGCGAAGATGAACTCTGACAGCACCTTGAAGGGGCAATTCAAGTCCAGCTGAAACTTACATTTTCTTTTAAATTTTTTATAGGTAATTTGACTACAAGTATGAGCATTTGAAATTAGAACCAGCGGCATTGAGGTTATTCCTCAAAGCCTCTGCCATTTCTCCCATCCCTTGGAATTCAAGTTACTCGCATATATGTTATTCATCGAAAAAAGTATGTCGGTCTATTCATGAACCAGCCAATTTAAACTTGGATAAATAATCAGCTGTCACGTGGAGTTATGTCTACAAAACAGTAGCTTTTACAGCATCAGCATCAACAAAATACATAATTTTCATTATAAAGTCGTGAAATTCTTTGATAACATGGCTTCATGCTTTCTTTTCATCAATAAGCAAATTGGAGCTCAGATCTACATATACACTAATACATGCACTTTATGAATCCAGTCATCAGCATCAACAAATTACATAATTGTAATACATTATAAAGTTTTCACTTTATCTACGATGGCCTATAAACTACTCCAATAACAACATGCCATGAATGAAGTTTAGGAGAAAATGAGGGATTTGAAATTCAATATAATGAGTTAAACAGTTTTACTATGATAAATAGTAAGTACAAAATTTGTTAATACAATTTAAATCCTTGATTTTCTCCTAAACTTCCTACGTGGCATGTTGTTATTAGATAATGTAAAACTCTAGTTTTACAGGACATCCGTATATAATTTATTCTCATTTTCAGATTATAGGAGTTAAATGGGTTTGTTGAGCGCAAGATCGATTACTCTGGTTATCTTTGAAAGTTAACAAGTGATGAAAAGCAAGCGAGTGTATGGAAGGTTCTGCTCCGAATCTATAGTAATTTCTCTCATTTTTATGCCATAATTATATCCTCTATAACTGATAAATTGTAGAGTGTAGTTTTAGCTTGGAGGTTTAATGGACTTTATGCCAACTTAAAGTTCACTCATTGTTGATTTTAAGTTCCATGGCTTCTCAGCGGTGATTGGATGAGTTATGTTGATGATATGAGAAGTATAATGGGTATTGTTTTAGTTTTGGATCGGGAATGTTCTCACGGTGTTCGAGGCGAAGATTATTTTGAAATCTTCTTTGAAAATTTGAATATGTGGGCTGCTTCTGAGCAATATTTATAAACCAAGTTCGTGGTTTAGGAAAGTGTTATGAGATCTGCAAATGGAACATGAGAGTCCACACAAATCTTTGTTGATAACCAACCGTGATATCTATATCTAACAATCCGGTTTTCCATGGAAAAACAAAGCATTTTAAGATTAAATTTTACTTTCTCGGGAGAAATGAGAAAAGAAGAAATATTGTTGCTCCATTGCAATCTGAGAAAATCGGAGTTCTTGATATTCGACAAAAGCACTTTCTAAAGCCGGTTTCAATTCCTAAGAAAAATTAGGAATGAAGCGGCCCGGTGATCGAGGAGGTCAAGGGATTTGAAATTCAATATGAGTTAATAGGTTTTACTATGCTAAATAGTAAGTACGAAATTTGTTAATACAATTTAAAATAAACTTTGAGTCATGGATGGAAATATATTCTCATTTTCATGCCATAATTATTATCAGTCTTTATGCCAACTTGCGATCAATATTAATAGAAAATAGACATATCTACTTTATGCTACAAACATAGAAAAGTTGAAACCTCTAAAGACTGTCTACAAAACCCCCAATGTCCCCCATATTATTTTCTACTTAAAATGACATGAAAAACTAACATGAGAAGTGTAGAAAGTGACACCGCTAATTGACTTGAGATGAATAATTGCTATGATGAGGTTGTCTCATAATTATTAATATTAGCTATAAAAAAACACTGCCTCATTTTGAGCTTTTTTTCATAGGTTGCCCGTTTTCAAAGCTCACTTTGCAGGTCAGAACGAGAAGTACACAGCAATCATTTTCGGCGCTTTTTTATAGAAAAAAATATAGTCCTAATTTATATCACCCCAAATTTCATAATCAATGTCACAGTCACAATCACAATCCCCATTAACATCCTTGTTAAATTAAAGAAAATGAAAAAAAATATTCTGTCTTTTGACATATTAGGTGTTTGATGTATTGCAACTGGAACGCTGCTCTGATGTATGTCTTAATCCATCGCCATCATGTACAACATCATGTATACATAAACAATATTAGATGCTAGTAAACTAAATTATTGTTCCTGTTACACAAGTCATAGTTATCATCATCTTCGTGATGGCAAAAAGTCATTTGACATGATTATCATTTTATAAATTCTTCTCAAAGCATATCTTTTATCTAAAAAAAATTCTATCCCCATAAAATTCTGCAGTACCACAGTCACGATTAACAATCCTACTACTCCATCGAAGAACAATAAGACTAGCAAAATAATAATGAAAAAGAAATTTATCAAAATCACTTCAAATCTCACACAAATAACCAAGACAAGTGATTTGGTTCGAGAATCAATAAAAGAAAACACATACTAACAAATAAAAATAGAGGCAAATTCAATTAAATAGTGAATCGAAATAAACAACACTCACTGGTGGAGAGAAGTGACTGCATGTTGAACTTCATCCAGAGATGGAACAGGCCCAAAAACAAAATGATCATCACAATTAAACACAACTGGGAGTGGGGCCGTTTCCTCGTCATGATCATCACTTATAATTCCATCAACACACTCCCACTGATCAAACTCATCAGTGAGGGAAGAACAAGAAGAAGCCCAATTGGATGTGGCAGACATTGGAGCAACATTAAATGGGTTTTTGGAGAAAGGTGATGTTGGAGAGGATAGAGAAAGGGTGTTCGAAGTAGTGGGTTTGTAAGTAGTGGATGATCTTGGACTAGTGTTGGTGGGTTGTGAAGTGGTGGAGTGAGAAAAAGGTTCTTGGGCTGGGCCACCGCCGACACCGCCGGTCCGAATAGCCCTCTGAACCGTCCTTAACATGCCTCCTCCGCCACCGCCTCCACTTCCACCACCCATTCCGCCGCTACCACCCCCAAATGACCTCCTCATGCTCTTATCCTCTCTCACGTATGTCCTACGGATATTGCAACAGATAAAAAGACCTTTTATAATGTGACACACGACAGAAAGAAGCACTTGGGAGAGTTGAAAACTAATTTAACCCTGTTCCAATAACTTTTCACACCAAGCCGTCAACACTTGGAAAATAATCCATTTTATCTATAAATATATCCACATAAGATATAAAAGATCATTTGGGACATCTCAATTAAAACGATAAAATGAATAAACAGTTGGAATTTTCATACTTGATCGATTAAAAAATTTAATTTCAACTCAACTCGAAATATAAATATTTAAATATAAATAAATTTTAAAATTCAATAAATTATTCGAATTTTTTTAAATTAAAATTTTCTATTGATACTCCGATCATATTCGTTATAAAAGTTCAAACTGTTCGGACTCAATTCGATATCGTACACAACTCGATAGCTAAATAAATTTCAATTAAAACTTATTTTATACTCGATTAATTTTGTAAATAAAATATTAGAAATTTAATATATGACTTAAATATGATTCATTATCCTATGAGTCATATTTCACTTTGGTAATTCATCTTTTAATTTTGTCAATTAAACGATAATACAATTGATGCAACTAAAAAAATTTATTTTAATATTTATTTACACATTTATTATACGTAGGCAAATTCGTCAAATTATTTTATATTAAACATTAAAATTAAACAAAAACAACACTAAAAGTATAAAACCATCAGATTAAAATAAATGGATCAAAGATGAACGGGAGATGGGTGAGCCTCTTAATCCAAAAAAAAAAAAAGAGTAAATATGAGGTCCATAAATCTACATGTAGATTAATGGATTCAAACTTGTTCAATTTTCAATCACCAATTCAGATCTTTCATTTGGGACTTTAATCTACAGCTCGTTGAAAATCAAACCCATTTCCCCAAATCTGAAGCTCAAAAACTCCACCTCATTTCACTCCATTTCAACGGTAATCACCAAAGAATAATCCATTACAGAGGAAGAAGAAACAAAGAACCCCCACCTTTAATTTCAAACCTTACATGATTCCAAACGCCAATTCCGCTATTTTAGCTCTAGATGATGCAGTTTTTGTAAGAGACCCACAAATGATTCACTAAGTAATGCGTTATTCTCTCCTCGCCGGCGACAACGGGTCCGACCCATGCTCTATATCAATGATGTCAGGGCTTTTTGTGGGGATCTGAGTAGGCTTTTTACGTTTGGGGGAGAAATAGAGAAGAGCTAAATCAAATACTTTCTGAAAGCTTCGAAATTGAGGACAAATGCACCGATTCAGCTTCATACAACACGATTGAAGTTCTTCGTGCTGTAATCGTGACGAAATTTTTGATTTCAATACCTATAGTTTTTTTGGATTGAAGTAGGGGCTTTTCAATGAGGGGGAGAGTTTGATCAAATAAGTTTTAGATTTTAGTATTGTTTTTGTTTTAATGTTTAAATTAACATGGTTTGACAAATTTGCCTTTTTAATATATAATAAATGTGTTAATGAATATTAAAATATTATGTTTTTGTTACACATAAGTTGAAAGATGGCCTACCTAAAAAGCAACATCATTAATTTGTGACTTGGTAAGTTCAATTGAATGAAATTGAAAAAAATTAATAGTTTAATCATCTAATTGACAAATTTAAAAGGTGGATTACGAAATATGTCAAATTCTAAATTCGAAATGAATCAAATTCATCCAAACAAAAATTTGGTCACATATTTACTCAAAAAATTATGAGTGAAATTACTATTATTAATAACTTAATTTATTACATAGAGACAAGTTTTTTAGATGTGAGATTGAATTATTACACATATCTACATTTTTTTGTAAAAATAAAGAGAGTAATAATACAGCCAAATAGTAATAATATTATTATTGGCTATGCATTTCATGAACATAAATGCCTGATAAAATATTCTCTACGTACCTGAATTTTTTTATGATACTTTAAAGTTGGGCATGTTCCGTAGTCATATGTAAAACCATTGACGAACTCTAAAAATTATAATATTGCAGCATAAATTTTAAATTTCACTAAAAGGTAAGGTCAATATATTTGTGACTAAGGAAAAAAAAAAAGTAAAAACTGTAAATATTCAATAATTTATAGTATCTTTTAAGTTGATGATGTTTCTTTAAGAAAATAATATTTTTCTCTTTTAAATTATACAATGATTTTTAAAAGTTAATTTGATATATTTTAAATCTAAATTTAAAATAATTTATTAAAAATTACGAAAAAAAAATCTTCGACATATTTTAGAAACAAGAAAGCTAAAGGAAATAGTTAATGAAGTAATAAATAAATGAATTTACACAAGAAATTGAATGGAAGTATAAGATAGAGATTATTTGTGAGTGATATCACAAATAATTTCTGCTGACCAAATTGAATTTGGGATTTTCCTCCAACTTTGTTATCTCCGCGGCTCCGCCTTATAATTGCCTCGTCACCATCTCAAATCTTTGTCTTTCTGCCACGTGTGCATTAAGGACTAGGAATACAATCCATGGATTTACAGATCCATGTATGCTATCGAAAAAAAACAAGTCCAATAAGCATGCATTTCTATATCAACCAAAAGGCCCATAATATTCGGTTTAGCTTTAGAATTGAGCCTTCCGTATGCCCAATGGAAAAGTCGCAAGAGTTTGAACCCAGCCCACGAAGATTCATGAAAATTATTGGATACATTCATCTTCTTAATTCTTACTAGCCCATACCCTCCTCATTCTTGAAACCCTAATTGGCTCTTCTTTTTCGCATAACATCTTCATCACAGCGCCGTAATCCTGAGAGCTACCAACTCAATCATGGGTATGCATTTCCCCCCTTCTTCTTCTTCCTTATGATGAGTAACCCTAATTTCTGTTCGCTTCAAAATGTTATGATATTTATGCACAGCTTTATATATATGTGTTCATTTGTTTATCCGGTTAGTTTTCGTTCAAGTTGTGCAATATAATTTTGGGTTTTATGTCTTCGGTCATGAAAGATAATGGGGCTTATGAATGATAGATGATAATCTTGGTTTTAGTTTATGTCTCTGTATATCGTATGTACATTTCACATCCGTAGAATCAAGTGTTTCTGTAGAGGTATGACTTTTGATGACGTATAAGCTACTTTATCCATAAATGGTACTTTTATGATATGAGGTTTCAGCTTCTCTTGTAGTTTAATTTATGATTGCACACACAAATGTATAGTCCGTTTTGTCATAGCTAATTGGAATCTGATAATTTTTGCTTACTTTGATTGTGGGATTTCATCAGGGGCTTACACTTATGTGTCAGAGCTATGGAGGAAGAAACAATCAGATGTGATGAGGTTTTTGCAGAGGGTGAGGTGCTGGGAAGACCGTCAGCTTCCTTCCATTGTGCGCGTTACACATCCAACCCGCCCTGACAAGGCCCGACGATTAGGCTACAAAGCCAAACAGGTAAATCTTCTGTTGTTTATTGGAACAGTATATGCTTTTGTTAATTATAGTTTGTTAGTGTATCCCTTGTTTGTTCTATTGCTTCGATTTGTGTTCATTGCTTTTATGTTCAAAATTATCATATTTTCATGCTAGAAGCTATCTGCGGTGTCTTGTTTCATGGTTGGCACCAAGGTAGATTGACTTGTGCCAAAATTTATGTAGTGCTGGTTTTTTATGCTTTTACACTCGGGTCCTTCTTTACTCATCATTCTGAAGATTATTCACTTCATCAGTTGTGAAGGATTTGTTGTTCAGGAATTGAATGTTCATGGAGAGGCTGAAATGTACTTCTATCTGCCTGATGCATAGTTGAATGGTGCTTCTAGTAAAACATTTCATGTAGTTGCTTCAGTGATCATGTTCATTCAATTTTCACTTGTTCTAAAAGTTGAATCTATAATTTGTTTGTTAAGATGGTGTTTTTGCATAGCACATTTGGATGATCATGTTACCATGGAAGGGTATTAATCTGGTTGCTTTACTTTTATCATCATGAAGTAGTTTTAGATGGGGATCTACTACTTTTATGAAATCCGAGTTATTTATTTTTGGTGCGTGTGAACATGGTTTGTCAATATAATTTATAGTGACATTTTTTCTGAAAATATTAACACAAGTTACCTGTAGAAGAAATATTATTAAAATAAAGTAAGCACTTTATCAAAGGAAATTCAGTGTTTTTTTATGGTGGTGGTCACATTATATAAGATATTAGGAGACGGGTACCTATTCTATGTCTCCATAAGGACTACTAATGTTGCTTTTTGTGTTCCATATGTGCAAATATTATCCTTGTATCTTTGAATGTAGTGTTATGATGACCTTTGCAGGGTTATGTGGTTTATCGTGTGCGTGTAAGACGTGGTGGACGCAAGAGACCTGTTTCCAAGGGTATTGTGTATGGCAAGCCCACAAACCAGGGTGTCACTCAGCTGAAATTTCAACGCAGCAAGCGCTCAGTTGCTGAGGAACGTGCTGGTCGTAAACTGGGTGGTTTGAAAGTTCTCAACTCATACTGGATCAATGAGGTGCGTCTAAGGTTTCTTTTTTTTGTTTTTGTTTTTAACTGCACATGCTTTATGCATTTTCTCAAGTACATTTCTGCCACTTGTTTCAAGTGAACAAGTATTCTGTATCTAGACTCGTAAGAAACATTATCTTAATGGTAATTCATAAAATGCATTTAAAATTTTTGTTGAGATGTATTGTGGACCTTGTGGCAAACCCATGTATGGATGCAAACATTAAACATATAGTTGAAGCTCAGCCTATTTTGGAGTGCATTGGTGGTCGTCTTTAAGTTGTGCATTAATGCATGGCATTTAAGAATGTTGCATCATTTTTTGGAAGCTTATCATCATAAACATCTACATTCTTTAATGCAGGATTCAACCTACAAGTACTTTGAGGTAATTTTGGTTGATGCGGCCCACACTACTATCCGCAATGATCCAAGGATTAACTGGATCTGTAACCCTGTCCACAAGCACAGAGAGCTTCGTGGACTCACTTCTGCTGGGAAGAAATACAGGGGTCTTCGTGGTAAGGGACACTTGAACCATAAGGCACGGCCTTCGAGAAGAGCTACCTGGAAGAGGAACAACACACTTTCACTTCGTCGCTACCGTTGATACTCATGTGGTGTTATCTGGCCCTTTGATCATTCATTTTTTTTTTGCAGTGTTGTAGTTGTTTTTTCAAGACCAGGAGTTTCCATTTATCTCTGAACATTTTAAACCTTCTGAGTTCAGGACACCAAGTTTTTTGCTTGTTTTTTGTACATTACACAATAGACCTATTAATTTTCTTCAGGGTGCTGTTATTTTACTTTTTCTTAATCTATAATTGCATACAGTCTTGGCTTGAGGAGCAGTTTATTTAATCCCGCCCTAAGATAAGAAAAGGGGGATTCTTTTTTAATTCATCTTAATTTTAAATTTTGGAAAAGTTTTTTATGGTTTTGGAATTCCAGTTCTGATGTCTTTATTTAAACATGTCTAATAATTCCGAGGTCTGGGATTCTAAAATCTTGTGCTTGCTGGGTGATCCTAAATGTTGCAATGAGTTTGGTTACTTGTTCCGAGTCGTTCTTTCTATTCTACCTTTAGGCTAGGCTTCTGGCTGCTTGTACGTTGTAATGTCAAGCAATTGACCAGGGGTTGCAAAGGCCAAGAATGGTGTGTATTTGGTAGGCATAAGGGTGCGTGCAGACGGAGCAAATAGTGTTGAAGGGAGTAGTAGCCAGTAGGTACATAGAAAAAGCACAGAATATATATTAAGGTGTTAGGTGGTAATGAATAAAAGACAAAGGGAGGGCGATGATACTCCCACGGGACTACCGAACATGGGTCGGTAATTACTGCTTCCTCCCCGTACTACCATAATATAATATATGAAAGTTTATTTTTTGGTAAGTTGATCGATTTGATAGAATCTTGTGACATTATAGAGCTTCGCTCAGCATGTCAATTTGGTCAATCGATTCAACTTACCTAAAAAATAAATTTCATAGTAACCACTTTCATAATATATGATGTGATTTTATTTGTTTTAAATTATATGACGTTTTAGTAAATCTAAGATAATTAATTATAATATTTTCAAAATTATATCTCATAAAAAAATATTACAGAGGAGACAGAGTATAAGATAAGTATGGTAATACATGAGAATTTAAGATTATTATAGACAATTGATACTATATTTAATATTTTTTAATTATTTTTTTAATTCTTGTATGTATAATTTTAAAACGTCATATATTATGGGACGAAATAGTATTATTATAAGGCTTTTAAAAAGGAAAAAGAAAAACATTTAATACTCTTACTTATGATGATTAAGATGTAGACTAGGGATATACTAAAAACAATAAAAGCTGGTAAATTTTTACTACTGCTTACTTCAAATCTTCTACAACAACATGATGACACAATTTGATGGGATTTGTCTTTACTTCAAAAATCTAGACATAGACATGGAAATGGCTAGCCTATGCAAGACAGTTGTATTTATTACCTCCAGAAATGATAGCGAAAATTTATTATTATTCTTATTTATAAAACATATTACTGTTTTTAAAAATAATTTATTCAATTCGAAACGAGTCCTGCCATAAATTTATGCTTATATTATTATAAATTTCATATTATTAATACTAGGTGTTAACGCCAAGATCTTTCTCCACGTCCCAATCACGTAAGGCGTCGTCCCGATCCTGACAAGATAAACGGTCAACAACGAAAAGCTTGATTGGCGGTTCCATCGAGGATAGCTTCTGGCGTGAGAATTAAGACGTGTTCACAAGGTTAACAATGGAGGAATATATGGTCAGTGTATTGAGAGAATTAAAATCTCCGTCGTGTGTATAGGAGAATATGAGTAATCGGTATATGAGAGAACATACCTCCATACGATGGCTTCCTTGCTTAAGTTATATTACTTTTGCTTGGATTATTGTGCCACCGCTACTACCGACACCCCTACGATCGATGGACTCACCGACTATATCGGGTTTATCTCATCGCTTTTGGCCATCGCTGTTTTCTCCCATGCCGTAGGTTATGATCCCATCCACATTAATGCATGGCGGGAGGATTGGTCAATTGTCATGCTTTTCATCATCACAAGTCAAAGTGTGAGATATTAAAATATCTAATGGAATTCGATCCTTTGGTGCGACCGGTCAATAGAATTAAATAAAGTTGACACAATAAATGGGCTCAAAGAGTCCCGTGGCTTAATAATAAAAGCCCGATAGATTATCTTGATAAATGGGCCCAATCTATCCAAACCAAAGATAGGAGAAATATTATGACCCAACATTACCCCCTAGTTTTTAGTTAAACAAAATGTTTAATGGAAAACTATATAAGATTCATGATATTTAGAATTTAATAAAGGCTCAAAAATAGGAAATAAGTGGATCATACCCACTTTTATCATACTGAAGTGGAATAAGGGAATTTGGATAGTGGATACCCGAAGGCAATAAGCCCAATTTGATAAAGGATCACGAATCCGAGCGGCATGGGCCAATAAGATAGAGATCCAACAAGTCGAGCCCAATCGACAAAGATATTGAAAAGGTCATCAAGCGTATTCCACTTTAATTCCCATTATTACACGACATTAAATCGCCTGTGGCCTCATTTCCGCGTATGTGGTCGATATAAAGGTAAACCTCACACAAAATTGGCGGTTTTACCTGCGATTTGAAATTGAACCTTTGAGCTTTCTTCGCCTCTCGGAAAAACCTCTCTTTAGCTTTCACAAACTTAACAATGGTGAATCCAAGCCAAAACCCTTCAAGTTCTTCTCGTTCAAACCACAACAGAGGGGTTCAAGTGCCAATCCACCATCTCCACCGATTTCTTCAAGGATGGGGAACAATTTCCTCGTGCCAACATCACCTCCACCATTTACGAATCGGCTGCGAACTCTAGGATTGGTATCATGTTAGGATAACTTTCTTATATGAGGCTCCATCTGCTGAGGAGGCGAATGTACCCGTGACAGACGGATGGGTCGCCATGCCGACTACTCACTGCTTTGGAAAAGGGGTTCGCCTACCCTCCACGCCTTCATAGTTACCTCCACAAGGGTTTATTGGAGTAGGATTCGCCTTATTTGGTGCCCAACTCCTATATCCATATATCTTTGGCGTTCATCGCCTTCTATCATGAACTAGGGGTTACCCTCTGTTGATCTCTTCTTTACCCTCTTCTCATTTGGCAGGATCCGAGAACGAGGGTTCAAAATCTTGAGCAAACGGTCCCCACGAAACTCGAAATTCGAGAAGAGGCCTCGATGAGCACCCCTCGAGCAACAACAAAGGATGGCACGAGAAATGGTTCTTCGTCATTTGGTCCTGGAATCTCTTCCCTTCCGATTGGACCACTTTGAGCGTATCTCTGCGACTTTGGTGACATCCCGAGAGGCGTGTGAGGAGATGGGCGACTTCATGAATAAAATCCTTCTCAAGAGTGGAGCTTCACTCTCACTGACCAAGCAAGCATGGTTGTATGACCATAAGCGTAAGTCTTGGACCATTCGTGATATAATTTTTGAAATGTTTATGTGGTATGGATTTTAACTTGTGATTATTTGCGGTGTCTTTGATCAAACCAACTTCCCGGAAGTAAAAGACTTGGAAGATTTCTTGGCGGGGAGGATTCTTGATGCGAATGAAGAACTCCCTAATGAGAGCCTTCCGGAATCGAACCTCCCCGCCCCGAGCTACCAACAACTCCCTTGGGATGATGACCTGAAGGCGACAATCCTATCATCCCCGAAGCGGTCCTCCGACCTCATAGAAGGAAGAAGGCGCCAAAAGGGCGGGACTCTCATGAGATAAATCTGAAAGCGACGAGAGGTACTTGGGAGGTAAACCCACAAACGATTCCTTGTTGAACCCACAACAACCTCTGAACCAACCCTACCAACTTATGAACCAATTCTACCAACTTCTGAACCAATTCTACCAACTTATGAACCAAATCTAAGAAAGAGGAGTCTCCTTGACATTCCTCCACACGATCGGGCGAAAGTCCTTCGTGCTAAAAAATTGAGAAGCAAAATAATTCCTCTTACTGCCGACGAACTCCGCGTTCCTCCTCCTTCGACATCCAGCCCATTAAATGAAACCCCAACACTAGCTATTTGGCGGGTCGGGCCAAACCCTTCTCCCGTCCGAAAAAGCGGCCTTCGGACGGACCAATTTCGGCTCGATTCGACTTGAACCTTCTTCAACTCGAGCCAATGCCTACTCGATCACCTTCTCCAGAGGTAATGCATGCGGATCCTTCACCGGTTCGCAATCATTTATGCCTCCTCCTCGAGGATCAATGACATCCGAATTTCAAAGATGATGCCATGGGTTCACCGACTATGTGGCCTCGGTTTAATGCCAACTTCCCTTTCAAGCTGTTTGAGGCCTTTGTTCGTGAGGACCGATGACCATCGGTTCGGGAACGATTCAACGGGATTCTTTCGGCGAGGGCATGAGCTACTTGGCTAGGGTAAATGACTCTTCTCTTCCTTTGCTTACTTACTTTCATACTCATACATCTGAAGTCGATTGAATAACATTGAACATGAACAGCAAATCTTTGTCTTGGACGTCTGCGTCCCGAGATCTCTCAAGTGAATCAGGAGAAGCGTTAAAGAAGGAAAATTCCTCTCGAAATGCGCTTACTGGCTCGGGAAAGGACTCATCGTGAAGGCCTTCTTCATACTAATGAAGGTCTTGAGAAAAGAGTTAGCCAAAGCTAAGGGAGAAGTGAAGGCCTCAAGGAAGAACTAAAGTCGACTAAGGCTCAAGATCTTGAAATTGTCAACATGAGCGTCGACTTAGTTCGGAGGAGTGAAGCGAGGATGAATAAGATCAAGGAGTTGAAGTCAACGCCAAAATCTTGACCAAGACGATCCGTAAGATGGATGGAGCGGGATGAAAAGCTTCAATGAATATCTGTGGCTCGAGCAAGAGATCCGAGAACTCAAGGCTCTTCGGGACCTTGGGCCTCCTTTAAGCGATGCTCTTCGCAAAGAAATTTGTGAAGAGTATAGAACTTCAGACGAAATAAGCGAAGAAATCATGAGGATTCACAAAGAAAGCTACGAGCTCTGTAGAAGTCTTGGAAAGGAAAGGTTGATCAAGGCTAACTTAGATCCTTCTTTGGACTCTTGGGATGATGATGGAGCTACCTGAAGCACCAGCTTATGGATTGTCTTAGGTCTTATTATGAATATCTGTAGAAATTTTATGTTTATTTCCTTGTTTGTAAATGAATTTAAATATTAATGAGAAATGATTTTCTTCCTTATGACTTCAGTTTACTTTTTATTTTATGTCAATACTTCAATATGAATTTATATGGACAAGTATACAAAAACCCTTTCGAGGATTTAACTTCAAATGATTAAGCATGTCATATAATGAGATAAACATGTCATGTAATGAGATAAAGTGATGTTAAGGGACGAGGCATTAAGAACTCAACACTTAAATAAAATAAAGTACCAAATACTCATCCATTCAAAGTGTGAGATCGGTCATTTGTTTACCACTCGGGATGAAATAATTATCGAAAACCAAGATATAAGGATCAAGACATAAGGACCAAGATATAAGGATCGAGACTTAAGGACCAAGATATAAGGATCGAGATATAAGGACCAAGATATAAGGATCGAGATATAAGGATCGAGATATAAGGACCAATTGTGACCATTGACTTACCACCCTGGTAAAATCAATATAGGATCCTTTCGTCTACCACTCGGGGTAGAACGACAAATGAAATTCGCCATCGAATGGCAAATGAGTCTACCATACCTCCTTACACCATGGTAGTGACCGTAGGACAAAATAGGACCAGGACCAATAGTGACCATTGATTTACCACCTGGTAAAATCAATATAGGATCCTTCGTCTACCACTCGGGGTAGAACGACAAATGGGCTGCCATCGAATGGCCAGCGAGTCCTACCATACCTCCTTACACCATAGTGACCATAGGACAAAATAGGACCAGGATCAATAGTGACCATTGATTTACCACCCTGGTAAAATCAATATAGGATCCTTCGTCTACCACTCGGGGTAGAACGACAAATGGGCTGCCATCGAATGGCCAGCGAGTCCTACCATACCTCCTTACACCATAGTGACCGTAGGACAAAATAGGACCAGGATCAATAGTGACCATTGATTTACCACCCTGGTAAAATCAATATAGGATCCTTCGCCACCACCCTCGGGGGTAGAAACGACAAATGGTACGCCATCGAATGGCGGTGAGTCCTACCATACCTCCTTACACCATAGTGGTGATAGTAGGACAAAATGGGACCAGGATCGATAGTGACCATTGATTTACCACCTGGTAAAATCAATATAGGATCCTTCGCTCACCACTCGGGGGTAGAAACGACAAATGGTACGCCATCGAATGGCCAAATGAGTCCTACCATACCTCCTTACACCATAGTGGATAGTAGGACAAAATAGGACCGGGATCAATAGTGAAAAAGTGTCTTTTATTGATAATGAGCGATAATATCTGACTTAGATGAACTCGACTTGATCTTTATTGAAAGTATTTAAAAGCTTGCCGTGTGCAAGTGTTTTGATTTGGAACCATCTAATGCCCTTAACCCAGTAAGTGCCTTGTTTGGATACTTGATCACCTCATATGGTCCTTCCCGGTTTGGCATTAACTTTCCCGTATTTTGAGGTGTAGAAGCTTGGCTTTCTGCGAGACGAAGTCTCTACTTGAATCTGCGAAGTTTGACTCCTTTGTTGTAATGCTTCGCTACTCTTCGTTGATAAATGACCAATTTAAGTAGAAAGCAACTCTCTAACTTCTTCTAGTAGATCTAAATTGGCCTTGATCCTTCGTCATTGTATATTTCTTTGTATTGGTGACCGAAGACTTGGAGATCCGATTTCGATTGAGGACTAAGGCATCGATCATATAGGCGATCGAAAGGTGAATCCCAGTGGTAGTCCTTGGTGTAGTCCGGTAAGCCCACAACATATTTGAGCAGCTCCTCGGCCATCTTCCTTTAGCTTCATCTAGTCTGCGGCTTGATCCAGATTCACAGTCATTCCTGTTGGTCACCTCAACTTGGCCATTTGATTTGTGGATGAGCCATCAAGTCTTCTTATGTTGAATCCCCAACTCCTTTAAAAATGCTTCAAATTTTGATCCCACAAACCGACGTCCGTTGTCCGATATTAATACAAGGGATCCCGGCGAAACACTACTTGATTCTTTTATGAACTTCAAGCATTCTTGCAAAGTAATTAGCAAAGCGGCCGCTCTACCCACTTAGTCATGTAATCAATAAGAACTATGACAAAACTAACTTGACCTTTAGCTTTAGGCAATGGACCCAATATATCTACCCCAGACATAAATGAAGGGTATAGGAGATAAAATCGAGTATAGCTCTTGGTGGGATGAATGAGATCGAATCATTGAGTTGACACTTTTCACATTTCTTGACATACTCTGTAGCTTCCTTGAAAATTGTAGGCCAATAGTATCCTTGTCGAAGTACTTTGTAAGCCAAAGATTTAGCGACCATATGATCACCGCAAATGCCCTCGTGAACTTCCAAGAAAGCATATTCCGCCTCGGATGGGACCAGCACTTGATAATGGTGAAGAAAAGGCCAATCGGTAAAGATCGCCATCAATAAAAGTAAAGTTGGCGCTCTTGTATTTGATCTTCTTTTGCTATCATCTCGATCCAGAAGGAAGGACGCCATCTGCCAAATATTCGATGTAGGGGGTCATCCAAAGCCAGTTTGTTCGTTCGATACACATCACAACTTCATGCTGAACACTCGGCTGTTGCAGAACTTCCAAGTAAACTGATCCGTTAAAAATATCTGCATCCGTAGTAGCCAATTTTGACAATGCATCGACGATAGAATTGTCATTACGCTCTATGCCCTGAAATTCGTACGAAGCGAAATACTGCAGTCGGTCCTTTAACTCCGCCAAATACTTGATCATTCGATTCCCACGAGCTTCATAGTCCCTCGATAATCGCTTGACAACCAACCGAGAGTCTTGTAGATGATAAGGTTAGGACCTCTAGACTCTTTTGCCAATCGAACACCCGCTAACTCGCTTCATACTCGGCCGTTGTTGTTGGTCGCTTTAAATCCAAATCGATGGCTCGTTGAACTTTGAACCCGTCCGGACTTGTCAAGATAATTTCACCCCACTAACAAGATTAGGGTAGAAGAACCATCTGCATATAGGGTCCAAACATTACGATCTCATTTGAAGAATCGAATCGCTGATCGGAGGATTCAGCTTCCGGTAACTTCAAGCATCGCTTACGTGAACGAACATTCTCTTATGAAATCGCCAAAGCTTGGCCTTTGATAATGATTCGTGGATGATATTCGATGAAAAAGCGTGACAACTCCATTGTCCACGCCGCTAACCTTCCCGAAACTTTTCGGCTTGCCCATCACCTTCTTTGATGGTTGATCGGTGTAGACAAACCGGGAGTTGAGCCTTGAAAATCTCGCCAAGCTTCCTACTAGCAATTATCAAAGCGAAGGCAAATTTTTCAATATTTGGATACTGGTTTGAGATCTCGCAGACGTGACTAACATAATATATTTGGATCTTTGTCTTCCACCGATCTCCGAACCAAAGATCGCTTTCCAACGGCCAATGAACTTGCGCCGCCAGATCTGGATATAAGGTCTCTGCTGGAATGGGTTTCACCAATAAAGGAGCCGAGGAAAGATACGCCTTTATGCTCTGGAATGCGTCTTCACAATCTGAAGTCCACTGGAACGTCTTCGCATTCTTCGGCCCTTTTAAAGTATCAAAGAAAGGAAGACACCTCTCTCGCAGATTTGGCGACGAACCTCCTTATCTTTGCAATCACGCCAATCGGGACGTTGGACGTCTTTGAATGACCGAGGAGTCTTCATATCAAGAATGGCACGAATCTTCTTCGGGTTGGCCTCGATACCCTTTGACTAACAAGATAACCCGAAACTTCCTCGCACCGAGGCCGAAAGTGCATTTGGTAGGATTAAGCCTTAGTTGACGATGACCAGACGATACCGAAAGCATTCCTCTAGATCGTCAAATGACTCTGAACGCGTCATGCTTTTCACAATCATGTCATCAACGTATACCTCCATGTTCCTTCCCGAACCGCCTCGAAGATGAAGTTCATCATTCTACGGTAAGTGGCTCCAAAGATTTATAAGGCCAAAAGTCATCTTCTTGAAGGCGACAACCGAGCGTGTAATAAATAATGGTCTTTGGGATGTCCTCTTTACGCATGGATATTTGGTGATAACTCGAAAAAGCATCCATAAAGCTTAGTAATGCATACCCGAAGTGGCATCGATAATTTGATCAATATGGGGCGGAGGATAAAAGTCCTTGAGGCAAGCTTTATTGAGGTCGGTGTAGTCGATGCAAACCCGCCATTTTCCATTCTCGCTTCGCACCAACACCACATTCGCCATCCACTCGGGATAATCAATTTCATAGATGAAGTCGGCTGCCCAATGACTTTGCTATTTCCTCATCAATGATTTTTCGTCGTCAGCGTGTAAAGATCCGCCTTTTCTTTAAGGCCGGCTTCTTCGAGGATCTACATTCAGTCGTGCTCAACTATTTTCCTATTAACTCGGCATGTCCTTCGGTTCCCATGCAAAAATATCCGCATAGCAGCGCAACAACTCTATAAGGTTTGTCCGAAGAGATTCTGGTAAGCCCGAACCGATCTTCACGGTCTTGTCGGGCTTTCCAATGATCAACTCGACCTCCTCCGTCTCTCCGGCAGGAATCACCATCGGTTCGGAACTACTTTCGGTAAAGGGCTCAATCTCAATTGCCATCGCCTGCTTTTGCTTGCTGACCCCCACTCCGGAGGAAATAACAGCATTCCGATAGCATCGTCGGGCCAGATCCAAGTCCCCTGCCACCTCTCCTACTCCATGAGTAGTGGGGAACTTGATTTTGAAATGAGGGATGGAGGTCACGGCTTGGAGAAGCGATTAAAGTAGGTCTTCCCAAAGATAGCGTTGTAATTTGAATCAACGTACAACATAGAATTTACACACTATTTCGACCTCTTTGAAGTATTTGTGTGTCAAGACAACCGGAGTTGATAGTACTCGCTACTTTTACGGGATCATTCTTCAAGCCGTCAGATAAAGAGCTTCCGCCGACCTCCATTTTTCGCCTCGTCGAGGTGCATCCTCCGATAGGTACGTGGGCATACTGGATATTCATCGAAGATCCATTGTTCATCATCACGCGCTTCATGTCCACCGTGCTCACTTGTATTTGTGATCACCAAGCCCCTCATGCGGCTCGATGGGCTCGGAAGGATAGTCGGCGTCGGTTAATGATATGACACGATCCGGGAATGGTCTATCTGCTCAGGGGAACATCTGTCATAGTCATGGCCGAATTGAGTAAGCCCTTCTCTTCTTTCCTATCAACTTCCCCGCGGACCCACCGGTTATAACATCGATAACTCGCCTCTCGGCGGAGATTGGAGCCCTTGAACTGTCTCCGAACAAAGACGGTTAACGCTCACGATTATTTGACACACATCGCACCAACAAGCCGCGTCTTTAATCTTCCTCTCCACAAAGTCTTTCAAATTGCAACACTCGTTAGTGTCGTGGCGGTGACTTGATGATAGCCACAATACTTACGAGAGTTACCGCCTTGATTCGGTAATTATCACGGGGTGGCTCAAAGAAAGGTTGGTTTTCGATCCGATCCAAAATTATCGATCTATCGTTGTTTAGTTTGGTGTAGATCTTATTCACCTTCGGGGTAGGAAGCGGAGGGATGATCCCTTTCCTGCCGCCGAGAGAATTGTTGTACTTTTTGAAGCGCCTCCGTCCGATCATTATACCCCAGTTCTCCTCTCTGTTCAACTTCGGGCTTAGAGCCACCGACTCTTTCCCCGACCAAAGAGGATTTTTCAGTCGTTCATAGCTTCTTCCACAACGATGTAACCTTCGCTTTGTCAAAGGCTTCTACCAAGCTCTTCTTGGATGATTGAACATCAACTTCTTCACCAACTTTTCGGACTTGACCAGATCCAATCCATTCGGAACAAACCTACTGACTTGGAGGTCATTAAGATCGGACACCGACCGATCGCTTCTCCGAACCTCTTACATCATCGCCCAAAGATTATTTGCAAGCGCCGAATCTGCGCTAAAGAACCCGTGGGCTTTCCTCTTCTTCTGATTTGTTCTCGAAACGAGCATGGAACTTATCACAAAGTTCGGTCCATGAGGATATGGAATCGAAGGCAAAGTTCCCAACCACCATATCTCGCATCTTTTTCGAAAGCGTTATATAACAAAGGTGTGGCACTTGGCAACATCGGTGAAGTCGTAATAGTCCATTACTTCGATTGAGCGCTGGCCGGTATGGTCATAAGGATCTCCGGTTCCATCGTAACTTTCCACGCGAGGCATTTTTTAGTGATATCCGCCTTTTCCTCGAGAATAGGCGAGGAAAAGGGATGCTTTTTTCGGGCGTCGTCTTCGCTGCCGGACCTCACCGGTTGTTTTCTAAGCTCTTTAAGCTCCTTTACTAGAAAATCAACGCCTTCAGGTGCGGAGAAGCCTCTTTCTCATGAACAATATTATGTCTCTCGGAGGATCGACCCCTCCCGCCGATCTCATCGCCCTGAGGACTTCTTGATCCGCTTGATACACAACTCTTTCTTGTGGTGAGAATGATCGCGTTGATAGTCCATTACCCGGACTTGGTATGACCTCCTTCGACCTGCTCCTTTGTTGATAATCATCTCGATCTTTGAAATAACTTGGCCATTATCGCCTTCTTCGAGGCCATGGGAGTTCTCGCTTCGATCTTCTCTACTTGAGAATGATCCTAGAAACCATGGGGACCTCTTGGCTCCTTACCCCTTCGTCGAGTCTCCTCCTTATGCCCATCGCGTCTTTCAGATTGATCATTTGGATGCTTCGTCTTGTAATTCCGCCACCAAGCATCTGTTCGCTATATCTTCTCTTTGCTTTAATAGACCGCCACGTGGCTCTGCCTCGCTTCGTCCGCCATCTTCGCCAACTTTGGCGTACTCTATCTCCTTAGCTACTTATGATGAATCTTGGTTGGCGAGCCTTCCACACATCTCGACCGAGGATCTCGCTCCTCATTCGCATCGAAAACCAATCTTCGCTCAGCCACTTGGAATCTTGGACGGAGATCCCTGAATTATGCTTAAAGCGCGTCTTTCTCGTGAGCACTCTTGGAAGGACCAGACGATCCTTCATCAAACACGAGGCAATGACGAGCCTAATGACCATCATCGCCGCCCTTACGGTGTACCATCCCTACTCCTCCTCATCTTCTCGAAGTAGGTTAAACGATTGTGATTGAAAATTTTATGACACTAGAACTCAAAAGCCCTCCTCCTTCTGGCGCCAATGTTAACGCCAAGATCTTTCTCCACGTCCCAATCACGTAAGACGTCCCGATCCCCGCACAATAAACACGATTAACACTGAAAGCTTCGGCCACGATTCCGTCGGGGATAGCTTCAAAGCGTGAGAATTAAGACGTGTTCACAAGGTTAACAATGGAGGAATATATGGTCTACAGTGTATTGAGAGAATTAAAATCTCCAAATGCGTGTGTATAGGAGAATATGAGTAATCGATATATGAGAGAACATACCTCCATACGACGGCTTCCTCATAAGTTATATTACTTTTGCTTGGATTATCAGGCCACCCGCTTACTACCGACACCCCCTCCGATCGATGGACCTCTGCCGACTATATCGGGTTTATCTATCGCTTTTGACCATCTGTTTTTTCTCCCGTGACTTGTAGGTTATGATCCCATCCACATTAATGCGTGGCGGGAGGATTGGTCAATCGTCATGCTTTTTCATCATCACAAGTCAAATAGAATGATATTAAAATATCTAATGGGTCGATCCACCGGGTCTCAATTCTTTATCCAATAGAATTAAATAAAGTTGACACAATAAATGGGCTCAAAGAGTCCCATGGCTTAATAATAAAAGCTCAATAGATTATACTGATAAATGGGCCCAATCTATCCGGCCCAAGATAGGAGAAATATTATGACCCAACACTAGGCAAAACTTCCTTATTGCCTAACTACCGTCTTTATAATATAAGAAAAAAATAATTAATCAACCGTGTTCTAGAAAACAAAATAAAATCAGTCAACCGAAATAATTACAATCTCTTATATAATACTACCACCATTACTTAAAGTAATCCCTTCTCCATTATACTACTACATATGAAAGAATTTTGGGTAAATTCCAAATGTCAGAAACAACGTCTATTTTTGATTGAAAGGTCTGAATCATTTTGTTGTCTTAATGGAGGAGTGATTTTCACACACACACACACACTATATATATATATATATATATATATATATATATATATATATATATATATGCGTCTGTGTGTATTCATACATATTCACATTAATAAAGCACAAAGCAGCACGAAAACGATAGAACATGATATGTAATGATATGAATGGGGCCACTAGTTAAACCTATTGTTATCTTCTTAAATTCTCAGGTCCCAAAAGATACAGCCGGTAACAAAAGTTTCAAAAATTGTGATTATTACGGATATCTGGGACTGGGCAAAACAATCGGTTTTTTGGACCGGATCAAATTGGTCATAAAAAGAATCGATTCAGTTGTTATCTTATGTAATTATAATATATATTTAATATACAATATCAAAGTTAGTTTAAACAAATTAGAATTAGAAAAATTTAGTGTACTTACTTGAAAATCAAAATCTGTACAAAATCATAAACAAATTCGAGTCCTTTGAATTCACAAAGTCTTCTTGAAGCAAATTTATTCCCTTTCACTGGTGTTAAAGGATTTTTAGATAATTATTTTCCAAGATAAAACGTATTTTCAATTCTTAATTAGTAGCACTTTAAAATTAAGAATTCTTCGAACGTAGTATCGTGATGATAAAAAATTAAATATATTTTGTCCAAAAAATTATATATCACGACCCACCGCCCAAACCAAGCCAAAAAATTACATAGCTAGTGTGTAGGTTCAAACCAAGCCTTGACTAGGTCCTCTTCTTTCCACAAAAGTGGGATGTCCCTTATGGCCCTTCCCATTGAGCAAACATCCCATATATAAATTCTTCATATTTCCTTCAAACTTCCTATGTGGGACAAGACAATTTACAACATTTCAAGTAGGCGATTTTGAAGTCAATTTTCTCATTCAATTCTTAATGGTTTTGAACAAATAAGTATACCACATTATACTCTTCACGGAGGAGAACGTATTGGTGCATAGACCTGATATTTTCGGAGTGTGGGTCCCACATTAAATTGAGCAACAAAATGCTCTAATATTTAATTTTTCAAACCCATTTCCAACATCAATTTCGGTATAAAAAATAGGTATATACCAATTTTTCAGTACCTGTTTCAGTACGACCTTTTTATGGTTCGGTATTATCGAACCGGACCGGTATATACCGGTTGTAAAATCCTAAATTTTACGAATAAAGATTTAAATTTCGAATTTTTTTTTGAATATTATGGTGTGGATTTAATATAATGTTATAGTTGTCAGGTAATATTTATAAATTTTGTAAAAAGTATGCAAGTTGTTATATTATATTCGATTGGTGGAAAATATTTAAATGACTCAAGACAATCATTGGTGGACCCCAAGAACGAAATTATTGTCGGATTGAGAAAAGCGACAAAAATATTTTTATAAAAATAATGGCGAAAGTTTCTGAATTATCTTTGTTGAACTACTTTCGGTAGTAAAAATACGAGAATCTGGCGTGGTTGCATAGTGGCATACCAGATTGGTTATTGATCTTTACGTGAGAAATCACTCGGTTATACTCAATTATTACTACGAAGAATCTTTGATCATATCTCTCATATTATTGATTTGATTATTGTCACGGTATCTTCTGCGTTATATGATATATTATTAAATCAATAATTGAGACGACAAAGTTATTCATATTATTAAATTGCAATATTTACAATGTCAGTAAGTTACGCAATGAGAGGTTTGGTCACCAATTCATTGGCCATAGGGAGAAATCCTTATTGGAAAGCCTCCTCTTTCTTGGGAACGACCTGGTTGTTAAATATTATGAGTTATAATATTAATGATGAATAAATTCGTGTTGATTAAGGATGAATTTGATAGTTCCATTATGTTGGAATTATTGGTGTTAGTTGAAGTCGATATCTATTCCGATGATAATTGATGTCTGGGGATTATATTGATAAATCGGGTAAGTTATCGGATAAATGAGCAATTAATTGCTACTAATTCACATGCTCATATAACTATTTATTCACATGTGTGTACTATTGAGTCACATTCATATACTATTAGGGGAGTTGGTGCAAGATTGGTGATACTTGCATGACTAAATTAAAAATAGAGGTATAGATGGAGGTACTATACTGTAATTAATTTTTTCACATGTTTAGAACTATTGAGTCACATGATTTACTATTGATTCACATGATTTACTATTAGGGAAGGTGGTGCAAGTTTGATAATACTTGGATGACTGAATTATAAATGAAAGAAAAGTTGGAGGTATTGTACTATAATTTTTCGAGTCCCAAAATGTGCAATTATCGAAACTATGTTTTTCTATAAATAGAAGCTCATTCTTCCTTCATTTCTCACCAATTCACTAAAGCTTTAGAGCCATTATTATAGAGATAAATTATTGAGAGAAAGAAGAAGAGAAATCTGCTCCCTCACTATTCTAGTATCCAGTCTTTTTTTGAGGTAAGGGATATTATTTGTTGTACCTGTAAGGGGTATTATTCTTTCGTATTCATGAAAAGAATTACTTCTTTCAATACTCGTAAGAGTTGTTATTCCATTCTTCATTATTATGTTGGAATAACTTTGTTTATGCAATCCGCATACACGGTGAAATTCTTACATTATTCCATTCTATATTATTATATTGGGATAACTTTGTTTTATGCCAAAATCGCATACATGGTGAAATTCTTCTATTATTTCATTCTTTATTATTCATTTGGAATATCACATCGGTCTTAATTTACTTTGACACTGGTTTACATTCTTTATTATTCTATTGGAATAACTTTGTTTTATGCAATCTGCATCGTGGTGAAATTCATTGTTATTCCATTCTTTATTATTCTGTTGGAATATCCTCATCGGTCTTAATTTACTTTGACACAGTTCCGATTCTTTATTATTACATTGGAATAACTTTGTTTATCAATCCGCATACATTGTGAAATTCTGTTGTTATTTCATTCTTTATTATTCATGGAAATATCTTTATGCATGCGTTTTACGCAAGAACACAGTTCCATTATTTATTATTTCGCATTTATTATTACTGCTTAATATCACATGTATGCGTTCTGTGGGACTGGTTTATAAGACCCCAACTTTTATGAATAAAAATAAATTTTCTATAATTATCATTTTGAATATTATGGAATAAATTTAATATAATGTTATAGTTGTGGGTAGTATTTATAAATTTTATAAAGTACACAAGTTGTTATATAATATTCGATTGGTGGGAATATTCATTTTAATAGAAATATTCATTTTAATAGAAATATTCATATGGCCAAGACAATCATTAGTGGACCCTACAAATGTAATTATTATCGGATTGAGAAAGCGATAAAAATATTTTTATAAAAATAACTTGGTGGGAACTACTCGGTAGTAAAGAAATGCGAGAATACTGGCGTGGTTGCGTAGTGGCACACGGTATTGATTATTGATCTTTACGTGAGAAGTCACTCGGTTTTGTTTAATTATTGCCACGATGAATTGTTGCGATAGTATCTCACGTTATTTGATTCAATTATTGTCGATATTTAATATTATTAAATCAATAATTGAGACGACGAAGTTATTAATATTATTATTTGCAATATTAACGATGTGTCAGAAGTTACGCGAGGAGAGGTTTGGTCACCTAATTAAGGCCATGATAGGGAGAAATCTTTATTGAAAAAGCCCTCTTTCACAGGAGCGACACAGTCGATTAATATTATGAATTATAATAATGATGATAAATATTGTTAAAATTATTAAGATAATTTTTTATGAAGTATTTGATATTATTATATGGACCCCCCATTTACTCATTTTTTAAAATAATCAAAAGGAAGTTATAAAGTATATATATATATATATATATTTGACATGTGTGTGTGTGTGTGTTTTCGTAAGAGTGTGTAAGGTAGTGGATTTTGGTGGGTAGTGGTAAGTATTTTATATATGTATGATATGAATTGATATTGGTGGGGGAATGAAAGGACTTTTGTTTTGGTGGGAGGAATTCCACCTGTGAATTGGGTGGAATGTGGGAATGGTGGAGTAGTATTTATATATATATATATATATATATATATATATAATATTAGTGTGGGTGGGTGTATGTCACACACACACACACACATACACACACACATATATATATATATATATATATATGATATATAGTCCTTTTGGTGGTATCAAAAGTCGTGAATTTTAAGAGTTTGTTGGGTGGGAGCAAAAATTCAACAAGCGTGTGTGTGTTTGTGTGACATACACCCACCCACACTAATAATATATATATATATATATATATATATATATATATATATAGGATATATTGTCCTTTGGTAGTATCAAAAGTCAGTGGATTTTAAGAGTTTGTTGGGTGGGAGCAAAAAATTCAACAAGCATGTGTTTATATTGATATATATATATATATATATATATATATATATATTATTTTAATTTTTGGTTGTGTTAGGAAAATTCCTTGAAATTCAATCAACCAAAGGTTTCGTATGATATGAATTATTGCGACCGTGATAAATTCTTACACAGTGTCTTTCCATTCTTCTATAAATAGAAGCTCATTCCTTCATTATTTCTTACGAATTCATTGAAACTCTAGAGAGAAAACTATAGAGAGAAAGAAGAAAAAATATTACGCTACTTCACCACTTCTATATCAAGTTTTCTTATACTAGTAAGGGTATTATTTCTTTTGTATTCATGAAGAGAACTTACATTATTCCATTTTATTATTCATTGGAATAACTTTTGTATACATGATCTATCTTATACTTGGTGATTTCGTTGTTATTCCATTCGTTAAATATTACATTGGAATATCCTCATCATGCGTTTTCGTGGGACTGGTTCCGTCTTTTTATTATTACGTTGGAATATCCATCTGCGTGTGTTTTACTTGGGACACTGGTTTAAATCTTTATTATTCTATTGGAATATATCTGTTTGTGCGCTTTTACTTTGACGACCAGTTCCGTTATTTATTATTCTATTGGAATAACTTTATACATCACGCGCAATCTGCATGCATGGTGATTTCTTTTGTTATTCCATTCTTTATTATACTCAGTTGGTTAAAGTTTGACTTCTATACTCCATGAAATTAGTGGAATATCCTTGATATTTGCGCTTCTTCCAGTATCTTTTCATATAAATATTCTTCTCATCATTCTTGAATTTTACTTTACAAAGAAGTATCATGTTGACAATTTGGACGTTATTAGTTCCTGAACAAATTAATTCTTGAACTTGTTTTATTGAATTCTTATATCATTGTCATCATCCTCATGTTTTATATTTTTTTGAAAGTCATCGTGGCCCGTGAAAGTAGTGCGTAGATGGACTTGGTATGATTATGACTAAGGATTATTGATTGTAATAATGACCGTAATGTTACAAATGATGTGGTAAAAGTCCTCATTGGCGTAGTACATTGATGGACGAGTTGTTGGCATGATCATGACCATTGAGAATACACGAATATCGAATATCCTTGTAGTAGTGCATGGATAATTTATGGTCGTGATACTAATGAATATCCTTGGCCATAATACAGGGATGATGTGGATTATTTATTAAGCTGAGTCCCAGCGATAAAAGTGATGAAAAACCTTTTAAATCCTAAAAGATAGTAGATTTTATTCTTTACTTGACTCTTTTAATGGATTGCATATTCTCCTGCAGTTAAACTTGATGTCTATTGTATTTTATCAGTTTAACACTATTGAGGACTAATGATAATTTATTCTGCATTATCTTAGTCATAATATTTCTTACTGAGCTAGTTGAGCTCACCATTTCTTTCACTGTTATCTTCAGGAAATGAGAACGTAGCCGGGACTAATCGGGAGTGACGGTCCAGATTATAGCATTAGTAGTCCTCATTATTTTGTTAAATAGTGTGACAATAAATGTAATGAGGACTTATTCTGAGAGTGGATATTGTCTAGAAGATAATATTTGTATTTAAACTCACAGCTCTTGTTGTATATTTAAGATTGTATTTGTATTTTGTAACATGTATTTGGCGATTCAGAATAGGTGATGTATACCTATTTTGGGGGTGTCACATGGTTCCATTATTTTTATTAAGTATTTATTATTACGCTTGAATATATCACATCATACGTTTCACGCCTGGACTGGTTCCATTATTTATTATTCATTGAGAATAACTCGTCTGCATGCGGTCTCTATCACATGCATGGTGAATCCTTACATTATTCCATTCTTTATTATTACGTTGGAATAACTCATACATATGGATTACCACATGCGTGGTGAATGATCCTTTATATTCATTCCTTATTAAATTGTGGAAATGATATGGTTACGTTGATTATGATGAGAGTCATAATAAAAGCTTTGGACTGATAAAAATCACGGGTATATGAAGTATTAGTAAGTGTTATGATGAGTTATGTTGGTTATTATGTGAAAACATGAAAGTTTCTTAGAAATCACAAAGGGTTGAAAATCAAATTTTGGTGAAAATGGAACATGAAATTCAATTGACCATATCTCCTATTATATTTTGAATTTTTGAGTGTGGTCAAGTTCTAGAGTTAGATCTATGAGTTTTGTAGCATCTCCAAGTAAATCACTGGAAGTGTTATAGATTTTCGTGTGGACTGATTTTAGTAAAGGATGAGAAAGCTGGAAATTATCAAAATGCTACTGTCCAGATTTTAGAAGGGCTGTTTTGGCCACTTAATTTGTGAGAAAAATTCTGGTCTTTTGGGACATGAAAGTATATGGTATAAAGAATCTCCTGTCCAAAAATGAGCTCATTCCGACTTAAAATGAACAAGTTATGACCATTTCAATATTTAGGTTTTTTCGACAAAAAACGCTATAACCGGAGTTCTATAACTCCGATGACCATGAAATTTAAACTGGAAGCTCACGTTAACATGTGTAAGATCCTTCCAAGATTTGGGAATTTTTGGAGTTAAACTTGAGGTAGCTAATTTCTTAAAGAATTAATTGGAAATTAATTTTTTGAAAAATAGTAAATGAATTTTAAAAATTCCAAGAAAAATATATGTTCTTTATGGGACTATATATGCTAAATCCCAGAAAAAAAATATTTTTGGGACTGATTTGGTATTTTTTATGAAAATAGTTTAGTTACGAACATATGAGTTAAATATGTTATGTGAAGTAACAAAGTTGAAAAATAAGATTTTATGGCTTGGAAATCCTATATAAGGTATATGTAGATTGTTGATAAGGGATTTGATCATTGGTGATGAAATCTTATGAGTATGTCATTTTTGAATGATTAAATGCATTATTTGATAAAGTGTAAATAATTAAAATAAAATATTTATAAGTTTAAGAGGTGATTAAAATATTGTTATAATATTAACAATATTAGATTATGAGCTATTTAAGTGATGGATAATATTTGAATAAAATTAAAGTCTTTAATATTTATCCTTGTTTTAGTTTGATTAATGCTTATATCATTGTCATCATCATCATGCTTATATGGTGATGAAAGTTATCTTTGGCTTACGCGCGAAGATGGACTGTTGTTTATTGAATTATATATCTTTGGCTTACGTGCAAAGATGAATTGTTGATTATTGATCTTATTGTTGTATATCTTTGGCTTACGTGCAGAGATGGACTTGGTATGATTATGACCAGGGATTATTCGGTATAATCATGACCATTGATGATTTAATGAATATCCTTGGCCCGTAGTTCAAGGATGATTCAATGATGTGGTTTATTTACTAAGCTGAGTCTCAGCGATAAAAATTGATGAAAATATTTTAAATCATAGAAGATAGTAGATTTTATTCTCTACTTGACTTTTCTAATGGATTGCTTGTTAAGATTCTGCGATTAAACTTGATGTCTATTGTATTTTATCAGTTTAACATTGTTGAAGACTAATGATAATTTATTCTGCATTATCTTAGTCATAATATTTCTTACTGGGCTAGTTGAGCTCACCCTTTCTTTCACTATTCTCTTCAGGAAATGAGAATATAAATTTTGGGACGAGTCGAGGAAAGGAGTGGCGGTCGGATGATAAGATCGATAGTCCTCACTATTCGATTAAATAGTGTGACAATAAATGTAATGAGGACTCCTTTGAGTTTGTATACTGTCTAGATGACAATATATGTATTAAAACTCTTAGATTATGTTTTGTCGTATTATTAAGTTGTATTTAAATTTTGTACCATATATTTGACGACTCAAGATGGGTGATGAATACCTATATTTTGGGGGCGTCACACCGGTTTTCTAATTTTTTTATTATTTATTTAATAATAATAATAATAAAATAATAATAATAATAATAATAATAATAATAATAAAATACTAATAATATAAATAAAAATAATAATTATATTACTTTTGGTATTAAGATTCGGTATCAAAATTTGGTAGTATCGATTCGATTCGATCTTGGTTCTAGGTTGATTACGATTTTTGCCGATTTGCCCACCCCTACGAATATCTCACATGGACAGAGCTGGTCCAGTAATTAAGTCATTTAAACAATAATTTGAGGCTCCAAAATTGAGAAGACTCAAATTTTAATAATATGTCAGAGTCCATTAAAAAAAATTAATTTTTTTTTCAAATAAATCAGTAGCTACTAGTACAATAATACAAGTTTGCGTAATAATTTTATATCTAAAAAAATAAAAAAAAATAAAATTATAATTTAAAAAAATCATAGATAATAATTTAATTTAATATTAAATAGTTAAAAAAAAATCCGATTTAACTTGAGTCCCCTAAAAAGTTTGGACCGACCTTTCACATGCATGGCTGTAGTCATCCTCTATGTTAACTTATTTTTCATTAGTTGCATATTCTTTTTAATTCTATGTTTAGATAAACACAAGAAATAAGCTTATAAATCGAACTGACCAAACAGATCGATTCTTTTTTGTTACTTATGATCCGTTTGGTTTGGGGAAAATGGAATGAGCATTTAAAAATGAATGTTCATTCTTATGTTTGTATACTTAAAAGAGGATAAAATGTCTAATCACATGTTTAAAAAAATATTTATTTTATTAAATTTGACTATTCCATTTCAATTAGTAAATTTAAAAAATATAACATCGATCAAAATCATATACCTCTTTATTCTGACCAAACATATAAATAAAAATGTTCATTCAAAAAGAAAATAATAGAGAAGTAAAATTTGATGGGAAAAAAAAGAACTTAAAAATTTTCTTTCATGTTTGTTACTAAAAAAATAAAAAAAGTTTTACATTTAAAATACTATTTAACACGTATATTAGTTTTGTTATGTTTATAATGTAAAAGGAACAATAAGGATTATAAAATATTTACTCAAGTTATTTAGTTTTCCATTTATTTTTGAACAAAAAAAATTAATTATATAAATATCTAAATTTTCTGTTCGTTAAAAAACTGAATAATAAAAATATTTTAATTTTCCGTCTATTTTTTTTTTTATATTTTTTTCGTCGTTTTAAAAACTTAGGAACACACCACACCGTTAGTGTGGCTCAAAGAGTAAGTATGAAACTGGGGCATGTTTAATTTGAGGAAGTAATTTTTTTTTTTTACATTTACTGTATGTTTTTCACATCAGTCGCATGGGCATATTTACAGTTTTTATACTCACCATCAAACCCTAATGATTTTGTTCTCCACTAAATCAAGAAAAGAAATGTAATGGACAAAAAAGCCCATTTGATTAGTGTGAGAGAGAGGGGACTCATAAGTCAAACAGAAGGAGTACCCATTGGGTTTTGCTTTTGTGTGGTATATGGACCGGTGGAGGCGAGCCAGGTCATAGCCTTCTGCCATTAAGGTGGGGACACACAAAGCCTCATTCTAATCTACTACTACAATATTGGGACCCTATCTTAATTCAAGTATGTTCAATTCTTTCATCATTCACTTATGGGCCCCACTTTCTTTCTTTCTCTTTGGGCCATGTTTTTTTTTTGTTCTATTGTTTCCTTTGCATTTCAGATTTTGTACCCAAATCCTCAACAACAAACTGGACCATGGTTTATGGCATATACAATATTAATATATAGTAGTAGTAGCATAGTACATAGCTTTAAAATTGCATGCTTTTAATTAGGGTTGAGAAAGAAATCAAATTTAATTTTAAAATTATATAAAAATTTATCAAATTGTATTAATTGAGTTGCACCAATGGTTTTGACATGTGACAATTTTAAAATGATTAAAAAATCATATGTGATTTGGGCGCAATTTTGGAATGCTCCTGTATCACTCAAATTGCACCGCACCGCACCGCTCTTATACATTATATAATTTTTTAAAAGTTATATAGGCAAATTCCTAAAAATATAATAAATAATTTTAATTATGTTATACACTTTTAAACTTTTTATTTGTGGCTAAAAATATTTCTAATTGAATTGTAATAGTTTGAGCAATGTTGAAGTATTCATGAGTAACATATTTCAAATTTAAAACTTGTTATTTGATGTTATTTTGTTAACGTCGTTTGTGATCTATTATTATATATAAAGATGAATTTAATTTATTGAATATTATTTATTAACTATGTCAAATAGTTTTAGAATGCGTTTTTAAAATTATCAAACTGCACTCAAGTGATTTCAATATGCGATTTAAACTTACAATCATACTATATATAACCTATGCTACTTTTAAGTAATTTTAGTTGCCCAAGATCATGTTTTCTTAGATTTTATCTTATATATCAAATTTAATGTGTGTTTTTTTCTTCTTCTACTTTTTATCAACGTTCAAATGGAGTAGTATTTAGGAAGGGGGTGTACTTGCAAAATACTAAATAAAACTAGGAAACGTACAGAAGTGAAAGGAAATAATAACTAATAAGGAAAGTGAGATTATATTGAATCAAGAGAGATACTTGGGCACGCTTTTGCAAGATAAGGCAAAGTTTGTTTCAGTCAGTTGTATTCGTACATATCTAGCAATGCAATGATTGGCTGAATTCGAAGATTCTGGTACGTACCAATACCAAGATTGTTGGCTGGCTACTCCTGTATTTTCATTTTCATATCCTTAAATTGTTAAAATTAAATAATAATCTTTAACTTTGAATACTGACATATACACCCAAAATTAATTGTTGCACACTTTATATATCAAAGAGACTATATTACTCTTAATTAATGAGATTTAAATTACTATATTTATCACTTATTTATTTTGTTGAAAGTTTTTTTTTTATAAAAAAAGTCAAAATGATTTTCTATTTTCATTGAATTTTAAATTTTTGTAAATTTATTTTAAGTCGAAATAAATCTTTTAAATTAGATGTATCAATAAACTATATTATAGGTACTTTTATAAAATACCAAGCTGAATTATATATCATGGTAGGCTTAAGTTTATCCTTATAAATCCTTTTTTCTTCTAATATTTTATGTTTTCTAATATTTAATTCAAAATTTAATTAAATGTGTTATAAAATATCTCAAATAAAAAAAGAATGCAAAAATAAGTAAAACTGTAAAAATATAATAGATTTAGTAAAGTAGCTCAAATAAATATATGGTTAAAAATAAAGTAAGTATATATATCTTCTATCTTATAAATACGATGTATAACAAAATTAAGATAAAATAAATAAAGAATAAATAATTAATTTATTTTAAATATATTAAAGATAATATAACCTCTTTTATATATATATATATATATATATATATATATATATATATATATATATATATATATATATATAAAATGATGATCAAGGTAATAAGATCTCTTATTTTTTAAAATCAAGGATCTCTTTACAAAGTTTTTTTAAAACAACTAAAAAAAAAAGTTGATACACTCAACGGATTGCCTCATAACGCATGCCTGCCTACATCCCCGTCACTTGTTGCGGACAGATTGTGAGCGTTGATCTTAAGATCGAACGGTTTAAGACTCTCGTCCTTAATTTAATATTACGGATCAAAATACCTCTTCTCATACAAATCTCCGTCTGCACTATTAAATTACGTACACAAATTATGACCAAATGGTCAATTGGGAAATGATACTGTTTGTAAATTAGTTTTGTCAACCGTATTAAAGTACGGGTGCCAAATTTAAAATTTTTCTAATTTTTAAGGTTGGATCAATTCCCAATATTATTGGTGTTTGTGTGGATTACCGGAATGAATTGTTATATGGAGTATTTCTCTTTTAAAAATTGGAAAATGATCGTGAAAAGAAACGGCAAATAGAATCAATTTGCTTTGGCTGATCTCTGATCATGTCCCACCTTATTCGGGGTAAAAAAAAGGAAAATTCTAAAGAGGAGTGACCAAATTCGTTAAGCTGCAGAAATGGTGGGAGATTGAAATCCCTTTATTGGATCCTGCGATAGAGATTGCCACTATTATCAAAATGTTGGACAAAGTTAAAGGAAACAAGGAATGATGAAAGTAGTAAAAAAGTAAAGAGAGGGAGAAAACTGAAAAGAAATCCCAGAATACACAAAAGTATACTATGCCCTTCATGATTCAATACTAAAAAAAATATTCATAAAATTTAGGTGTACGAGATCTTGGTAAGAATATTAAATTTTAATCCAATATAACAAAAAAAAAAAAAAAAAAAAAAAACTATATGTTTGGAGGGCAGACAAAGCTAAATACTGATGACAGAGAAACAAATATGATGAGTAATTGAGAAAAAAACTAACATATGTATTATCGAGGGATTATGATTCTAAAAAGTCTAATTTAAAAAACAAGTCATTTGGTGTATAGGAGAGAGTTGTATTATATTGTTTCAATTCTCAACATGCAATTTATATTATATTGATTGTTCAGATGAAGTGACTATTCTAAATCACAGTAAAGAATGTTAACAAACTCAATAGAAGGGCCAGTAAAGTTGGCACAATTAGAATGAGCAGTAGAAGAAGAAACAATAGTTATAGGCGGGCGAGTATTATTTCTACATAAAATTAAGATTCATTATATTATTGCATAGAAATATTAAAAATAATTTTAATTATAATACAATGGCATTATAGTTTTTTTATCAAAAATTTATGCGAATATAAAAATTACACATGACCCACAATATTAAATAAAAATATAAATAAATAAAATTTAAATATAATTGTGTCTAATTTTCATTTACACTTGATAACTCTTTCTTTATTTCTTACTCGTTCTTCCCTCTCTTTCCGTATTCTCTCTCTCTATATAACACCAAAGAAAACCCACCGATGAAACTAATCATCCCTCTGCACCCACCACTCCTAAAAAGCATTTCTAAACATCAAAATCCCACCATCCCTTAAATTTACCTCTCTTCTGAATAACCACACAACCCACTTTCCCCATTCTCAACCAAGATTTCAAAACCATGAAACTCCATTTCTCCCCCACAATTACATTCTCTCTCTTCTTCTTCTTCTTCTTCTTCCTCCTCCTTACACCCTCCTTAGCACTCTCAGCCTCAACTCTCCCTCTCCCTCTCCCTCTCCTCTCCCTTCTCTCTCTTAAATCCTCACTCAAAGACCCTCTTAACACCTTCCGTGATTGGGACCCTTCTTCACTAATTTCCTCATCAAAACCCGGATTAATCCAACCCATGTGGTGCTCATGGTCCGGCATTAAATGTGATCAAAATACAACCCAAGTCACTTCAATTGATCTCTCCAAACGCAACCTCTCGGGAACAATTCCGGCCAACATCCGATACTTGGCACACCTCCGGAACTTGAATATCAGCGCAAACACGTTCGATGGACCATTACAACCCGCCATTTTTGAATTACCGTATCTAAAAGCTCTTGACATAAGTCATAACTTTTTTAATTCCACATTCCCTCCGGCCATTTCAAAATTGAAATACCTCGCCTTTTTAAATGCTTACAGCAACAGCTTTAGAGGCCCTTTGCCAGAGGAGGTAATTCACCTCCACTTTCTTGAGTACCTTCACCTTGGTGGCAGCTACTTTGAAGGCCAAATTCCGGCAAGTTATGGCAGTTTTCGGAGGCTAAAGTTCCTAGACCTCGCAGGAAACGCACTCTCCGGTACAGTTCCGGCTGAATTGGGTTTCTTGAAGCAGATTGAGCATATTGAAATCGGATACAATGTCTTTACCGGAGAACTTCCCACCCAACTTTCTCTGTTATCAAGTTTAAATTATCTCGATATCTCGTCTGCAAATCTTTCGGGCAAAATTCCAGCTGAGCTCAGTCACTTGACGAAGCTTGAAACTCTATTGCTCTTCAAAAACCATTTCACAGGAACAATTCCGGCGAGTTTAGCCCAATTGGTTTCGCTAAAAGTTCTTGATTTATCATTCAATCACCTTACCGGCACCATTCCTGAGATGCTTTCATTACTAAAGGAGCTAAACACTCTGAGCTTGATGACTAACGAATTAACCGGTGAAGTACCGGCCGGCATAGCAGACCTTTCCAACCTCGAATTTCTGTCTCTTTGGAACAATTCTCTCACCGGAACTTTACCACAGAAGCTAGGCTCGAATGGGATGTTGCAAAAGGTCGACGTCTCTTCAAATTCGCTCTCGGGTCCCATCCCTCCACATATTTGTGATGGTAACAAGCTAGAAAAACTCTTACTCTTTTCCAACAATTTTTCAAGTCAATTGCCTCTCTCACTAGTAAATTGTACAGCCTTAGTGAGGTTTCGCATTCAAGATAACAATATCAATGGTTCATTGCCATATGGCTTTGGGTTTTTGCCTAACTTAACGTTTATGGACATCAGCAAAAACTATTTCAGCGGTTTAATACCCAAAGATTTTGGCAATGTTGCCAAATTAGGGTACTTGAACTTGTCCAACAACTTGTTCAATTCTGAGTTACCTGATAACATTTGGAGCGCTCCAAGCTTAAAGATATTCTCCGCTAGTTATTCCATTCTCATTGGCGAAATTCCAGGTTTTATCGGATGTCAAAGCTTGTACAAGATTGAACTAGAAGGGAATGCATTAAGTGGTAACATTCCGTGGGATATTGATCACTGTGAGAAGCTCATCTGCTTAAATTTAGGTCGAAATTCGCTTACAGGAATTATTCCATGGGAGATTTCAACTCTTACATCAATCACTGATGTTGATTTGTCTCACAATTTTCTCACCGGTAGAATTCCTTCTAATTTTGCCAATTGCAGTACATTGGAGAACTTCAATGTGTCATTCAATCAGCTCACCGGCCCAGTGCCGTCATCCGGCATCATATTTTCAAGCTTCCACCCGTCGTCGTTTATTGGTAACGAAGGTCTTTGCGGCGGCATGCTGAAAAAGCCGTGCGGTAACGGCGGTCTCTCCACCAGCAATTTAGAAGGGCAGCACCAGCAACCGGGGAAAATCGCCGGAGTAATCGTGTGGATCATGGCGGCGTCATTTGGAATCGGGCTGTTCATTTTGATAGCCGGAAGCCGGTACTTGTACGCTAGATATCACCGAAGATTGTCTGCGAATGACCCGGAAATCGGGCCTTGGAAATTAACCGCGTTTCAGCGTTTAAATTTCACGGCGGATGATGTACTGGATTCATTGTCGATGACGGAAAAGATTATAGGGATGGGGTCCACAGGAACAGTGTACAAAGCTGAGATGCCAGGTGGCGAGATCATAGCAGTGAAGAAGTTGTGGGGAAAGTACAAGGAAACGATCAGACGGCGAAGAGGGGTGTTAGCCGAGGTGGAAGTGTTAGGAAACGTGAGACACCGGAATATAGTGAGATTGTTAGGGTGCTGCAGCAACAGTGAGTGCACGATGCTGCTGTACGAGTACATGCCAAACGGAAGCTTGGACGACTTGTTGCATGGGAAGAATAAAGGTGAAAATTTGGTGGCGGATTGGGTCACCCGGTACAAGATAGCACTGGGCGTAGCGCAAGGGATTTGCTATCTTCACCACGACTGTGACCCGGTGATCGTGCACCGTGATCTGAAGCCTAGAAATATATTATTGGACGGTGAGATGGAGGCCAGGGTGGCGGATTTTGGGGTGGCGAAACTGATGCAGAGCGACGAGTCCATGTCGGTGATTGCTGGGTCGTATGGCTACATTGCGCCAGGTATGTTAGTAGTAGTATTGAATAAGAGTGATTTTTGTTTGTGACGTAGGTGTCATATATATATATATTTCTAACACCTCTTAACAGACAGGCTCACTTTGAATTTTCCTTGCTATTGTGCGCCAGTAATGAGATAGATGGTGATGGTTCAAGTTCACCTCAACTTTTTGTTTTGTTTTGTTTTGTGCAGTGTTTCGTCTAGTTCAATTCAATCCGTTTTGTAGTGTGACGAAAAGCATGCGTGCGTGGGAAGGGAATAGAATAGAATAACCACGCAAATCAAATTGATTATTTATTTATTTGGTTCACGTTAGTTACCAGTTAACCGTGTATATATATTTTTGTTTGTATTCTAGTATTTAGTACTACTACATGACAAGCGTGGAGTAAGATATACTATACTATATCGACTGACATATAATCATAGCTGGATTTCAGACCATGAAACATGAGGCCACTTTAATGTTGTTAAATACTACTAGTCGTATTGTATATTAAGTTTTATCTAAATACTATATTCTTAGTTTTTTTTTTTAACATAATATATTTACTAGTTATCATTTCTTGAATCCCCACTACGTTTACAATTAATCCAAATTAACACAGTGGTTGGTTGGTGAGTTGAGGTTTAGAATTGAATTAAAAAGTAGTTAGTTTGGTTTTGCAGAATATGCTTATACTCTACAAGTTGATGAGAAAAGCGACATATACAGCTTTGGGATTGTGTTGATGGAGATTTTAAGCGGAAAGAAATCCGTAGACGCAGAATTCGGAGAGGGCAATAGCATTGTGGATTGGGTGAGATCCAAAATTAAAACAAAACAAGGAGTTAGAGATGTGGTTGGTGCGTCTGTCAAAGAAGAAATGATGTTATTGCTAAGGGTTGCGTTGCTTTGTACTAGTCGGAATCCGGCAGATCGGCCGTCCATGAGGGATGTTGTCTCTATGTTACAAGAAGCCAACCCCAAAACCAAATTACCCGGAACCACCGGCACCATAAGCCAAATGTAGAACGTTAATTGAGAGATTTCTTTTTTGAAATTGTGGGGATTGATTGGTATAGGAGTAAATTTCTTTTCCTTAGTCATGTATGTATTCTAGGATGGAGATTGTGTATAGTTAGGTGGTGTTTGATAAAACTGAGTGTTACAGTTTAGACATTTAAATAATATATAGCATCTGAATAGAATTGTATCTGAATGAAAAAAATGTTGTTTGATATTTTTTTTCTTCAAAATATCTAAATAACAATATTTTACCATTTTAACCCTCTGAACAAAAAAAATAAATAAACTACAAAATTTCCAAACACAAAAGTTATTCATAAACAGCTCGAAATGCATTCTAATTTCTTTATTAATTAAAAAACTATAATTAAACACTCATCAAACATACTTTTGAGCCCTAGCATTTCCATTACGCAACGGATGCAACCAAAAAGAAAGCATCAGCAGCAGCAACAACAATCACATAAATAAATGTATACATATACAAGTATATATATACAAATACATATTCATCTATATCCATATTTAGAGAGATGAATTACGTGTGAAGAGAGAAAATAGGAGATAGAATAGGTGGAAATTGAACCGTCGCCGAAGGCGGCGACGATGAGGTCTGGATTAATGTTAGGGCTACTAGGAGAAGGGGGAAATGCGGTTCTGAAAATGGTTTGAAATTGACTTTCTCTCTCTTGTAATATGTTGTCCCTATATTCGTCTTTGTCCCGGTTTCTACAATCAATTCCTACCATTGAATCTATTTTTACTGTTTTCGGCTCTCTTCTTTGCCCTTTCTGGTTAAGATGTTCTTTAATAGCCCTCTCCTGTAATAGCTTGTGAAGGATCTTAATTAAGAGAGAGAGAAAGAGGGTTAAAATGGATACAAAAGGAAATTAATAATATTGAAGAGGGTATTTTTGTCCAAAAAAATTTAAACTCATTTAGATGTGCCTCTAAATTGTTAAACTTTAATTTTGTGTCTAACCGATTAAGAGGTAATTTTTTTTATCAAATATGTTTTGTCTCTAACCGAATCAGAGACATTCCAATTAAGAGACGTTAAACAACTAATTAAACACACAGTTATTGTGAGTTTTATTATAGCGGGCCAACAAAAATCAAAAGCTCAGCTTGAACTTAGTGCCCTCAGGTTATATTGGGCTTGAAACATGGGGCTCAGCAATTTAATTTTCTCGAGTATTTAATTGTGAATTAACACAGCAGAATTATGGAGGAAATTGGATAGTATGATATTAAGTGGGAGAGATTGGATATTATTCATTCGTAGTTAATAATCGTAGCGGGGTGTTTGTTTAGAGCTGAATGAAGTTGAATGACTGAAAGACTGAATGGCTGAATCGGTTAGTGCGTTTGTTTTGGTCTGAATGACTGAATCAGTAAAATGGATGAGCTGAATGGTTAAGCCTGATTTTTTTAACTGAATGGTTGAATGAGCAGCTGAATGAAGTAAAAAAAAATTAAAAATTAAAAAATATTAACTATTATATTAAGTAATATTAAATAAATTTACAATAATTTTGAATTTTTTTAGAAGGGTAAAATAATAAATTTTTGTCATTCAGTATTTCAGACATGTCAATTATCAAACATTTTTTTTCATTCAAATTCAGATTCAACTCATTCAAATTCAGTTCAACTTATTCAGATTCAGATTCAAATTCATTGAATTTTTATTAAACATGTCTGAATTTAGTTGGGAGAGCGATGACCACTCCACTAGTATATCACTTGGACTTGGAATATATGCTTTGTGGTTAGCCATTACACATTAGGACAACACCTAATCTTGTGGATTTGTCTTCATCAAAATAATCAGTTTTCAGTGTATAACCAGCCCAAAAAACTACTACTACTACTAGTACTATTTTTGTTGAATAAAATTTTTTTTAAAGACAACTCTTCATTTTCCAAGAATGCTAGTTTCATAAAAAAAAATTATTTGATTTTGATCTTAATTAATATTTGTAACTCTATTAATAAAAGATAATATAATAATTTATTAGTTTCCAAGAATGCTAGTTTAGTAGGGGGCAAATGACGGGAAAAAATAAATCATTAATGGCAGGGTATCACGTGTTATTTCTATAACTTTATTAGTATCACTGATAATTCTAGAAACATATTAAATCCAATAAATGATTGAATTCTCAAAAATTTAATCAGTTAAGGACTAGTAAACTTATTAAATCCAGTAAATGATAGAATTTCAAGAAGTTTAACCAATTAAGGATTATTACCTCCATTCTATAATAATTAATTTTTTAGAATAAAAAATGTGTTTTAATTTATTTGCCGTTTATAATTTTTTAAGAGAATAAATTATTTACTTTCTTATATCACCCTAACTTCTGTCATTATTTCAAGAAATTTTCTAATAATAAATATTTTCTAAGAGAATAAATTATTATTTCAATTATAGTTTTCAACTTTCAATAAAGGGGTAGTGATGAAATTTTATACAAATTTTAATTATTAAATTATATTATTAAATGAATTTCTTAATTCATGTGCATAAAACTAAAACGACTATTATTATGGAATGGAGGTAGTAATAACCTGGAAGATTTCTAAAATTTTACTCACTTCATCTCATAATATATGACGTTTTAGAGTTGTACACAAGAATTAAGAAAATAATTGTATAACAGTAAATATAATATTAATTATCTATAATATCATTAAATTCTCATACTCTCTCTATCATCTATAACATTTTCTCATGAAGGATAATTTTGTAAAAATTATAGTTAATTCTCCTATATTATATAAAATAAAAAATAATTTAAAAAAAATAAAATCATCTAAAACGTCATATATTAATGGGACTAATTCTTAAGTCCCGAAATAGAGGCCTCTCATGTTTTAAATTCAGCAAATGATAAAATTTTCAAGAAGTAAATGATAGAATTCCCAAAAAAAATTAACTAATTAAGGATTAATAACTTGGAAGGTTTTCAAAATTCTAATTATTAAGTCCCAAAAGAGAGGACTTATGTTTTAAATTTAATACATAATAGAATTCCCAAAATGTTTAACCACATAAATTCCCAATAAGTTTAACTACATAAAATTCCCAAGAAGTTTAGTCAATTGACTTCATACCTCAATAAAGAAAACTCCACTAAAGAATAAATTAATAAACTTACAAACAAGCCTTTTCACTTAAGGAATAATCGAACTTGTGATAAAAATAAACTCACAAACAAATAAGCCTTTTCATCTAGGTGAGAATCAAATTTGATACCTGAATATTACAGTACCAATCTTAACCAACTGAATGAAATAGTTCTAAATGTTTAAGTAATATGAATAAAATAAAATTTTGAATATTAAATAAAAAAAAGTTTGATAATTAACATATCTGAAACATCTGAATAATAGATTTTTATTATTTTATTTTTTTGAAAAAAATTTAAAATTGTTATAAATTTATTTAATATTACTTAATATAAAAGTTAATATTATAAAAAAAATTAAATATAAAATACTTTATTCAGCACTTGTTCAGCCCATTCAACTAAAAAAATTACACTTGGCCGTTCAGCCCAAAAATCTGTCCGATTCAGTCATTCAAACGATTTTTATTCAAAATAAATACACTGAATGACTGATCGATTCAGTCATTCAGTTCTAAACAAACACCCTATAAGATCTCAAAATTACAGTACCTCAATCTTAACCAAATAGACTACTACGATATTATCGATTCCATCGAATTTTTTGAAAAGTGGTTAACATAAAGTTAATTTTGGTTAATTTATCAATACAGTGTCGACACGCAGTTTGGGAGGTGATTTTTTTTCCTCTACCTGTCAACACTATATTAATTAATTAACCAACTTATTTCCTATGAAGTTATTCCAATGTTCAACTGCATTCAAATCGCCACCTGTATTTTATTTTAGCTTTTATATTCTAATAGAAACTTATATTATAAAAATTATTATTTCAGAAATAAAAATGAAATTATTATTATTTTTAAATTATTCTGTTAATTTCTCGGAAATCTCTTCAACCATGAGTTTTGGTGGGGATAATCAGTCCTCTCAAATACTATTACCTCTACTCCTAAATAAATAACGTTTTAGACAGTTCAGAATTTTCTAGTAATATATTTGATGATAACAAATATTTAGAAAGTATTAATTATAATTTTTTTTCTATTATTTTCTAATATCTTTCTATCTCATTTATCTAGATAATTATATATATATATATATAACTAATATAAGAATAATTGTTGTAATATATATTAATAAATGACATTTTTAATAAATGTAAAATTCTCTAAAATGTCACTTAAGAAGGGAGGGAGTAATAAATAAATAAAAGGTCATCTTAGGAAACAAGAAACCAAAGCCTCACAACATCCCAGGCTTTTTTTGAGAAGAGATCCCTGTCTTCGATTTATTTTTTGTATTTTTCTATTTAAATTTTAACACATAATCTCTTATTTAATATTAATTAATTTTAAAATTAAATAAAAAAATATATGTCAAAATTTAAATGAAATGACACAAAAAGTACGGAGAATTTGATCCGCTCTTGGTTTTTTTAGCCGTTTTGTTGGCATCATAGTACGTTATGAGGTTTTGTCCCCACTTTGAAAAACAATTTTGAAACTTGAAAAAGGCCACATAACGGCTCAATTGGCCCCTTATAGAGTAGTAATATTCAATAGGTCTATAAGCTCCATAGACAATTTTGAGCTAACAAGCGGAATATTTATATATATATATATATATATATATATAATTTATCTAATCCGATAAATTGATAACAAGTGTATAAAATTAACAATTTTACTTATTAAAATAACAAAATCTCATTTTACTAAAAATAATGTTCACATAATATGTACACATATATACTGCGAATGTATACATGTATATAAATATTATGTGATTCTTTTTAGATTGATGTTTTAATAATATTGGAGAGAGAGAAAATAAAAAGAAAATCGTAACAACTTACTTGTCAACATACATCACAGATGATTCAAAAGAAAAGCTGAGAAAACAAATACAAGAGAAAATTCAGAGAAAACGCTGTGGGAAGAGAGATCGAAAAAAGAGGGATTGAAAACCAGAGAGAGGAAGCAGGTAATTGACAAGAGAGCTTGAGAGGTGATGCAGAGAAATGAATAAGCAGCTTCTCAGAAGTAGCTGTCTTGAAAACAGAGGTATTAGTGCTCCAAGTTTGAGAAGAAGAAGTAAAAGAAGAAGACAGGATTCAAAAAAATGTCATCTTCACCAGAAAAATCTAACCCTAACCCTCCATTGAAGAAACCCACAAGCTGGTTATTCAAGAACAATAAAGCTCTTAACAACATACTCTTCTCTATGAAACTTCAAAACCTCTCCAAACAGCCACAACCCAATAAGTTAACTCCTCAACCTAACAAAACCCTAATCTTTGATCAGCCAAAACTCGTATCAGATCGAACTTCACTTCTTTCTGATGAAATTCTTCTTCAAATTTTGTCAAGACTCTCAGAATCGCAAAGGAATTCAAATTCCCTGGTTTCCAAACGGTGGTTAAATCTTCAAGGCCGCCTTGTTAGGTCAGTAAGGGTTCTTGATTGGAACTTTCTTTTATCAGGGCGTTTGTTTACAAGATTCCCAAATCTTATACATGTTGATCTGGTGAATGGGTGTGTTATTTCGCCTCGAAATTCGGGTACTATGTTGACTCATAAGCTTGGGTCTTTTCATATTGATTCCAATGTTTCAACTGAAGGGTTCATTTCTGAAAGATGTGTTTTATCTGTAGAACAAATTGATTTGGGCTTGAAGGTTTTAGCTAGTGGGTATCCAAATTTAAGGAAACTTGTGATTGTTAATGCTAGTGAAATGGGGTTGTTGAGTGTTGCTGAGGAATGTTTTATATTGCAAGAACTGGAGTTGCATATGTGTAATGATCAAATCCTACGTGGAATTGCTGCGTTTCGGAATTTACAGATATTGAAATTGGTTGGAAGTATTGATGGGTTTTATAGCTCTTTGGTTTCGGATATTGGGTTGACTATTTTAGCTCAGGGGTGTAAGAGATTAGTGAAGCTTGAGCTGAGAGGATGTGAGGGGAGCTATGATGGGATCAAGGCTATTGGGCAGTGTTGTCATATGCTTGAAGAGTTGACACTTAGTAATCATAAGATTGAAGATGGTTGGTTGTCAGCTCTTTCGTACTGTGGCAATTTAAAGACATTGAGGTTTCTTTCGTGTAAGAGTATTGATCGTTGTCCAGGGCCTGATGAGCATTTGGGTTTTTGCCCCACCCTCGAAAGATTACATTTTGAGAGGTGCCAGTTACGGGAGAAGCAAAGTATTAGAGCTTTATTTGTTGTCTGTCTGGCTGTAAGAGAGGTTGTTTTTAAGAATTGTTGGGGACTTAAGGATGGTATATTCAGCACGGCAAATATATGCAGGTATTTGGTTTTCTTACTCTGTCCAGTTACTATTTTGCTTCACATTGTTGCTAGCTTTTATATTCTAGTTGTGGGTTTTGAACTTTCTATCCACATCATATATTTGTGTTGTGTGGTACTGTTTGGTGTTTAGCAATGGGATTATGAGGCAAATTGCCGGCATACATCTTCTTAAAATCAAACTGAACACAGGTAAAATTTGTAACTTGGTATTCTTATCTGACTTCTATAATGTTGGAACAGTTACTAATAGGATAATAGCTTGAAAGACTATCTTACATGGTAGAATATGTACCCACTTATATACGCATTCAGAAGCTTGTTATCGAATAACCATACCACTCAAAAAGTACACATTGTTATGGCTGATTAACTGGTGTTCTTCTCGCCTACGCTACGCAGGATGCTTGAAATGCAGACTGAATATTTACCAAATATTGGCATGTTTTCTCACATAGTTACTTGCACCTAAACTCAAACCCTCTTTCTTATGCAATGATGCAATATATGTTCCACTATACCATCCAACGATAAACAAAGTGTTAGCATAATATACATTGTTGGGTCCTCCATCTAACAGCTTAAGCTTTTAGATGAGTTGGTTACTTAACGTGGTATCAAAGCTCTGGGTGTGCAAGGTCTTGGGTTCAAATTTTCCCAGCTGCACAATTATCTTTCTATTAATTTAATAGTGCAAATGCACTTTAATTTCTCCCTTCTCTATAAAAAAAAAAAAGTTGCATTTGAGAGGGAGTGTTAGCATGATATACATTGTTGAGCCCTCCATCTAACAACTTAAGCTTTTAGATGAGTTGGTTACTTAACACAAAGACTGTGACGATAAATTAAATGTATGCTTAAATTTGGTGTGGGTAATGCCTCATCATGCATCTATTTGCTACAATGACTTTGATAGAGGTTGAATGCATTTAGTGTTCAATCATCTACTTAAAAAAGTTATCAGTATGGAGTTTCAGTGTTGCAACTTATTGTCACAGGAGGGTTAAATTCCTGTCTCTGGAAGGCTGCTCAAGGTTAACGACAGAAGGTTTGGAGTCTGTAATTCTTTGTTGGAAGGAGCTTGAAAGCCTCAGGGTGCTATCATGTAACAATATAAAAGACTCTGAAGTAAGCCCTGCGCTTGGGACCTTGTTTTCTGTCCTTGAAGATTTCAAATGGAGAACTGATACCAAATCCCTTTTGTCAGCAAGCCTTGTGGGAACTGGCATGGGAAAAAGAGGTAAATTTTTCAGAAAGACGCAAGATTGGAAGTTGTTGCCTACTGGTACTTAGGTTCTATTTTGCTGTACACTTGTATGATTTACTTATGGCTACAAATAGTGTTGCATTGTACTGTATCATTGCTCTGTGAATTTTATTCATCCTCCTTGGATGAACATGTAAGTTGACTATTTTCTCACTCTGGTGACCTCTGTTCCTTGTACCTGGGCAACCTCTGTTCATCATCTTTTCTTCTTCAAGTTCAAGTCACCAATAAATGTTTTGACGGTGCAGCTATTGGTGTCCATATTTGTATATGAAAATAACACTGTTGTATTTATTATCCTCCTGAGAAATTAAGGACTTCACTGAACATGGTTTTTATTTGGCGCAATTGTGTTTGTTTTCTTCTGATGTAATCCTTTGTGGTGTTGACACGATTGTTCTCCTTCCCCCACCCCTCCTTTTTGTTGTTGCCAAACAATATTACTCAATGTTTTGCTTTTGCATGAACCTAGTCAAAGTAAAGCTTGATAACCAATTTCAAGAAGAATGCTTATTATCCCAACTGCAACCTCCTAACTGAGCAACTTTTCAAAAAGCTTGATTTTGTGAAGTCCATATGGAGATTGAAAGGCATAGAGAGTAATTTCTATCAATACGTCAGCTTTTGAGAAAGAATACTGAAAGAGTAAGCCAGAAAATTGGCTTATAAATGAGACTATGGAAGGGACATTCCTCCGAATTAACAGGCCATTCCTCCAAATAGCTCATGGGAGCTGGAAATGTTTTCTTCGGTGGTTCTGGACTCTTTCACAGTACTTGTACGTTAATATCTTGTTTACTTAGAAACCTAATTAATTTAATGATAGTTGTTGCTGCTACAGTTAAATTGGGTTTGGGGGTATAAGAAACAGCATTGTATAACATTTATTTTGCAGAAACTCATAGCCTTCCAACGTTATATATATATATATATATATATATATATATATATATATATATATATATATATATATATATATATATAGGTACCATGCAAAAATATATCATAAAGGTGTTTGATCAGATCAACCATATGTAAGTTCACATAACTAACTATGTCAAAGCTGTATTGATATTTTCTCATTCTTGACAATTGAAACAAATATGTTTACCATTCTTCCCATTATATATATTGGTTATATATTAAAACTGCAGTTAATTAATTTTAATCATTATTTTCTGGTCTGATCTCATCATCAAATCTCATCATCCCATAGATCTTGAATGGTCTTGTAGGGGCTTGTGGTTTCATTAACAAGAAACTCTCCTCTCATAATCTTCCTCTCCTCCATCCTCTCAATGGCGACTAAATCTTGGTCGTCCAATCTCAGATCAAGCGCTCCCATGTTCTCTTTCATTCTTTCATGGTTGAAGCTCTTGGCGATTACGCTAGCTCCCTTGGATAATCCCCATCTCAGAGCAACCTGTTACAAGTTCAAGAGCCGGCCGTTGATCAACAATATATATTTTGACACTTGGTTGATATAAAAATTTGTGAGCTATTATGGCTTGACTAATAAGCATTAAGTTACCTGAGCTGGGGTTGTCCTGTGTTTGAGAGCAACAGATTTGATGGTTGGATGATCTACGACAGCCGTGGATCCCCAGAAATTTCCTGGCGCACCAAGCGGTGAATATGCACTTACATGTATCCTATGTTCCCTACAAATCTCTCTCAGCTTCGTTTGCCTCCACATTGGGTGCATTTCCACCTACACCAAATTCACAAAATATATACATTAATATGTTATAAAATAATACTATAGCTGAAATCTGATGACATGATAATGAAATCGTGTAGGAACATGATTTGATACTAATATATAAAAAATATTATAATCTAAATTATCACGTAAAGTTTAAATTTGTAAAACAACATATATAAAAATAAACTACTCTGAAGTCTTAGGTGCACGTTCAATATTAAATTTCAGTCTAATATAGTAGAAAAAAAGAAAATACACTTAAACCTACCATTACCTACCTGATTAACAGCAGGAGGAACAGAGGCAAAATCTAATAGGCTTTGGATTTTGGTGGAAGAGAAATTACTGACACCAATACCCCTACAGAGGCCTAAATCCAAGCATTTCTCCATTCCAGACCAAGTGCCTTCCAAGTCCAGTTGTTCGAAGTCTTGTTCATCGGGTACAACACATGTAGCCCAGGGTTTCAACTTGACAGGCCAATGTACCAAATACATATCTACATATTCCATTCCAAGCTTCCTATACACATTACAGACAAACTATTACTGTAAATTGAGCATCTATAAAAACACTTGGCAAATAAATGATACTTTGATCCCGGATCAAGATCTTTAGATCATAATTAATAAGCATAGATTTTTGATCCACAATATCCTAGAGTAATTGCTATCTTAGGGTGGGTACGTTCATATTTTTGGCCGTACCCGTACTGCCTATAATATATAAAATCGATTATATATATTATATTGTTGGCCGTACTAGGCCTATATATATGTAAAATCAGAAATAAATAAATAGGTGAGGATATATTAATCTTCTTTAAATATGATAAAGAAACGTATATAAAAAGAAGTGAAATTAAGTGATTCAAATATCTCATTTTGAAGTGTTAATTAATAACTTGTTTCTTTTTTCAGAAAAATTATTTTTGGCGAGTACCAAGATTTTGATTTTGAAAAATAGGGAGAGAGAGAGAGAGAGAGAGAGAGGAAGCTGGGTTTACGGAAATTTGTAAAATAGAAACATAAAAATGTTATTTATTTGTCTAATTAATTGCATGTAGTACTTACTGAAGAGTTTGTTTGAGGGCAGAAACAGGATCATGGTGATCACTTCCCCATAGTTTAGATGTTACAAAAATGTCCTCTCTTTCAACCACCCCATCATCCATTGCTTCTCTCACAGCATGTCCCAGCGCTGGCTCCGAACCATATATTTTTGCTGTATCAAAATGCCTATAACCCATCTGCATGCATACACATTAAACATTACATGCATTTCTATATATAAATGAAAGTACAATCTACTGCCATGTAAATTAGACATTGTGTGTTAATTTGAATTCAATCGTCTGAAAAACATGTCTGGCAACAAATACTGTCTACCAAACTGTTGAAGTCATCGAACTATAGTTATATATGATGAGGATCGGATTCGGAGGGCAGTTAATTATATATGCATGTGCATGGTTTTACGTTCTTACCTTGAGAGCCATATGGATTGCTTGCTCGGTAGCCTCTCTATCATTTTCATAGGAATACGTCCCCAAACCAAGGACGGGTATGGTTGTGCCGCAGTTCAATCTGACCTCATTACTTCTCATTTTCCCTTTTCCTCTCTCTCTCTCTCTCTCTCTCTCCAAAAACACAGACACGATAGAACAAATAACCCGATTTTTATTTTTATTTTTGTCTCTCTGAATATATTGTATACACATGCATTACGCCCATATATATAGTTATACATAAAAGTCAACTACTTCCTTTATTTTAATTTGCTGTTTTCTTAAGACACCACCACCACCTAAGATATGTATATTAAATTAGATTGTACGTAATCATAGGTAAGGAGTTAATGAAAGTTGTTAGGACAGTCATATTAATAATAAGTAGCAGTAGTTGCATATCAAGGTGTAGGGGATCTTCCATGTCTCTTGGGATTTCATCAACACTTTGTTCATTTCATTTTCAAGGAATTAGTTAAAGAATCATATACTCCCTCCGTTCCTTAATATAAGTCGTTTTAGAAAAATATTTTTGTTCCTAAATATAAGTCGTTTGAGAATTTCAAGTAAGCATTAATTACTTAGTTTCCAATATTACCCCAAGTAATAAATATAACTTTAGTTCTCTCACTATTTTTTGTCCAATAAATAACACTCTCATTTTCCAATACAAGGGTAATATAAACAATTGATAGTATATTTAATGTTTTACAATCATTTCCTTAATACTTGTGCACAACTCTAAAACGACCTATATTAAGAAACGGAGGGAGTATATATATATATTGTGACGTCCCCAAAATAGGTCAATTTCATCCAACCTATTCTGAGTCGCCAAAATACATGGTACAGAAACAACTATAATTTTATTAATACAATTGTCGTATAAAATACGACAACACATATACTGTGAGTTTAAATACAAATATTATCTTCAAGATAATATCCACACCCAAATAAAGTCCTCATTATAATTATTGATACACTATTTTACAGAATAGTGAGGACTACTAAAATAACTATCTTGAACCATCACTCCACACCTTGACTAGTTCCCGCTATATTCTCGCCTCCTGAGAAGAAAAATGGAACAAAAAGGAAAAGGGTGAGCTCAACTAGCCCAGTAGAGAACATTATGACTAAGATAATATAGAACAAATTATCGTTAGTCCTCAACAGGGAAAAATGTGATAAAATACAATAGACAACAAGTTTTAAACCAATATTCGTAGCGGAAATAATAATTCATTAGAAGAATTATGTAGGGAATGAAATCTACTTTCTTCTATGAATTTAAAAGTTTATCATCAATATTTTATCCCTGTAACATCAATCAATATACATCTTAAATGAAATATTCATATTTGCACTACAGGCCAAAGATATTCATCGGTTGGTCGTATTCATCTCAACACTGTACATCTTGTACTACGGGCCAAAGATATTCATAAGAAATTCAACCATCTTTGCACTCTGAGCCAAAGATATTGAGTAATATCATCAACTAGGGGTGAGGATGATGAAAAATATTTTAAAGAAAAGCGAATCGATTGAAACAAAAGAACAAATATTAAGGATTAAATACTTTTAAGCAGATCAAGTTCAAAAATACTTCATAAATAATCATAGTGGAGTAAAATTCAAGAATGATCAAAACATGGATACAATCAAAACTAGTATCCATAATAGATATTTTGGACAAAAAACAAAATTTAAATTTTACGTGAATATTAGTGTCAGATTAAGTGAATAGTCTTAGTATCGTGAATAGTCTTAGTATCGTGAATAATAACCCCGACACTAAAAGACAAGAATTTCACAAGAAAAATCTTACCAACATTTCGGCATAATGATATTGAAAGAAATAATATCATTTATAAAAAATAAAATAACATCCCTTACCTCGAAAGAATAGTACTTCTGGCTGGAATATCAGATATAAAGCTGAAAGAACTTGCACCATATTACAACACTCAAAGTATCAAAACACTCACAAGAATACGCTCGATAATATAGAGAGAGAAATTTTTAGTTTCTGGTGTGATTTTCAATTCTAACCTAAGCACCTTATTTATAGGAAAATGCTTAGAACACAAAAGCAGAAAATTTAATAAAATATTAATATATTTAAATAAATTTCCTACGCCCACTTTTACCAACTGAATTCAGCACTTTGCACATGTTAGTGAGGCCCACAAAATGAAAAAACGTTTTTATTAAAAAAAATATTTAAAACTTCAAAAATCAATTATTCTGGAACTTCAATAATTCATAATAAATAGCCCTTTTATCAGAAAAATTCAAATCTTATGTCCATTCCATAGGAAATTCAATTCTCTACAACTTTGTAGTTTTAAGTTTTTCCAAATTTCAAGCAGAACTTGACCGAAATCCACATACGGACGATTTTACAAGCTATAATCAAATTTTAGTCAAAAAATGGGGTCCACAAACATGAAAAACATGTTTTAAATATTTTTAGTAACAAAAATACTCTTCCTTCTCATATATTCATATATCCCACATTCATTGTAAAGATATCACCACTATTATATTATTATAATATAATAATATATTTAAATGAATTATTTTATCAGAAAAAGATAAAATATTTATTTTCAACATTTGTCACATTAAAAATTTTCTCCATCTATATCCACATAAAATGAATATTTTCCTCATCATATAAATCAATAATTAATTATTCACAAATAATATTCTGAGAATCCGCAAATTGTGACAGGGCGGTTCCCGGGAAAGATGGGGTTTTCGATAAGGATTTCTCCTTCTTTGGCGCACTGATTAGGTGACCAAACCTCTCTTTGGATGAGAACTTTTTAGACATTGCCAATAATTTTATCTAATAATATTATTCAAATAATATGAATTATTGATTCGATAATGAAAAATACTGTGTAGTGACAATTATTGAAACAACAATAATATAAAATATCAACGTAGTAATTATTAAATCAATAAAATAAAATATTAAACAGTAATTACTATAACAATTATTAAAAAGTGCCTTCTTACGTAAGAATCAATAATTGGTGTAATCTGGTATATTTCTTGTGTTTAACCATAGGTATTTCAACAGTATTAATAGTAACAACTAAATGATTATTTATAAACAATTTATACTTGTCGTTTTCTTCATCGATAAACTTTTAGTTATGGGGCCTACACAAATTTGCGGCAAATAAATACGAATATTTCTCGACGTTAAGAATATTTCACGACAAAGCGAATATTCTCAAATGACGATGAATATTTTATAACCAACTTTACGCTTATTTAAAATATTTGCGCATTTTACCCATAATTAACCACATTAATCAAATCAACCTTTTCTTATTCAAAATAATAAATAGAGGAAATTTAATTTAATTTATAATAAATTGGGGTCTTACAATCATAATATTATCTAAACATAAATAATAAATTGAACATATATAATTTTTAATATTCATGTTCTTATTCATGCATAACATTATGAACAATAAAACTTAATATATATACTACAATCTGCAATTTTTTATATATAAGCAAGTACTTATCAATTAATAATTAATAATTATAAACATGAATATTACATATTACATATTGCGATACGTATATATATAAATGTAAGACCCCAAACTTTTTATTAATAAAATGAAATTTCCTCTATTTATTATTTTGAAATAATAAGGGTTGATTTGATTAATGTGGATGATTATGAGTAAAATATAAAGTATTTCAAAATAAGCAAATGGTTATAAAATATTCATTATTATCGAGAAATTCGTTTGGTTGTGGAATATTCATCGGCTTCGGGGAATATTCGAACGACAATGACCATGTGTGGGCCCCATAACGGAAAGCTGATTGGAGGAAGAAAACGACAAAAATAAGTTGTTTAAAATAATATGGCGTAGTTGTTACCGTTTACATTGGAATACCCGTTGGTTAAAACACAAAGAATACGCTGCGTTGTTACAAGAAGACACTTGCAGTATTGCACCAATTATTGATTCTTACGTAAGAAGGCACTACTCAATAATGGTTATGTAATTCTCGTTTAGTATTTTATTTTATTGATTCAATAATTGCTTTGCGTTGATATTTTATATTGTTATTGTTTTGATAATTGTCATTACTGCGATTTTTTTTATTATGAAGCAATAATTCATATTATCTGAATAATATTATTAGATAACATTATTGGCAATGTCTCAGAAAGTTCATCAAGGAGAGGTTTGGTCACCTAATTGCCTTGTTGATAAGGAGAAATTCTTATTGAAAAGCCCTCTTTCCAGAACCGCTGCAGTTGTCAATATTGTAATTACATAATATTATTTGTGAATAATTAATTATTGATTCATATGATGAGGAAAATATTGATTTTATATGGATATAGATGGAGAAAAATTTTAATGTGACAATTGTTGAAAATTAAATTTTTATCTTTTTTGATAAAATAATTCATTTAAATATATTATTATATTTTTAATAATATAATAATGGTGATATTTTTACAAGGAATGTGTGATATCACAGTATCTGAGGAGAAAGAGTATTTTGTTGCAATAAATGTTTAAAACATGTTAAACATGTCTGTGGACCCATTTATTGATTTGAAATTTGATTATAACTTTGAAAAATCGCTTCGTTTATGGATTTGGTCATTTTACATTGGAAATTTGGAAAAACTTTCTTCGCAAAGTTGTAGAGAATTGAATTTCTATATTAAAAAAAAAGCGAGATTCGATTTTTACGATAAAAGAGCTATTTATTATGAATTATTGAAGTTACGAAACAAAATAATTAATTTTGGAAGTTTAAAATATTTAAAATAGGAAAAACGTTTTTGTGTTGATTAGCCTCATTAAACACATGCTAGTGGTGAATTGAGATGATTCAAAGTGTGCATAGGAAATTGTAATATATATAATATTATTATATTAAATTTTACGCTTTTGTGTTCTAAGCATTTTCATTATAAATAAAGGTCTTAGGTTAGAATTGAAAATTACACGAAGCCAAGTTTTCTCTCTATATTATCGGCGTATATTCTTGTGAGTATTTTGAGTATACTTTGAGTATTGCTATCTGGTGCAAGTTCAGATTATAACTTTATATCCAAAGATTATTAGGTGAGAAGTATTGTCTTTCCGAGGTAAGGGATATTATTTTTTATTTATTTATTTTTTTCGTAATGATATTATTTCTTCAATATCATTATCTTTGAAATATTGATCTCAAGTTTTTTTTATCAAATTTAGAACTTTTGGTGTGAGATTCTTATTCACGATATACGACCTTTATTCACGAATCTGACCTTTATTCATTGAAAATGAATTTTTTTTTTAAGTCAAAATATCTATTACGGATACTAGTTTTGATTGTATCCATGTTTTGATCATTCTTGAATTTTACACCACTATGATGATTTTTGAAGTATTTTTGGACATGGATAAAACAAAATACGAATCCTTAATCCTTAATCCTTGTCATTTTGTTTCTTTGGATTCGTTTTTTAAAAATATTTTCATCATCTTGATCTTAAATGATGATGTTAATGAATATCTTTGGCCTATAGTCAAAGATGAATGATTTCGATGAATATCTTTGGGCTTTGTGCAAAGATGAATGATTTCGATGAATATCTTTGGGCGTAGTGCAAAAGATGAGCAGTGTTTAGATGAACATGATTAATGATGAATATCCTTGGCACGTAGTGCGAGGATGAATATATGATTCAAGAGGTGCATTGATTGATGTTACGAGGATAAAAATCTGTGATGAATTTGTTAAATTCTTAGACATTAGTAGATTTCATCACATACGTAACTCTTCATGAATTAATATTTTTTTGCGAATATTGATTTAAAACTTGTTATCTATTGTATTCTATTAGATTTTTTTCCTGTTGAAGACTAACGATAATTTGTTGTATATTATCTTAGTCATAATATTTTTTATTGAGCTAGTTGAGCTCGCCTTTTCCTTTTTGTTCCATTTTTCTTCTCGTAAGGCGAGAATATAGAAAATGCGAAGTCGGGGTATGGAATGATGGTTCTAGGGAGAGTTGTTTAGTAGTCCTCACCATTTTATAAAATAATGTATCAATAATTATGATGAGGATTTATTTGTATGTGGATATTATGCAGATGGCAATATCTCGTATTTAAACTCACATTTATGTGTTGTAATAATAAAGTTGTAGTTAATTCTGTACCATGTATTTGACAACTCAGAATGGGTGAAGTATACCTATTTTGGGGGTGTCACAATAAATATGCTGCAAGTACTTATAAACAGAGTACTTATCAATTACATGTTGCAATCTGTATATATATCAACCTCATCGTAAGTATATATATTAACATAAACAGAGTACTTATCAATTCAGTAGCATGTTTGCTAATTCGTATATGTTAATTGGTATCCCGAGAAGCGTGCAATAAAAAAACATGGTAACAAAAGTAAGTAATGAATTAGGATTCTATATATATGTCAATTGGCAGAACACTTTATGAATTCGTAAATAAACACTCAAAATCATAATCATAATCACAAAACAGAGAACTATACCTCCAATTAATTAAGAACCAAAAAGAGTGAGATATGATCAAATTACGGGAATTAATTTTTACTGAACTTTCTCCATTAATTAGCTATACACCGTAATTAAATAATTATACGGTATTAAACTTTATATCATAAAAATATAATTAATTTATTCTATACAATAACGTAACCATAACTCTGATACCATATGTTAAAATAATTATACAAGAACGTGTTATTGCATAGAATAAAATAGAAATTAATAATCATAATATTAAATACTTACATGAATTGAGAGAAGCCATCTTGTATTTATTACGCTTCCGCTGCGCTTAAGGGTGAAGGTCTTCAATTGTCTCTCTCAATCTTAAGATGAATGTTTAGGTGTGTATAAAATTTTTGAGACGATAATTGAGACCAAACCCTAACTGTTTTATTTATAGAATAGCTAAGGATCAAAATCTTCCATCAAGATTATGAAACCCTAGGGCCCATTATCCCAAATACTATTAGGAATATTATTTATAAGCCACATAATTAATTACCAAGCCCATAAATAATTTGATTAAATTAATACAATATGTAAGCCCAATAATTACATAAATAGTAGAGGCCACATAAGAAATAAAATATTCCAACACAGACTTCTCCCCTTGACCCAACTCACGGATTCGTTTACGGATGTGCAGTATCTAAGAACATGTAACTACTCCTTATATTGGGTTCCATTGAGTTAAAATCCATGTTTTTACCATGGAGTTATCGATTTCCATTCTTTTTGGGCCACGATCCGCGCTTGTATAAGCATGGTTGTTGTACCGGAGATGAAGTGTTGCATCCGGTTAGCTTCGATTGACATACGACATGCTTGGGACCAATCTAGATAATTGTTTTTATCCAACTTAAATGGACTAAGAACCAAAGCCGAGTTGAGATGATGATTTCTAATCAACTGCCCTTTATTGGTTTCAATAGTACCATCACTATGAATGGAACTAGATTCTGCCATGGTGAGGTAATAGGAGCAACAAGAATTATCTAAGAAAATAAAGGATAATTAACAGGGTCGAAAATAGCAGAGGATTTATTCGAGAGAGAGAGAAAAAAAAAACAAATTAGTGCGGCTAATTTGTTCTTTAGAATTCACCTTATATGAGCCCATTGAAATACAGTAAAGGAACCTTTAAGGAGCAAGCACTTGTTGGGCCAAATGAACTAACAGTAAGCCTAATATCAAACAAATTTAAATTTCTTTCTCTAAGACCACTATAGATGGTATGAGGAGAGAGAGGCAATGACACAGGGGAAAAAACGAAGATCGGAAAAGGTGTCACGCGTATGTCAGCGATGGATGCGCGTGGCGTCGATGATCTACGGTGAGTGGGTGGTAGCATGGGCGTGTGCGACAGTGGATCGAAAAATTGAAAGTTCTGAGTTGGTCGCCTGGCAACAGGTAACCTAATTATGATCTCAAGATCTCAATATCTCTGTATCTAATTGTTCAACTAATTTTCTAATAGAAACTAGGAACGACAACGAAAAAGAAGTAAAAAAAATTCATACTCAGTAAAGAATCAGGGCTTTGATACCATGTAAGAATGTAAGAATATGTACACTCTGTTGTGTTTATTTCAGATTGGTAGTAGCTACATTTATACACAAATGTTATGACTAAGATAATATAGAACAAATTATCGTTAGTCTTCAACAGGGAAAAATCTGATAGAATATAATAGACAACAAGTTTCAGATCAATATTCGCAGCGGAAATAATAATTCATAGAAGAGTTACGTAGAGAATGAAATCTACTAATATCTATGAATTTAAAAGTCCATCATCAATATTTTATCTCTGTAACATCAATCAACATACATCTTGAATCAAATATTCATCTTTGCACTACAGGCAAAAAATATTCATCAGTTGGTCATGTTCATCTCAACACTTATACATCTTTGCACTACGGGCCAAAGATATTCATCAAGAAATCATTCATCTTTGCACTACAGGCCAAAGATATTCAGTAATATCATCATTTAGGACTGAGGATGATAAAAAATATTTTAAAGAAAACGAATCCAGTAAAACAAAAGAACAAATATTAAGGATTCGTACTTTAGACAATTCAAGTTCAAAAATACTACATAATAAACTATTGTGGAGCAGAATTCAGAAATGAAGATCAAAACATAGATCCAATCAAAGATAGGAACCATAACAAACAATCTTGGACACAGAAAAGAAAATTTAATTTTTACGTGAATAGTGTAAATGATTCGTGAATAAGTGTCGTATCGTGAATAAGTAACTCTGACACTAAAAGATAGAAATTCCACAAGAAAAATAATCATGCTTCGTGAATAGTACTCGTGAATAGTAACTCATGAATAGTAACTCCGACATGAAAAGAACGGAATTTCACTAGAAAAATCTTACCAATATTCCGGCATAATGATATTGAAAGAAATAATATCATTTATAAAAAAAAATAACATCTCTTACCTCGAAAAGGCAGTATTTAGCTGGAATCTTTGGATATAAGTCTTTGAAGGAACTTGCACAGATAAAGAACACTCAAATTATCAAAATACTCACAAAAATACGCTCGATAATATAGAGAGAGAAAACTTCAGTTTCTGATGTGATTTTCAATTCTAACCTAAGTACCCTATTTATAGGAAAATGCTTAGAACACCAAAGAAGAAAATTTAATAAAATATTAAAATATATATATATATATATATATATATATATATATATATAATTTTCAAGCCCACCTTAGACAACTGATCTCAGCTCATTATGCACATGTTAGTGTAGCCCACAAAACAAAAAAAAACGTTTTTCTTAATAAACATAATTAAAACTTTCAAAAATCAATTATTCTGGAACTTCGAAACTTCAATAATTCATAATAAATAGCCCTTTTATCAGAAAAATTCAAATCATATATCCTTTCCATAGAAAATTTCATTCTCTACAACTTTGTAAGTTTAAGTTTTTTCAAATTCCAAGCAGAAGTTGACCGAAATCCACAAACGAACGATTTTACGGGCTATAATCCAATTTCAGTCACAAAGTGGGGCCCACAAACATGTTTAACATATTTTAAACATTTTTTGTAACAAAAATACGCTTCCTCCTCATTTATTCATATATTACACATTCATTGTAAAATATCACCATTATTATATTATTAAAATATAATAATATTTTTAAATGAATTATTTTATCAGAAAAGATAAAATATCAATTTTCAATAGTTGTCACATTAAAAATTTTCTTCATCTATATTCACATAAAATGAATATTTTTCTTATCATATAAATCAATAATTAATTATTCACAAATAATATTACAGAATCACAATATCACACAACCGGTAGTTCCGAAAAAAGGGGATTTCAATAAGGATTTCTCTTCTACTGGTAGCCTTGATTAGGTGGCCAAACCTCTCCTTGAGGTAATTTTCTAGACATTGTCAATAATGTTATCTAATAATATTATTCCAATAATATGAATTATTGATCGATAATGAAAAATATTTGTGCGATGACAATTATTGAAACAACAATAATATAAAATATCAACGTAGCAATTATTGAATCAATAAAATAAAATATTGAACAGTAATTACTGTAACAATTATTGAGTAGTGCCTTCTTACGTAAGAATCAATAATTGGTGCAATCGTATGCGATGTTTTAACCAGGGTATTCCAACAATATTAACTGTGAATAACTACTGGCTATTATTTATAAACAACTTATACTTGTCGTTGTCTTCATCCAATCGTTTTTTAGTTATAGATATTACTTCAAGTACTGTCATTGCAGTTAATACGAATATTTTAAATGAACAAGAATATTCCACGCACCAAATGAATATTTTATAACCACTTGTTTATTTAAAATATTTAGCATTTTACCCACAACTAACCACATTAATCAAATAAACCCTTACTATTTCAAAATAATAAATAAAAGAAATTCTATTTTATTTAAAAAAAATCTGGGTCTTTCATATATATATATATATATATATATATATATATATATATATATATATATATATATACACACTTTTTACTCAATTTTATTCAAATCATAATTAATTCTCAGCAGAATTCAAGAGGCAAGTTCAAATTTGAGTGTGCTCATAATACTCAACTTTATACTTACATATTCCCTCCATCCCATAATATATAATTTTATTTTATTTTTCTCAAATTATTTGATATTTTATATAATTTAGAAGAATTAGTCACAATTTTTTCAAAATTACCCCTCATAAAAAATGTTACAAATAAAAGAGAGAGTGTGAAATAAGTATATGGTAAAGCTAGGGTATTATAAACAATTAATATTATATTTAATTATTTATTTAATTTTTATGCACAACTCTAAAATATCATATATTATAAGACGGAGGAAGTATAACCGTAGAATGTTAAAAAAATATATTTGCAATTATAACTTTTACACAATAGTTTTACTTTTAGTGCTGAAAAATAATAAGATAAAATAATAACTATTTTTCATCATTTTATTTTATTTTAGTGTATGTGTTGAGTATGGATTCCAATATTACCGGTTAAGTATGTATCATATGATCATTTGAAAATTTGAGCGATCGAGCTAGACGAATAATTCTGCTCATATATTAAATAAAAAAAAATTATTTATATCTTAATCATGAGTCAAACTCGAACATTTTTTGAACTGACCGACCAAATGAAGCCGGCTAAACTGTTGGGGGTATATTTTCAACTTTATGTGTATTAGAGTGAGTTTGGAGGAGAGCCATATAAATTAAATCCACTATTTATATACTGCTATAGTTTGAAATATTAATTTTTAAATTATATCATACTCCACGTTCCTGTCATTAGTATATTAATAATTAATTAATGGCTTTTTAGATTGTCAAACACACACCCAAAACAAAGTCAATTAGTAGTTTAGTAGTATGTAAAGTTGGTGGATTATAATTAATTAAGGCTGTAAAATGACTCAAATATTTTGAATTTGATTCGTATTCATTTGATTTAAAGTTTGATTTCAATCTACTCAAAATATAAATAATTCAGATATGAGCAAATTTTAAAGTTAGATAAATTACTCGAATCTCTTCAAATTCTATCGATACATCATATTCACTTGAATTAAAAATTCAAATTATTTGAACTGAATTAAAAATCGTGTTCAATTCAATAATTAAACGAGTCTTAATTAAATTTTATTTCATACTCAATGGAGTATTCGATTAGATTGGGTTCATTTAAGAAAGTAGGGAGCTTCACTATTAAGTAGCCTTTGACTATTTATGGAGGAGGAGAATTTTTATATATTTAAAAATAAAAGTCTAACAAATGACTTCATTAATATTGTATAAAATTCAGTTAAATCCTTAAATAAGAATAATTGAGGAATAAAGTCAAACCGACCGCCCATCACTACCACCAGTGTAACAGAAACTATACTCCTCCTCCCTCCTGATGATCACATTCACAGATATAATTTGTCACCAAATTAATTCCAGAAGTAGTAGTTGACATTTGGTTCAAAAGTCAAGAGAAAGGTTAGAGAGTAGCTGTCTGTTCTTCCAGCTTTTACAATAAAGTGTCTTTATTATGCTTATTATTTAGACAGGTTTGAATATATGAATGAATTAATTAATGGCTTAATCTTTATTCTTTAGGGTTTGGGCCATTTTTTGATCTACATTTTATGCACTCAATTAAGTTATAGATATGGATAATTTTATTATTTTATTTTATTTGTTCTTTAATCTTTTTCTTTATTTTTTTTAAAAAAAAAAGTTATGAATTGACGCATAATTATTGAATTATCCGTCGAACTCCATTTGTTAAATCTTTTTGTTCAAAAAAAGAATCATTTTTATTTAAATATAACCTTAAATTTACAGTCAAATTATATTATCTTGCATTCATTACTAAATATTTAATAAAATTAGGGGTAAACATAGTTTTTATATAAAAAAAATTGAAGTTTACAAATGGGACTTTTTATGAAAAGGAAGTAGTATAAATTTACATACTTAGAGCTGAAGTGCTCTTTTCTTGTTATATCACTACCTCGGTTCCACTAAAAAATGTGAATTTACTTACATACTCCTTAAGTATGTTTTATTTTCTTAATTAATTTATGAAGTTTAAAATTGATATAAATTTATTTAATTATGATTATTACAATAATTAATATTATAACCTATTTAAAATTTATTACTTACAAGTATAAAATTGTTATTTCAAAATTAAAATAAATTCAGATTATAAGTTGTTTTAAATTAAGCAGGACCAATACTATATAAAAAGATTACTCCTATTATGGAATCGAAGTACTCCGGTCCAGATATGAGATAACGATCTACCTAGTTAAAATATACTCCCTTTGATTCAGAATAAAAGTTCTAAATCAACTTTTTGCATATATTAAGAAAGATGATAAAATAATAAAATTATTCATATTTAAATTCTCATTTAATTGTATAATTTTTTGTACATTACTAATAATCCTCCATAAATATGCATAAAAAATTAAAATATAACAATTAATAATAAGAATATTATAAGTAAATTACTATAAAAAATAAATCATTTAAAATAAATAAATATTTAATTTGAGATTATCTGAAATAGTAATAAAAAATTTTATTTTGAGAGAGAGAAATAGTAGTATATAGCATAAGTAAAAATGGAGGGGAGCTGAGCTGTCAAATGGTGGACAAAATTTAATCCATTAAATTAAATAAGAATTGAAAAACAACTATATGAATCTGAGATTTTGTAAGATTTTAGCACATTCATATAAATCTATCCACCGCCTTTTCTCATCTTTTCTGTTTTTCATTATATTTATTAATTGCTCGGTCAAGTATCAACCCAATATCCATTCATACATACATACATAAGACTAGAGTGATATATATATATATATATATATATATATTCGATCCGGATCAAGTGCATATCCCTTATCTTATTCATCTGTACTCACCCCCTTTTTAGCGACGGACCCGGCAACGGTTCAGTTATACAACCGTCGTCTATACTTTTAACGACGCTATATGTTATAACGACAGTTGTATGACCATAACCGTCGTCGGATCCATCGCTAAAAGAAGATGAGTACGGATAAATAAAATAAGGGGTATGCACTTGATCCTTCCTATATATATATATATATATATATATATAGAGAGAGGAAATTAATATTTCTACTGAGAGTGCGCAACGCAAGACATTTACAATTCATGTAAAATATATAATGTAAAAATATCATTTTTATCGTGTTCAATTCCTATTTATGTTATGTATCGCCCAATTGTTTACACAAACAAACAGTTTACTTCTAATTTTTAGAGAACAACTTTTTTTTAAAAAAGCATTAAAAATATAGATAGGTTGTTCATGAAATCTATTTCTTGTCCTAATTGTAGAATAGATACATAGCCGTCTAAGCAAAATTAAAATTAATTGGATAAAACTAATGTTATGATACTATAAGTTGCCTAATTTAGCTTCTATCCTATCTTGTGTCTATTGATAATAAACAAATACTAGCAATTAGCATCAACTTTGTTCGTCCAAAAATAGGGGTTGGAACCTTCTAAATAAATAACCCATCAATTTTGTTCGTCCAACACTTGTTAAACATATTCCCAACAGGCAGGCAGGCAGGCAAATAAATAAATAAATACACACACACACACTTGTTGTTAACTCTAAACATCACTTGCTCTGCTTACTTGCAACGGTTCTCTGTACAGTGGAAACTCCATCCACAAATTTTGTCCGAAAAAGAACATTGGCGTTATTGAACATTCCTTCTTTTAGAGAAACAACTATGAACTGCAGAGCCAAAAAAACAAACAACCACGTTTATGACCACAAAAGATATTTGGTTTAGTTTAGAAAATTATTTGGATAATTACATCAACACAAATTTCAACCCCAAGTGTACATTGTGCTTTATTTCACTTCACCACAAATCCATGTTAACCAAAGTGAGCTTAAACTACTCAAAAGGACAAGTTGGATAAACTGAAATCCTTCAGCTTAGACTTCTAACCCTAAGCATAGATAAAAACTAACTGAAAATTCTCCTCTGGATGAAATTTTGAGCTACTTATTGTACAACTACAGCCTCACTAGCACAAGAATGCAGGTTCAATTTCGAGACGTCCACTTTTTGCAGAATACTATCCAAAATGTAAAATTCACAACTAGTCAGCTGACGCAGCTTGTCACTGCATAGGCTTGACAAAAACTGGGGAATGGACTATTGTGGTATAAATGTATATTTCAAAGCTACATATCCACAACTAAAATTCTTTTATTCCCCTCTTTTGTCAAATAACGGGAAAACCATGTTTAGTTATAATTTTGACTCTAGGAAAGAACTGCAAAGATTTCCAAAAATCCAGGGAAGATTAAGCAGAGACCTATTCGTAACCAAGTAACATCAAATTATATCCATGTTAACCACTTTAGAAAAGAAGTATGAACCTGCGAATGTGGAAAATGGGCTTTGATCATTCTTCCAATGTTCTGAGTATGACTTAAATCAAGAGCTGCATCAACCTGACACCAGTACAAACACATGCCGATGCAGTTAACGATGGCAATTGAAATCCAAGAGCAAAAGCTTAGAGTTTAGCCAAGTAAAATTGGCACAAAAGTGTACACAGCAAACTATGGCCAGTACCTTTTTAGATAATGTAAAAACTAAACTAAGAACAACTATCAACTTTTATTTTTGTTTAAGTGTATCAGAAGAATGCTAATAATTTACTTTATCCTTCCCTCGAGTTGAAGCGTACTTCTTTCTATTTTGGAATGTCTAAGAAAAAGTGACCAAATTTGACATATCAATGCTTTAATTTCACTAACACTACACTTGTTTGAAAAGTCAAAAACACTTTGAAGATTTGGGGACCCATTTCATATATAAGTGAATTGTTAAAAAGTACAAGCTTGGAACTCGTGCAAGACGCAGGTTATCTTTCTTTTTTCTCTTTATCTCTTTTATTGGCTATTGGAATTCATTTCAATTTAGGTTCGTTGTTTTTTACAATTATTTACTAATTTAATTATCAGTCAAATTAATTCAATTGTTGGTTACTTTTTTATTTAGATTATTATTATTATATATATTAAAATTTTATTTAAATTGTGTGAACTTCGACCAGATGCGCAAAAGTTTTTTTTTTCTCAGTATAAATATGATATATTAGAATTTTGAGAAAACAATATTGATTTATTAAATTTTTATCTAGCTAGATGAATAATTGAATTATATATTATAAGTTTATTCCGATGAATACTAAGATAAATAATTGAATGTAGTGTACATTAACTTTAGTTAAGACTCTAAAATAATTATTAGATTCTTGTTTTTTATAAATGTTAGTAATTAAATTATATGTCAGGGTTTCTAGTTTATTGCCAATCTGAATAAAGGGTTTTTAGTTGATGAAAAGGTAATAATTTAGGCATCTAGTGTTATTACCGATGTAGCTTACATTCCTTTTAGAGTATACCTAAAGTGATCATAGAATAAAATTCAATTAATTAAGGAGAATATTTTTTGGTGAATGATAATGAATGCATGTATATGTGATAATCAATTAGAATGACCAAATTATCCTTGGAATGACCAACCAAATTAATTTATCTCCTATTGGCTTGTTATATATACTTGTATTCATAATGAGATGCAATATATAAGCCCTATAAAGTAATCTTCTTTGTAAAACAGTTAAAATATGTGAAGCTGAATAGTTCACATAATTTGGGGGAGAGGAGTACTAATCTAGGACATTTGGCAAGAAAACCTAGTTTAGTATAAATTAGATTTTATTTTGGATGAGTGCCAGAGAACACCGTCCAGAATTAACACTACGTTTAATTATTACAAAAATGTAATTTCTACTGTAATTCTCCTTCTTCTACTAGGACAAACACCTCAAAATGGTAAACTTTACTATTAAAGATAATTCTAGACCTAATGGAGATCACATATACATATGTATAGACACAACTGAAAATCTACATAAGCCTTTAAAGTGATGTACTACTATGACAATATGTCAGGAAAATGATAAACAACCATATCTCTTGCATTTAAGGGAGGAAAAAAATCAATAATACTGTATGCACTTTATATTACTGACTTTTTTTTCGAAGAGAGTCCAATAGTAGAATCTATACTACACTACATTTAGAAGAAAAGAAACATTATAGAGGTACAAAAATCCTATTAATGACCAACAAATCAGATGGATGAACACTGCAACTCAATTACCGTTTAGACATGTTTTTGTGTGTGGGTGTGTATAAAAATGCAATTAATGCACTGTACTTATCCAACTCAACCACTACAACCAGAGCAGAAATAAAATAAATTTTTAAATGTATAAATGAAATGAAAGTTGTTTGTTTAGAAGACCAAACATGTAATTACCTCATCCAGGATATAAAGTGGAGCTGGTTTGAATAAAAGCAATGCCAATATTAGCGAAAGTGCTAGTAGAGATCGTTGCCCTCCACTAAGTTCTGACAAAGACTGTTTCCAAACACCCCCAAATGCAACACGTACCTCAAGACCATCTAAGAAGCTGCCTCCCTCGGGAGGTTCTAGCTTTGCCATCGTGCCGGGTAATAGAGTAGAAAATATTGATCCAAAGTCACTGGAAAAAGAAAGTATAAATTTTATTATAGTACTCCCTATGGTTAAATTCGAAGGATAAAGAACGCTATAATTTTTCAAATATATTTTGGAAAGTGGTTAGCTCTAACATCAATAATTAAATAGCAAATTAAAAACCAGCATTAAACAACTTACTTGTTAACTTTGACCCAAGTAACTTTTAGTGTTTCCCTCTTCTTCTCATCAAGCTCTTCAATCACCATTGTGATTTTTGACTTATCGTTCTGTGAGAAATATGTTCAATGTAAGCAAAGATTACATCCATTGTTGAAAACACTTCGAAAAAACAACAACAAACCAACCTCAATAATGTTTTTCTTTGATATCAAGTCATTATACTCATCCTCTGCTTTCTCAAACATGGCCATAACTTTCTTGTTCACCCGTTTCTCAAGACTTCACAAGACAAATGAAATAACAAATAATTGTTCTTATGTGAGTGCATAAGTATTGAAGGAGCATGTAATATGTTATATGTATAGTTGTATCTAATTTTATTTCGGAAATAAAAAATAGAACGTCCAACTAGTTTGATTGAGAAAAAGAATAAAAGCAAGAGAATAATGTAAGTACTTCTTTTCGATATTTAAATGTATAAGAATTTAAAATTCAACATTCATTTTGTTAAAAGCAAGTCAAATGAATAAGTTAGGAAAAGTAATGCATTGGTAGAACTAAACCACCCCTTAAAATATAAGAGGTAAATTTTTTTTTCTATGTTGTATAGATAATGATGCACATAAGGACTTGTCTAATTGAAACTCAGTAGTTGTACAAAAACACTTTCTCACCCTGATTGTTCAAGTTGAAGTTTTTCAAATCTGTTTATTGCCTTACTCGGATCACAGGATACAAAGTCATAGTCAGTCCCGCCTCTTCCAAAGAGGTGTTTCTCAGATGAAATCCAGGCATGCTTTTCAATTAATTTGTCAACCTTATGAGAGCAATCTTTCTGTTCCATCTCCATCATTTTCACCTGAAACACATCAAAGAAATAGGTTTATAGTCTTGAGACAAAGAGCACACATAAATCAACTAAAAATTACCTCATTTTCCATCTTTTTCCTCTCAAGATTACTCTCACTAATTTTGTGTTGAAATTTTTGCTGCTCCTTGAGAATGCAGTTAATCTGCGCATCACATTCTCGCAGCTTCAAACGGGCCACATTGAGCTCAGATTGAGCCTGATCGCGATCTTTGCTTAAGGAAGCAACCTGAGAGAGAAAATGGAAAACTCATCCTTTTCACTTTTTAAGGCTGGGAAAAGACATTGAAGTCTGAAGTATTCTAATCAAGACTGTATTTACCTTTTTCTTATTTGTATCTACTTCTGAAGTAAGAATGACAATCTGCTTCTTAAAATAAGTTAACTGATTCTCCAATGACTCTTGTTCCTGTTCAACAGCTTCCATTTCCATAATAAGCTTCTCCCTTTCATTCTCATGCCCCTACAATCATGGTTTCAAGCCCCACGGAATTTCAAAGCTATTTTAAACCTTGTTTTGTTTTACATAAAAACAATGGTTGCCAACAAAATGTTGATAGAAATTGGTGTCTCATAATAATAAAAATAAAGAAAATGATAAAATAGTCTGACAATGGACATCAAAGATAGTATAGTACTATTGCTCTGCAGAGAAAGCTAAAAGGTAAGGTTTGAAGCATAGAAGAAGAGATTAAGCATACTGTTTAATTCTACATATTGTGACACTGAAATACTAGTGCTCATTGACCATGTAAAATATCACAAATTCAGAACAAAATGAGACGAATAATTGATGGGAAGTGATATTTGGACCCAACTCCATGTCACTCCAACTAGCTTTCATTAAGGAAAGAACTAAGAGAGTTACATAAGTGCCCATTGTATCATGTTCATGTTATATATTCCATGTTACATACATATGCCTGTATATACATGTGTAGATATACACACACACACACACACACACAAGACATAACTAATTCACATATACTCACCATTGGGTTTTTATGCAAATTTCTACCCTTAATAAGAAAGGTGCAGCGCATGTGAAGAAATATGGAAGTGCAAATATCACTTGCGATAATTGACTGTAAATTCCAGTTCAGCAAGGCCCAAAAAATACAGAATGAACAGCTTTCAGTGGCTCTAAAATTACACCAACCATCCTTTAGTGTTCCTACAACCACTCCGACAATCTAGTTGATATAACGACTTGCACTACTTCCATTTTCCATGTCTCATCCCTTGTAAACATTTCACTAACTGCTTTGCGACTAATCATAGCAAATTCAGGTGCAGCAAATTGTTATATTTCATGACCATGTCAAGTTTATATGAGATCAATATCAACTAGTAGCAAAAAGACCAAGGAAACTTTAACGTTGTCAGATAAGCCACAAGAGGATCCAGTCCTTTTTTCTTTAAAGTTGGAGAGAGAGAGAGAGAGAGAGAGAGGAACATAATGGACATAAAGAGTCAAAAATATGAATTACTCCCTCCATTCCTTTCTGTCAACTTGATGGGCACAAAGATTAAGGATTGTAATCAATGCTTTGACTAATGGATTAGAATAGAAATAAAATATCAATTCTACCCTTGTAAAATCTATAGGAACGATGAGAAATAAAAGAGGAAGGCTACCTCATTGGACTAGAATAGCTAGAAAGCTGAAAGAAAAAGCAATTTTCTATTTAACGTTTAGGAGTAATATGGGAAGCTAAGTAATTAATTCTCCTCTAGAATCTACAAACAACAAATAAATAGGAACAATAAAAACCTCTAAAAGGCGCTTAAAAAGGATCGGATGGAATACTTATTTTTCTAACATTCTGAATCACTATTCACTGCTGTGGAGAATCTATGATAATAATCAGCAGGCTACCCGATGCTGCTAAAGATTTACTGACGATGCTATATTAAACATCAACTACAGATAACTTACCTTGAGGTCCTTCGAGGCTGATTGCATTTGACCCTTGACAGTCTTGATCTTCTTCTCTAAATCTTTGAGCCTGGCCTCCCTATTGTTGGCATGCTCATGAATTGATTTTTCAAGCAATGACACTTGAGTTACACAGTTTTCATACAAATGTTGCTTTTCATTTAAAGAAGATTTTGCTTCTCCAAGCTCCTGTTCTATCCTCTTCACTAGTTCACTGAGCTATATCACGTACGAAAAAATAAGAGTTTCAAATGATATAAAAGGAAGGAAGAAATTTGCATCACAACAACTACAATTAAAAAATAATAATAAGGCTGCACAACCTTATGATGCTCATTTTGCTCTGCCCTGCTCTGAAATAATGAAAGATCGTACGACTTGAGTTCCAGTTGTGCCTTGAGTTCTTTAAACTTTTTCTGAAGAGGAAGGAGCTCATTAATCTGAACATCAAACAAGAAGAAAAAACAAAAATCCATGAGAAAAAGAAAGACATGTAGTAGTGTAGTTAGATTTGATATAAAAATAAATTTAAGAGAAAAAAAGATTTAAGCTTGTCAGAGCTCCAGATGAACATTAAAATGAAAATAATAAAATGCAGCATGAAGTGGAAATTCATCGCTGTATCAAATAATAGATGCCCATATACTTGAGAAAACACCGGCCTTAACTAGCCTCATAAACAATAAACTTTTAAGTTGCTTCTAGGACCTGACAGAGTTATGGTGCTTGTAACAATCATCATAGAAGGTAATACAACAGAAATATATATATATATATATATATATATATATATATATAAATCTATTTTAAAATCACCTAAAAAGAAGGAAAATATAACAGCCCTTCAGATTTAAATATAACATGATTGATAAATAAAGATAATAAAAACAAATGTAAGGAGACAGCCATTTAGAGGTTATTACCTTTTACAGTGATAATAGTAACGAGTCTACAAATTATTCATCTGTGACTGCCAATATCCTCGTTGAGGAAAACAGAAACAAATAGAAGACTAGGCATACACAAATATGACTGCATCTTATGACCACATGCCTTGAACTTTACTTGTATAAAAAATAAAGATGGCTGCTCCTATAGACTAGCTTCACATAATCAAGGAATACAAATGCTCACATACAACTTAAAGAAATAAAAATAGCAAAAGATCCATAGTAGACTAGTAAGATTTGTTAAATAAGGACATCAAGAGGCCTTTATTTTGTTTTTTATTGAGAAAAAAGAGAGAAAACAATGTTAAGATGACTACCTTGGCCTCAATTTCTGATAGGCATTTCTGATGAATATAGAGTTCCGATTCAGCCTCTGCCAAAGCATGTAATTGCCTTAACAAATCACCACCACCCCTGCATTAATAAATTAGTGATTTAGGAAGTTAGAATGCTACTAGACAAAAACATTTAAAGAATCGTTAAATGCAACAGTAGCAAAAAAAATATAACTTGGTCATTGGACAAAACTGAAAATGCATGAAAGATATTTATTTCTTATTTTCTTGGGAAAGAAAAAGCAGCTAAAACAACAACAAAAAATTATGCTTACTTGCGACTGCCACCAGTCAGAAGTCCACTTGGCTGAAATATATCACCTTCAAGTGTGACACTTGGGGTACCAATTTCCCTATTAAAAGCAACCTATAATGCATAGTTATTAATCGATTAATAAATATTACAAACTTAAAACTGGGGAAAAGAAAAAAGATTGAGCTTGCTCTCAAGAAGGGAATGCTATAGAAAAATTAAATGTCAAACATAACTACATAAGTTCTGTATAGTTTCTCTCACCAAACAGTGGTTTAAACATTACAATATTTAAACTACCAAAACCTTACCCAGATTTGAGCTACTTTCATTTCTACTACTCTAATAAAGTAATGGAACTTGAGCTGCTAATTTATAAAAGTAACGTGCACATGGAACCATTACAACAAATGTAAATATGAATCATTATTCCCTTACCAACCCACCATAGAGTTTGCTATCTAAATCACAAATTGTTGTATGGCCCGATAAGGGCATTGAACTCAGCATTCCGCACACCACTTAAGCATGTCAAAAAATTGATTCACCATAGGATTCATAAAATTATAGGTGTTGGCTAATCTTCTTTTGTGACAGGTCATTTCTAAAAAACATTAAATTCAAGCACCCAAGATAAGTATAGCCTGGATCATGCCATACTGAAACTTTGTGTCGATTTCAACTGAAGTGCAGCTTTATTTGTTCTTATTGTCTTGCAACTTATAACAACACATATTTTTCTTCCACACATATGAAAGGAGAATCTATGGCATATTAAAAAATTACACTTCATAGGTAAATGTAATAGGATTCAACATTATCACAAATGAAGCAAGTAGGATTCTGGGATTGGCGTGTCCTGATGGGCTGGTTTCTTTTTCTTTTTTGGCCATATACATTTTGTGATGATTGTTTTCTATAAATTAATTTGAACTTTAATTACGTCTAACAACACCCAATAAAAAAAAAGTAGTGGTCTCAAAAATGATGACTACGGTTGAACATCAAACAAGGATTACAAGAGTAACAGCTCATACAAATCTTGGTGAAATATTTAATTTCCAAGAATGTGGGCTATTTTCTAAATCAATATACATTGAGTTTGTTTTATATGAATTCTTAATTTTAGTTAATTCATGAATTATATCTAGCATAAATTTGATTTACATGCAATTCTAGCACACGGAAAAATTTTGTTAAAAAGAAATCCCCCAGTTCAACAATCTGAAAGATATATTTATCCTTTTAGTGTATAGCGGGTTTTACCACACTATAAACATAAGGACTATATTGTACTTCCAAATGTTGAATAAAATCATGTACTCTCTCCATCTCATTCAGAGATCCACTTGACATCTAAAATAAGAGTACACTGAGAAAAATCAAGGCATCAAATTGTATATTTTTAAATAAGTTGTTAACGTAGCCATTATTTATGTTTAAACCAACTTTTTCTTGAATATTTAGACTTGAGTATTGCTATGGTGACAAAAGAATATTACAAAAAATGGCTTAGAAAATGATGTGGCAAAGTGTAATTAGTTGATAAACCACTATACATGGGTGAGCCTAGTGATAATAACCAACCCTATCATTTTGTATCCATCTTTTGTAATCATTATTTTGTCATGAAAGTATTATTGTTTAGACTTTCATACGGTAACTCTGGTTATAGGATAAAGTAGTAGTCTACATTCTACAACACTAAGGGTTGAAACCAAAGAAAACAAAAGTATAAGTAAACAGCAGAAATTAACATGTCAATCAGATAACATGCCCACTAAAGAGCACAATTTGTAAACTACAAAGCTTTCAACCAAAATGTGTTGCTTTTGTATTTTGACTTGTAAAAGTATTATAATTCAAAATAAAGAGCATAGTTGGTGGCTTTTACTCCACTTATGGACTGAACTAACTCAACCATATAGTCAGAACTTAAAAAAGGTTACAATACAACATCCATGCAAGACAAGAAATGGCCACAAACATCTAACTTAGTACACATAAAAATTTGGGATTTGTAACACATAAAAATATGTATAACTTAAGTTTAAAAAAAAAGTATCATAGCTAAACACTATGCCCAAACAAACTTACCTCACGTGCAGCCTCAGTGGTTTTGCAAACAAAAGTCGAACCAAAAACATATTCCATTGCACTCTGAAACATACATAACTACGGTTAATTCTGACAATAATTGGGTTACAATGTTCTCCAACCAGCATTTATCAACCCGATCAAATAAAAATAAATAAATCAAGTGTGAAGGCAGTTTATTAAAAACGAGACAAAATTATGCAACTCATGAGTCATGATACACCTAATATAAATGAATGTTCCATGAAACTTCCAAGTAATCAATAATCATTGCTTTTTATCTTCAATTTTGTCTAACAAATGGCCAAAAACTCAAAGATTTCAATCCACTACAGGGAATAATAGAAACAAAATCAAATAGTAGCCAACAAGGAAGCACACCTTAAGTTCTTCAGTATATCCGACCAACGAAAGCGCAACTTCAGCATTTCCCTTACCAACCTAAAAATGTAAAACAATGATCCTGTGCTAAATACACCAATAGATGCTTTAGGAAATCCTGAAACCATTCCAGAGACTAACCAATCTAACAGCAGCATTTTGAACTCTTGAGGAAACCAAATGGCCTTGAATTTTGTTCAGAGGAATTATTGTAACTCGTCTTCTTAGTTCACCATTTTGAAGAATTTGTTTTCCTGTGTTTTCTGTGTCTACCACAATATTAAATAACTTTCCACCAGCAGCAACCTGAAATATACTAAAAACCTTAGTGTACCACATATAGTATAAGACCTTAAAATTATTAAAAAAAAACATAATATAGATGAAAGATACAAGGATATTAAGCATTTCCAACCTCTAGGGCAGTCATGGTGGAGCTATCCTTCACTTTAATGAGTTTTGCAACCACGCCTTTCACCTTTGAGCGATCAAAATTCCTTACAGGGTCACGATATTGAAAGTCAACATTTCCTAGTCGTGAAGAAAGCATCCGAATTTCATCTTTCAACTTTTGGACCATCTCAGACTCAGCCATACGATCCTAAAATATAACAATTTAGAAGAAGAACAAATCAGATTAGAAGCATTTACTAGTTTGGGTTAAAGTTGATCGATACCAATAGAAGAGTGTACCTTCTGTAAAGCTTCCATCTGCCCTTCTTCAAATGAGAGAGATTCCAAAACCCTTTTAACATTTTCGACATCCTTTGTCCTGAGACTAAGTTCTTTCTCTACAGCAACAGCTTCTTCTTGCTTTGATAATAACTGCTTTGTTTTTTCCTTTAGGTCTTTTTCACTATGGCTTATCTTTGTTTTCAACTGTTTCAATTCTGTTTCTGCCTTTCCGACTGCCACTTTAGCATCAGCTAGTTGATCTTCAAGGCATTTCTCTTCATTTCCACTGCTCTTACCAGCTACTACACCCTACCACATTCAGTGCAATGTGTTTGTCAGATCATGATTTGGTTAGCATATGAATGCCAACAGTAAAGTAAAAGAAGAAAAAAATACCTGGTACTCTTTTTCATGATCTTCCAAACTCTTTGAAAGCTCCTCAACTCTTCTTTTTAGGTCAGCGGCTCCATCTTCAGCATTCTTCACTGCAGAAGCTCTCTCTTTGGCAGACTGCTTTAGTTCATCGATACTTCTCTCAATCTAACACCGAAGTTAATGCAAAATGAACCAGGAAACAGAATTTCACTAAACAAAGTAAGGCAAAAGATCATAATATGATATTTAAGAAATATAAACTCAAATATAGGCCTTGTCAACTCCTACCTTTGCAGCATTCTCTTTTTCAGTCATAAGACTTTCCTCTTGGTTTTTAACAACAGATGTTTCTCTAACAAGATCACGAGAAAGAGCATCAACTTTATCAGACAAGCATTTTACCTCCCCACCCATGCTTGCTTCTTTTTCAGCAGAAAGTTCTGATACTTTAGTCTCCATCTCCTGTATTTCAATTTGCATTCTTTCTGTATTAGCATCAATCTCAGAAATCTTAGCCTTTATTTCATCCACGCCTTGTATTGCATTGTCTCTAATCTTCTCCGCTTGAACATATTCATAAGCAATGCAAAACCTTTTAAGACGATCTAATTCTGCATTTCCATTGGCCCATTGCATATATTGCATGCGCTCTTTCCTCAACTTCTCCAATGCCGGAAGTATTTCCTGGTCAAGAAGCTTATCTATTTCATCTACCTTACTTTGTTTCTTCTCAAGGGTTTTCAAAGCAGCCTCTTTCTTTGTTTCATACATTCTTGTCCCAGCAGCCTCTTCAAGCATAGACAATATTTCAGGGGGTTTCATATTTAGGACCTTGGTGATACGCCCTTGCATTATAAGAAAATGGGGATTATTAACGTTTAGCTGCACCGAGTGGAAAAGATTCTGCACTCGGCTTGGCTGAGCAAGGTGTCCATTGATCAAGTACTTGTTCCTTCCACCCACCACAATCTGTAAAATGATGGAATTCTCTTTTCTTAAAGCAAAATAAAGATTCATATTCAAACATATTAACAACTTCAAATTTTCCCATTATATGTTTGACAACAAGAAGTAAGCTATATAATAATTCTCCCTAAATCTGCACAAAAAAATCTTGTAATATTGGCCTCTTCCTAATTTTAAAATAGCAACATCAAATATGCCATTTCTACTACAACAACCCCGTCCCCCCAAAAAAACAAAGACTAGCAATGCTGCTTTAAGAAAAGTAATCCCTCCATTCCAAAATTAGAAATACATTTTTACATTTTTACATTTTGAAGTCAATTTATGAAATCCCTTCAATATTGATACAAATATATTTAATCATAGCGCAAACAACTATAACTAATGTAAACTAACTAAAAATACTAATAACTACCGTATTTATTGTTTTCATAACATAAATGAATTCAGATCAATTTTGACTTTTAGGATTTTGTTCTTAAAAAGTCAAAATATATCTCTAATTTTGGAACGGAATAAGTATAACTACACTATAAGAAGTCACTTTAATACTATATGACCTTCCTATATAACCTTCTACCGTTCTACGTACTGAGTCACAATACCCTACTACCTGTAAGTGTACTTTCTCCCCTGGAATTTTATAAATGGCAAACGGTTCACAAATTCACAAGTGATTTTCTCCGAATTATACCCCATCAATAAAAAAAACTAAAGTATATACCTGACGGGTGACTGTAATTTCGGGAGAATCTTCATACCCAAGAGGGCTTCTACTCCTATCAGAATTATCAAACACAACGGAGACAGTTGCTTTGGTAATTCCAGCTTGGCCCTGCTTGTAAACCAGCTCCTGAAGATTTGAGGCCCGAACCTGCTGCAAATTCGTGATACCCAAAACGAAGCAAATGGAATCGAGAATGTTGGATTTGCCCGACCCATTCAAACCCGTGATGGCATTGAAGAAAGGATCGAAACCTGGAACCACTGTTCTTGTCGCATAAGACTTGAATCCCTCTAAGCATATTTCTTTGATATACATTGCGGATTATAACTTTAAAATATTCCCAAACCTAAATAATCTAAAACCCACTCAAGCTTGAGAAATTGGAGAAATTGAAGACTGCGTGGTGTTTGGTTCCGGAGATCAAAACCATACAATAAAATTGGGTGGACTTTGAAGATTGAATTGAAACTCGTTTGAGGTGAAAAAGGGCTCGAAACTTGATATTCTGAAAAAAAATTCGAAATTGCAGAGCGGGAAATTATTGTTTTGGTTCTCTCAAGTCGTTAGGCGCTTTCGAGCCTGTTCGGGAATCGGTCATTTGTTATTATTCGCATGTTCCAGAATCTTTTATTTTTTTATTTATAAATTGAGTTTTAAGTCAAAATAAAAAAATTAAGTGTTTGTAATTTATTTTAAAATGACTTACAAGTTATTTTAAAATAAATTAATTTGACAAAATGTAATGTCTATTTTATCATTCTTTATATTAATGTCTTTTTAATAATCTTTATATTTATTTTAATTTATAAATTATTATAGTAGAAACAGCTTCATAATTTATTTTAACTTAATTTTTAACTTTAAGTAAAATTGATATGAACGCTTTTATTTATAAATTAAATTATATTTAACTTATAAATTATTTAAAATAAGTCATTCCCGAATAAGCTCTTCTCGTAATTTTATTAAAAAAACCCTGGAATACTAGAATTAATTCTTTTCGAGTTGATGTGAATTAGGATGCATTCTCCTAAACCTCGTAAACCTCGTCTATTTGAAAAGGTAAATTTTGTCTTAAATTAGTTACCAAAAAATCAATAGTATTATTTCTATACTTATTAACATAAAAAATAGTACTATTTAATTTCCCAATATATGCACATATTGTGGGATGTAATATGTGATTATATTTAGGGTTCGTTTGACAAAAACATAATTTATGCACTAATTCACGACCAGTCCAACGTGAACATTGAGATATAACATACAAAAACGGGAGCAGGTTTGGGCCATTTATGAGTGTAAATACAAGTGTAGATCATGTAAGTTGAGGGTTTATTTTTAAAGAAAGATCAAAAGGTCTATTTCTCAATACTCAAAATTGTCCTCTCTGTTAATAATGTCAGCTTGATCCATAAAATTATGCAGAAACTTAATGTGCAGAAATGAGTAAAAATAAATTGGCTGCTGCAACTTCTAAATACACGTGTTTATAAATTGAAATGACTAAAGCTCCAATAACCAAATGGAGAGCATCTCCAAACTATACTATGGACTATATCTAGTTCATATGACATTAATTCATGGGATGATTTTTTCAATCCTTCCAGCAGCAAATGAAGATTATCCCATGGACTATAATATTAAAATATTATATTATATTTAATGAATTATAGTCCATCAATCATTTTTTCACACTCCCATTAAAATATATTAAAAATTATAGTTCACCAAAATATATTTTTTGAAATAATCTTTTGGATCCACCGAACTATATTTAGTCTAACTGCTTGGGAGAGAGTATGAGTCCTATTTAAGATTGATGGAGCTCCGGCCTGCTGGAGATGGCCTTACACGACGATGCCGTTTGTCTTCCTTTTCATTCTGATTCTGGCTTTGCTGCTCCTTGCTATATGCTTGCAACAGCCAACAAGATTGACCTTGAATCTCTCATATTATTGTCCTTCAACCGATTGCTCTTATTGAAGATTTGTGTATAAGATCCAAATTTCAGTCTTTATCATTTGCTTTTCTGCATTGTGTGTATTTGAAATGCAGCTTTGTACATAAGAAATGAGAAAGAAAACAAAATAAAAGAAAAAGGACTAAGGAGATGTTTTGTCTCGGGGGAGTTTCAAACATACATGCATGTAACACCCCCTTCCCAAAATAGAAAGAGAGAGGTTACTCCAAAAGACAAAAAACCGAATGAAAAGCTTATGTCATAAAAGGATGGGTTCATAATAATTAAATATCACAAGACAAACCATAGTAAATATCCCACTAGCTCAAACCATAGCCGAAAGTAATTGTTACAATTTCAAATAAACCCGACATATCAATTCTAAACATAATAACTCTAATCCATTGGAATTAATGGAGCTCTCATCACACTTGCCCATGATTCCCCGATTACTGCGGGAAGAAAAACACAAAGATGAGCCAAATGCCCGAAAGACGGATATAGAATAAAAGAATAATGAAAGCGAAATAACTAACACAATTAATTGAGGCGAAGCAGAACGAACAAAACCAACACAATGAAATGATAAATTTGAATCAAATGGTCGGGTGTTATTTTCATCGAGCTCTCGAATAAATAGTAATATACCTTGCCACACAGTGCAAGTCAAATAATGTCACCTGTGCAATCATCACATCGGATTGCTTAATCCAGATGCATGCAAAATCGGAAGGTGTGTTTGGCACAAACATCACCAATCCGCAGAACAGAACAGAACAGAAAAACTAGGGTCGACCCATACGCCTCCCACAACAAAACACCAAATGGCCAACTCCCACCGGGAACACAAAGCGGAGGCAGTGGTGGATGATCACACCGCCACGGAAGGTGTCATGCCTCGGTGCCAAGAGAACATGCCCGTGGTACCCCCACAGGTGGTTATAGCTCAGGTATACCCTACGGTATTCTAACAAAATATAATGTCACAACACATGCGACAAAATATTAACACAAAGGGGTTCTAACGTGTACATGTTAAGCTGAAGCAAATCGTCAACCCAAGTCTCCAAAATGTACTAACATGCACATTACTACAATATCAAAACAAATTAATAAACATGATACACTAGTCTAAAGAGTACAAGTGGGAGTTCCAATATAACGCCAAAACAGTTATTCAAAATAAATTGACAACAAATAATTATGAGAGACAATATTAAATTTCGATACGAACTACGGAACGAACAAATTAAAACAAATGAGTCTCATTTGAAAAGAGCGGAATAAAGTACTGGATTAAGCAATGTAATACCCAAAATTTATACTCCAAATTTGACTCGTTCGGACTCTCTCAGATTCAATCTAAATAATTAATAAGATTTTATTATAATTCAATCATTAATAATGTAATACAATTAAATTTTATTATTAAATTTTTTTTAACTAACTATGACAAAATTAATTTTTTTTCATATTAATAAATATACCTCAATTGATTTACTAATTTCGCATGAGTTTTATGACCAAAAATTTATTAACACAAAATATAAATATATATATATATATATAAAATAAAAAAATAAAAAAAATAATAACATGAAATCCATGACTGCAAGAGTGCAGGCCTATAAAACATTAAAGTCTTTATGCATTACGGTAGCTTCACAAATGATAACGAAATCCTTTTAATATCTTCCGTCAATAAGTAATCATACAAACTTTTTATATATATATATATATATATATATATATATATATATATATATATATGCATTCAAGTAATTCATGTAATATATATACTGTATATCACCCAAAAAGGAATTCAAAAAAAATGAGCATAATAAATCAAGGTTTGGTGGAAGAAATTTTAAATCATACATAATTGTACACGAATTCAAAGTCGATTCTCTCTTTAATCTTTGTCACAAACCTCTTCTCTCTTCTCTTCTCTATCTACACTAGCCTCGCTTAATTTTCTTTTTAGCGTGTGTGATGCAATGCTCTCTAGTAGGTTAGGTTTTAGTATTTATTCAATCAAAACATATTTTATTAATTAACATAATATAATTATTAACTTTCCAATTTTTAATAGAACTTTAAAATTACACAAATAAAAAAAATAGACCCACTTAATTTAAAGTCCAATTTTACCAATTTAATTTATCCAATACTTATTAATTCATTAGCCCACAAAATTAAATGACTAGCTTGACCCAAAATAAATGACAAAGTCCAATTAATATGGTTTAAAATAAAATATTTTATTTTTATTATTATTATTTAATTATTATTTTATTTTCGGGTATTACATCATCTACCCCTTAAAAAGGATTCCGTCCCCGGAATCAAAAGAATGAACGTACCTAATTATCAAAAAGATGCGGATATTCGCTTTCGGATAAACTCTCTCCATCTCCCAGTGGCTTCCCATTTCAGAATGATTTCTCCACAAAACCTTAATAAAAGCGGAATAGTCTTCCTCCTCATAATCCTCTCTTGGCGATCCAAAATCGCCTCGACTTTGTTCCTCACAAGTAAGATCCTCCCGAATATTATCGAGCGGATATTGCACCACGTCTGACGGATGATAATGATAACTCCTCAACAAACACATGGAACACATTATGCACGTGAGCAATTTGTGGAGGCAAAGCCAACCGATATGCAACTTCACCAACCTCTCCAAAATCTCGAATGAGCCAATATACGCGGACTAAGTTTTCCTTTCAACCCAAATCGTTGAATACCCTTCAAGGAGAAACTTTTAGAAACACATGCTCACCTGGGTTCAAACTCTAAAAGTCCTTCTATCTTTATCAAGATAACACTTACCGTAGTGATCGAGCCGGCTTCAATTTCTCCTTAGCCACCGCTACCTTCTCCGTAGTGATTTGAACCAACTCGGGCCCTTCTATGGCCCTTTCGCTAACCTCATCCCAACAAGTTGGTGCCGACACTTCTACCATCTGATGCCTCAAGCGGAGCCATTCAATACTTGCGTACGCCAATTATTGTTGTAAGCAAACTCAACTAGGCTCAAGTAATCATCCCAATTACCCCACCACTCAAGTGCACAAGACCTCAACATGTCCTCCGGCGTCACGAATAGTCGCTCGGATTGCCCATCGGTTTTTCGGATGAAAAGAAATCTTGAAGTTGGTAAAGTACCCCAAGCTCGTTGAAACCCTTTCGAGCAAGTGAAGTGAGCTGTGGGTCCCCATACGAAACAATAGACACCGGGAGTACCATGAAGTCTAACAATCTCTGTTGAAAGATATGTGCCAATCTATCCACCGAAAGTAACCCTCATGGATAGCCAAAAAGTGTGCCGATTTGGTCAATGGGTCCACTACTACCCATATGGCATCGTTCTTCACGAAAGTCTTCTTGAACCAGTCCACAAAATCCATCGTGATATCCTCCCACTTCCACGCTGAAATGTCTAAGCATTGCAACAACCCACTAGCTCGTTGATGTTCTATCTTCACTTGTTGACAAGTGAGGCACCTCCCAAATATATTGACCACGTCTCGTTTCATCCCATTCCACCAAAAATTCTTCTTCAAATCTCTATACATCTTTGTAGAACACGGATGAATAGAAAATGGCGAACTATGAGCCTCGACCAAACACCGCCTCTCGAATTCTTTGGATCCGGCGGACACACAACTGGCCACCTGACCAAATCACACCATGGTCATCAACACGAAACTTCGGGTTGCTTGCCCTCTCTACAGATTCTGCGTCAAACCCTATAACTCCCCATCTTCCTTTTGAGCTTCTTTGACCATGAGATAAGAGGCTCCACTCTCATGCCTGAAAATGCCCATCTGAACCTCGTATATACAACTCAACTCGATCCGCTCCATATCTCTGAAATAATTTGAGGTTGTGTAATAAAATTTCGCAACACTTCACGAACTCTTAGGCTAAGAGCATCTGCAACCACATTTGCCTTCCCCGGGTGATCTTGAATCCTCGCATCATAATCTTTTAGTAGCTCAACCAACGCCTTTGCCTCATATTGAGCTCCTTACGAGTAAAAATGTATTTAAGACTTTTGTGATCGGTGAAGATATCACAAGTCTCTCCATACAAATAATGCCTCCAAATCTTTAAGGCAAAGATCCATTGCGCCAACTCAAATCATGTGTGGGGTAATTCACCTCGTAAGGTTTAAAAGGCGCTTAGAAGCATAAGCAATCACCTGCAGTGTTGCATCAAAACACACCCCAAGCCCTTCTTAGAAGCATCTTTATCGTCGATAGCCTCGCGTCTGTCCCCGACAATGCAATGCAAGTATAGGAGGTGACACAAGTCGTTTCTTGACTCCTCGAAACTCTTCTCCATTCTTCATTCCACATAAACTTCACGCCTTTCTCATCATGGTGAGTCGATGGTAAATGACAAGGAAAACCCTTCCACAAACCGCTTTATAATACCTGCCAAACCCAAGAAACTCCTAATCTAAAATCCTTTGTAGTAGGTCTTGGCCATTTGGTGATAGCCTCGACCTTCGCAGGATCCACCTTAATGCCTTTCGTGAAACAACATGTCCCAAAAATGCAACTGCTCCAACCAAAACTTCGCGTTTAGAGAATTTAGCATACAACTTCTCTTTTCGCAAAATTCTAACACTATCTCGAAGATGCTCCTCATGTTCTTCCTTAGACTTAGAGTAAACCAAAATGTCATCAATAAAGACAATGACAAATTGGTCCAAGTACTCCCCGAACACCCGATTCATCAAATCCATAAACACCATGCGGGGGCGTTAGTCATGCCGAATGGCATCACCAAAACTTCGTAATGCCCATATCGAGATGCGAAAAAGCCGTCTTAGGGATATCCTCATCCCTCACTCTCTCGGTGATGATAGCAGAGCCCTCAAGTCTATCTTGAAAAATATTTTGCTCCCTGAAGTTGGTCAAACAAGTCATCAATCCTCGGCAATGGATACCGATTCACGATGGTGATCTTGTTCGACTCTCTGTAGTCTATCTACGACCTCATAGACCCATCCATCTTCTTCTTCACAAACAAAATTTGGAGCACTTACGGTGAAACACTCGGTAGAATCACACCACGATCCAACAGTTCTGCTGAATCGCTCCTTGACTCCTATGACTCCAAGCGGTGCCATCCGTCTGGCGCCTTAGAGATGAAGCTCGCACGAGGAACAAGCTCAATAGCAAATTCCACTTCCATTTGTGGTGGCGACCACGACAACTCCTCGAAACACATCGGAAAAGTCACGAACAATTGGAACATCCTCAATCTGAGACTCACCCTTAGAGGTATCTTTCCAAACGCCAAATACCCATCACAACCCTTTGCCACCAACTTTCCCGGCCTTCAAAGCGAAATTAACTTCACCATTCTACTCGGTGAGAACCACGATATCTGAATTCGGAGACTTCACATCTCTCAAATATAACCTTCTTCGCTGACAATCTATAGTGGCACGGTGCTTATCTAACAGTCCATCCCAAGAATGATATCGAAATCGATGCATACACATCGGAAGGAGATTAACGCTACTGAATCTTATCCCCAAAAGCGATCGAACATCCTCGATACAAATCGAAATAACTTCTGAAGTCCCCATCGGGTAACAATAGACATAACAGAATCTAAAAAGGCGAGATGGCACACCGGTCTTAGAACAAAAGAAAGAGTGAGCAACAATGGAATGAAGTAGAACCCGTATCAAACAAAATAGGCGCCTCACGATCGCCAACTAAAGAGTACCGAAGCGATTACACGGTGTACTGCTTGCTTTGGTTATCGTCAAAGCAAACACTTTCGTATACGACGGCTAACCTCCATTGCCACCATTATCGCCACCTCCACCGCTTTTCGCGTGGCCCGGACAATCCCTAGCAATGTGACCCATCATCACACTGAAGCATGCACCGGTGAGTGCGTGGCCTTTGCGCTTCCCGAATGATTAGCCCCACAAGTAGTACAAGGAGCTATCGAAATAAGATTGGGTTACCCCACCACGGTGGTCTGGTAACGACCACGATTACGCCCTATGCGGACGGTTACATCCTGGCGGCGATTTTGTCCATACCAAGTGTGGCGAAGGCAGCGATTACGCCGCTTCTTTGAGGCATCTGCTGATAACCCTGATACGATTACGACCACGCATGCGCCCTGCTTTGAACACCACGATTTACGTTCCGCGACCACCTTGATTTCTCCCGCTTGACGAAGCTTGACCTGCTTTGGTCATCTACGTCCCTCTTGACTCCCTTCCGGTTTGGAAGTCAGAAAGTCCTGCCGCTCCATCTCAATGTTCTTGGCGCATTAGCCTTCGCCGATACATCCGCAAACTTGGTGTTAATGAGATGTTGGCGATACTATAATGAATCGCCACTTTAACTTTTTCGCTTTGTTACTGCTGCGGTCCTGCAGACGTTCCCAAAACCACCAAAACTGGTGAACTCTGGTCATGAAATCGGTAATGGACTCATCATCCTTCCTTAGAATGGATAGATCTCTCTAGCATAGGCCTCTTTATCGGTAATTTGGAAAAATCTGGCGATAAAAGACCTCCTAAAACTACTTGATGAAGTGTCTCCACGCACCCATTACCCTTGGTTGTCTTGATGCTTTCCACCACCTCTGTGCATCCCCTCTACAGCTTGTAGCGACAAGCAACACTCTTTGATTATCCGAGCATCCCAACACATCAAAAATCTTCTCCGGTGAGCAATCCAATTTTCCGCATCAATTGGAGTTGGAGAGCGAGCCTCAAAAGGCGTGGCTTACCTTACGAAACCTCTCCGACCACACATACATTGGAACCACCTCTTGATCGAGGCCATCCACATTTCCTTCCTCTTCGTTTGTTTGTGGACCATTATTTCGAGTGCCCTCGCCTTTCAAGGGAATTTACGGCGGTGAGCTATTGCATTACTGTACCACAATGCCAACCGAGGTAAAGTTCAGTTCACTACACGATTCACCAAGTTAACCGGTTGAGCATTTATCGATCATTAGGTTGCTTTCGTTGGGATGAACATCACCCTTCCCTATTGTTATCTCTCCTCCCAATGACTCTGGCGGATCGACGAGCCATCTAAGAAAGAGATCAATGAATATAAGCAGAATGATTAAAGCAGATTGAATATGGTGAACAAAAAAAAATTAAAGCGAGCAAAAACCTAACCCTTAAGTCTACCCATAACTCACATGGTCAAACCTAAATAGGTTTTTACAAGAAAGAACACGGCTCGATACCAACTCTGTAACACCCCTTCCCAAAATAGAAGAGAGGTTACTCAAAGACAACAAAGCCCGAATGAAAGCTTATGTCATAAAAGGATGGGTTCATAATAATTAAATATCACAAGACAAACCATAGTAAATATCCCACTAAGACAAACCATAGAAAGTAATTATTTACAATTTCAAATAAACCGACATATCAATTTAAACATAATAACTCTAATCCATTGAAATTAATGGAGCTCTCATCACACTTGCCCATGATTCCCCGATTACTACTTAGGAAGAAAAACCTGACGTATGAGCTAAATGCCCAAGACGGATATAGAATAAAGAATAATGAAACAAAATAACTAACACAATTAATTGAATGATATGTAACGAACAAAACCAACCTGATGAAATGATAAATTTGAATCAAATGGGTGGGTGTTATTTACATCGAGCTCGAATAAATAGTAATATACCTTGCCACACATGGCAAGTCAAATAATGTCACCTGAGCGATCACACATCTGATTCTTGTGATCCGGATGCATGCAAAATCGGAAGGTGTGTTTGGCACAAACATCACCAATCCGCAAAAGCGAGCGAAACAGAAAAACTAGGAATTCGACCCACACGCCTCCCACAACAAAACACCAAATGGCCAACTCCCACCGGAGCACAAAGCGGAGGCAGGTGGGTGATCACACCGCCACGGAAGGTGTCATACCTCGGTGCAAGAAGAACATGCAAGTGGTACCCCCACGGTGGTTATAGCTCGGTATACCTACGGTATTCTAACAAAATATAATGTCACAACACATGCGACAAAATATTAAACAAAGGGGTTCTAACGTACATATTGGTGAAGCAAATCGTCAACCCAAGTCTCCAAAATGTACTAACATGCACATTACTACAATATCAAAACAAATTAATAGACATGATACACTAGTCTAAAAAGTACAAGTGGGAGTTCGATATAACGCCAAAACAACTATTCAAAATAAATTGACAAGAAATAATTATGAGAGACAATATTAAATTTCGATACGAACTACGGAACGAACAAATTAAAACAAATGAGTCTCATTTGAAAAATGCGGAATCAAAGTACTGGATTAAGCAATGTAATACCCAAAATTTATACTCCAAATTTGACTCGTTAGGACTCTCTCCGATTCAATCTAAATAATTAATAAGATTTTATTATAATTCAATCATTAATAATGTAATACAATTAAATTTTATTATTAAATTTTTTTTAACTATATTTGACAAAATTAATTTTTTCATATTAATAAATATACCTCAATTGATTTCTTAATTTCGCATGAGTTTTATGACCAAAATTTATTAACACAAAATATAAATATATATATATATATAAAATAAAAAACAAAAAAAAAATAATAATAATAACATGAAATCCATGCTCGTAAAGAGTGCGAGGCCTATAAAAATATGAAAATCTTTATGCATTAAGTATTTTCCACAAATGATAACGAAATCCTTTTAATATCTTTAGTCAATAAGTAATCATACAAACTTTTTATATATATATATATATATATATATATATATATATATATATATATATATGCATTCAAGTAATTCATGTAATATATATATACATATATCACCCAAAAAGGAATTCAAAAAAAATGAGCGATAATAAAATCAAGGTTTGGTGGAAGAAATTTTAAATCATACATAATTGCATCGAATTCAAAGTCGATCTCTCTTTAATTTCATCATGACTTCTTCTCTCTCTTCTCGCTTCTCGCCACGCTTTCACATTAATTTTTTCTTTTAGCGTGTGTGATCAAATGCTCTCTAGTAGGTTAGGTTTTAGTATTTATTCAATCAAAACATATTTTATTAATTAACATAATATAATTATTAACTTTCCAATTTTTAATAGAACTTTAAAATTACACAAATAAAAAAATAGACCCACTTAATTTAAAGTCCAATTTTACCAATTTAATTTATCCAATACTTATTAATTCATTAGCCCACAAAATTAAATGACTAGCTTGACCCAAAATAAATGACAAAGTCCAATTAATATGGTTTAAAATAAAATATTTTATTTTATTATTATTATTTAATTATTATTTTATTTTGAATTATTACTGATACGTCGTCAAAGATCAAAAAAAGGATTAAAGTGTTGAGTGTGTATATATGTATAATTGTATATGTAATAACCTGGATTTTCTATATAAAATAATTAAGAAATTTTATGTATAAATTTTTTTTTTTTTTAATGACGAGACTAAGTGTACAGTAATGTGAACGATAAATCGAATATATTTATTACTTGAAAATTAGAAATAATTTTGGAATTATTAATTACTACAAATTATATTTTATGGTAATTAATTTACGTAATGTAAATATTTTTATTAATTATTTTCCATGATAACATGATTGGAAATAATATATGAAGTGATAATTGGAATTATATAATAAATATTTTATTATATGATTTGTTCGTAATAATTAAGTTAACTATTTTAACTCGATTCTTGATGTTGTGTAAAGAAAGAGAAGTCGGATATGAGATCCAAACCACGAATTGGGATTGTGATCAAGAGATGAGAATAATAATATTATATTATTGTTATAATGATTTTACTGAGACAATAATTATGTACTATGTATATGCTTGGACAGATAATATCGAAAGAACGATAGCGATCAATTAGGTCATAAAGATATTACCTCGTTGTGAACCCCCCTAATTATTAAACCTCGATTCTGAGATATGAGTGAGTAGTGTATTTGTGTATATGAAGGTTTCTTGTGTATAAGATGTCGATAATTGAAAAAACCCTAATTTACATTGTTTGTCGATAATTAGACAAACCCTAATTATTTAAACCCTAATCGGTTGAAGTTAGAGATTGTAATGAGGCGTGTTAGAACATACACAGATAATTAGAGAATCTAATGGTCAATTAGAAACCCTAATTGATGGCGTTAAGAAACCCTAATTAGAAAACCCTAATTTTTCAATCAAAACCCTAATTTAAAATTATTGGGTTTAATTACGATGTTATTGTATAAATATTTTAATTTACCAAAGGATAGAAAGTAATTGGTAAATGATAAGAATTACCATCTAGTGATTAAATACTACATTTAATTGCTATGTACAAAAATGCCCATGAAATTATATGTGAAATTACCAAAATACCCTTTTAGTGTATTATTAGTTATATTATTTATGGAATTTTAAAATCTAAAGTGATAAACCCTAATGGTTATGGATAATGTCTATAATGTCATTCATGGTAGACATGAGAAGTCTAAACTACCCTTGTGCATTATTAAAGGAAGAAACCAATTATTATAGTGGAAATGACTAAAATGCCCTTTTTGTCCATTTAGTGTATTATTAGTGTATTATTGCTAGCAATCTTGCAAAATCTGGACATCTAACTTTATTCTAGAATTTACCATGACACTATAACATTACTACCACCAATAATCAGCCATTACATGATTGCATACATGATTTACATAATTTAAGAGAGAGAAATGTACATTATTTAGCCTATTTATTCACAAACACTTGGCCATATCTCTCCCAACCTCTTACCAACGAAATTATCTTGCCCATAAGCTCCTAATCAAAGCCCAGCCATCACAAACAACAAATCAGAAGCATCAAAGCCCAAAAAAAATCAAAATCGAAGCTGAAAAGGTATGAAATTCCCTAATTTTGAAATCCTTGATTCGATGTTAATTGATGCAATTGATTGTTTAAAGTAATGTAATAGGAGTCTATTAATTTTACGGGTTGTAAAATCATGAACCCATAACATCAAAGTGCAATTTGAATTTGAAGATTTGAGCAAATTGGAAAACAAGATACTGTGATTTTTGGGCAAATGTCAAGACTTATATCTCTGTGATTATTCTTTGTTTTTGTTGTTTAAAAGTTGTTAGGTGTAGCTTGTTATGTGGTCTTTAAACTCCAAAAGGAATCAGGTCTATATCTATTGTAGATCGGGATTTATAAGCGGTCAAAGTGGGTTGACCGACATTGACCGGCTGTTTTTCAAACTCAGAAAATATTCTAAGTGTCCAGAATTATTTTTTTGGGCAAATGTCAGGCTTTATATCTCGGTTATATTTAATGTGTTTTGTGTTCTAAAGGTTGATATGTGTAGATTGTTATGTGTTATTTAACCTCCAAAAAGAATCAGGTCCATATATATTACGGATTAAGAGTTATTTAAGATCAAAATGGGTTGACCGGCATTGACCAGAAAATTCTGGGCAGCCCAGAATTTTTTAAGTGTTGTTTTTTTTGATAAGGTTTGACCATACTTTAGATTCTTGATTTATTGTTGTTATGATGATTTTAAGTGTTAGAGTTGTAGTCCTACATGTTGTCTACACACTGGAATTGATAAGATCACGTAAACGTTGCACGATTGTCAAGTTATAGAGGTCCAAAGTAGGCATCACGAACTGTTCTTCACGAAGAACAGCTCTGACAGCTACTTTGAGGTACGTTTTCTCCCAGATCTGATGTTGTTTAGAGGTTATGTTTGTTGGATCTTGTAGTCTTGTATTTCCTCTACAAGACCCAATTTATAGATTGTCCAAATTCGTTAAGATGAGAGAGTTATTCACGGTCAAAGTAGCCCACCTCGGTTACGCCTTATGAAGATGCAGGTAGGCTCAAGAACACCTATAAGCGACACTTACGTCACTATAGGGCCTTTAACTTCTGATTTTAATTATTTTAATTTCGATTTTAGAAAAATGATTTTAAAATTAGAAAAATTAGATTTTAATTATTAAAAATACCAAATAAATTATGAAAAATTATTTTAAAGTCTGAAAAATAGTTTTTAATTATTTTGAGTATATTTCATAAATATTTAATATTTTTGGAATATAAAAGGTATTTATTTATTTAATTATAATATTAAATAAATTATTTAAATATAGTTTTAATTCATGAAAAATCATGAAAAATTATATTATGGTATAAGAAAATATTTTAAGTTATTTCCCATGACTTTTAATATTTTGTGATGAATTTCATTAATTAATTATATATTAATGATATTAAAGTTATTTAATGATTATATTAAATAATTTAGTTTTAAAATGATTTTAATATTATAAAAATTATTTTAAATAAAATTAAAGTATTTAAAATATTTTAACTTATAAAATATAACTTTTAATATTTAAAGGATAATTTCATTAATAATTTAATATTAATGATATTAAGATAATATTAGTGATATTTAGTATATTTAATAATTATTATTAAATAAATAGTTTAAAAATGGTTTTATTTATTTAAAAATCATTTAAAGAGGATATTAAGGATTTAAAAATATTTTAAGTTATAATTAATGACTTTTAATATTTGGATGAATAGTACATTAATATTTATATATTAATGGTGATTATTTAAAAATGATTTTAATTGTTTTAAAAATCATTTAAGGGTAATATAAATGTTTTAAAAATAGTTTGAGTTATTATAAATAACTTTTATATTTTTAGCAATGGTTTCATTAATAGTTTAATATAAATTAATTATTAATGATAATGGAATTATTTAATGTTTAAATCATGTAATTATAATTAGATGTTTGAAAGTGATATCCGATCAAACTAAATTCGACTTGAGAACCTAGGTTATGAAGTCCGAGATTTGATGAAGAGCACCCATAAATGTGATTATATCACTATAAGCCCTTGAGTGATGATTTGAATTATTTTAAATTTTTCAATTTACGGAAAATTCGAAAATGATTAAAAGTAAAATGTCCGATATTCTGAGATGTTGAGGTATAGGATAAGAGTCTTAGACTCAAAGTATTTACCCGATAAAAGGCTGTCGATGCACGCAAACAATTGTTTAATTCTATAATAGAAAGAAAAGGCTCTTTTGTAAGAACATTGATGAGATATTTGAAAAATGTATAAAAATATTTCAAGTATAGAATATGAACTAAAAGTATGATCACTGCGATTATGTGATGACGTGATTAGACTATGTCTTGTCAATGTAATAGGCGATACTATGTGTTATGATATATTGTTTCTAATCGAAGCGAATGATCCGATTTTTGATAGGTTGTGATAAAGAGATAAAACCTAAGTTGAGATTTGTAATCGCAAATCGGTGCAAAGTATCCTACCTTTGCATTTTCTTTATGCAATGGACATGAGTAAGAAGTTTCGAATTATTCTATTCCATGCAGATTATGTATGCTTTGATTATCAACATGTTAGCTCAGATATATATTCTGTTAAGTTGATTTCTAAATGGTTATACAAGTGTCCCTACTTGGATAATCATGGCATTTATTCACATGTTGATATATCTTTGTCAATTACCCGAATACATATATGTTGAATTACATGTTATTGTTGAGCAAGATTAAAAACCTTCGGGTTTGGAACCAGGCATGTATGAACATCCCGATAATGGGAAAAATTTTATGCGCTTCGGCGGACAAAGGATGAGCGATGAATTTCGTTCAAGTTATGTAGTATTGATCAATCTGAGGTACAATGGGGTGATCACCCTCCGTGCGTAAGTTATGACGGTTCATGGATGAATTTACGCTAAACCTTTTGAAAATGAAAAAATCATGTTCATAAGTATGTTTCTTAAACCCTATTCATGGGTGGAGCCTCATTTCAAGAATTTGAAAGAGAGTTGTTATGTGAATCTTTTATCAGTACGGATTACTTCACAACTTTTGTTTCGTTGTTGAAGTGTTATGTAAAGAGAATACTTATATTCTTTCAAATTATATTTATAATTGCTATTATTTCTTTGGGCACTCAAATGCTCATCCTTGCTTAAACTAAATGTTTTCGATTACCTACGATCGACACGAAGGCTCGAGCACGAACAACAAGGAAAAGAAAAGCTGTTCGAATGAGAATTAGTATGAGTTAATGGTTATAGTTAGTAAGACAATGAAATCTATTGTCAGGTATTGTAAGGAATGTATTTTGAAGGTCACGTGCACAGGAAAGTAAACTTTGATGTATGTAAATTAAGTTGAATTATATTATTATTTAGTATTATTCATTTAAAGAAATGGTATCGTGGAGAAGCAGGAGTTCGGGTTTCAAATATCCGGATTTGGGGTCGCCACAGTATATATTACTTAACAACTCTTAAGGGCATTAATTACTATAACAGAATTACCTGTAAAATAAGAGAAGAAAAGCAAAATTAAAATCAAGTACAAACCAGAGCCTACTATGTCAGCGAAAGAGAGTGTTTCAGAATTGTTAACAAAAAGCATACAGCTAAAATTGACAGTATGTAGTTGCTGTAAACCATATTACTACTTTGAGAATATCAAAAATTAAAATGTCGCATTCAAATTCACTAATTACAATCTAAAAGCAATCAACGAACACATCTAGATGGATTAGAGTTCATCAACTAGTATTAGATACTGTTTACAATGGAAGCAAAATCATTCTGCTTCTTGCAAACAAATATCTCAAATCCAACAATTTCATTCCTATATCAACGAACAAATAAATACCCATAATAGTCTTTCATAAAATCTATTCTGCCTCTGGCAAAAGTTACAATTTTTCAAGCCCAACAAACGCTCAAAAAATATGAAAAACACAAAAAAAATGGTTTTCAGCTTCCTCAACCAATTTCCTTTTCCCCAACACTTGGTTTTCCCAAAAAAAATGGTTTTGCAACTTCATCCAGGCTAATACCATCCAGGAAACTCAAGTCAAATGTATCATCATCCGTGCTAATAATAAGCATAGCATCCAGGAAACTCAAGTCAAATATATTATCATTTCATCCCAATAACGTTCACCATGATTTTGGAGATTATTAGAATTGAAATCTCCCAACTGCCCGTAGTCCATCATTGCGTCCTTGAAACCGCCCAATCAACTGCCTGTGGCATTAGAAAATGACTGCTGCAGGTAGGAACCGCCACATTGTCACTAGATCAAGTTTATCATGCTCTAAAATCTTGAGCTGCCCAAAAATGAGGACGCCAGCTGCACTTGTGAAATACTGCAAAGCAGTCAATGCTCCAGGGTAAGGAAATTTCATGACAGCCTATTTGTTGATAATGGAGAGCAATGATGCTGAAAGGCAATATCCGGCAGCAATACCATAGACTGAAACTTAATTGCTGAAGTAAGCCACTATACCATGTTGCTTGGTGTTAACGCCAAGATCTTTCTCCACGTCCCAATTACGTAAGACGTCCTGATCCTGCACAGTAAACACGGTCAACACCGAAAGCTTGACGGCGGTTCCGTCGGGGGATAGCTCAGGCGTGAGAATTAGTACGTGTTCACAAGGTTAACAATGGAGGAATATATGGTCTAGTGTATTGAGAGAGATAATAAATCTCAGTTGTGTGTGTATGGGAGAATATGAATAATCAATATATGTGAGAACGTACCTCCATACGATGGCTTCCTTGCTAAGTTATATTACCTTTGCTTGGATTACTGTGTCACCCACTACTACCGACACCCTACGATCCGATGGGTTCTGCGACTATATCGGGTTTCTCTCGCTTTTGGCCATTTGTTTTCATCACGTGCGTACGGTTATGATCCCATCCACATTAATGCATGGAGGGAGCCTTGGTCAACTATCATACTTTTTCATCATCACAAGTCAAAGTCACGAGATATTAAAATATCTAATGGGTGATCCTTTGGTGACCGGTCGATAGGATTAAATAAAGTTAACACAATAAATGGGCTCAAAGAATCCCATGGCTTAATAATAAAAAGCCCAACAGATTATACTGATAAATGGGCCCAATTTATCCGGACCAAAATAGGAGAAATATTATGACCCAACACTTGGGTTTCATTGGAAAGGGAAGGGAAGCTGAACTTTTCTGGGCATCACCATCGGGATTTTCCACATCATTAGACATCTAAATCTGAGAAAGAAAAAAGAACTGCTAATATTAACTTTTTATATACTATATATTATTATATTTATCAAAAAAAAAGTATAGTAGATCTGATCTTGGGCTTCTTTTTCGCATGAGAAGACAAAATGAAAATTGACCTCTGATCTTTCATTTCAACTAATAAATTATTCTGTTGATTAATTTTTATAAAATTCAAAAGAGAGAATAGAAGACTTAATCATGGTCAAGTATTATAATAGTTTGACAATTTGGGATAGAATGAAACCCACTCTAGTATTGGGAGGAATCATGGGCGGGTGAGAAAGGCGGGGCACTGCAACTACATGAGTTGTGTTACCCTAACCTTGCTTTGTTCCACGACCACGAGGTAGAGTTGTTCCTGTCCCAACCCTGACAAATCATAAGCAGCCTACTCCTAGAACTTAAGTTGGCCTAGTAATCATGGACAATATCAATTTGGCAATAGAGCTAGAATAAACTCTTTTCCATCCTAAACTTTGAAAATAAAAAATATATAATTTATGCTTTTAGGATAATGCTTACTGATATCGTGTTTGAATTGCTTTAAAAGCATCATTTTTAATATTGTTTGCGCTTTTATGATTATGCCACTGCTATCACACACTATTATCCCACGTTGTCTGTTCAAAACTTTGTTTAACTTTATACTTGAACTTGGTTTAATACTCCCTCCATTTAAAAAAAAAGTCCCATTGCAAAATTTTCAGGTACTAAAGATATGTTTTGTTTCATGTTTACTCATAACGATAATAAGATGTTAGTTTAGCAGCGATGATATGATAATGAAATTATAATAATAAATTATCTTCGTTTTTTTGTGCAAATGGGGCTCTTTTTATGAAACTATTTATGCTACTATGATTACAACACTGTAATCTCACACCGTCTTTCAAGACATTATTTCACTCTATACTTCTAACTCTTGGTCGCAATATCTAGCGCAGCTCTCTTCTCCATAAAATTATCCGTCATTCTTTTACAAATTTACTATGAACTTTCATCTCAATTATGTTGTTTTCCAAAGAAACATTACCATCGTAATTTGTATGGATCCTCTACCTAAAGGTAAGTTACACAATCAATAAGGTGTACAATGGGCTTATATATCTTCCTTTTTTATATTTTTATACGCTTTTCTTTCTTTCCCTTTAATGTTTGCTTATAAAATTAGCTATAAAGCAACAAACTGCAATCTGAATGTAGAACTAATTCACTAATCAATGCAAAACATATATAAGCAAAGACGGACTACAACACAGCCAAACGATCCTAAAATCCACAAATATGCGACCAACAATAACAGATAAATCTGAATCATAATAAATTGACAAAATAAACAGTAAGATATTTGTACCAATAAAGAAACCTACAATCTAAGCTTTGAACTTTAATCCCATTAATAGATTTTATTCAGCTATCGAAGAAAATTACTAAAAATTGAAAAGATTAAAGTTTATTGGAGCAAACATTGCACATACGTATATATAAGGAGAGAGAATTGACTTTTGCCAGTGAAATTTAGCAGTGGCTCCGTAAAACTTTGAATCTGAGGTCGATCTCGTCATCTCCGGAGAGGTCTAAGTTTGTTGGTCGGGCTATTGGAGCAATAGTGATAGTAATTTTGGGGGGTTAAATACACTTTTCGTCACTCTACTCGACTCCGGTTTACAAATACATCACTGAACTCAAAATTTTTACGGTCAACTCATTGAACTATAATTTCTTTACAAAAATCCGAAAAATCGTCTACTCTGTTAAAATATTAACGGAAAATTTATGTGGCACATGTATAATAAGCTGACAAGGAGAGAGAATTTGAGTTGGATAATGATTTAAATTAAAATATACACAATTCTATAACAAATAATTAAAAGGAAGATATCCTTTTAATTATTCTCCATTTCTCTCTCCTCTTCAACTAACATATTCTCCATTTCTCTCTCCTCTTCAAAAGGAAGATATCCACATCCAAAGGCAGAAAAAGTGAAACGGGTGGGGAGAGCCTTTTCACCTTTCCAATTTTTCTCACCTCGACTGAAGAGAGAGAAAGTGAAGAAAAACACAGTCTAGAGACATGGAAATTAAGCAACATATGCACAAGGAGGAGGTGGATAAATAAAGATCGGATCAGTATTTCAATTTTTTGATGGTAGATCTGATCGAAAGGGAAAGGAGGAAGAGGGCGGTTAGATCAGAAATCTGGCAGAAAGGAGGAAGATGACGTTTCTCCTTTTCAAATACAGAAATCGTGGCGTTTCATCCACTTTATTACTTGATCTGTTTATCGTGGTAGATGATCCACTTCTCGGCGACGAGGAGGACGTCGGCGATGGCCGAGATCAGATCTGTTGGGTCAAATTAATTTGTTGGTTCTGAGCTGATTCACTATGTTTGGTGCTTAATTCTTTTAGTGGAATCAGTTTGGTGTTAATCTGGTTATTTTAGTCGATTATTGTTATTGTTTTGAAACTGATTGATTGGTTTATTGTTGGGGTTTTTTGAATTTCTTCCCCATCTCACGTGGCAACAATGGCTTACTACTTTTGAAACACGCCTAGGAATTTGGGTTTGTTAGGCAAATTAGTTCTTGTTTTTGGTTTTGGGTTTTTCTTTTTTGTGTGGATTATTACGTATCGATCGGATAATATCATTTGGAATCGGGTTTTTAGTTTAGTTGAATGATGAATGTGATAATTTTGCCCCTGTAGCTACTAAATGAATGATAAGTTTTAATTTGTTTTTTTAGTTTGATTTTAATTGCCCAAATTTTTTGTTTTTACCGTAAGACCCTAACTTATTATGAATAAAAATAAATTTTTTCTATTTATTATTTTGAAATAATAAAGAGTTAATTTGATATAATATTTTGGTTATGGGTGAAATGTATAAATTTTATAAAATAAGCAAGTGGTTATAAAATATTTATTTTTAACGGGAAATATTCGTTTGGTCGTGGAATATTCTTGTTGTCAAGTAATATTCGTACGACGGCGCAACCATTCGTGGGCCTCATAACAGAATAACTGTTGGATGAAAAAAACGACAAGTTTGAGTTTTTATAAATAATGGCGTAGTTGTTATCGTTAACACTGTTGGAATATTCGGTGGTTCAAATACGATAATACGCGTGGTTGCACAGTAGCACACGGTATTGCACAGTATTTTTGAATTATTAATCCTTACGTAAGAAGGCACTACTCAATAATTGTTACAGTAGTTACTGTTCAATATTTTATTTTATTGATTCAATAATTACTTCGTTGATATTTTATATTATTGTTATTTCAATAATTGTCCTCACACGCATGATATTTCTATTATCAGATCAATAATTCATATTATTTGAATAATATTATTAGATAACATTATTGATAATGTCTAGAAAGTTCTGTCTAAGGAGAGGTTTGGTCACCTAATTACGCGCCAGTAAGAAGAAATCCTTATTGGAAAGCCCCCTCTTTCCTGGGAACGGCCTGGTTGTCATTATTGTGATTCTGTAATATTATTTGTGAATAATTATTTACTTATTTATATGATAAGAAAATATTTATTTTATGTGGATATAAATGATGAATTTATTTATGTGGTTATAAATGATGAAATTAATTTTGATGTGTTTTATCAGTATCTTTGTCGGAATGGAGATATTAAAAATCAAATCAATATTTTTACGATATATTGCGTGAGTTATAATTTTTAATTTGATCGTTGGATCGTTGTAATTTTTGGATATGTTATACATATATAAGTTGAGTATATGTCCATAAATTTTGAACCGTTAAAAATGAACGTATGATTTGTTATGAATTTTAAGAGGTGACTAATTCAGAAATTAGGTTTATAAATGATTTTGGTGGAAAATTCTAGAATTGAGTGGGCCCCACTTGTGGTTGGTGAAGAAATGTACTGAATTTTATTTTAAATGTGGTGGGTGATAATAGTAGCAAATAAAGTTATCAGGTAGCAGGTCAAGTCTGCTTCGGCGTGCTAATATTTTCCTATAAATAGAGGGTTAAGTTAGAATTGAAAATCACACCAGAAACATAAGCTTTCTCTCTTTCTCTCTCTATATTATTGAGCGTATTTTGTAAGTATTTAGATACTTTGAGAGTTCTTTATTCAAGACAAGTTTCATTCAAAGATCACTTCTTAGATCTTTCCTTAGATGTAATCGATTCTTTGAGGTAAGGGATGTTATTTTCTTCTTAAATGATATTATTTTCTTCAATATCATTATGTTGAGATATTGTTATGAAGTTTATTGTGGAATTTCTACCTTTTTGTGTCGGGGTTCTTATTCACGTATCGACCTTTATTCACAAAACTAAGACTATTCATAGAAAAATAAAATTTTCTCTTTTTCATTCCGGATGTCTTTTATGGTTACTATCTTTGATTGTATCCATGTTTTGATCTTTATTCTACTTCACACTTGGTTATTATGGAATATTATTGAATTTGGATAAATCGAAATACGAATTCCTAATATTTATCCTTTTGTCTCTTTGGATTCGTTCTCAAAATATTTTCATCATCCTCGATCCTTAATGGTTATACTTGATGAATATCTTTGGCTCAGAAGTAAAAGATGAATGATTACTGATGAATATCTTTGGCCCGTAGTGCAAAGATGAGCAGTGTTGAGATGAACATGACCAATGGGTGATACAAATGAATATATTTGTCCCGTAGTGCAAAGATGAATATTTGATGCAAGATGTATATTGATTGATGTTACAGGGATAAAATATTGATGATGGACTTTTAAATTCATAGATGATAGTAGATTTCATTCTCTACTTAACTCTTCAAATGAATTGTTGTTTCCGTTGCAGTTGTTGATCTAAAACTTGTTATCTATTGTATTCTATCAGATTTTTCCCTGTTGAAGACTAAAGATAATTTGTTGTATATTATCTTAGCCATTATATTCTTTAATGAGCTAATTGAGCTCACCCTTTTCCTTTTTGTTCCATTTTTCTTCAGGATGTGAGAATATAGCAGGATCTAGCCGGGGTATGGAGTGATGGTTCTAGAAAGGTGTTTTATCAGTCCTCACTATTTTGTAAAATAGTGTATGAATAATTGTAATGAGGATTTTATTTGAGTGTTGATATTGTCTAGAAGACAATATTTGTATTTAAACTCACAGTTATTGTGTTGTCGTATTTTGTACGACAATTGTATTAATAAAGTTATAATTATTTCTGTACCATGTATTTGACGACTTAGAATGGTTGATGTATGTAAGACCCCAAATAATTAATAAATAAAATTTAATTTCCTCTAATTATTATTTTGAAATAGTAAGGGTTGATGTGATTAATGTGGATAGTTATGGGTAAAATACGCAAATATTTCAAAATAAGCAAGTGGTTATAAAATATTCATTGTTGTTTGGGAATATTCGTTTGGGTCGTGGAATATTCGTGAATGCTTGTGGGGAATATTCGATTTGACGGCGCATGCCCATGTGTGGGCCCCATAAGCGGAAAGCGATTGGAGGAAGAAAACGACAAATATAAGTTGTTTAAAAATAACGCAGAAGTTGTTATTCTGATTTAATCTTTGTTGGAATACCGGTGGTTAAAACACGATGAATACGATGTTGTTCAGACAAGAAGACACTCAGATTGCAATCGATTATTGACTCTTACGTAAGAAGGCCTTTACTCAATAATGGTTCTGATAATTAATTTATTCAAAGATTTTATTGGTTCAATAATTGTTGCGTTGATATTTTATATCTTTGTTGTTTCAATAATTGTCATTACACAAGATTTTTCATTATCGAAGCAATAATTCATATTATCTGAATAATATTATTAGATAACATTATTGGCAATGTCTAGAAAGTTACATCTAAGGAGAGGTTTGGTCACCTAATTGCGCCAAGAAGGATAAATTTTTATTGAAAACCCCTCTTTCTAAAAAGCGCGCTGGTTGTCAATATTGTGATTCTCGTAATATTATTTGTGAATAATTAATTATTGATTCATATGATGAGGAAAATATTGATTTTATGTGGATATAGATTGAGAAAATTTTTAATGTGACAATTGTTGAAAATTGAAATTTTATCTTTTTCGATAAAATAATTCATTTAAATATATATATTATTATATTTTAATAATATAATAGTGGTGATATTTTTACAACGAATGTGGGATATATGAGTATCTGAGGAGAAAAGAGTATTTTGTTGGAATAAATATTTAAAACATGTTAAACATGTCAATTGGACCCCATTTATTGGTGATATTTGATTATAGCCTCTAAAATCACCCGTTTGTGAATTTCGGTCAATTTACATTTGGAATTTGGAAAAACTTTCTTACGCAAAGTTGTAGAGAATTGAATTTTCTATAAAAAACTCATGAAATTCAATTTTTTTCGACAAAGGGCTATTTATTATGAATTATTGAAGTTCAAGTCTCAAAATAATTAATTTTTGGAAGTTTAAAATGATTTAAATAACAAAAACGTTTTTGGAATGTTTGGGGACATCATTAACATGTGATATAAATGTGTTGAGAGCTGAAATTCAGATTTCAAATGATGCGTATAATATTTGTATAAATAATATTATTATATTAAATTTTTTCTTTTGGTGTTCTAAGCAATTTCTATAATAGGGTGCTTAGGTTAGAATTGAAAATTACACCGTAAACCGAAGTTTTCTCTCTCTATATCATCGAGTGTATTCTTATGAGTATTTTGAGTATATTTTGAGTATTGCTATACGGAGAAAGTTCAAGTTATAGCCTATATCCGATATTCAGTTAAAATTGTCTTTCCGAGGTAAGGATATTATTTTTTTCGTAATGATATTATTTCTTCAATATCATTATGTTTGAAATATTGATCTGAAGTTTTTATCAAATTTGAAACTTTTGGTGCTCTGAGATTCTTATTCACGATACACAGATTATTCACGAATACGATACTTATTCATCGAAAAATGAAATTTTTTTTTTTTCCGTCCAAAATATCTATTCTGGATACTAACTTTGATTGTATCCATGTTTTGATCATTCTTGAATTTTACACCACTATGATTATTTTTGAGGTATTTTTGGACATGGATAAAATAAAGTACGAATCCTTAATCCTTAATCCTTGTCATTTGTTTCACTGGATTCGTTTCTTTAAAAAAATATTTTTCATCATCCTCAGTCTTAAATGATGATATTATTGAATATCTTTGGCCTGTAGTGCAAAGATGAATGATTTTTGATGAATATCTTTGGCCTGTAGTGCAAAGATGAATGATTTCTGATGAATATCTTTGGCCCGTAGTGCAAAGATGAACAGGTGTTTAGATGAACATGACCAACTGGTGAATGTCCTTGGCCTGTAGTGCAAGAATGAATATATGATTCTAGATATATATTGATTGATGTTACAGGGATAAAAGATAGACGATGAACTTTAAAATTCATACATAGAAGATAATAGTTTGCATTCTCTACTTAACTCTTCTAATGAATTATTATTTCCGCTGCGAATATTGATTTAAAACTTGTTGTCTATTGTATTCTATTAGATTTTTCCCTATTGAAGACTAACGATAATTTTGTTGTATATTATCTTAGTCATAATATTTTTTACTGAGCTAGTTGAGCTCACCCTTTTCCTTTTTGTTCCATTTTTCTTCTCGGGGAGAGAATGTAGCGATGCAGTTAGGGAGGTATGGAATGATGGTTTTAGAGAGTTGTTTAGTAGTCCTCACCATTTTTGTAAAATAATGTATCAATAATTATGATGAGAATTTATTTGTATATGGATATTATTTAGATGACAATATCTGTATTTAAACTCACAGTTTTACTGTTGTAATAATAAAGTTGTAGTTATTTCTGTACCGTGTATTGACAACTCAGAATGGGTGATGTATACCTATTTTGGGGGTGTCACAATGTATACCTATTTTGGAGGCGTCACATTTACACTAAGCTTTAATGTGTTCTTTTAATTTATTTTGTTTAAATAAAATATAAATTAAATTAATATACATAACAAATAATTAAATTAATTAATAATAAAATATAATAATTATTATTATTATTTTAACTTAGTTTGCCAATTTAGGGCAATACATGCATTAAACAATGTTTATATTATATTAAAATATAAAAAATATCAATTTTAGGACGGGTATAACATTGATTTCTCAAAATTAGAGATAATTTTAGGAAATTTAGTCTTATAAAAATTATAGTTTTACCTTTTAATTATTTTAATTAATGAAAATGGTGATTTTAAGAAAATTAATGTATAAAAATTATTAATTAATAATAAAATATATTAATGTATAATGTTTGCAAATGTATTTATATAAAATTAACTAATTCATATTTTTTTATAAGTTTTAAATATTTTAGGTTCACTTTAAAAATATAAAATTATCTAATATTTTGAAATGGAGGATTATTATTATTATATTAGTTTTTTAAAATTAATTTTTTAAGCAATATATATATATATATATATCATATTTAAGTTATTAATTTTTCTATTTTATAATTGTGAAGTTAAAATATTTTATTTGGTTACTTTTTTATACAATTTATTTAAAATTGTACAAATATTAATTGATTAAAATAAAAATTTTAAAAATAAGTAGGATTAATCTAGCATTAAGTTTATATAATTTTCCATCTAGGCATGTCAAAAAAAAAATGTCTAACGTGCAAAGTTTTCTCTCTCTTACATGGCAGCTAATGTAATTTTTCCGTCAAAAGTCAAACACTTTAACAGAATTTGTAATGGTTTATAAAAAAGTTATAGTTCAGTGAATCGAATGTAAAAAAAATCAGTTCGATAATATATTTATAAACCGACTCTTAATAGAGTGGATAAAAATGTATTTAACCCTAATTTTGGATAAGGAGTATAGGAAGGGGTCGTGCGGGCCAAGTTGATTTGTTTCGTCTGCTGACTGCTATAACTAAATCAAATTTTATAGTTGGACGCTTTTTCTCACTCCTCTAATTTGATCTTTAATTAAATTTTGACTAGATTTTATGAGCTATATCTAATTATTAATCAATGTATTATTTTGCTCTAGGAATTTTTTGACTTTCAAATAAATTTCAGAGGAACCTAATTGATTTAATTATGAATTTTATTTTATTTTATTTATTAATTAATTATTTTTTATGCAACCAATTTTATTAATTCAATTTATACCGAGCTCTAAAAAATTTATAAGCTTCAAAATAATATTGAAAGTTTATAATAGTATATATTTTGAGTATAAAAGTTTTTTTTTTATCAGAACAAAAACTTGTTTTGAAAATACATCTATATTTATTATTAAAATAAATTATCATTTCTTTTTTAAGAAATAATTTTTCATGACGAGCTTCATTATAATTGCCTCTAGTACGTACAGGTAATATGTTTAAATACTTTTTTTTTAATTATAGAGGCATTTTGGTATTACACACTCAATTGCTTTTTTTGGGGAAAAAATATAATATGCTATGCTTAAATATTGTTACAATATTAAGTTATTAAGTTTTAAATTAATTTTAATACCATAACAGTCTAACACACCAACAATCAAGAACTGGGTAAATGTAATTTCTTAATTGAATATTGTCCTTTGTTTGTTCATGCAATTTGTTATTTCTCATTAAACAAATTAACCACCCACCACCTAAAGTTAAAAATAGGAACAATTACATATTATAGTACATTTATAAAAATAATTACAAAAATTATACAGTTATAAAATAATTACAAAACTATGACAATTTACCATATATATTTACAATACTAATTATATTAGGAGTCCTTAATTTAAGGAGTTAATATTATTTGCCGACATGGCAAAAACTTTTTTTGAATTGCGTGATAACCGCTTTATCATTTCAGACGTGACTCTTGATTACTAAACCATTCTCGCATAATTGAAACCATTGTTTCTCTCTCTACATTTGTTCGTTCTTCATCTCTATCGATTGTTTCGGTGATTTAATTTGTTCGTTCTTCATCTCATTTGTTCGTTCTCGATCTCGTTATCGTCTTCGTTAGTTATTCGCCATATTTGTTAGTTGTTCGTCATTGTCGTTTGTTAGTTGTTCGTCATTGTCGTTGTTTTCTCCATTGATTGGTGGTGTTTATTATTGCTTTCAGTGAGTATTTTCTTAATAGTTTAATGTATTATATATTAAAGTAGTTTACTAATAGAATGGAGTATTCATTGTTTTGGTTTGTGTTGTTTTTATGTTTTGTATAGAATGGTTGATCTGAGGAAGAAGGATGGAAAGAGGAAAAGGATCGTGGAGGTGATTCTCATTAAGAACTTGAAGAAGTTTGTTGTGGAGAGCAAGGGGAAAGGAAGGGGGAAGGATGTAGGTAATAATTCGAGTAAGAATGAGAGCAGTTTGGTGATACATAGTGATATCAAACATTTCGAAGTGCAATTAGATTCTGATTTTGATGTCCCTGTCAAGAATGAAGCTCAAGTGCTTATCCAGAAAATAATTCTAACTCAACGAATTTTAAAGGTGTGTTAATTTAAATATTGTTATTGTTTACTGTATAATGCTTAATTGGTTACTGTATAATGATTAATTGGTTACTATATAATATTAATGATTAATGCTTGGTAACCACATGATTGGTAACCAATGCATTAGACAATAACCACCATGTTGTATGAAGGTAACCAAAACTGACTTGGGTACTGTCTTATGAATGTCTTGGTTACTGTCTAATTATGTCTTGGTTACTATTTTATGATGTTTTAGTTCTTTGTCTTATGATGTCTTGGCTCATCGCCTAATGATGTCTTGATTCTTTGTCTTATGATGTCTTATTTACTGTCTTATGATATTTTGGTTCCTTGTCTAATGATGTCTTGGTTACTGTATTATGTGTGTCTTGGTTACTGTCTAATGATGTCTTGGTTACTGTATTTACATTGGTTACCTTTTGCAACATGTTGTTTACTGTATAATGTTGTCTTGGTTACTGGTCTAATGATTTATTGGTTGTTGTCTAACTATTATATTGTGTAATGCTGTCTTGGTTATTGTATTATGTGTGTCTTGGTTACCGTCTAATGATGCCTTGGTTACTGTCTAACCAATATATTGTCTAAAGCTATATTGGTTCTGTGCAACATTGTATTGGTTCTTATATAATCTTTGAATTAGTTCTTGACTAATCTTTGTTTTGGTGATCGCATAATATTTCGACTAATGATTGATAAGCACATGGTTGGTAATCAATGTATTAGATAAAGAATCAAAGATGTTAGATGAAGGCAACCAAAATAACATTAGTCAAGAACCCATTCACATTGGTTACCTTCTTGCAACATGTTGTTTCTTTGTATAATCTTGTCTTAGTTCTTTGTCAATGATTTATTGGTTGTTGTCTAACTATTATATTGTGTAATCTTTGTCTTCGTTCTTGTCTAATCTTTGGATTGGTTATTGATTAACGATGTTTTGTTTAATGACTAAAGCTATATTGGTTACTTGTCTATTTTGGTTTAGTTCTTATCATATGATTGGTTGGTTAACTTTGTAAATCGATTTTGTTTACTTGCAGTTATGGGATCTTTATTACGAGGAATGGAACAGAAAATTCACCGGAAAAGTGATATATTGGTGCGATATGGAAGTCCCCAGTATCATTGCAAAAAAATTGAATAATAGTCAGCTGGATAAATTTAAGGCAACATGTTTTGGGAATTTTCTTGAGTTTGGTGAGCACCAAATGTATTCCCAGATTATTCACCACTGTTCTTGTGAGGAGGTTCACCGAGAGGGATGATGGTGAAATGTGGTTTTTGTTCGGAGAAAAGAATCGAGTTCGGTTTGCTCGAGTTTTGTATGATATCCGGGTTGAGATGGAAAGGTGAGGATGATATAACTCCATATAAAGGTATGGAGAATATGCTTATTAGTAAGTTTTTTTGGTGGTGAAGTTGTGACACGTAGTAGTATAGGTAGGATATATAGGAAGGCGTTTTTGATGATGATGACGAGGCTATTAAGATGTCTATGATATTTTTGGTCTTTAATTTCATTATGTGCACATTTTTTGAAAATTACGTTGATGGTGCAATGGTTAATTTTTTGTGTTACTACGATGTTAGTAGTTTTCCTTGGGGAAAATTGCTTTTGAGATGACAAAGTACTCTCTTTTGTCTAATGCTTTTAAAAAGGCGTTATAGGAAAGGAAAGAATGGTGTTTCAACATACAATTTTTACATGGATCATTACACCAAACTGCAAGTTGAATGGGCTTCCAGTATGTATTCCAAGTTTTTATGTTTGAAACTATTAGACATTCAAAAGTCGGGGTATATGCATGACGAGCGAGCATCCGTCGGATGTCCGATTTATTCGAGATGGAAGGAGTTAATGAAGCCGCTTTCTAATGACAAGTTGAATGAATTAGTTTTTGTTAGAGATGTATGTTGTTTTACCTTTAGTTATATACTTGATAAATGAAAATATTATGTGAAGTTTACTATCAACAAAGTAGTTAGTTACCTTTATATACACGTTTGATTCTTGATTATTTTATATGCATGTTAATAATAACAATGTTTTTGGTTACTTGAATATTCAAATACTGATTCTTGATTAGATTACATTCGAGTTACTAATGACATTGTTGTTGGTTACCAATCATATACACATTTGGTTACATTTATACATTTAGTTGGTTACTACTTATTATACATTTGGTTACTTGTATATATGTATTTGATTCTTGATTATGTTTTATGATTCCTTATTTTCATTTATTTCAATGTAATTGTACATTGTTTGTTAGATGATATACTAAAGTATACTTATTATTTTTCAATTTGAGGATAAACAGGTTTGATTCCCACGGTGAGGAGAAGGATCGGCTTGATTTGGTAGTTTTCACTTTTTTTAATGGGAAGGATGGTGACAAGAAAGTAGACAAAAAAGTGAAGGCCGACAACATTGGTGTTGATGTATCTGTTGTGAAAGAGGCAATTGATGTACTGGATCTAAGCCGTTGGAGAAGAAAGTGTCCGAATTGAAGATGTAAGTTTCGAATTGAAGAAAGAATTTGGAAAGTTGAGAACCGATATTAAAGATGAAATGCGACTTTTACATGTCCGATTATGCAGGACCTTAGGTCCATTATATTAGAGATGAGTTACGTCTTTATCAAAAAGGCGTGGGGACAAAAAAGCTTGATGGTGATTACGATGATGACGATTACGACAATCTTTGGTGATGATGATGATGATGATGATGATGAAGATGAAGGTTATGAAGGCGGTGAAGGTGGTGAAGGTGATGAAGGTGGTGAATGTGATGGTGATGCTACTGATGACGTTGCTGATGAGAATGCTGATGTCATGGTGGAGGAGGTCCATGTTGATGAGGATGTTGATCATGGTTCAAAAGTGAATAAGAATAATGATGGTGATGATGTGTTGGATGAAGTTGAGAAGAAGGGTGGGAATGAAATTGAATTGGTTAATGAAGTTGGTGATGATGTGTCAATATTCATGGAGAAGAATGATGTGAATGTAATTGAGATTGCTAATGAAGTTGAAGCGTCTTTGTTATGGTTGAAGAACCCGGATGAAAAAAATAATGATTATGAAGAAGATGTCAAGGTTAGACATATTTGTTTGTTTTGTTATGTGATATATGTCTTTTATTTTAATTATTAAATGGTTCTTTATTTTGTGTAGATTGACAATAATAATGACATGCCATCTTTTGACATATTAAGCCAATGTCTTTGGGAAAGAGATTGTTGTGTATGATTATGATAAGGTTAGTGTTATAATTATGGGCCATCATTTATTTAAATGTTATTTATGTTTTGGTTACCATTATATAGTGAATTGGTTACTATGATATTGTGTTTTGGTTACCATAATATTGTGTTTTAGCTACTATTATATTATGTTTTGGTTACTAGTTTATGTTATTGATTACTTAATATAACATGTTCATTTTAGTTTGTTGGGTTGTTATGCAGATCGGTTGGTTATTAGTTTATTTTATTTAGGTTACTAATCGTATATATTACCTTTTTATGTCAACTGAAAAAGGGAAAGAAAGGTGAGACAGCAAGCAGGTATGCTCTTGATTTTATGGTTCTCACCACACAGGACATAGCTAAGTGTGATGATTTGGAGAAGAGTGTCCACAAAGACGGTGGTAGACTTATACGTGAACCTGCAAAGAGTGTCATTTTACGGTCTCCATATACAGCAGCTTTCGGATCGACGGGTTCATCATCTCTGTAGAAGTGGGTCTTTGCTTTAGTCAAACACTTGCACGTTTAAGTGCATTCCCCAAATCATGCATGGAGATGCCCTCAAATTTTGAAGAGGCATTGTTTGAAGAATGGTTCAAAATTGGAATAAACAACTGAAAAAGGTTTGTTTTTTGTTGTTAACAATGCTATAGTTTTTATGAAACAAATAAGTTTGTATTATTGTAGTAATATATGGTTAATATTAAATAAATATTATGGTTACTATTATTTTATATTCGTTACTTATTAGATCATGTTTTGGTTACCTAGTAGTTATGTTTTTGATTCTTATGTGATTATGGTTTGGTTACCGGATTAATGTTTAAAATTAAGTTGTTGATTGGTTTCTTGATTTTTGTATATGCTTTTTTTTATTCTTGTCTAATGATGTATTAGTTCTTTGTCGAATGTTGTATTGGTTAATGTGTAACATTACATTTAGTTCTTGTATAATACTTAATTAGTTCTTGATTAATGTTGTTTTTAGTTATCGATAATATTAAATATTTAATAAATGTTAATATTAAATAAATGGTGTGGTTCTTATTAAATAAATGTTATGGTTACTTATTACTTTATATTACAGTTAATATTAGTTTATGTTTTGGTTACCTATTAGTTATGTATTAATTACTATTTGATTATGGTTATGATTTTAATATTTGTTGGTTAGCGAGGTCTTGTTTAAAAGTAAGTTGGTTAATTAGTATGTTAATTATAGAACGTGCAAGTTTGATTTGTAGTAGTGTGTATATTAATACGGTAATTGGTAATGTTAGTGTGTATACTAATATTATGTTTTTATATTGAAGGACGGATAAATTTCCTGGAAAGAACGATATTATCATGCCTTCTTTTGTATTTGGATCCATTGCATCGAAGATGTGGTTCTATAAATTAAAAACGCTTTGAAGGCGTTGGTTGAGCGACGATGTGAGTATTTGTTTTAAAATTATGTTTTTATAGTTATGTTTACATTATTTAGTTACATTAATCACATACTTGCATTTTCCAACAACCTATTAATATCCTATTAATTTTTTGTGGCTCAAAGACATCAATATTTCCTTGTATTATTTTCAGTAAATTGGCAAGACATTAGAAAGTGTTCTATAAGGGTAACGACCACGGATTGTTGGTTTCACAATAAGATCACCGCATTTTTCGAGGAGTATAAAAAAAAATTGTGACAAAATTGTTACATCTGGGAGAGTGATGTTCTTTGAATACATACATGGGTCATTTATGGATGTCAACACACCATGGAAGTTAACGTTGACTATGTGTTGTTCCCAATTCATATGTCATCACCGGACCATTGGTTGTTGTTGTCTTTTGATGTGCATCGTAGGTGTCTAACTGCTTACAATTCTCTACAACAAAAAGGAAATCCATGCAAACTAAAATTCTTTGATGTTTTGTGAGTCAGACATCTTCATTCTTCCCATACTCTCGCTGTAAGTCCTGGTTTTTAGAAGGATAGGTCGACATTGACTTTGATGATGACCGTGACGCAACGAGGGACGAAGACGATATAATTGAGTTGGAATTTCTTTGAGACGGTTTCTGAACAAGTAGAGGGTAAGGGTTAAATTGTGTACATTTTTTAATTATTACATATAGGTTAATTTTATTTTTGTTTTTTGTTATATGTTGTTTGTTATTTACGTTGATTGTGGGATGTTCACAATTTGTTTTCTTTGAGCATGTCATTCATCGAAGTTTGATCGATTCTATTCCTTTCCCCATTCTGAAGTATCAAAAAAAGTTATGCCTGACAAACCTATTTATGCATGCTAGAACAAGCGGTTGGAGGCTATGATAATCGATAGAGAATTTCCGGGAAGATTCGTTCCAGATTTTGATTAGTTCGGATTTTATTGTTTTGTTTTTATTAATTTTGTTGTGTATTTTTTTTTAAGTTTTGGTGTTATACACAACATTTGTGTATGGTTTATGATTTTTGATGTTCATTGGATCTTATGTAGATGGGATTATATATTTGATTATATTAACATTAATGAAAGAGAGATATGTTTGTTGGTTGGTATTTTGTTTCTTTTTAAGTTGTGTTTGTTGAATTTTTTGAAATATCTGATTTGGTAACCAATCATGTATAAAGGGTAATTAGATAATGATTTGATAAAGAAATGTGAGTTACAAGATTGTATCGGGACATATATCATATGTGAAGTGTACATGTGTTATGTATACATGGGTTTCATAAACTTCAATACCCTTTTAATTACAGTTCTTTGAATATCTGAGTTGTTTATGTTGTGGTTACCATTATAAACTGGTTTAGTTCTTGTTATGAAATTAGGTGGTTATTGTGATGGTTTCTTGTTATGTAATTATTTGGGTACCATTAAACATTGTTATGGTTCTTGTTATGTAATTATTTGGTTTACATTAAAAGCGGCATAATTATTATTATAGTTCTCGTCATGTATAAAATGGTAACCAATTATAATTTTGTAATATCTGATTGGTAACCAATCGGTATAAATAGGTAACGAGATAATGATTTGATAAGTAACGGAGAGATTATTTTGGTACCATTAAACTTTGTTATGGTTATTGTTATGTAATTATTTGGTTTACATTAAAAAGCGGCATGGTTATTTATTATGGTTATCGCTATGTATAAAATGGTAACTAATTATAATTTTATAATATACTGATTGGTAACCAATCATGTATAAATAGGTAAACAGATAATGATTTGATAAGTAACGAGAGAGTTACAATATTGTATCGGGACATATACGTATGTTAAGTGGACATGTGTGAGTAGTATACATGGGTTTCATAAACTTCAATACCCTTTTAATTATATGTTCTTTGGATATCTGAGTTGTTTATGTTGTGGTTACCATTATAAAATGGTATTATTCTTTGTTATGAAATTAGGTGGTTCTTGTGATGGTTCTTGTTATGTAATTATTTGGAAATCATTAAACATTGTTATAGTTATTGTTATGTAATTATTTTGTTAAAATGGTATGGTTCTTTGTTATGTTATTAGGTAGTAAGCTATTATAGTTATTATTATGTAAATATGTTGTTACCATTAAAAGCTGTTATGGTTATTGTTATGTATTTATTTGATTATCAATTATTGTCAATGTTTCATTGAAATCGTAAATCAATATATAAATGAATAACAATTTTGTTTCTTATACACAATCAAAATTTTACAAACCAATCGTTTAATGGTTACTCAAAGTAAACAATAATACATTCATGTATCTACACTCTTAATTTAATCGCACTATATCGCACTTTTTAGTGGTCTTAAAACCAGGGGATTCTTGCATGTTTTTCTATTGTGTCCTTTTTCTTGCTTTCTTTGCATTTGTTTTGAATTTTGATTTCGGATCCGTGTTTTGTACCTCTCTTTTTTGGTCTTCTCTTTGGCCTTCTTGTGTTGGGTGGTTTTATACATATGTTTTTACTTCTTCTGATACATCCCAGTTTTCTTTGTCATCTAATGGCATGATGGAAGCTGAATATGTCTTGACCAAAGTTGCTTTAGTGTAATTTCTTGAGCAAAAATCATAACAGCTCAAATTTCTCTTCTTCATAACTTATTGACGTCTACAAGGGCAAGGCATCTCATGGTATTGAAATTTACGGCATGTGCATGTCTTTTGTTCGATGTCCACAATATACTGTTTAGAGACATCGTAAACAGTGAAAATCACTAAGTTTGATGTCTCAACCTACAACACCCAATGTATACAATCAGATTAACAGTTGCATCCCAAATATACAAAGAACCAATTAACTAGTACACAATATTAGTCAATAAGTAACCACCAATATAAAAGAAACAATTATAAATCTCAAGTAACATTATAATGTTATATAAGTAACTAAGTCAATATTGATCAAGAATCAATATAATATTACACAAAGAACCAAATAAGCATTATATATAGTAATCAAAGATATATAAGTACACGATAAGCAATTCAAGATTAGTCATTAACCAATATAATGTTGCACATTAAGTAAGTTAGCATTACTCAGTAACCAATAAAGATTATAATTTTATCTAGTAACCAAATTTATTGTTAGTCGAAGATAATGTTACTAAATAACCAACTCAAAGAATACCAACAACCATTATATGGTTATACAAGAATAACTCAAAGAATAGTCAAGAACCAATTTAATGTTGCAGACAATAACTAAGTTAGCATTAGTAAGTAACCAAGTTAGTAATAGTCGAAGAGATTGCAAATACAAATTAGGATGTAATAATTTAAATCAAGTATTAATTACCTTAAGTATCTTTGATTTAAAGATATTAGATTGCAACTTTCTCTCATTTGTTGTGGAAAGTGTTGTGAATGTTGATATGGTCTACTTGTTTGTTTGTGAAATACCATCTTTGAACCGCATAACGTAGGCATTCAATCATTGTCATATTTGGAAGATCCACGATAAACTTGATTGCATTGTTAATAGATTGGCGGTGTTTGAAGTCATTGTTGAGTACCTGCTACAGTCCCATGGAGCTGGTGCACTATCCAGCGTGACCTCTTCCTCCGGATATGTCCTTATTCGAGGATCAATAACATCAAGTTCAAATGCATGTGTTTGTTGAATTGTTCAACGATTGTAAGCTCTACAAACCCCGTTGTAAGTCTGTTTAACTTCTTCTCCTTTCTTTTGAATCTTTTTTATATTTTTCAAGATATATGATATAATGCAGAACCATGCATGATATCCTAAACACACAATTCAGATTCCTTGTATAATGGCTTCATGTCTATCTCGAAACAATACATTGACCTTCCCTAACTCCACAAGCATTTCTCAAATTTACGAAAAACCATTTCCAAGACAATTCATTTTTGCTGTCAACAACTGAAAAAGCAATCGGGATAATGTTTTGGTTTGCATCTTGTGTGCTTCTTATCGATAATGTCCCCCGTAAGTTGATTGTATGAATGTGCCATCGATTACAATGATTGGAAAACAATGGTACCATGCTTGAATGGATCTCCAATGGCAAAGAATAGATACTTGAAACGACCATTTGTTTTCAACTCGAGGGTCGTGATTTGAACACGATATAAAACATCAACACTATCATTAGAATTACAAGTAGTATCGTATCCAAATCACTAGTAATAATCCAGAATCGATTCATGTGGTTAATGGTATACAAATTGTATATTACATTTAGTAACTAAAAACATGCGTATTAAGGTAACCAAACATATATAATAACCGCATACAAATGGTCTAATACTAATAATAACTAAACATGCATATTGCCTAAAGGTGTATTAGTTATCGTGTAATAGTTTATTGTTTCTTGTATAATGCTTAATTGGTTTCTTGTTAATGATATTTTAGTTCTTGAATAATATTCTTGACTAATGCTTAGTAACCACATGTTTGGTAACCAATGCATTATACAAGAATCAAAGATGTTGCATGAAGGTAACCAATACAATATTAATCAATTAAACAATTTACATTGGTAAACAATCTATCGTGTAATCATATCTTGTTCTTGTGGAACATCATATTAGTTCTTCGCATAATGATATAAAAGCAATAAATGTTTTTAAGGTGTTACGGATTTTTTTTCTTCAAAGACGTGTGTAACCATGATGGGATGAGTGAGTAGTCGTGTGGATTTCCTCTCACCTTTTCCAACGCTTTCTCCTTCGATCTCCATGCTTTTTTTGGTAAAGAGATAGATACATTATATTCTAACATCATGTCTTCCACAATATCGGTTGGTGTGTATATTTTCTTTAAATTTGTTATTTTTTGCATTATGCATTCAACGACCAACTCACTATTTGCCCGTCTTGTGGTCTCCCAACAATACATTCACCGAACAAGTGTGGATATCATCAATTCTCTAACCTTGAACATCTTGGTTTTTTACGAAACTTGATGCTCTCATCTTCCATTTGCAATCTTCATCGCACACACAATAGACAAAGTCTCTATAACTTGTTCGTTGGACTTTGTGTTATGTCTTTTTTTGAATGAATGCATTTTCATAGCTTGTGAGAGGATTTTTTTTGTCATCCGTAGGTTTGATGTAATTTTACTTCACGTTCATTTGGATCCGATATTACATCATCATATCGTTCTTCTGCATATGATTTGTCATGTTGTTTGTCTCGTTGTTGTTCAATAATTTCCATTGCTGGTGATCAAGATATTGCGTTCCAAATTGGCATGATTGGCTTGCTGCTAGTGGAACTAATCTTTGAATTCCTTGTGTAGATCGATTGGCATTACATCGTGAATTGTAGATTCTTCTACATTTGTCAAGTTATGCAAGATCGTTGTCAGCGTCCCGATTCGTGTTCAATATCCACAATTAGTGGGAATTTACCTTGTTCATCAGATTTTCTACTCATTTCCAGAAAGAATTGTAAGGTTGCTTCATTTGATATACTGATCGGTGGAATGTCGTTTCTAATCTGAAATTTAATTGACAATGTTGTTGCGTTTGTGTCTAGCCGTAATGCACTGCATATTTTAGTTAGCATTTCTTTGAACGAAATTGTTGATGGAACTAATATGCCAGTAACTTCAAATTTGGTGTACTGGTTACTATCAGCCTATGTGCCGTTGAAATAAAGTACAACTGGAATCATCTCCATTGTCTGTCAACAGAATAAGTAATGGTAAGTAACAAAATTAATGTTATCCCAGAACCAATATAATGTTAAACAAGAACCAAGTCGACATTAGTCAAGAACCAAGTCTTCATCAAGAACCATTATAATGTTACACAAAGAATAAAGTAATTTTTAGTTAAGTAACAATCTGATGGAACACGATAACATGTATATAGTCAAACAAGAACCAATGTAATGTTAAGCGATGAATTAAGTCAAAGATTAGTCAATAACCAAGTCTTCATTAGTAACCATTATAATGTTACACAAGAATAAAGTCATTATTAGTCAAGAACCAATGCAATGGTACCTGATAGCCAATTAATTATTAGTCAATAACCTATGTTAGCACAGAACCAATATAATGTTAAGCAAGAACCAAGTCATTATTAGTCAAGAACCAAGTCTTCATCAAGAACATTATAATGTTACACAAGAATAAAGTCATTATTAGTCAAGAACAATGCGTTGGTACACGAAGAACCAAATCAAGATTAGTCGAAGAATATGTATATAGTCGGACATTAAGCAATGTAATGTTAAGTAGTAATTAGTCAAGATTAACAAGAACCAAGTCTTCATTAGTAACCATTATAATGTTACACATTAACAAAGTCATTATTAGTCAAGAAACAAATCATTATTAGTCGATAATCAATGTAATGGTACACGATAACCAAATCATTATTAATCAAGAACCAATGCAACATTAGTTAGTACCATTATGCATTAACCAATCCAAAGATTAAATAAATAATATAGACATAGTCAAACAAGAACCAATGTAATGTTAAGTAATAACCAAGTCAAAGATTAATCAAGAATCAAGTAATAATCAAGAACCATTATAATGTTACACAAGAATAAAGTCATTATTAATCAAGAACTAAAGAATTCGGTACACAATATCCAATTCATTATTAACAAGAAACAATGTAATGGACAAAGAACCAAATCATTATTAGTCAAGAACCAATGCAACATTAGTTAATACCATTATGCATTAACCAATCCAAAGATTAAACAAAGAACATGTAGACATAGTTGAGCGAAGAACTAAATGTAATGTTAAGCAGTAACCAAGTGCATTTTTACATGCAATTGCAATCAAAACATTCATATTGCAATCAAAACATTCATTATTCTTACCGTGTGACCATTTTAAGTGCAAAAAACTTAAGAAAGGTGACCAATATAGTAATTGTAGTAATAATATATGAACTATATGATTATAAATTTTAAACTCACATACCTCAAAAGATTTTTGATCGAAATTGATGTTGATTTGTATTCAACAATCACTGCAGTATTTGGTTTCTGATCTTGAAGGCGTTGTTGATTTTGTATGCTATTTTCGATCTTAGAGATGCGTCGCGACAACCGGCTTCTTCTTCTACGTCGTTGATCTGCGAGATTTGGCTTCGTCTTCTAAAATCGTTGATCTTAGAGATGCGTCGTTGATCTCGAGAGATTACTGAGTTTAGTCATGACAGGAGGCTTCGGTTTCAGTATTTTGTCTTCTCCGTCGTTGATCCGTTGTTAGATTTCAAAGTTAGCATGATTTTAGGACGGTTAATTTCAAATATGAAATTGGATGATATTTGGATAATGACACGCGATTTTTAGGGCGTTATATTGCTTATGTTTTATTTTTGTAATTATGTTGTGTATGTTTTATTTTTGTAATTACTTTCTAAATGTTGTATATTAGTGTAAAGGACCCTTAAAAATAATTATGGTAGTCGTAGGCTCAATAAATTAAGAAGCCCAATAACAATTGGAGGCTGGCCCAAAAGTAATTCTACCGGGCCCAGTTTTCCAATCATCCGGGGTATATTGTATATATATATACGTAAAGCAAGAATAACTGTATAAACTGCAAAACCTCAAACAGGCGCGGGCGGTTAATTTTTGAAATATCAAAACCGATTCATAAAACGCTGCACCCATCTAATAGATCGGATCAAAATTATCACAACTTCATATTCTGTAGCTTTTCTGTTTAATCAATTGCGCTTTGGATATAAAATAGTAGTACTTATATTAATTATATGAATAGATAGATTTATATATATACGATCATGGCATCTCTGAAAACCAATTTGGTGAATTCTGTGACTCCTAATGCTCTTAGATCATATCTCGCAGAGTTCATCTCTACATTCTTGTTCGTTTTCGCTGCGGTTGGATCTACCATGGCCTCCCGTACGTGAGCTACTACCGAATTAATTCTCTTGATACTTGTATAATATTTATATATGTCAAAAGTTTGTTGTTATTGTTGTTATGATTTGGTGATCAATATGATCGATCGTACAATAAATATAAATACAAATAGTATTCGAACTGATTTGATTAATGTTTATTGTTTTCGATTATATAAAGGGAAGCTGTTGGGCGATACTGCTTCAGATCCTTCTAGTCATGTGGTAGGAAGTGCTGTTGCAACAGCTTTCGCGTTGGCGGTTGCAGTTTATATTTCGTCCAGTATTTCTGGTGGCCATGTAAATCCGGCTGTGACTTTTGCAATGGCTGTCGGAGGCCATATTAGTATTTTAGTGGCCATCTTTTATTGGATTTCACAGATTCTTGGCTCTGTCATGGCTTGCCTGCTTTTGAAAGTTACAACAGTAGGACAGGTATGAAAGAAAAATTATTACATATGTTATAAATATTTGATTATCACCAACTTTTGTGAACAATTGAAATTTTTGGGTGCGGTGCAGCATGTTCCAATACATGGAATTATTCCTCATGAAATGACCGGATTTGGAGCATCGCTCTTAGAAGGAGTGATGACGTTCGCATTGGTTTACACAGTTTATGCGGCAGCAGATCCTAGGCGTGGCTCAATGGGAGTCATTGGACCAGTGGCGATCGGGTTTATAGCCGGGGCAAATGTTTTGGCATCTGCTCCCTTCACGGGTGGATCAATGAACCCTGCATACTCATTTGGGGCAGCACTCATTGGCGGGAGTTTCAAGAATCAAGCGGTGTACTGGGTTGGGCCCTTGCTTGGTGCAGCCGTTGCTGCACTGCTCTATGACAATGTGGTGTTTCCTACTATGGCACCTGATTCGTTGAGGGGCATTAGTGATGGTGGTGTTGTCTAAAAAAGGTGCTTAGAAGTTATATTGTTCTTTTGCTTTGTGTTATCATGTTTGTATTTTTATTTTTCTTTTGTAATCTTATTATATATGTATATATTGCTGCTGGTTTATAATATTTCAGATGTGTTGCAAATTTGATATCTGTTGGGTAATTATCTGAAAGCAAATTGGTGGGATTGATATACTGGACCTCTTTCCTAACATTTGATGTTACTGGCTGAACAGTTCAATATAATGCCATTTACCAATATTAAATTTGAATAATCTCCATTATAAAAACTTTTTGTACTGGGAAAGATATAATGTTCGACTGTAAAAAGATCCTAAGAAGTTCCTCATGTAGTTCTGTAAAAATGAACTCCTCGAAGCTTGCAACAAACACGCATGCACCAAAAGGCAGTAAGGATAACTTTCATGTCTACAATGCTTGCATCTCTAAGTTGGTCTGCTCAACGCTATTTGCAGAGGATGGTGCGGTATCTTGGTTTTCAGTGGCAGAGTTCATCTCTTGAATCTCAGGGGGGTTGACCATAGTCATTGGCATTACAGCATTATCTGATAGGCGTCCCTTCATCTCCCTGTGCTCTTGGCACAAAGCACACCAGTGCAAGCAGCAGTGCACCATGCATGGATCACAAGGGGAGTTCTGCAGTCGGCAGGAAAAAAGAGAGTACAAGATTTTAATCACAATTCACAATTGTGGCTTGCAGTGTATATATATTGTACATATAAAACATACAAGAAATCGGTATTATTATCCAACTTAAAAAAAGAAATTTGTTGCGAAGTAACAGGAATCTACTTAATATAAACATAGTCAGCTTCTCTTAAATGAAACTGTAGATATTTAGTCACCCTTTGCTGGCTCTACTCTTGGTTGGACCAAACACTCTGCAGCTCAAAACTTGTTACTTCATTATACATACTAAAAAGAAAAAAATGAAACAAAGGGAAAACCTTAGAATCAAGGCACACTCAATTGGTAGTGGTAGTGACACTATCTGTACCTCAAAAAACTGTAACAGCAGATATTCAGAGAACCAAATGATAGAATATATCTCTTCATGAAATTGTTTACTTACTCAGACTAGCAAACGAACCCAGAAGAAGTTCCTTGAAAATTTCAGGTTGGAACATATATAAGAAGTATTAGTGTGAGGTGTTTGCAACAAAGAAAAAAATCAAATTTTAAACTAGAAGTCGAAGTAGTTAAGTAGTCTGAATCCACTGTTTCTAAATGACCAAATGAGAACATTGACCTAAATGCTAAAAGGCATGTGCCGGTGTGGGCAAGTGCTAGCAGGTATTTCATAAATGACAACAAATATCCAATTGAATGTCAATTGCCAGGTGTAAATGCTAGAGGCCTAAAGATATTACGATGTGTTTTTATTATCATAAACAATAATCACATGCACACAGAAAGATGTAGGCGATCACCTTGAGATGATATTTTTTCTGAAGTGATTGTCGTACAAGACCAGTGTATATGCCACACATCCACCAACTAAATAATAATCCCTCGCAAATAAGAAATGATGTCCTCGGATCAATACCATGGAATGCTGCTGTTGCTGCTGCAAGTGCAACGCCGCCCTCAATAAAAATAGCATGACAAATGCACGGGCTCGTCCAAGGTGTATCTTCTCTCAAGCTTTCAAAATTGCGTCCAAATAAAATACATGGGCAAAAAAGTCCTGTCCAGCCTGTTGATGGGAAATGTGAGTATTATGAGATAAGCATTATTTGGAGAAAAGTACGAAATCATGCTTACAGCATAAAATTGTCTCAACAGATACATGGTGCATTGTAGTCCAGAGAAGAGAGATGCAAAAACCCAAATACATTAATTAATAATGAGAATCTCTGAATAAACCAAATAAAAAAGAAAGAAAAGCGAATCATTGTAGTCTTCTTTTCACTGGTATGCCTACAAATATAAGTAAAAAATAAGACGGTTAGAGATACAAACGCCCTGTGAATCCTATCACAAGAAAATCCCTAAAAACTGTGATGCAGAAATACTTCTGCGTGAGAACAGTATGTAGTAGATACTTGGGTACCCCAACCCCTTTCTTTTATGGCACTCTTTAACAGAACTGCGTCCTTGGAGAATAATTATACATCGAGATTAGGGATACAATTCAAAGAGACATACATACAACCACCTTCCAAAACTTTAAAGATTCTTCTATAGTTTCCATTGGCACAGTGTTGCAAGTTTATGTTCGTCACCATGGACACAGAATGGTAGAGTACATATTCCAAACATTGAGATAAAACTTACATCTTGATAATCCGAATGCAGATATGAAAACTTACAGCTTTCTGTATCTTCAGCACAGCCAAAAATCCCAGTTGTCCAAGGTTCGTCTGCAGGAGGCTCAAAGCTTTCAGGTAAAGGTTGTCCACATTCATGGCACTTTCGAACATGCAACTGCAGAACAAACCTAAGGCTGAGTATTTGGTGGTGGATTTTTGCAAAGGTGCCTTTGTTTGACCCCTTAACTTATAAGGTGATTCTATCAGCCTTGAACCAGAAAGTAAAAGATTTAATCTTTAAATCTATGTGCTCTACACAGAAATAGTTTTATTCAAAAGAGAAAAGATCCAAATATTCTTTGACAGACATTATACATGATCAACCAACAGTTGACTAAAAGTAGTATAATTAGTCAGAAACAAATTTAGCAGTACATCCATCTGCAGGTTTTTTCAAGTCCATCAACAAGATCTGTTTCCTAGTTGAGAATTCAGTAAAACAGATTTTTATTATGGGAATTGCTAGTCCCACAAGTATATTGATATTTTGAGCTGCCTACCCTATATTTCTCACATTTTCAGTATAACATACATTGACCACATCATGAACTAGGTCAGACGTTTAGCATGCCTCGTGCACTTAATGCAATGGTTTTTTGGATATGAAATGTGTCAATTTTTAGGTTGTGAATCTACATTCCCTTAAACCTCATTTGACAACTGCCAAAAGATACAACTCAACAAACTGAACAAACCTTAACCCCAACTACTTCAGGTCAGGCAACATGGATTCTTTTTCACCCATAGAAACTTTACAAGTCATCATTAGTTAACAAAAAATGAAAAAGTCGCAACTTGTAGGGGAACATTGCATCCTGATTTAGGTTGATACAATAAATTTGCTTACCAGGGAATTCTACTTCTCTTATATTTATTGGAAAGATAATTGACGCATCAGACAAATTATAAGTGCTGAGAACATAGGTTAATATGAAAGCCTAAGAGCAGATTAATACTAGTTATAACGGAGAGAACATCCTGATTATGTCTATATCTCTCATCACCGCCTTGTATATTGAATAACTTCTCAAATATATTATCACAAATATCACTATTGTCAGCAGTAACAGCACTCATGTACTACATTCACACTTATGAGAAAATATAAGTGATCCCACAATCATAAATCAATAAATTTTGGGTATGATCCATATAAATAAGTTCTTAAATATAGCCAAAACAACACGATAAAAGGGTAGTATCACCAAGAAGATAAAAAAATCACCTAATTTCACACACCATAATTGTATAATTGATTCTACACAAAAATGCACGTAGATATAAATATATATATGGATCGCCGCAAATCTGCATATAAATTTAGAGAGATAAAAAGAGACCTGAGGAACATCGATTGGCTGATTGAGCTCTCCAGGACGAATGTCCTCCGAAGTCGCTTGATCTTTGGTCAACTTCACATACCGAGATTGATTTCCTCCTTCAGCCATCTGATCTCAGAGAAAAACATCAGAAATCAATCACCACAAAGAAAATATTTGCAAAACAGTTTTTTTTTTTTTAAAAAGAAACCCAGCAAATGGATCAGAACCTTTGACTCCATACCTTGACCAGATTTATTTTTCAATTGAAAGTAAAAGTAAACGCTAAATCTGAGAAAGCATAGCTAAGCAGCTAGCTATGGGGAAAATTTTCACTACGTTTTCTGCGGAAATTGCAAGTGAATTGCCTATTCGCCTCGCCTGTGGGGAAGAGGGGGTGGGGGTAGTCAATCTTGTAGACGTTTATGAATAAGTAATTAATTGCCTTACTTATATTTTTGACTAAAGGGCTGCAAATATATTAAATATTTGTAATACATTCACGGTAAGTTGTTCATGTTAACCAATACAATATTCGTAGAGGAATTGTTAGCGTGTAGATATGCTAAATTGATCAAAATTAATTTTATACGAATTATTATTATTATATGTTATTATAATTATAATAGTTATGTATAAAATAATAATTATTACTACATATACAAAAAAAATATAAAAGTAAATTTAGGGGTATTTGATAAAATTAAATAAATATTGTTTGATAATTAACATATTCGAATAATTTTTTTTTTATTTTATAACTTTAAAAAAAAATTAAAATTATTGTAAATTTATTTAATATTACTTAATATAATAGATAATATTATAAAAAAAAAACTACATTCAGGCAAAAAAATAACATTAAACCATTCAGTCCAAATCATGTTAGCCATTCAAACCATTTTTTTTCTTTAAAACAAACGCACTGAATGACTATTCGATTCAGTCATTTAGTCGTAAACAAACAATCCTCGGTAAAATCAAACAATATTAATCTTTTATAAAGTTAATTTATTATCCTCTGTTAAATCATAGTAGCTATTTAATATATTTTTCTTTTCAAGTTAAAAAACTAGTTAATGAGTTATTTGTATAATGGTTTAGTGTAAATTTCTTACAGTTTATCTTTTTAACTTGATAATTCATCTATTTATATATTTTTGTGATAATCAAATTTTACTTAAATTCAGTTATGTTACTATTTTATTTTATTAACGACAAAATAATTATATAATTAAAGTAAATATTAAAACAAATTTTTACTTAGTAAAAAATAAAAAAACAAGGGTAAATAGATAATTATAGCAAGATTGCGAATAAAAAGAAGACTAATGTTATGTGTATTGTGCACAAATAGTATTACAAAAATAAAATTTGTGACGCCCCCAAAATAGGTATACATCACCCATTCTGAGTTGTCAATACACGGTACAGAAACAACTACAACTTTATTATTACAACAGTAAAACTGTGAGTTTAAATACAGATATTGCCATCTAAACAATATCCAGATACAAATAAATCCTCATCATAATTATTGATACATTATTTTACAAAAATGGTGAGGACTACTAAACAAATCTCTAAAACCATCATTCCATACCTCGACTCGCATTTTCGCTTATATTATATTCTCCTAGGAGAAGAAAAATGGAACAAAAAGAAAAAGGGTGAGCTCAACTAGCTCATTAAAGAATATTATGACTAAGATAATATACAACAAAATTATCGTTAGTCTTCAATGAAAAAAATCTAATAGAATACAATGTACAACAAGTTTTAAATCAATACTGCATGATGAAAAATATTAATCCATAGAAAAGTTACGTAGAGGATGAAATCTACTAAATACCTATGAATTTAATAGGTCCATCATCAATATTTTATCCCTGTAACATCAATCAATATATATACGGAATCATATATTCATCCTCAGACTACTGTGCCGAGGACATTCACCGATTGGTCATGTTCATCTAAACACTTATTCATCTTTTGCACTACGGGCCAAAGATATTCATCGAAATCATTCATCTTTGCACTACTGGGCCAAAGATATTCATCGAAATCATTCATCTTTGCACACTACTGAGGCCAAAGAGATTCAATAATATCATCATTTAAAAGCGAGGATGATGAAAAATAAATTTTTTAAAAAACGAATCCAAATTGAAACAAAATGACAAGGATTAAGGATTAAGGATTCGTATTTTTTGTTTTATCAACGTCAAAAATACCTCAAAAATAATCATAGTGGTGTAAAATTCAAGAATGATCAAAACATGGATACAATCAAAGCTAGTATCCGAATAGATATTTTCGGACGAAAAGAAAATTTTTTTATTTTTCGATGAATAGTGCCGTATTCGTGAATAGTACCTTATACGTGAATAGTGTCGTATACGTGAATAATAACCCCGACACAAAAATTTCCAAATTTGATAAAAACTTCAGATCAATATTTCAACATAATGATATTAAAGAAATAATATCATTACGGAAAAAAATAATATCCCTTACCTCGAAAGATTTATACTTCTAGCTGAAACACCGGATATAGACTTGAACTTGCACCGTATAACAATACTCAAAGTATACTCAAAATACTCACAAGAATACGCTCGATAATATAGAGAGAGAAAACTTCAGTTTCTGGTGTGATTTTTAATTCTAACCTAAGCACCCTATTTATAGAAAAATACTTAGAACACCAAAGCAGAAAATTTAATATAATATTATTATATAATTTAAATTTTCCTACACCATCATTTGTAGAACTGAATTCAGCCACCTTTGTTGCCCCACAATAATGACAAAAACAAAAAAAAACGTTTTTGTTATTAAAAACAATTAGAACTTCCAAAAATCAATATTTCGGAGCTTCGGAACTTCAATAATTCACAATAAATAGCCTTTTGTCAGAAAATTCGAATCTCGCTATTTTTTTATAGGAAATTCAATTCTCTACAACTTTACAGAAGGAAGTTTTTTCAAATTCCAAACACAAATTGACCGAAATCCATAAACGGACGATTTTACAGGCTATAATCAAATTTCAGTTAAGAAATGGGGTCCACCGACATGTTTAACATGTTTTAAACATTTATTGCAACAAAAATACTCTTCCTCCTCGTATACTCATATATCCCACATTCGTTATAAAAATATCACCATTATTATATTATTAAAATATAATAATATATTTAAATGAATTATTTTATCAGAAAAAGATAAAATTTCAATTTTCAACAATTGTCACATTAAAAATTTTCTCCATCTATATCCACATAAAATCAATATTTTCCTCATCATATGAATCAATAATTTAAGTATTCACAAATAATATTACTGAGAATCACAATATTGACAAACTGGACAGTTCCCGAAGAAAGAGGGCTTTCCAATAAGAATTTCTCCTTATTGGCGCGCAATTAGGTGACCAAACCTCTCCTTAGACAGAACTTTCTAGACATTGCCAATAATGTTATCTAATAATATTATTCAGATAATATGAATTATTGCTTCAATAATGAAAAATACTGTGTAATAACAATTATTGAAACAACAGAAATATAAAATATCAACGCAACAATTATTGAATCAATAAAATAAAATCTTTGAGCAAGTAATTCTTGTAACCATTATTGAGTAGTGCCTTTTTACGTAAGAATCAATAATTGGTGCAATACCACGTATCTTCTTGTGTTTTAACCACCGAGTATTTTAACAAAGATTAATGGTAACAACTACGCTGCAAGTTATTTTTAAACAACTTATATTTGTCGCTTTTTTCTTCATCCAATCGCTTTCAGTTATGGGGCCCATTATTATTTGCTACCGTCGTATTATGAATATTCCACGACCAAACGAATATTCCCCGACAACAATGAATATTTTATAACCACTTTGCTTATTTTGAAATATTTGCGTATTTTACCCATAACTATCCACATTAATCACATCAACCCTTACTATTTCAAAATAATAATTAGAGGAAATTAAATTTCATTTATTAATTATTTGGGGTCTTACAACCTCCCTCCTTATGAAATTTTCGCCTCGAAATTAACATACGTACACAGTGTTTGAAAAGGTGAGGATACCTCGCTTTCATTTACATTTCCAATTCCCGTGTCATTTCCTCTATAGCATGGTTCCTCCACAAAACTTTAACTTGTGGTATGACCTTCGTCGTAGGACATGCTCCCGCTATCTAAAATCTTGGACAAAAGTACCTCCTCATACGTTAAATCTTGCCATTATCTTGTCTGGGTTCTAACTCAATAACGTGGTTCGGGTCTTTCATGATTTCTGAAATATGAGATATGTGAAACACATTATGAACACGAGACATACTTGGAGGTAACGCGAGTCTATAGGCTACATTTCCTACTCGGTCAAGAATTTGAAATGGACCAATAAATCGTGGATTGAGCTTTCTCTCTTCCCAAATCTTGTAACTCCCTTCCATGGAGCAATTCGCAACAATACATGATCCCCTATACTAAATTCCACGTCCTTTCGATGAAGATCCAGTATAACTCTTTTGTCGATCTTGTGCTGCTTTGTATATCGTTGTCGAATCATTTGGATCTTTTCGGTGGTAGTCACACGTCTTAACTTCGGGTCCCAACAATGTTGCTTCACCCACCTCATCCCAACATATTGAGAAGCGACACTTTCATCCATATAATGCTTCAAATGGAACCACACATATACTTGCCTGATAACTGTTGTTGTAGGAGAATTCCACCAATGGTAAATACTTATCCCAACTGCCCTTGAAATCTAGGACACATAGTCTTAATAAATCTTCAAGAGTTTGAATAGTCCTCTCTCGATTGTGTCGTCTGGTTTGAGGATGGCATCTTTGAATCGAATTGTAAATCCGTACCCATAGCTTTTTGCAAGCTAACCCAAAATCTTAAAGTGAATCTTGGGTCACGATCTAAAACTATGGATACTGACATGCCATGCAATCTCACAATCTCATTTACGTACATTTGAGCAAGACGTTCAAGGGAATAAGTCTCCCATATCGGCAAGAAATGAGCAGACTTGGTTAATCTATCAACAATAACCCAAATGACATTGATGCCTTGAGAAACCGTAGGAAGACCCCTAACGAAATCCATGGTAATGTGTTCCCACTTCCATTTTGGAATCTCAAGTGGTTGCAACGGACCCTTAGGTACTAGATGCTCCGCCTTTACACGTTGACAAGTTAAACACGTTGAGATAAACTTTGCAATCTCTCTCTTCATATTGTTCTACCAAAATGTATGTCGAAGATCACGATACATTTTGGTACTTCCAAATATGGATTGCAAATGGTGTATTGTGTGCCTCCATCATAATCTTGTACTTCAAATCGAGTCGTTAGGAACACAAAGTCCGGAGTGGACTCAAGTATTCCTTCATCATCGATTCTCGCTTAGGAATAGCACCTTCTTGTACTTTCTTCTTCATACGATCGCCTCGGCTCTGGGTGGGTGGCTTGAAAGCAACCTTAACTTTTTCTATTAAAGTTGGCTCTGTCGTATACTTGACATCATCGCACTCGTTCTGCGATATGATCTTCTACTTAACGCATCGCCTTTACGCGTTCGCTTTTCCGGGATGGTATTGAATAGTGTGGTCGTAGTCTTTCAATAGCTCGAGCCAACGTCGTCGCTTAGCATGTTAAGTTCTTTTGAGTGAAGAAATATTTAAGGCTTTTATGGTGCGAATATATCTCCACTTTCTCCCCATATAGATAGTGCCTCCGGATCTTTAAGCATGAAACGATCACGCCAACTCTAGATCATGAGTAGGATAATTCTTCTCATATTCTTTAAGTTGTCGCGAGGGCATAGGCTATGACTTTCCCACGTTGCATGAGAACACATCCTAACACTTTGCCGAAGCATCATTTGTAGATAACAAATCCATCCGAACCAGATGGTATTGTTAGAACAGTGCGAAATAAGTCTCTCTTAAGCTCTTGGAAACTCTTCTCGCATTCTTCGCTCCAAACGAATTTTGTATCCTTCCGAGTCAAGCTGAGTTAGCGGATTAGCGATTCGAGAAAACCTTCCATGAATCTTCGATAATAACCATTTAAGCCCGTAAAGCTACGACTTGATCCACCGTCTTGGTTGCTCCCAACTTTGTATTGCTTCAATCTTGGCGGTCAGCAGATACTCCATATTTTGACACCACGTGCCCAAGAAATGCTACTTCCTCAAGCGAACTCGCATTTCTTTAACTTGACATATCACTTGTTTTCACGAAGCCTTTGTAGTACCAGCTTCAAATGGTGCTCATGATCTTCAAGACTTTTGGAATATATGAGGATGTCATCAATAAAAACAACAACGAATTTATCCAAATATTCTTTGAATACTCGATTCATCATATCCATGAAAGCCGCACGAGCATTAATCAATTCGAAAGACATAACTAAGAATTCATAATGCCCATACCGAGTTCTGAAGGCAGTCTTTGGAATATCCTCAGTTCTAATTTTCAGCTGATGATATCCGAACAAAGATCGATTTTGAAAAGAATTGTGCTCCTTCTGTTGGTCAAACAAGTCATCAATACGAGGTAGAGGATACCTATTCTTGATGGTGACATGGTTCAATTTCCGATAGTTAATACAAAGTCGCATACTCCCGCTCTTTCTTTTTACGAATAAAACAGGAGCACCCCGAGGAGATGTCTTGGGACGAATGAAACCGATGTCCAACAATTTCGTAGTTGGACCTTTAACTCTGAAGTTCAATAGAGCCATTCGATATGGGGTTTTAGAAATGGGCTTTGTACTGGGTTCAAGGTCAATAAAGAATTCAACTTCACGTTCGGGGTAGACGGGAAGTTCTTCAGAAATACGTCGGGAAAATCAATAACAACGGGAATATTATTCAAATTTGACGTGTCTTTATTCAAATCCATAACATGAGCTAAGAAAGCTTGACATCCGCTTTTTCAATAAACGAATAGCTTTATGATTAGATATAGCGATGATTGATTTTAATGGTTTAGATGCTTTGAATTGCATACAAAAGTTGTTTAGGAATATGAAAGCTAACAACCTTACTTAAAACAATCAATTTTGGCATGATGAGTAGTTAACCAATCAATCCTTAAAATCACATCAAAAGCAAGTATCTTTAAAGAGATAAGGTCAACAGGTAAGGTGATGGTGCCCACTTGAATCAAACAAGATTTATAAGCGGTGGATGTGATGAAAGTTTCTCTAACGGAGTTTCTACAGATAGGTCAAAGTCTAATTTCTTCGGAGTCAAGTTTAAACGTTGAACACAAGCAGGAAAGATAAATGAATGGGTAGCACCGGTATCAAGTAAAGTATAAACTTCACAAGAATTTATAAATAGCTTACCCGTGATCACCTCGTTTGGGTTCTCGCATTTTGACGATCACAACAAACGCTTCTTCCGAGGCCGATTGACTTTGACTTTTACGGGACGGTCTTTTTAGTCACCGTCCCCATCGAACTAGGTTTATTTATCGTGCAATCTCGAGCGATATGTCTTTCCTTTCCACAATTATAGCATACACAGGCTGTTGTGGGCGGTTTGGATCGATATGTCCCTCTTTCCCGCATTTATAAGATATAACCGGTGGTCGTTCTCCTCCCTTGGAACCGATTCTTTCTTTGCGTTCGTCGTCTTCACATGGTCGTTGTTGAATCTCCTCTTTTAAAATCTCCTCCGACTCGCTTCTTATATTTTCATGGCCATGATTACCACCAGAGTGGTTACCATTTTTGTCCGCGCTTTTTATTTCTCCACCTTTGGTTATTGTTGTTTTGTTATTCTTTATCTCGGTATGATCCACGATTGTGGTACCTCGGTTGGATCAGTACTCGTTATCTCATTTCTAACAATTGAGCCCCTATTAACAACATCTGAATAAAGAGAAAATTTATGAGAGATGAGATATCGACGTATCCGGGTTTCAAACCTCTCGGAAACATCCGCGTCATCGTTCCTCATTCTCCACCAAATGAGGTGAAAACTGGATAACTCGCAAACTTCGCCTCGTCTTTGAGACACCGTCATATTGTTACCGCCGATCTAATAAACTCCACTTCCTTCATATAGACGAACACTTTCGGGAAAGTATTTGTCATTAAATAGTTTCAAACGTCTCCCAATACACATCTTTGAAGTAAATTTGGATGGGTACGCTTCATGAGACTCCCACCGAAGAGTCTGCTTTCGCCACGGAACATAAAGGTGGCGAATGGAACCTTCTGTTCCTCCATGCATCCCAAGACATCGAATATCTTGGTAATTTGCTTGACCCATGTTTCCGCCGTGATCGGATCAAGCTTTCCTTAAATTCTGGTGGTCCCAACTCTTCGAATCGCTTGGGTCGTGACAACCCGTGAATTGCTACCATTTCTCCTATGTTTTGAACACGAGTCTCCTAAATGCGATTTTGCATTTAATCGCAAAAGCTTTTAAACATCCCCTCGTTCATCATCTCGCCCGTGGTGTTGTTCATGGGAGGAACATTACCACTGTTGACGTTCTCCTCGTTGGTGAGTCTGGGCGTCTCCACGGTCTCATTTCCATTGTTAATATTCTCATTCGACATTCTCAAATCATCGTCGTAAAAAACAAGGGTTAATTAAGGAAATCAATATATCACATAATATCCCTATATCTTGACCAACTAACAAATAAGTTTAGGTAGGACACTTTAGCGAAGGATTTACTCGTCTCTCCCTCTTAATTCTATTCCCGATCTCCGCCATAGATCATATCCTCAGACTCGATACCAACTATGACGCGCCCCCAAAATAGGTATACATCACCCATTACGAGTTGTCAATACAGTGATGAAACAACTACAACTTTATTATTACAACGAGAAAGCTGTGAGTTTAAATCTGAGATATTGCCATCTAAACAATATCCAGATACAAATAAATCCTCATCATAATTATTGATACATTATTTTACAAAAATGGTGAGGACTACTAAACAACTCTCTAAAACCATCATTCCATACCTCGACTCGTACTCGCTATATTCTCGCCTCCGGAGAAGAAAAATGGAACAAAAAGAAAAAGGGTGAGCTCAACTAGCTCATTAAAGAATATTATGACTAAGATAATATACAACAAAATTATCGTTAGTCTTCAACAGAAAAAAATCTAATAGAATACAATAGACAACAAGTTTTAAATCAATACTCGCAGCGAAAAATATTAATCCATAGAAAAGTTACGTAGAGGATGAAATCTACTAATATCTATGAATTTAACAGTCCATCATCAATATTTTTATCCCTGTAACATCAATCAATATATATCTGGAATCATATATTCATCCTTGTACTTTTGAGGCAAGGACATTCACCAAATTGGTCATGTTCATCTAAACACTTATTCATCTTTTGACTACGGGCCAAAGATATTCATCGAAATCATTCATCTTTGCACTACTGGGCCAAAGATATTCATCGAAATCATTCATCTTTGCACTACTGGGCCAAAGATATTCAATAATATCATCATTTAAGGCGTGGATGATGAAAATAATTTTTTTAAAGAAACGAATCCAAATTGAAACAAAATGACAAGGATTAAGGATTAAGGATTCGTACTTTGTTTTATCAACGTCCAAAAATACCTCAAAAATAATCATAGTGGTGTAAAATTCAAGAATGATCAAAACATGGATACAATCAAAGCTAGTATCCAGAATAGATATTTCGGACGAAAAGAAAATTTTTTTATTTTTAGATGAATAGTCTTAATATTCGTGAATAAGACTTATCGTGAATAAGGTCGATACGTGAATAAGAACTCCCAGACACTAAAAGTTTCAAATTTGATAAAAACTTCAGATCAATATTTCAAAGATAATGATATTGAAGAAATAATATCATTACGAAAAAAATAATATCCCTTACCTCGAAAGATTTATACTTTAAATTTGAAACACAGGATATAAAGTATGACTTGAACTTGCAGAAGTATAACAATACTCAAAGTATACTCAAAATACTCACAAGAATACATTTCGATAATATAGAGAGAAAACTTCAATTTTCGGTGTGATTTTTAATTTAACCTAAGCACCTATTTATAGGAAAATGCTTTAGAACACCAAAAGCAGAAAATTTAATATAATATTATTATATAATTTAAATTTTCCTCACGCCATCTTTTGTAGAACTGAATTCAGCTACCTTTGTTGCCCCAATAATAATGACAAAACAAAAAAACGTTTTTGTTATTAAAAACAATTAAAACTTCCAAAAATCAATTATTTTGAACTTCTAACTTCAATAATTCACAATAAATAGCCTTTTTTGTCGTAAAATTTGAATATCGCTACTTTTTATAGGAAATTCAATTCTATACAACTTTACAGAAGGAAGTTTTTCCAAATTCCAAACACAAATTGAAGAAATCCATAAGCAGACGATTTTACTGTGCTATAATCAAATTTCGGTTAAGAAATGGGGTCCATGCAAACATGTTTAACATGTTTTAAACATTTATTGCAACAAAAATACTCTTCCTCCTCGTATACTCATATATCCCACATTCGTTATAAAAATATCACCATTATTATATTATTAAAATATAATAATATATTTAAATGAATTATTTTATTAGAAAAAGATAAAATTTCAATTTTCAACAATTGTCACATTAAAAATTTTCTCCATCTATATCCACATAAAATCAATATTTTCCTCATCATATGAATCAATAATTTAATTATTCACAAATAATATTACAGAATCACAATATTGACAACCAGGCAGTTCCCAAGAAAGAGGGGGCTTTCCAATAAGAATTTCTCCTTCTTGGCGCGCAATTAGGTGACCAAACCTCTCCTTAGAGCGTAACTTTCTAAACATTGCCAATAATGTTATCTAATAATATTATTCAGATAATATGAATTATTGCTTCAATAATGAAAAATTGTGTAATGACAATTATTGAAACAACGAAATATAAAATATCAACGCAACAATTATTGAATCAATAAAATAAAATCTCGAGCAAAGAATTATCGTAACCATTATTGAGTAGTGCATTCTTACGTAAGAATCAATAATTGGTGCAATACTGCAGTGTCTTCTTGTGTTTTTAACCACCGAGTATTTTAACAGTATTAATGGTAACAACTACGCCATTATTTTTAAACAACTTATATTTGTCGCTTTTCTTCCTCCAATCGCTTTCCAAGTTATGGGGGCCCATACATGGTCAAGGCTGGGCCGCATTTAATATTCCGACAGCATTTAATATTCCACTTCACCAAACGAATATTCCCCGACAACAATGAATATTTTATAACAACTTGCTTATTTTGAAATATTTGCGTATTTTACCCATAACTATCCACATTAATCACATCAACCCTTACTATTTTAAAATAATAATTAGAGGAAATTAAATTTTATTTATTAATTATTTGGGGTCTTATAAAATTGAACTTATCATAAAATATATTTTTATTGGTATACAATAGTATTATTGGTGATTAATTTTTTTTTCTATAATTTTATGCATATAATATTAATTTTTTAAAAAGCATTTATAATTAATTAAATTAGATTAGATAATTTTAACCCTAAATATTAAAAATATATATATAAATTGATAGATTTTTTGGATTATAACGATAATTCATCCGATAGTTATAACTCAGAAAACCGTGGTTATATCCGACTGTACACGGCTGAGAAAATATTTATTTTTATAGATATAGACTATATAGTGGTATCCGGGGCGGGGAGTTGGATAACAAACAAACCAGACCGACCTTCCTGAATACCATAACACTGTACACCACCACATCGATTCGCATCGATCTAAATTAGGGTTTTTCTACTCTTTCATACCACTGCAATATTAGCCATGGATGCTCAAAGAGCTTTGCTAGATGAACTCATGGGTGCAGGTGCATTTCATTCAAAACTACTCTTTATAGATTTAGGGATTTATTCACTTCGAAACTAATTGGGGTTTGATATCGCATAAACTGTATTTCTTTCTGAAGTTTTTATATATGATTAGTGTACTTAGTTCATAAACTTTCAAAACGGTTACATGGAATTGGAATCTGGGGAAAATTAATAATTTTTATTCCAATTGCAACCTATGTATAAAGGCAATTTGATTGGCTTAATATTCTTGTGGCAAGAATCTATTCCCTGTTCTATTTGTCTCTTTAGCTGATGTTTATTTTGCTGTTTTATTTGGTGGATTCAGCTCGCAATCTGACTGAAGAAGAGAGAAAGGGATACAAGGAAGTAACATGGGATGATAAGGAAGTGTGTGGATTTTATATGGTTCGATTTTGTCCTCACGATCTGTTTGTGAACACACGGAGTGATCTAGGTGGGTTCTCTTTAGTTTCTATCGATTTTCTTATATTTTGACTATTAATTAAGGATGGTGTACTTTTAAATACTTTTTTTAAGTCACAGACTTTATAGAATTTGTGAATTTTGATGACTTTTAAAACTACTTTTAAAGACTCCATGAAATAAGTGACAAACTTTTATAGACTTTTTACCAAGAGTTTGATAGACTATTGTATACTTTTAATATTTCTTATACCTTATATTAATTGTTAAAAAGTAACAAAGATCTTATATTTTAGATGAAATGAGTGCGATATTAAAATATTTTGACCATGTCACATCCTAATTTGAAATAAAAGGCATTGTTAAATTTGAATTATTAGATCATACCCAGTCTATTACAAGAAAAAATGTCATATTTCATAATTTTTATGTTTCATAAAAAAAGTAATTTTCTACTAACAATAATATAAAATAACAATTTCGATTTTAAAATTGTTCATTGTCGTTTTCCTATCAAGTCATTATTACTAAACTAACAATTTGTAATTTTCAACAAATAACAAAATTAACAAATTTATTATTTTTAAAAATAAACATAAAACAAAATATCTTCTTAATACTTACAAATATAATAAATGAGATTTTTTTTATGGAAGAGAAGAAATATAAAATGATATTAAAATATTTGTTATCTCCATTTATATCCTTGGTTCTATTTGAAACCCTTAACGATAGTTCTTATTTTTAATCACTCCTTTTTCTTCTTTTTCTCCCTCATCACCTGATATATATAATAACTCTCTTTTCTTTTGGGATTTTTATTTTGAGAAGACTGAGGTAAAGAAAGAGAAAGTGAGAAAGATATATTTTCTTTGTTTGATCTCCTCTTTTTCTTTCTTTTTTGTTCATCTTCTCCCTTTTCAAATATTTGGAAGTCTTTGAAAGTCTTTAGAGATGAGGCCGAGTATTTCTTGTTCTGAAGTCTGTCAAACTCTACCATTTGATAGAAATCTAAAAAATCTATGACTTTTTGAATATCAAGATACTTTTATAGATTTTGTAAAAGTCTCAATTCAATACCACTCAACTTTTAAAGACATTATAAAAGTTGTAATTGAATACAACTTTTATAAACTGTTTAAATGTCTTGATTGAATACAACCAAACTTTTAATGTCTTTAAAAGTCTTTAAAAATCTTAATTGAATACACCCTCCTAAGAATGAATTGCATGTATCAAATAAGAAAGCAAAATGCTGTCTTTTCCTCTAAATGTTTGGTTGGCTGGGTTGTGTGTAAATCGTCCAAATTCCATAAGCTTTGTAGCTCTTTTATGCTTGTATATATTATTTGCCCCAAATGAATGATTTTATCCAATTTTTGTCGCCCAACACATCTGTTGATTGTAAACTTTTTTCTTTTGTTTACATCAGGACCATGTCCAAAGATTCATGATCAGAAGTTGAAAGAAAGGTAATGGACGAGTATAATTTGGAATTTACAGGCATGGGACTGTTTTATGGTATTTCATAATTTATGTTGCTAAGGCATTTCAATTTTCTTTAGATTGTACTGGAAAGAGCTTCGCCTTCTATGATGTTCATTAAGAAGCATGTTCATTATATTTTTTCATTTAAGCTTGCTGTATGTATGATAATAACTGTGTGAGATGTTGCCTTTGATATTTGATCATGTTGTATGTCTAACTATTAAAATGCTTTGATCAGAAATAGGTTTTTTGGTTTTTGCTGTTCCCCTTCTGTTGTTCTTTTGAGTAAATTACCTACTTTGCAAATGTGGTGTAGGGTGGAACTTAAATTTGAGTAACAAGCGTGGTATGCTAATAAGAATTTGGAGTTCTGGCTGTTGCAGGTTTTTTGTCCCTGAGGTAACCAATCTATAGCTTTTTAATCAGATTCATGCGAGGAAGAGAAATACAAGTCTATTATCCAAATAAATGGTGTTTATGAATAGGCTCTTCCCACATCCCGTTTTAACTGATGCTACCATGATAGACTCGTAGCATCTGCTCTTTGCCTACAAGTACTTAATCTCGTTATCATAGCAAAAAAGTTCAAAGTAGATGTTTTGCATATAGTAAATGTGTTTCCCTTCTTACTTTTGTTTGACTATGGACTATGTATAAACTTTTCTTTATTAAAAATTCATATTGATTGACTGATTGGCTAAATATCATAAATTGGTGTGTGAACATTTAACATCATGTCACCCCATTTTTTCTTACTCTTTTGGCATTATAAATGATACCCACGCTTTGACAGTTTACCTTTGTCATTGTCTTGCCATATTCTCCAACTTTATATCATAATCATAGAGTTTAATGCTAGCCAGAGGTGGGTTGATATCACTTTAGCTGTGTAACGGCTAACATGTCAAGTTAACTCATCGATTCCTATAATAAATTAAAAGCTTAATCTATTGGTACATTTGTATTCAGAATTTCTTATAAGAGCGTTGAAGATGCTATTGGCTTGTATTCACTTCTAGGTTAGCTAGGCCACCTCTTTTCCCTCATGTATGATTTCCTGGTATCCTGCCCTTTGGTTCAATAAAGACCTCCCTGGTGCAATGATAAGGGAAATGTTTAACCTATTTTTAGGACTCCAAAGTTTTGAACTGGTGGTGCATCTTCTGCGAACAACTTATTTATTTTGTCCGCTGGCTCGAATTGTATACTCTTTTATTTTGTTTTTGATATTTGATTATCTTTTAAATCCTATTTGGGTGTATTTTGTATACTTTAGGTGTTTACTATTTTATTTTGCTTACGATATCCTTAATTCCTTAAAGTCTGATATTTTGTAGTTTTAGTTTCAATCTTATTGGTTGGTTCTTTTTGTCTCAAAGCATGTGATGATATGCTGGCTATGAAGTCAAATATAGAGACCAATGGACGTGGATGTTGCCATGCATTTAGGATTTTTAGGGCATTTTCATAATGTAGGGAATATAGGTTTAGTACCCAAAATGATAAGGCAGTTACTAACCTTTAATATTTTGAGAAATTCTTGTAAGTTTGGCTGATTGCTTGTTGAAAATGATCTTGAGAGTCTTACCTTTTGAATTAATCTGAGTTAATCTTTCGCATTTGATGTTATGAGTTTGTTAAGAAGACTAATGCACCCATTCCAATGTATGCGCACCTTGTACATATAGTGCACACACTTCAGGAACTTCTTGTCATGATTTCATTCAACGATGAGTTTACTAGAGGAGGTTGAGTATAAATTCGATGTCTAAACATACCTTCAGAAATCAGAAGAATAACAATTCCTTGATTTGGATTAGCATCTTTTTCTTCCTCCTAATCATTATATGCCTCAATTGTTGCTTTATGGTTTTCATGAGGTTATGCTATATTGATGTATTTACTTTAGTTTTGAGAGTTCTCCAAGACATGCTTCGTATGTGCCAAAGTTTGAAGCAGATCTAGTCCATTTCTGTGAGAAGTTGGTTAGTTTTCTATTTTATCATTTTTGAAAGTTATTGTTCACCGATCTGTAATTTTTTCCTGCATATAATCTTCAGTCATGATTTGTTTTCCTTTTCAGGTAATGGACTTGGATAGAAGAGTAAGGCGTGGGCGAGAACGTCTTGATCAAGAGGTTGAAGTTCCTCCTGAAACTCCGGTTACAGTTGAAAAATCTGAGCAGTTATCTGTGCTGGAGGAGAAAATAAAGAACCTGCTGGAACAAGTGGAGTCACTTGGTGAAGCGGGCAAGGTGGATGAAGCCGAAGCACTAATGAGAAAGGTGCTGAACAATAACCTGTTACAAGTATTTCATGGATTCTGCATCCGCTAATAATGAGATCTATGAAACTTAACATATGATTGTTTAAAACCTTTCACAGGTGGATGCGCTTGATGCCGAGAAGACGGCCATGACTCAGCAACCCCAGAATGACAAAGTTTTAATGCTTGCTCAGGAGAAAAAGATGGCTCTATGTGAAACTTGTGGTTCATTTCTAATAGCAAATGATGCAATCGAGAGAACTCAGTCTCATGTCACTGGCAAGCAGCATATTGGTTATGGCATGGTCCGGGATTTCCTTGCTGAATATAAGGTGATTTTTTCTTTGAATTGCAGTCTGCAATTTTAGGTATTGTTTTTCCTTTTTCTAGTCAGAATAATGGGTACAAACTTTGGATAAGCAGGAAGCTAAGGAGAAGGCTAGAGAAGAGGAAAGGCTAGCACGGGAGAAAGAAGCAGAAGAAAGGAGGAAGCAGAGGGACAAGGAATATGAGAGTAGACGTAGAAGAAGTGATTCAGGTGACAGGAACAAGAACCGTGACAGGGATCAAGACAGGGAGTGGGACCGGTACAGAGAGCGAGACCGAGATTGTGAAAGGTCTCGAGAGAGACATGGTAGAGGAAGCGGTGATGGGGGAAGAGGGTTGGATTGGAAGTACAGCAGTTCAAGAAATGGGAGAGAGGGACGCAGAGATAGATACCGTGAGCGTGATAGGAGCAGGTCACGTACCCCTGTTAGGCATGGTCGCGGGAGGTCACCTAAAAGTCCAGTTCGCTCATATTATTGAAGTGTGGATTAATATCTGAACTTTGAAGTAAGAAAAGGTAGAAATTTTATAATTTAGCACGTTTAATGAAATGTTTTGAGCTTTTCGAGTTTAAAATTCCACAGCAATGTTGAAACTAATCTCCCTATCTCCAATATAACTAGAGGAGAAGTGACGAGGTAGGTAGGTATAACTTCATTGTTGTAACTCTGTTATGGTCTATTTTAGGCTAATATTTTAAGCATACTTGCTGGAATATTGCTCCTGAAATTTTTAGTAACCTATTCTCTTTAGAGAATTGTGGGACCTTAAATCTCAAATAGTAAAATGGAAGGATATCAGTGTTTGAGCTTTAGTAGCCATGCTGTTTAAACAGATCAAAGTTCTTGAAATTTGGGTTGAAAATTTTATTAGTATCCTCGTGTAAAATGTAAAAGCAATGTAAAGTTATTCCAAATCCAATCATAAAATAAATGAGTTCAGCCACGTCCTTTTAATTAATGCAATGGTACATGACAATGGCGGTCCTTTTTAGTAAATTGAAAAAATAAAATTGTAACATTGTTGAAGTAACTAGACAATGGTACAAATTTCTATAGTGACTTTTGTCAAATAAATTTGGTCTTTATTCTAATAATGCAAATCCAAAATTTTCAGCAACATGCACGTTCAACCTTCGCAGGATATAATTACAAGTAAACATTGTACCAAATGATACAGTGATGTTTCTCAAAATTCAAAACTCCTATATATCACTCTGTATAATCTACACAACAAATACAGAAGGTGATCCAGACATTGTAGAAAAATCATTCCGAGAATAAAGACTTGTAATCTTTCCGCCTTATTAATATCCAGCCAGCAGCAGCAGCATCAAAAAAATACATTTGCTTAAAATATTGCCACCTTAAAAAGCAAAGACTCTGGAGACTGGAATCAATGGAACCTCAAGTAAAATGGGTTGGATTGGAACAAACCGCTAAATGGTGCATGAAGAGTTGACATCGGTATAAGTAGTACAGTTTAAAGAAGAAAATCGGTACTATTCTAACTAACACGCCTCATCTTGCAGACGAGGTTTGCTGTTGGGAGATCAAGCTGGTAGTCTGGATCTGATTTCACGAGATCCTTGAGCTGATCTCTTGGAGTTGAAAGGCATGTGTGATATGTAGCAAGGATCGGTGGTATTGGCATTGAGAGAGCAGAAAGCACATTACTCAGGTACTCAATATCGACAGACAGCTGTTGTGCTCCACGTTCTGTAATATAATGAATGCCCCTCAACTGCTCCATATATAGAGCTGTAGCACCCTCTGCAACCTTTGAAACAACAAAAGAACCAAGTAAATATTAAGCCAGATATATGAACAGCTGGAGTAGTTTAAACAATTCCTAATGCACAGGTTCTTCTATATACAGTAATTGGCTGCGCTAAATATGAGCTCTGCTCGTCAAAATTTACCAACCAACTCTCAATGGCAAATAACCATATGATGTCGGCACCCATTTGGAGATTTTCCGCTAGCACTTTCTATCTAAAAAGGACAACTTCATCCATCCCATTTTTAATTGATATCCTTCATACGTGATGTTCCATTTTAGTTGACATGATTTCACATATTTACTCGATTTGACTATACTATTACTACCAAAACTTAAATAAAAAGCGTTGAACTGCACAACTAGTTACTATGAGAATGAAAATGAGAGAGAGAGAGAGTAGAAATATGAGTTCACAGAGGTAAATACCTTGAACATCCATTCAGTTGCAAAGAATTGCGCCTCATCAGCATTGGCATCGTTGTTAGAAATTCCCTCAGCAAGTGGCTCCAACTGCTGGGGTAGAGTAAGAAGATATTCACCAACACTGGTCACATAAGACTGGGGGTATGCACTAAAGCTTGGGAGGTGGAAAGCGCTTTGTTCCTCAATAGAAGACCAAATTGGAAGACGGAGACATCATTAAAAGCGTTGTCGCATTACTTTGGATATGAGGACATCATAGGCGAGCTCATTGACTGTATCCCCAAATGCTGTAACTCTTTGAGATGCAATTGGAAGCGCATGAAACCGGGGATCTTTACACTGCAAGAAAGCTTTAAAAGTGATTGCATTGCATGCTGAGCAATGATCAAGCATAACAGCAACATATATATATATATATATATATATATATATATATATATATATATATATATATATATATATATATATATGCATACATGAATAATGATCCATATCCAAAGTTGGATAGGAGTCCCTATTATCCAACTCATTTCTAACCGTTTAAAAAAAAAGATCGAATGGCCTAAGATTTACTCGTCCCCGCACAATAGTTGTGTGGATGGTAACGAGTTAATAACATTATGCGGATGTAAATAATTACAACTTTTAGATCACATAAATGAATGGTGGGATCAGCGTTGGATGGATGTGGCTTCATCCAACTTTGGCTATGGATCACTCCCTATATATATATACATAGATACACACACAGGGGCGTAAAATACATTCCCATCCACACAATAGTTGTGCAATAGGGTTCACCATTGATACTCGGATCATATAACAATTATGTGGATGAGAATAATTTTATAGCGATAAATTTTAGATCACGGATCGACTGATTCGATTAAATGAATGGTGGGATCTGTGTTGGATAAATGGGACTCATATCCAAGTTTGACTATATATATATATATATACACACACACACATACTTGAGGAAAAACCTCAAGTTCATTGGTTCCAATCCCATAGTTGGCCAAAATTACCTATCAGAGAAAAAGAAAAGAAAAGTAAATTGTGTCCTTGAGCATGATGGGGATGAAAGTAAACCTATTGTATTTTAAATTTCTTTATTCTTTGAATTATTTTCCTTGCAAAATGATCTTACTAAACCTTTTGTTGTCAAATAATCTTTTAAATTTGGAATTACTCTCGAGGTTTATTAAACATTCAATGGTTAAAATAAAATCAAGGTGGAGGGGTAAATGTCATTAATTTCTTGTCCCCTAAACTTTTTAATCATATATGAGGTCACCAACTACCAGCAGCTCCTGAATATAAGTAAAGCAAGAAAGGTAATTACACAAATATTGATTCCGTGTACCTGCTCTAAAAGGTTAAAGAGTTTTCGAGCCTTCTAAAGGAACATCCATAAGCCTCAAGGCTGCCACATCCAAGGCTGCCCTACCAGTCATTGATAAGTCCCCGCTTCCATTATCAATGGTCACATGCGACTGGTTTTGGTCAAGACTTGAACCATATACCGAAACTGATAGATTTGTGCTCAATCTAGCAAGAGTAGCTCTCAAGGAAGCTTCAAACACTGCAGATCTGCTTGTTAAACAATCTGCAACTGTGAGAATTTGCAATGCACCTTGGACATAGGACCATTCCTCCTCATTTGACGATTCAACTTTACGTGCATGCAAAGGTCCTTCCTTTTGTCTAGTCCAATTTCCTTCCTCGAACCAACAACATCAGCATCCACGCCCGAATCACGGCTCTAAGTGATTTCAAAATCTCCTGCAGAGTGGTAATGTATTGTAACATTATGTCATCAAGTGCAAGAATTAACTCATCCACCTCAGAGCCACCAGTAAAATTGATGCATCTCTCCACAGCAGCTTCAAGAAGTACAATGACTTGGGGAATAGACTCTTCCATTCTTGAACTGTTTCACTGAGCTCGATTCCCTGGGCACCGATGCCACGGGTAACAGCTCCCTAAGATCAATCCCTCCAATCTCAGCAGATAGAGTAACACGCTCCATTTGTCCATACCTATAACACATTCAGAAGTTAATAACTACTTAAAAGAAAGAATGAGTCTCTGAACTGTTAATAAAAACAAAAGAATGCAATAAAAGATGATAGATACATCCTCTTATGGCACTAGAGGCAACATTTATACTCATAGGATGCCCAGCAAGAATCAAGCCTCTTTGGCAGTTAGATCCAAATTGTGGACTGTGAGGGTTTCTCATGCATATAATTTAGTAACATCATTGTGGTTAAACATGCCAAGTTGAGGTTTCTCATGCATATAATTTAGTAACATCATGTTAATATCTTCTCCAATGTGGAATAGCCAACCTCTAATGTGGTGGAAAATCCAAATCAACCCTTATATTACTAGATTGTAAAGGAGCCAAATAACTAACTCGTATTAGGAAAAGCTAAAAATCTTAAGCAGGGTTACTACGCTCTCTTCATAGGTAAATTTCTGTTTCACATGATGTCTGTTTGTAAAAAAAAAATATCAAAGAACTTCATAAAACATTAAAAATATTTGCTTAAAAGTCTTAGAGATGTCTAAAAGTGAAATCTAGAGAATGCAAAAAGCTTTTTTTTCCGAAGGGAAAGTAATAATAACTACGCATACAAACACAATGGATACAATTGAATATCAAGTACCACTAGATAAAGAAAAAAAAAGTTGAGAAACAGTTTAGTTTTTATGTGTTTACCTTTGTTTAAAGGGTTCATAAGGAAGGTAGATTGCCTTCAGTGTCTCCAATAAAACCTTAAGGTCGGTTTCAGAGAACAGGTGCTGGATATTTCTTGCAAAACTTCCTGTCATATTATGTAATTCTATCAGTGCATCTAGATGCTTTGTCTGAACTTTGACGCCCTTTGGCACATCTCCAGATAAGATATCTAATATGCCTGAAATTACAGATAGGGAATCTAAGAATGGGATGAGTGGAAACTGATCCACAACTGTAAAAATGGAAACAACCAAAAGATATGTTGCAATAATCAAAATTCAATGGTAAAACAATGTCATCTCCTTCTTGTTCATCTTAAGCCTCTACCTTGCTCGTAAAATTCAAGTTTTTTTCTTTCTAACAGTAAAAACAACAGGATCAGAGAAAGAACATTCCTCATCAACTACAAGTTATTAGAATTTCTGAAATAATATCTCGTAATGGATCAAGAAAGCTAGTATCACTTAGAAGCCTGAGAATATCCACATACCGGTAATTATTGTAGGCTTAAACCCTGCTTTTCCTTTTCATGATCTATAAAACATTACCTAAAGGGAACTTTTTAAACGCCCTGCCTTCAAAGTTTAGAGTAGCAATAGCTTAAAAGGAAAAGCAAGAAAATGAAAAAATGCATAGACTAGCATAAAATTTATCTGAATTATAGGAAACAAGAAAAAAATTCAAAATGGGACCTTTTGCTAATGCTTTCGTTTCTGGGACAACATCACCAGTTGCAAGATTGAGACGGGATACAAAACTTGCACCAACAGTCGCCATTGTTTCAATTAGTAGCTTTGGGACAAGAATTTTATAATCTTCGGGAAAAGCAAGCATAGACCTGTAGAAGTAATTCTAGAAAGTCAAAGATGTGCTTCCCATAAGGTAAGGAGGCATGCCTGTATAATACACAAGTAATTCTAATGAACTTATCTATTATTTCCACGGAACAACCACAAGTTGTACTTAGAAAAGATAGCAATTATTTCCCTCATTTTTCTTATGGCACTATCATGGGGTGCCACAAGCTGAACATTTAAAGAATTAATCTACTTTCAAAACATCTGAGGCTTAAATACCTCTGATGATAAGATAAAATACATCTTATTTCATGGACAATTGACACCCCACAAATGTTCTGAAGATATTGCATTATATCCCATTAGGACACTAGTTTTCACTTAAAGAGAAGATGTAATCAAAATTCTAGTAAAATATGTTTGCTGAATCATATGAAAATGCATCACTAGAAGTTCCACCCAATGGTTTTTAATTTATTTTGCTTAAATAAATAAATAAATAAATATAAAGAGAAATGTGAGTCATAAGCTTCCCGTCTAAAACCTAGGCAGGTTTGAAAGCCACGGAAATGTTCTAAAGAGGAATTTGCTATAAACCAAAAGCTGAAGGCATGATAATGCAACCATTTCTTTCCATTTGTTTTTGAAAAGTATGATATCTCAGAAGTCATGCTAGAAAAGGATGCAAGCCAATCACTTCTAGTATCAACAAAAGCACTACCCCAACAGAATATAAATGAACCATATTTTATATCTAAATGTTTATATTTCATGGCAAAAGGAAATAATCACATTAAAAGTGTAGTGAACACAGCACCAACAACCCTAACTTACAAACTATTTTCAAATGAATCTTAAGTCTCACCTATAGAAATACCTATGGACTTTATCTATTTGGTTATTTGTAGTGCAAAGTAGTATTCAAATACCTAATGAATCACCATGTTATTGTAATTTTGCATAATAGACTAGAGTGTGAAGGTATGAAGCATACCACTTCCATTCCTGTTCAAGATAAAGTAGAAATTCATCATAGAAACTTGGCAACCAACTGGAGAGTGAAATTGCAGCCGAACTTAATTGATGATCATGACTACTTGAAAGCTTTTCTGCTTCACTCTTCTCGCTTGTAATCTTATTAGGATGTTGCCTGGAGTCAAAATCCTCCCACAACTGCTTTAGGGGCTTTAAGTGAACTTTGGCATAGTGCAGCTCTAAAGATTTGAATCTCCCTATGCGAATGAGAATTCCCCGCAAATTATGGGCAACATCAGCCTATAAAGTAAAAGGAGAGGAGGGTTAATTTTATAACAATTTGATTATATAAATAATAAGTGCTACAAAATATAAACCAAATCACATTAGAGAAAGCTTTTTGCTCGTTCCTTCTTTTTCTTACGGGAAATAGTTACCTTCCGATTGTTTAATGCATCAGTAAAACGAGGCTGAACCATTGTGTCTAGCCTATCCTCTAAGACTTCAAGCTGCTTCCTTACATTGGCAAATTCAGCAACCTGGGCAAAAGAATCAAATAAACCAAGTCATTTAAACATTCCTTGGAATTGCATTAAAGGAACGTTGTAAAAGAGCTGTCAAGTTAATTATTACCTCCCCAACAGCAGATAAGCAATGCCTCATATTAGCCAAGGTTTCTGCAGCCCGTGGAAGATCACCACTGGCAAATACATCCTCCACAGTTGAACTCAATTGAGTTAACCCTGCTGCGTCCTGTTTACAAGTGGATAAAAGAATCATTTCAGTAATAATTTAACACATAACTTCACTGAGAAACTGTTGATTGAACTCTGGAAAACAAATCAGTATCATAAAATCCCAACCTGCAATGTCTCATAAGCGGCTTCCATCCTTCGCTTGACCGTATCAACTTTTGCAAGGGTAGATATAGATTCTGCTGAGGAGCCCTCTGCCTGCAGAAAATATAATACTTTTTCTTTTTAGAAGGACAACGAAATGCTAACTTACAGTCTTAAAGAACTAAGGCCTACTTTGGAATGGAATGGAAATGGAAAAATAAATTCATGTCAAGTGAGATCTCAATATTAGATTCATTAATAACTCTCTCTTTTTTTGGAAAAAAAATGGATTTTAACATTAGTTTTAAAAAATGCACTTTTAGTTTACTGTTTAACCTTTTTAAGTAAGGGGAAAAAATTATGAGCTAATATTAAAAGAATTTTTGACAACATAAAATTATCCAAAAAAAGTCTGTCTGTATTTTGGAACGGATGGAGTATATTAATGCATTTTTTAAACAGCTCAAAAAAGAAGAAGGCAACTTTAAGTTGTTAATACATAGTAGTTTGGACAGCTATTTGTGTACAATGTGTTATCCATGTACTGTATAGATATGCATATCCCTATATTTTTCATATGCACAGAAAGATTTCTAAATTGATAAATTCATAATAAAACAAATTAAGAATTACAACTGAATAACAAAATCTAAAAGTTTTATACAAAGGCATTATACATATATGAATGAATGAATGAGCAGAAAGTGTTGGGGGACCTTTTTGAGCTTGAGGAGGATGGATGCAACAGATTGGCGGAGGGAGAGTGCGTCGTCACGGAGGCGAATAACATCGCGGGAGGCACGAGGGACGCGGAGGAGGGCGGCGGCGCTCTGCTCCTCGAGAGAGGCGGCGATCTCCTCGGAAATCATCTGAAGCTTCATCTCCAGATCCACTAGGTGGTTCTCTAAGGGATCCTGTGGGTGTCGTGACTGGCAAGCCGTGTTTATCCATTTCTTTGCGTCGAATTTCTCGTCGGAGAAGGAACTCAGATCCACCATCATCTTCTTCTACTAATAACTAATTCTCACACAAATCAATTTTCAGATGCTGTTATTTCTACACTACATTACATTTCACATTCTATTTTGTTACATATACTTGGTAAAACATTTTAATAGAAATTTAGCTGACAAGATGAATAATGGGCCTCAGATTTTTAGTTCTTTCTCAAAGGTCCAGTTATTTACTTTCAGGCTTTCAGCAGTCGCCCAAGCCCATGTCCAATACCTTCATGCACTTTACCAATTGACCTTTTAAAAAAAATAAAAAAAAAATCACTATGAAATTTCGGAAAAATATATATTTTTATTATTACTCGGTAGAATATAAGATATTTTAAAAATGCAAAAATTCGTGTGATATAAAAATTGTTCTAAGGAAAGTTATAATATATTATCAACTGATTCCATAGAATAAAAAATGTTAATACTCGAAAGAATGACACAATTTAATACCCTATTTATTTTTTATTATTTTTCGTATTATCCCAAACATTATATTATCTTTTGAATCTTTTTCCTCTTTTTAATGATGATATTAAGATTTTACACACAATTTAATTGATTAAACAATATATTTAATTATATTTTTTAATTGATAAAACTGAAAATGCAGGGGCACTATAAATAAGATGGGTGTGCAATTCTTTAAAAATGAAATTGATGCATAAAAAAAATTGAAAACTTTCTCTTCTCCTTTCCTTACATGCCGCCTGCCGGCAGTAAGCATCGACTATTTAACAAAGCAAATCTCACTGGGGATGGGTTTTCACACTTTTTTAACGTTGAAAATAGGGACAGTATGTATCTCCCCATATTTCCAGTTTTCTCAATCTACGTATTTTATACTAAAAATCAAAGTGAGCACGGGCACAAGGGACAAGGGTCGATGGTCCTGATCCCCGATCAGATCAGAGGGTCCCAACTATATATATATATATATATATATATATATATATATATATTTGATTGAAGATTTTGGCTCTAAGAATATTAAAAGAAGTATTTTTCAATTTATATATTTTGTTGTAGTCGAACTTCACATATATTTTGTTGTAGTCGAAATTCTCATATATTTTGTTATAGTTGAACTATTATGTTTTAAGCTCTAAAAATATGTATTTTTTAAGATACAACTTTTATTTTTTATTTATTTATTTTTCCTTTATTTTTTAGTAAAGATAATGTTTCAAAAATTATCTCATTTTTATTTTTTGCCCTGGACCACTAAAATCTTAGAAACGACTCAACTAAAAACGAAAGAAATGAGTATGATTTTAAACTCTTACAATGTGATAATACTAATAATACCTTAAAGCAATTGTAATATTGATATTTAATATATACCGGTAGCTGTATACACTATGTGTTTTGGGGCGTATTTGTTTCGCTCTTAATAGGGCTGAATGGCTCTGAATTTGAACGATTCACCATCATTCAATTTATTTTTCAACTTTTAAAATACGAATTGAAATTTGAATGTGTCCGTGACCGATTCTTTTGAAAAAAATTCAAGCTGAATGGAAATTTGAATCAAGTGTTTTACCCAAATAACCTTCAAATAACTTCATTTACTCTGGTTTCCATCTGAAGGGTCGCTCTCGTTTACCTCCATTGGCGTCTCCATCCACATCTCTTCTCTCCATCTCTGCGAGTAATTTCGCTTTCAAAGTTAGTAATATCTCGAGAATTGTTTGTGATTGAGCAAAACACCGCTTTCTATTTTGAGTTTAATTGGTGTAGAATATTATGAAGTAGAACTAATACGATTTTCTTGATTTATGGTTGGGGTTAAAGGTTAATACATATATGACCAAAATGATGGGATTCTTGGTACCGTATACGGATTGCTTTGTTTTTACATTGGATTTTGTAATTTTACAACTTCGAAACAAGATCAAGGAGATTAGAATTATAATACGACTTTCAAAATAAATTATGTTCTTCACCATTTGAATAAATCTAAATTTGGTAGTACATTCTTGAGCATAAACTTTGTATAGTGAACCCTTTTTGTGGTATATTGCGTGCATTTAAAGCGGTATCGTGATTTAAATCCTGTTAATCTAGTTGGGACACTCATGAAAATATAGAAGTATGGTGAACATGCACTCTTAAATTTGAAGTATAAAGTTGTGTCATGACTACGAAATTTGAAGTATAGCTATTATTTATTAGTATCGAGAAGAAAAGGAGGAAGTATCCAGGTTAGTGCGACTTCCGTGTTTTATTTACGGAACTTATGATGAGTTCTTCTTTCGTTTTTGATTACCTTCTCGCGCGTATGCATTAAATTTGAATCCATTTGATTTCTAAAAAAGATTACTAATCCTAATATATGCACGTGTTTACATATCTTAACTTTCCTCTCGCTAGCAAAAAAAGATGCAATCTCAGATTCTGTTTGATAGTTCAGAAAGCTTTGTTGAATTGAATCATTTCACTGTGAAAATATATTACTACTCTTTTGGGTAGATGCAGTTTTGAAAGTAGTAGTAGTAGTAGTAGTACTGTCAAAATATATTACTACTATTATTGAACTCAATTTCTTGCACTGTGAAAATATATTACTACTATTATTGAACTCAATTTCGCTTCTTCTTAAACTTTAATTGAATTTTTTGTCGAAATATTAATTTTTTATTTATGTTTTTAAAATATTTAGGAGTACTTTTGCTGGATTGTTTTTCATGGATTTGACTTTTGTTTCCTTCAGGCTGATCAGAAGTTATCATATGCCTTAACACATCGTAATCCTCACAGAAAAGTAAATATAAGGTAAGGCTAAGGTTTTTTTTCTGTGTATATTTGTTTATAGTAGATTTATTTATTGTTAGGATTAAAATCTCTAAATTCATCATTTTATTTGTGTTAGGGATGGAACAATTGGGTGAAACTCAAAATCAAAGAAAATCAAGAGTGAGTTGGAGAAATGAAAATGTAATGAAAACTTTTCTTGAAGCATGTATTGGCGAGGTTACGAAAAATGGTAGGCTAGGCGGTAGTCTTAAGCCATATTCATGGTCAAATGTGGGAGAAATACTGAAGAACACCCACAACTTTATTGTAGATCATAAGCAAATGAAAAATCGTTATGATTATATAAAGGGAAAATATACTGCATGGTGTAAACTAAAAAGAAAAACCGGTGTTTGGGAGCATTTTACCGACCTTCACGTGGGCCGAAGGCCTGACATTAGAAGGGCTTTAGGAGACCATTGGGCTGAAGCCCATGGAGAGGTTGGAGTTGTTCGGCTTGGCGTCCGAGTCCTTTTGGGCCAGAGTCTCATCTTAGTGGATGTCTTTAGGTTTGGTATTCGAGCCCTTCGGGCGGGAGCCTTACCTTGTCGTGTGGTGTTTGGGGTCGGGTCTTCGAGTCCTATGGTAAGAAAAGCTATACTGACGAAGGTTCGGGCAGTGGACGACCACCTTTCACCAACAAAAATGTCAACAAAGTCTACACCGTACTCAACACGGATCGGACTAAAATACTTGAGGAGATGCGAAACAAGCCCTTTTTCGAACCATGCCAAGCGATCCTGAAGCCTGAAAAGAGGGGTCGAAACAGATATTGTGCGTATCATCAGTCTCAGGGGCATACGACGGAGGAATGCAATAACCTGAAAGATCTGATAGAGAAGAACGTCCAGAATGGGCAACTGGTGCAGTATGTGGTCGGTCGAGAAGGTTCGGAGGCCCCCCGGGAGGAGAACGAGGAGGCCGACATGGAAACATACAAGTAAACCGCACTCCACAAGCCCGAGGAGTGATTGATGTGATTTCGGGCGGGTCGGTAGGGTGTGTAACCGGAAGAAAGAGGAGCGGTCATCTCGATGTCGTATTGTCGGTAACAAGTTCATCGCCCCGAAAGGATAGGGCCTATTCAGGGGTATCCATCTCACTTTTGGACGAAGACTACCCTGCCGACCATATCGAACCACGTGATGGGGCTTTCGTAATAATAAAGATGGTCGAGGCGGTCGCCAATCGACATGAAAAAATGATGATCGACAACGGGTCCTCGGTGGACATACTCTACACGCATACTATCGTCGGAGGATGGATCAGGAGGAAAGAAAATGGAATTGGGAGGAGAGGGTCCATTATGCGGTTTCGGTGGCGACCGAATTGCATATGTCGACATCGATAGAGATACCGGTCGGTTTCTACGACCCTTAGCGAAGCGAAATAATGGTAAAAAATTTTGTAGTACAAGTGGATTCGGCCTACAACGCCATATTGGGAAGATCGACATTAGCAGCATTATAGGCAGTGTCGTCTATACCTCACTTCAAAATCAAGTTTCCTACACCGAACGGGATCGGGGAGATAAAAGGTGATTTGGACATTGCCTGAAGGTGTTATCGGAATACTTTGATTTCCTCAGGGGTCGGGGTCAGCAAACAGAAACAAACAATGGCCATCGAGAGCCATTCACCAAGAGCAGCACTGAACCCATGGCACTGCCGGCAGAAGAGACAGAAGATGTGGAATATCAACTAGGGAATCCGAAAAAACTGATCAAAATTGGGGCAGGATTAACAGAATCGTTGCGAACAGGTCTGGTGGACTTGCTTCGGGTGTATGTCGATATCTTCGCGTGGGCGGTTAGTGATATGCCCGGAATAAGCGATTGATAATAGCTGCATAGGTGATATCTGAGACCAAAGAAAACCGGTAATCTGAGAAAATGTGAGACCCCAGATTTTACGAATAAAGATTTAATTTCTCGAAATATTTTTTTTAATATTATGGTGTGGATTTGAGATAGTGTTATAGTTGTGGGTAGTATTTGAAAATTTTGCAAAGTATGCACGTTGTTATAAAATATTCGATTGGTCGGGGAATATTCTTTTTGTCGGAGAATATTCGTACGACGGCACAATCATTGGTGGACCCCACAACGGAAGTACTGTCGTAGTTAGAAAACGACAAAAATATTTTATAGAAATAACGGCGGAGGTTTTATCGTTAATACTGTTAAACTACCCGGTAGTAAAAGAAATGCGATGTCTGGCGATAAGTTGCGTAGTCAGAGCACGGTATTGGTTATTAATCACTACGTGAAGTCACCCGGTTATACTCAATTATTGCTACGATGGCTGCTTTGCATCATATCTCTCATATTATTGATTCGATTATTGTCACAAGATTATCAAATACGCATTATATGTTATGTTATTAAATCAATAATTGAGGCGACAAAGTTATTCATATTATTAAATTGCAATATTTACAATGTCAGAAGTTACATCGAGGGAGGTTTGGTCACCTAATTGCGCCCCGATAGGGAGAAATCCTTATTGGAAAGCCCCTGCTCTGGGAACAACTTTGGTTGCTAAATATTGTGAGTTATAATATTAATGATGAATAAGTTCGTGTTGATTAAAGAGGAATTTGATAGTGTCATTGTGTTGGAATTATTTGTGTTAGTAGAAATCGACATCTATTCACGAGTTCTTATTCACGAGTTCTTATTCACGAAAGTTCTTATTCATGAGTTCTTATTCACGAGTTACTATTCTTTGGTTCTTATTCACTCTAGTATTGTGCATTCGGGTATTTGGGTACAATATTATTCCATGAGAAGATGTCTTTAATTTTTCGAATAGTTGGTTGAAATTATAATAGTAAATCAATATGGATCGTTGATTTAAAGTCTTAATAGTAACTTGCCCTTTCAGTTTTCCAAGGGTTAATTACCCCTTCGCAAATAGTAGTTGTCGCTTCAATATTACCAAGAGTTATTTGCCTCTTGATTGTTCCAGGGTTAATTACCCTTCGTAAATAGTAGTTGTCTCTTCAATATTACCAAGAGTTATTTGCCTCTTCGGTGTTCCAAGAGTTAATTACCCCTTCGCAAATAGTAGTTGTCTCTTCAATATTATCAAGAGTCATTTTGACCCTTCATTAAGACCAAGAGCCACTCTCAGCTTTTCTATAAATAGAAGCTCATTCCTTCATTATTTCTTACGAATTCACTAAAACTCTAGAGAGAGAAATTATAGAGAGAAAGAAGAAGAGTGTTCTGCCACTTCACTATTTCGATATCCAGTGTCTTTTACGGTAAGGGATATTATTTGTTGTACCCATAAAGGGTGTTATTCTTTCTTATTCATGAAGAGAACTTCTGTTGTTCCATTCTTTATTATTCTGTTGGAATAACCTGTATACGCGGACTCCCCTATACTTGGTGAAATCCTTCTGTTATTCCATTCTTTATTAATATGTTGGAATAACCTATAAATGCAAAGTACTGCATACATGGTGAAATTCTTCTATTATTCCATTCTTTAATATTCTGTCGGAATATCCTGTTGGTGTGAATTTCACTTGACCTGGTTCCATTATTTATTATTCCAGTATTTATTATTACATTGGAATAACTTTAATACATCAATACCGCATGCATGGTGATTTCATTGTTATTCCATTCTTTATTATTCTATTGGAACATCCCCAGTCGGTGTGAATTTCACCGACTGATTCCGTTATTTATTATTACATTGGAATAACTTTGTCTGTCATGCAAGCACCGCATGCATGGTGATTTCATTGTTATTCCATTCTTTATTATACTCGGTTGGTTAAAAGTTTTGATTTCTATATTCCATGAAATTAGTGGAATATCCTTGATATTTTGGCTTCATCCAAAGATCTTTTCATGGAAATATTCTTACGAGCATTCTTGAATTTTACTTTACAAAGAAGTATCATGTTGACAATTTGGATGTTATTAGTTCTGGATAAATTAATTCTTGAACTTGTTTTATTGAATTCTTATATCATTGTCATCATCCTCATGTTTATATTTTTGAAAGTAAATGCGTGGCTTTTGTAGTATAGATGGACTTGGTATGATTATGACCGAGGGATTTTCGGTATAATCATGGTAGTAATATTACAAATGATGTGATAAAAGTCATCATTGGCCCGTAGTGCATTGATGGACAGTAGTTGGCATGATCATGACCATTGATGAATACACAAATATTCCTGGCCCGTACTGCATGGATAATTGTGATCGTGATACTAAAGAATATCCTTGGTTGTAGTGCAGGGGTGATTCGATGATGTGGTTTATTTATTAAGCTGAGTCTCAACAATAAAAGTGATGAAAAACCTTTTAAATCATAAAAGATAGTAGATTTTATTCTCTACTTGACTCTTTTAATGGATTGCTTATTAAGCTGTGATTAAACTTGTTGTACATTGTATTTTATCGGTTTAACATTGTTGAAGGCTAATGATAATTTATTACGCATTATCTTAGTCATAATATTTCTTCTTGGGCTAGTTGAGCTCACCCTTTCTTTTTCTTTATTCTCTTGAGGAAATGAGAGCGTAGCGAGGGGACTAGTCTGGGGACCGGAGTGATGGTCCAAATGATAGCATTAGTAGTCCTCACTATTCTATGAAATAGTGTGATAATTATTGTAATGAGGACTTATTCTGAGAGTGGATATTGTCTAGAAGACAATATTTGTATTAAAACTCATAGCTTTTGTTGTATATTTAAGATTGTATTTATATTTTGTACCATGTATCTGGCGACCCAAGATGGGTGATGTATACCTATTTTGGGGGTGTCACAGAAAAGAAGGATCTTCGCCCCGGAAAGACAGAGGATCATAGATGAAGTGATTGGTAAACTGCTGGAGGCGGGATTCATCTTCGAGATTGACTATCCCGAATGGTTGGCGAATATGGTTTTGGTTCAGAAATAAAATAGGAAGTGGAGGTTGCGCATCGACTACACGGATCTGAATAAGGCATGCCCAAAAGATTTCTATCCTCTACCCAACATAGACCAGCTGATTGATGCCACTTCGGGGTATGGAATGTTAAGTTTTATGGACGTTTTCTCAGGATATCACTAAATCTCGATGCACAAGGATGATATCCCGAAGACTAGCTTCATCACTCATCGGCCTATATATGCGTATCGGAAGATGACCTTCGGATTCTTTGAGCTGGGGCAACTTATCAAGCGGATGATGAACTTCGTATTCGACAATGACTAGGCGGAGTATGGAAGTGTATGTGGACGACATGATCGTAAAAAACATGTCGATCCGGGATCATTTGGAAGACCTACAAGAGGCGCTTCAAACAAGAAGGCAATATAAATCAAATCGAACGAGCCACCAAATGTACCTTGAGTTTGGGTTCGGGAAAATTTCAGGATACTTGGTCAAGACAAAGGGAATTGAAGCCAATCCAAAAAAAATCGCGGCGATCTTAGACATGAAATCTCCAAAGACATACAAAGATGTCTGAGAGGTTGTGGTAGGATATACGCCCTTTGGAGATTCGATGTCAAGGTCGGTAGAAAGATGTCTACCCTTTTTTGACACTCTCGAGGGTCCGAAGAATGATAAGAGCTTCCTGTGGACTTCAGAATGCGAAGATGCATTCCAAGGGATCAAGAAATATCTGAGTTCGACACCGCTATTGATGAAACCGATCCCTTCAGAACCTTTATATTTATATTTGGTGGCGAGCTCGATGGCAATAGGGGCAACACTGGTACGTGATAAGGGAGGAAAGTAGTTCCCGGTATACTACATCATCCACATACTTCGGGACGCAGAGATCAGATACCCGAACTTGGAAAAGTTCGCCTATGCCTTGATAATTGCCAGCAGGAAGCTCAGACACTATTTCCAGGGTCGGCTAATAGTGGTATACACGGACCAGCCGTTAAAGAAGATTTGCATAAGCCAGAGGTATCAGGTCGGTTGGCCGCTTGGGCGATGGAATTAACATAGTTTGCAATAGAATACCATCCCCGGACGGCAATCAAAGGGCAGGCCTTAGCAGATTTTGTGGTAGAGTGTTCCTTTACAGAGTCAGACGTAAGCATAGTGGCCGAAACCCAACAAGGGCAGACCTCATGGACCTTATACGTGGATGGATTAGCAACTTCAGACGTCAGTGGGGCAGGGGTCATTCTGACAAGTCCCAAATGGTTCAAGGTACAGCAGGTCATACGATTTCAGTTTAAGGCCACGAACAACGAAGTAGAGTACGAGGCCATCCTAGCAGGAATACGGTTGGCCCAAAGCTTGGAGGTACAAAAGTTAGTCATCTACAATGATTCGCATTGGTGGTCGGCAAAATTGTGTCGGGTGAAGTATATGAGACTCGGGGGGCAAGAATGTCGAAGTACCTGGCCGAAGTAAAGGATAAGTTTGCATACTTTGCATCGCACAGTTGTCAGGGGGTGGATCGGTCAGATAATACGATAGCAGATGCCCTAGCAAGATTGGCAACCACCGAAGCAAGCTCCTTCAACGGATCGGTATACCTGGAGGTCTTAGAACGATCCGGTGTTAGAAAGATGTAATTCTAGCTCTGAACCGAAACTTGGATCGCTAGCTCACGCCTTATATTTCCTACTCGTAGGCGGGTTTACCTTTAGACCAAGAATCCTTGCGAGAAAAATCAAGCTTCAAGCTCAAATTTACGACTCATTGACGGAGATCATGAAAGAAGGGCTTTCAGATTCTCCCTTACTCAAATGTTTAACCCGTCGAAGCGGACTACACACGGGGGAAGACATGAAGGGATCGTGTGGGGATCATATGGGGCCAAGTCCTTTGGCACACAAGATTTTGAAGCGAGGATATTATTGGGCGCACTATCTATACGGAGGCCAAAGAATTCATCGAAGGTGTCCCAAATGTCAGCTGAACAGTACCATCCCACATCAGCCTCCCGAAGAGTTGTATTTAGTCCTATCCTCGATTCCCTTTGCTATATGGGGAATCGACATCCTAGGGCCTCTGCCGAAGGCCAAGGGGAAAATTAGTTTTGTGATCGTGGCTATTGACTATATGACGAAATGGGTCAAAGCCAAACCACTGCAGAAGATCACCGAGCAAGAATGCTTGAAATTCTTCAAAGAAGGAGTGGTTTATCGCTTTGGTATCCCGATGGCAGTGGTCTCAGATAATGGCAGACAGTTTGTGGGATCAAAGTTTGAGGGTTTTCTGAAAGAGTTGGGGATCCAGCATCGCAAGACCTCGGTCGCTTATCCTCAATCGAATGGTCAAGTAGAAGTGACCAACCGAACCTTGCTCAACGGGATCAAAAGAAGGTTGGATGAATTAAAGGGTCGGTGGCCCGAAGAGCTTCTGTGTATTTTGTGGGCATATCGGACTACCCAGGGGCGACAGCAAGGGACTCTCCGTTCAGACTAAGCATCTGGGACCGATGCACTCATACCGATTGAGATCGGATTCCCCACCCTTCGAGTCGGTCGATCTGAAAAGAGTTTGTCTGATGATGAAGGTTTGAAAACAAACTTGGATCTGTTGGAGGAAGTTCGGGATTCAACTGTAATGAGGTTGGCTATCTATCGGTATTGACGAAACTCGACGCTATAATCAAAAGGTGTTTCGAGGAGGTTTGCGATGGGTGACTTAGTCCTCTCGGGGAGTCGGAGGCATCAACCCCCGAACCTTTGGCAAGGTGATGCTAGCAAGGAGGGACCTTATGAGGTGGTGGAGTCTTTGAAGCCGGTACATACCGCTTCGAGCCATAGATGGTTCTAAGTAAAGAATACATGGCATGCTGGAAGACTTAGAAAATTTTACCAGTAATAGTTATGTCATTCTTTTCTTTATCCATGTAACCGTTTCAATTTTAAATGAAATAAATAAAAGTTTTCCTTTGAGATGTTTAACTTCATCTATATTCATATGACTCTTAATACTCGAACGGATAAACTTTGGACACCATCCGGGCAAGAGGTTCGGAAAGACACCACTGATCGAGATAAGTCACGAGTATACCTGATCGGGAAAACTGTAAAATTTTTGATCAGACAAACTTCGGGCACTATCCGATCAAGAGGTTCGGAAAGATACCACTGATTGGGATAAGTCGTGGGTATAACTGATTACAAAAATTCATAAACGGAAAACTTTTATACTTCATTCATAGTTGTGGAATTTTTACAGAACCCGATCACTCACAATTCGGGTGACCTACAAACAAGAAGGAAAATGGAAGAAGTACAAAAATTTATAAGTCTTAAAAAGGCTATTCGGGAGGAGGATCATCGTCGGCTTCGGATTCTTCATCCGACGAGTCAAGAAGGACAGCATCGAACCCATCAACTATTAACTTTGCCTTAGCCTTTTCACGATAAGTCTCGTACCCTTCGCTAAACTGGGCCATGACTTTCTCGTTCAAAGCTTCGGACTCTTCATATTCAGCGATAGGACTAGGCAAGCTCTCCTTGCAAGGCTCCGACTTCAGCCGTCAAAGCATTGTTGTCTCGGATCAAATGCATCATTTTGTCATGCATCCCGGAGAGTTTTTCATCGTGGCGGTGATGGCCTTCTCCGATCCTTGGCGTCCTCGATCGGATCTCTCCTTCTCCCAGAAGCTTCTTAGCATGATTATCAAACAAGCGAACTCTTCTTGCGGGAGGAGTATTGTGACTGAGTTCATTGGCACGACTCTCGGCTGAAGTCGCTTTATTACGGGTTTCGACATGGAGCTCTTTTCCTTCTTCACTCGGAAGTCGGACCACGAATCTCCGTCTCAAAAAGTCGCACATCCATCATCGGTTGTGCCTCTTTCTTTGGTAGATCGGGCGAGAGAGGCGGAATGGCTCGAGCTAAGATGGCATTAACTGCTGACAGAAAAAGCGGGTCGATCGTGCGAGAATTAAATATGAGCGGTGATAAGGAAAAGATGACCAATTTAAGGATTACGACATTGGGCCCTAAACATATGCCACAAGGTACTCTTCTTGGAAGAGTCCTTAAACCGATTCGTCATCGCCCAAAGCTTGAAATGATCGAGCAGGTTGAGCGGAAAAAACTTCAAGAAGGGCTTTTTGGCCAATGAAGTGGTCGGAGTTCTTGAGACGAACTCTTTCGGGAAGTGGGAGTGGTAGCGGGTAGGGATCGACCTCAACAACCCATTTATTCAAGATGTTATTGCTTTCGAGGATCGGCTTTGAGTCTGGAACCTTGGATCGGGGCTCGAGAGGAACCCCTTCGGTTTCTTCTGAATCTTCGATCACTGCGACCCGAGCCGGGGGAGGAGTTGGTTTTGAAGGAAGATCAACAATGGATTTGGCGGGAGCTTTGGCAGAAGGCCTCTTGGTTCTCTTTAATAGGGCTGCCTTCTCCGCTGGGCTCATCTTCAGGGCATTTTTTGTGGTGGGCTCGGCCGGAGGGGCTGGAGGGGCAGGACCCGAAGTGGAACCTGTGGAAAGTTCCATAATCGAGATGGTTTCTTCTCCGACCATCTCATCGATGATCGGAAGGTGGATCGGCTCATTTGTGGTTGAAGGAGGTGCTAGGGATTCAGTAGTCCCTTCGGGCTTGAAGATTGTCACTGCATAGCCGAGAATGGGTTAAGACATAAAACATCTGAGACAAAACGATGAAAATGTAAGGCGTCGGCTCGATCCTTCGGGAATTTTGACACTTTGGCTATAGGGTCCTCGGGATAAGTCCAGTTGGGAAGAAGTTGAAGGTCGGTCCCCCGGATATAGATCCACTTGTTGTGCCACCCCTTGTTGCTCGAAGGGGTTTTGATGATGACGGGTCGGTTGGCCCGTTTGTTTAGTTGTCACAGACTGGGTTCTTTCGAACCTATAATAGTAAATAAGGCGAAAAAGAAATCAAGACCAGGAGTGATCCCGATCTCTTGGCATAGCATAACGAAGGAAACTAGATGGATGTACGAGTTCAACCCGAGTTGTGTGAACCCGATTCCTGCAAAATTTAGAAAGGAGGAAATGAACTCGTGAAGGGGGAATCGAATCCTGTATTTCAGAATATAAAGGGGGACGGCCACCCACTTGCCATCAGGCCTCCAGAACATCTTCTCGTCGGGCTTCGATGCCCGAAGTTTGTATTCAGGAGGGATGTTGTAAAGGATTCGGACGTCGGAGAGTTGAGAGGGTGTGATGGTGGAGGGGGTGTGAAGATGAGAAAACTCCTCTTTGGAGTGATAAGCATTTCGGATCCTAGCCTCGGCACTTATTGGAGTAGGAAGGACCGATGAGGGAGTGACGTCGGAAAGGACCACCGGTAATTTGACAGGAACCAGGTCGCCGGTGGTGATGGGGGGGGGATTGACTCACTGACAGGGAAATGAGTGCTAGATTCAGCCATTTGGTGTGATGAGAAGGAAACGGGACACAGACGTGGGCTTTTAAGGAGAATGCGAACAAGAATAGAGCTCGAAAATGAGTAGAAAGCTCAAAATCAAAGAGAAATAAAAAATGGAATACTTGCCGAAAATCGCCCTTGCCGGAAATATTAGGTAGAGAGTTTGAAATTGAAAAATCTGAAAAAGTGATATTGAGGGGGAAAAGGGGGTTTTTATAGGTGTAGGTGCACGTTGCCCAAGGGCGGCTATTAAATGCTCAAGGTGGGACCAAGTATGGGGAGGCGTGCAACGTTTTGAGAAATGAGGACAGACCGTTTGGCTTCCCCAGACAACTCATCATTAGCTGTCGTGTCCTTTCGTATACCTGACCTTTCAAGTCTCTGATTATAAGTATAATACAATCAGAGATTGGGGGGCAATGTTCGGGAACATTTTACTGACCTTCACGTGGGCCGAAGGCCTGACATTAGAAGGACTTTAGGAGACCATTGGGCTGAAGCCCATGGAGAGGTTGGAGTTGTTCGGCTTGACATCCGAGTCCTTTTGGACCGGAGCCTTACCTTGTCGTGTGGTGTTCGGGGTCGGGTCTTTGAGTCCTTTGGTAGAAGCCCGGACACGATGGTGGGGTTGTTTGGGCAGACAAATGCTTTTCTTTTCTGCGTGCGAGTTCGGGATCTGCCAGTAGTTGAATAAGGTAACTCCAAAGGTAGTGGTTGGATTGGATTCCACTTGCACCTTTTAAGGAGATTGTGTTGGACCCAAATTATGGTAACTATCATAATTTGGAGTCCTAGTCCGACTCGGAGAAGGATTCTAAAGGTGGTGAGAATTATAAATACAAGGCCAAGGTTACAATTAACAGGTAATACCTACTTTTGAGCACTAAACACTTAGCCTTCATTGTTAAACCTTGTAATGGCCTGTACTTATTCTCACACCGGAGCTATCCCCCGGCGGCACAAGCCGTCAAGCTTCTGTATGATCTGTTATTGTGCAGGTTCTAGCGTGTGGATTCTGTGATTGGACGCGTCGGCGAAACTTGGCGTTAACAACCGAAAATCATTATGATCCCACAACTAACACGTTCAACTTCACGGATGAGGAATGGGAGCTAGAGTCGAAGGTTAGTAACTATTTTTTTAAGTTAACCATAAAACTTGTTAAATTATTAAACATATGAATAACATGTTGGGTATGATTTTTGGATGCAGGCAAATAAGCATGTTGACTTCTTGAGGACTTCACCTTTAAGTTTTTCTGAGCTTTGCACTCAACTCTATGATGGAGCTGCTGCTACGGGGATTGATGGCTGGGGACCTAGCTCTAAAAGGGATAGGACCGTTGAACCAAATAAAAATTTGGAAATTCTTAGTATCGAGGATATCCCTTTTAGTACTCAAGCTCAAGAGTCCTCAAACCCACCTCTAAATTCATTAACTCTGGGTACTCAATCACATGCTTCCACTCCCAACTTTGAAGAACAAAGGCCAACGAAAAAAGCGAAGAATTCAACAAAAAAATCTAATAACTCCGAAATAAAGAAAGAGATATGCAAAGCCTTAAAACTCATTGTGAATAACAATAGTGGACCTTCCTTGAAGGAGTGCAAAGATAAATTAAATCGTCTTGGGTGGGGATCACAAAATCCATTGCACAAAATGGCACTAGGGATATTTTGTGAGAGTGCAAGTTATAGAGAACAATGGATGATCTTAGAAGACGATGAGAATGAAGCTTGGGTTGAAATGGTTTCACGCAAGTTAGAATTTCTAGTCTAGTTAAATATTTACTATTGGATGATTGTAGTTAAAACTTTAATATTTTGTATGGATCGATGGCCAAAACTTATTATTTTTGGTGCAAAGGGTTAATATTGGATCGATGGCCAAAACTTTGATTTTTGGATACATCTTTTGTATGAACTTGTTACTTTTGGTATATATTTATTTAGTAACTTATTATATGTGCTTATTATTTTGATGGATCATGATTTGTTTGATAATTTATTTGAATTATTTATTTTTATTTGTTGTACAATGAATATTGTATTTAATTTTTTTAAATACGTCTAGACAAAATTATATACTTGTTCAACATAGTTTAAAGGGGTAAAATACTAAAATACTGGTATTCAGATATTTCAGACATATCAATTATCAAATAATTTTTTTTATTTAGATTCAGCTCATTCAGATTCATTCAGTTTTTATCAAACAACCCCTAAAACAATAAGAGAAGATCACACGATACTCTACAATAATATACGATATTCTACAATAACACACGATATTGTACAATATTTCGTATAATTGTCATAATAGTAATTGTACAGTATTTCACATTATTGATTCAATAATTGTTACAGTAACAATTACATAATATTTCATATTATTAGACCAATTAACATTATTGACAATTTCTATAAGTTATGTCCATAAAATGGGTTATTCGATTGTGCACCGTTTATACAGAAGACCCCATTTTTCATAAGAATGATATGGTTGTCAGTATTGTGAGTTTATAGTATTTATACTCAAAATGATTTAGTGTTGAATAATGAGCATCAATCCACTATAACAAATACATGAATTTGGGGACTTTCACAATAATTGTCGCATCATTTCAAACTATTGAACCAATAATTGTTACAGTATCTCATATTATTGAACCAACAACTGACATCGTAGCAAGGATAGTAATAGAAAGTTATGTAATTAAAAGTCATGAGTATTAAGTAATTAAACAAACTCATTATTCAAATAACACTGATATATATGATATTAATTCATTAAGTCAATAATGAAGAAAACGGATAATATAACAATAATTGATGAATTGTATAAATTAAAAATAAAGGTAATTGATTAATATGTGTAAATCATTGTGAAGAATAAAATTAAAATATGATGATGATGATGAATTAATATGTGTAAATAATTATAAATAACAAATTAAAGATAATGATAATGGATGAATATGTGTAAATCATTATGAATAAATAAATTAAAAATAATGATAATAAATTAATATGTGTAAAACATTATAAATAAATAAATTGAAGATAGTGATAATGGATAAATAAAATATTAATAAATTGTGGTAAATGTTTGGCTATAAATAGGGGGTTTTACATAAGGTGTTTTATAATTTTTTGTTTAGTCTTCCTTCCACCATTTGAAAATTTCTTAGTGCAAGTATTTCTCTGAGTGTACTAAGGTTGCCTCAAGTTGTAGTTAAAGTGCAAGAATTGTTCAGGTTAACCAACTCCATAAAAAACAACATTTAGTTACGTGTTAAGATAAGAGATATCATTTTATTTCATACTTGTAATAGATATCATTTTATTTCATACTTGTAATGGATATCATTTTATTTCACAGTCTTAAATTTATGATAAGAAATTATTATTTGTTTTTATAGTCTTACAATTAAATGATGAAACTTCCTGAAATAGTTAAAATATTTTTAATAGTTTGTGTTTCATCTAATACCTTTTACTTGAATTTTCCCATTAAATTTTAATTATATTTTCTTGAACGTTATATTTCATCATTAATTCTGATTGATTTTTTGGATATCGTGCTGACAATTTAGACATTATTAAATTCTAAAAAAATTAAATTATAAATCTCTTATATTTATTCTTGATCTTATTATTTTTACTAGTTATATTTATACTTTATATCATTATTATAGTCATAATACTTAAATTGTGGTGAATTTTTTGTTTAGTATAAGTGCAAAGAGTAATTGTTGAATGGGATGATCATAACCATTGATGTTATAATTGAATATCTTTTTTGCCTTGGTGCAAAAATGAATTGTTAATTAACGTGATCATGATCATTGGTGTTACAATTGAATATATCTGGTCTGGGTACAAAAATGAATTAATCAGTACGGTTATAACCAAAAACTGTTAATTGATATGAAAATATGATCAAGAATTGTGGATTGACACGATCATGATCATTGGCGTTACAATTTATCGTATTTGGCATGGGTACAAAGACTATTATTGTTGAGTGTCTGTAGTCTGTATGACAGTGATATGTGGTGAGAGTTTTATTTGGTATAGGTGCGAAGAAGAACTGTTGATTGGAATGACATAAATAAAATATTGATGGTGAATTTTTCAATTGAAGAAGATAGTAAACATTAATTATATTTTACTTTACTGTTCTAATGGATTGTTTATTTCGTTGTAGTTATTTATTGATAACCTATATCATTTACCATATGTTATAAATATCTAATTTATTAAGGCTAATGATAACTTATTATTATATTCTTTACTATGCTAATTATGGTGGAGAGAACAAGAGAATGGAGTGATGATCTAAATTAGTAGCAGTAGTAGTTCTCAATATATTAAAAAATAATGTGAAAATAATTATACTGAGAATTTAAATTTTTAGGTTTGTTGTTAGATAATTTAGCGAGCGGACATAATTCGACATTAACAAATTTAATTTAGTATAGATTTACGGTTGTTTTATATATTTTTCATCAATAAAAAAATATTATATAATGCAAGATATCCAATCACGTACAAAATTCTTTTACCATAAAATATGATTGTGCGTATTTGCTTTCTGACTATATTTTTTAGCACTAAGTAAAACCTTGATTTAAGAATAGATTTGAGACCAAATTATTTGTATTCTAATTGAGAGGTTATTACTAAATAGAGGTATTGGTATAAAATATTTCTCAAACACCCAAAAATATCAAATTTAACAAAAATATAGATCTTATAACAAAAATTAAAGAAAACATAAATTATTTAGATTTTCAAACTAGGAAAATGTAGTCTTTTATAGGAAATGTAGTGTTTTATAAGAAAATATAGTGTTTTATAGGAAATGTAGTCTTTTATAGGAAAATATGGTATTTGACGTTTAGGTGATAATTATATGACAATAAAATACACACCATTATAACGAACATGACATTAATCTTATCGTGTTTCTTTTGGGACTAATGGGTCAACCAAAGCTAATTCTTCATTCCTATGATATTTATTATTATAACATACGAGGGTTTCTTTGATCATTTTTCAAAAATTTTGATTCATAAATCAGTTATTGACCGTAGTTATAAGTAGAATATTAGTATTAGTTTTGGGGTGTGAATATTGTTGTTGTAATAAATTTTAAATAGGATAATTTGTGTTTGTAATATGTATTTTAACAACTTAAATTGGTTGGTGTAGACTCGAATTTGAGACGTCACAAGTACTTTAAGTCATGACTTTTTAAGTGAGCATGTGATAGGATAAGATGATCCAATAAGATACTATTAGACTAGATTAATTCCGAATTTAGAATTTTATTTGATTATTTTATTATATAATCATTATTAATTAGGGCAAAGGTGTACAATTGTCCTTAGGTTTTGGGCAAAATTTGAGTCAACATTATTTTTTTTCTTCCAAAGTATACGTGCTAATACATCATAAATAAATTAATACCCGTTTATTTAATTGATATTTTTTAACGAGAAGTGTATATTTAAATTACTTTTGTTTTGTTTTTTAAAAAAAATTACTTTTGTTTTTTTAGGGCTAACTAAGATTTGGGCTCAAAACCTCTTTATTCCAATCCCAACAATAATATTAAAAAAAGATTTTATTCTATTTAATATTTATTTCGGGCGGAGATGACAAACATTTAACACGGTTGACTATATATAGAAAGCGGATTGATTGAGATTTGACCCAAATTCTGAGTTTCCGTCTCTCAAACAAACACCAGTAAATCAAATGGAGAAAAGTTGAAGACTTCCCCTCGAAGAAAAACCCTGCTACTCATCAAATCTTAATTCATCAGTTATGAGTGCTGAGGAGCTTATTAACATCGACCCCCTTGAGCTCAAATTTCCATGTAAGTTTTACTATTCTACATAAATTTTGAATTCACTTATTCGGTTACTCGTTCACTTAAAATAATGTCTAGGGCTTTTATTTTTTCTGGGCACTGATTGGTTTTTGCTTATGTCTTTATTTTTCTGAATCAACAGTTGAGCTCAAGAAGCAGATCTCTTGTTCTTTTCAGTTGTCAAATAAGACTAATAATTATGTAGCTTTCAAGGTACAGTCGATGTTTTGGTTTGCCTCAATTTAAAGTTATTCCTCAATTTACATAAAACATATATATGATCGTGTAATAAATAAAAGTGCGATGAGCAAATAGAACTAAAGTTTGACCCAGTGCATCTCATGTTGATTTTCCGTTTGAATAGTGAAAATTTCAAGTTCTAAGTATAAAATTCTATACTAGGCAGGTTTACTGAAGGTTTCGTGTTTTTGGGACTCTGGAAGTTAAAATTTTTAGTTCTCATTTTACATGGTAATTATCAGAAAACTAGTACGTGGAGTCCTCTCACAAAGAGTTACATAAGCAAAAGAGATAAAATAGAAGTGATAAAATATAATATCGCTGTGTAAAATTATCAACATTATCTTTGGGTGTGTAAAAGTGTGGTTCATTTTGTTCAAGGAAAATATGTTTATCTTTCTTTCGGATATTGGACATGACAAAGTTAAAAATGAAAATGTGTACAAAGAAATTGTGTTATCCATCAATGTAATAAGTTGTATTCCGGAAACCATCTTCCTTCAATTTGAGCCTACATATAGTTAGATTTATATTCAGTGGGAGAGTTCCCCTATTCCCAGTCATCAATTTATTCTCAGTTTAGCAAGATGCAACATGTTAACTTATTCTCAGAAAAGGATATTTTTGGTTTTATTTTGCTGTATAATTTTGAGTGCATAATATGTATTTTCTTCTCTCGTTTTGTATTTCGAAATATGAGGTTTGCTTGTACTTCATTATGCCTATGAATTGGTTTCTAATCAGGTGAAGACAACTAACCCCAAGAAGTATTCTGTGCGGCCTAACAATGGCGTTGTCTTACCTCGCTCAAGAAGCAGTGTAACAGGTGCCTTCATTTGTTCTCTTTCCACTCTTTGGAAAAATATTTTCTGTTCACTTTATGGGGAAAAAATAATTTGTAGCTTACCTATAACTTGGTCCAGTTACAATGCAAGCTCAAAGAGAAGCACCCCCAGATATGCAATGCAATGACAAGTTTCTTGTGCAGTGTGTAGTAGCACCCCCTGGTGCTACACCAAAGGATATAAATCCGGAAATGGTGAGAATCTTGAAGAGATTGAAGATTCTTAATCTTGATCGTTTATTTTATTTCTAGTTACTGTCCTGGAGTTAGAAAATGCAGTTTAAAACTTTGTGGTGATGTCTTTTTTTATATAAGTTTAATAAAGAGGTGGGAAATCACGTCAAGGAGTGCAAGTTAAGAGTTGTTTATGTCCATCCACCTAGACCACCCTCACCTGTACCAGAAGAGTCCGAGGAGGAGACTTCTGAAAGTACTACTAGTGTGAGTTTCTGCAATGCTTTCACTAATTCAAGTATCAAAAAATTTGTTTATTTTTTTGGTTTTATCGTGTTCTCATATTTTACCAGAAAAGTGATTACATACCTCCTTCTCGGTGGTTATTTATAGGTTTCAAGAGGATATACTGAGCCTCAAGATACTTCTTCCAAGGTATATTTTTCGGATTTATCTTTGTGAAACATGTATTAGCCTTCTGAAATTGTTGTTACCTCGGACCTTTGTTATTATCCAAAAATATAGACTCATTTTTTCCTAGTATGGATTTCTAATGCAGTGGAAGCTGTTGATGTCATTTATTTATGTGTTTTTTATTTTTATGATTCTTTTTTTAACAACATTCTTTTTATCTACTGAGTTAATCTGAGCAATTTAGGGGTTGTTTGTTTAGGTTTGAATAATTGAATCGGTCAGCCATTAAGTGTGTTTGTTTTGAAAAAAAAATCGTCTGAATGAATGAATCAGTCAGCCATTCAGACGATTTGGGCTGAATGGTTTAGTGTCATTTTTTTGGCTGAATAGGCTGAATGAAGTTTTTTTATTTTTTATTTTTACAATTTTAACTATTATATTAAGTAATATTAAATACATTTATAACAATTTTGAATTTTTTTAGAGGGGTAAAATAATAAAAATCTGTTATTCAGATGTTTCAGACATGTCAATTATTAAATTAACTTTTTTCATTCAGATTCAGATTCAGCTCATTCAGATTCAAATTCATTCAGTTTTTATCGAACACCCCTTTAGTTTGCCGTCAGAAGCTGATGATAAAAAAGCTAATGATGATAAATTTGAGAGCATAAAACATTGCCACATAAGGTGCTCTGAAAATTATATGTTTTACTTGTTAACAATTTGTTAAAAGTAATTTAAATGTAAAAATCGTGACTGGTCCCCTCCCCCACTAAAACAATCCGAGTCAAATCCAGAGTACGGAATAAATCTTGGGTCAAATTTCAAATCCGAATTGAATCAAATCCATCTAAACAAGGTCTTAAACCACTAACCAAATAGTATTTTTTTGGGTCATCTTAACCTACCATATGCTCACCCAAAATGTCATGACTGAAGGTATTATTGTTAGTAACTTAATTCCTTATATACAAACAATTTTTTTTCTTTATCTTTCAATGTGAGATTGAGGTGTTACAAACTCCTTCACTTAAATTTTTGACATCTTTGTCAGAACTGATCATAAACAGTCTACATATTTTTGTCTCTTTAATCATTGTGGGATAATACTTGCCGAATTCGTGTCCTCACTTTCGGCAACCCGATCAGATGACCCGACCCGAACTTTCGAGAGTCGACTTTGATACCATATGAAACAACCCGAGTCAAATCTCGAGTCCGGAACAAATCTCGGGTCAAATTTCAAGTCCGAATCGAATCAAATCCATTCAAACAAGGCCTTAAATCACTAGTCCAATAGTGTCTTTTGGGTCATCTTAGCCCACTAGAAGCTCACCCAAAAGGTAATGACTGAAGGTACTATTGTTAGTAACTTAATTTCTTATATACAAACAATTTTTTTCCGTATCTTTCAATGTGGGATTGGTGTGTTACATCCACATCCAAAATCACACACCCCAAAAAAGAAAGAAAACCTCATAAGTAGGAGTTCTTCTTGAAAGTGTTGATCTAAATTAGTTACTTTCCCATGGCTTTGCAGTTTGGATGTCATATCATCTTTAAGAATTAGATTTCTTGCGGCAGGGTTCTAGTAGTTTCTGTTTAATTGTGTTCTCCTTTACCAGTCAATCAAGTATGCCGATTGCTTGATTCAACACTTCACTAGGAGTCTAGGACCCTTAACCTCTTTATGTCATTTTAAAGCACTTCATTCAAGCGCTAAAGTTCTTCGATATCCTTATTTCAAACTAGATATGGTACATTATTAAACTTACCATGCCTCACCCTTATTCTCCTGTCCAAGTCACTGCCGTTTAGTTAAGCTAACAAGTATTTGTCAAGTTTCTAAATGAATTCCAATGTTCAACGAACCTTTAGTTTCATCAACCTTAAAACTTGCTCCCTCTTAGGAGTCTTTTCTTTCCTTGTTCTCTCATCAGAACTCCCCTCCCCTCCCCTCCCCTCCCCTCCATTATTATAAAAGAAATTGAGGGATGAGTAGACCACACCGATTTATCAAATGCTCAGCTTCATACCCAGCTGTCCTTGAACCAAAATGTTTGTTTCTGTTTCATGTTAGAGATGCTATGTGTGTATATGTAATGTTGCGTGATTTTATTATATTATCACGTTTCTATCACTTTTGCATATGTTTTTTTGGTTTATCGAGTTAAGTGCTCAACTATCTTATACATATATATATATATATAGAGAGAGAGAGAGATTTTTAAGTATTCAACTATAATTTTGATATTGTTTGCATTATGTTTCATTCAATTTATTCTCTCATTGTAAAATCTTTTACTTGTAGATTTTCAGTTTTGCTCTCACAACCTTATTTAATACTCCCTTCGTCCCTAATTATTTGACGTATTAGAGATGGACACGAGAATTAAGATAATGATTGGAAAACATTAAATATAGTACTCAATTGTCTATAATACCCTTAAATCTTTTGTTGGGATAAAGAGAGTTTTGTTGGGATAAGAAAAGAAAAAGAGTTAAAAGTATCAAAAATAGGGAGAGTAATGAGGGTTAATTTTAGAAAAATTGTCATTAATTTTCCTAGATTTGAACAAACGTCAAATAATTAGGGACAAATGAAAAACTCTAAAACGTCAAATAATTAGGGACAGAGGGAGTATCAGCCTATGTTGCCTTCTTCAGCCCTGAGGGAAGGGTTGGGTTATTTTTCATCTTCTAGGTATTGACTTATTTGGTGTTGTTTCAGTCGAAGGATCTTATATCAACACTGACCAAAGAGAAGCAATCCATTATCCAAGAAAATGACAAGCTTCATCAAGAATTGGTGAGAGAAGTTTATGTGAATTTTCTTTTGAAGTTTTTAATTACTTGCTAAAATATGTTGGCTAGCTTGCTTTCATTTTTAAATCTTTCCCAATGTTGGATGTTAGCATTTTAAGTTGTATAACACGAACTTTTAGAGTACTTGAGATATGTTGTTACACAATTTTTTTTCTTCATGTTTCAAGTTGTTTTATGCTAATGTCCTTCACTTCTTTCCTTTCATCGTCTTCTTCCCTCTCACGGTTCCTCCATGTGAAACCAGTGTTTAAATTATAGTCCTGAAACCTTGTGCACTGTATGGGAGAATGTGTGGTTTAATTGTAATTGTATACAGAATTAAAACAATTGAGAACTACTAGATTTAGAATTGAATGAAGACTTAACCCGAGGGGTGGGAGAAATAGCAATGGCATTAATGAATAGGGAATAAGGTTGCTGTTTCCAATCCCCATATTTGTGGCAAACTTACCTATCAAAGGAAAAAAAAAAGAAAAAAAGAAGAAGAAGAAGAAGAATTGAAAGAAGAAATGTCTTTTTAGCCATTGATTTGATGGTGGCCTGCCTTAGTTCTTCTGTTTTATTGTGCCTAAAACAAGTAAAAAAGGTTTGTAATATCAAATAAATAGGACGGTGAAAAGAGAGACTGCAATTCTGCCAGACGCAACAGTGAATTCTCTGCCTTTTGTAGTGAATATATTATACTTTCTTGTATACTTACTTTTTTCTGATTATTTCCCTTGGTTTTATGCTCTTTAATCTCGTTGAAAATCCTAAAATAGATTTAGTAACATTTTATTCAGAGTTTGTCAATGTAGGTTCAGGACGAGTGGGAACGTAACATTTATAAATATTAGTATTATTGTCTTTCGATTGTATAAGAAGTTACATGAATTTGTAAGATGAATTTTAAATTTTGTTTCGACATTAACCTTGTCACACCTATAATACTACGGTGATCTCTTTTTTCAAGTTGTAGGGCCTAAAATCTTGGTGGAGTTCTTCTGGCTGAGTTGTTGTTCCATTTTATGATTCATCATTTTGCTTTGTTCTTTTAATATTTTGCATTCTTATTATCTAGCATGGATAGATAGATAGATGTGGATATGTCCAACCCGTCTAAATGCTTTTTTATACAGGAACTTTTGAGGCAAGGTCAAAGAAGAAACGTTGGCGGAGTCTCTATCTACTATGTGTTGCTTATTGGTTTACTTGGCATTCTTCTGGGGTATTATATGAAGAAATCATAACCCCTCGGGGGACATTTAGGGCGGCATTGGATGGTGGTAATTAGCATTTTGGACATTTTATGCTAGATTCTTCAGGTGCAGTCGAACGAACATGACAAGTTGATTTATTTTCTATTTTTGGCATGTAAGAGATGAGAGAATTTGTTCCTTGTTTACTGGATTTTTGATATAATTTTGTTTTAGGATGAGTTATTCGCCCTGGCATCTTTTGTTCAGTTAATTGAAATAACTGAAACATGCTCCTGGATCTTGATTTATATCAAGTAATGGTACATACATACATATATCAAGTAATGGTACATACATACAAACAGACACGTATATGTATGCGAGAATAAAACAAAAGGGCTTATGGCCGCTTAGAGAGTTGCATGTTAGGGATGGATCAAAATTTAACATAAAATTAGTAAAAATCATTTTCCATTTCAAAAATAAATTGTGGACATAATCCGAAGCCGCCTTCTGGCCACACACCTCCAAAATAGTTAGGGATGGATCAAGGAGGAGGAGCTATCTATTCTCTGCCAAGTTTTATGATTTAAAATTCCATTATTTATCCAATAATAATAATAATTGAGATAATAAGAACAGCTTGTCACAAATACATACATGAGATTGAGATTGAGATTGAGACTGAGACTGAAACTCGAATGGAAACAACAAAACGAAACTTCCTCCCCATACCAGTCCCCTATTCCGACAACAAAAATAAAATTAAATACTATTCCATTCAATCAAAATCAGATATATATATATTTTGACCTTTTACAATAAATTGATATTCTTAAATTTTAAAATCAATACCAAAATAAAATATAAGGTGTTGTGATTTTTAGGTCTTAGCCTGGTAGTTAAGACATCTCAAATTTTAATAATATAATTAAAGTATGTTTTTTAAAAAAATAAGTATTGGTGTTTAATAAACTTGGTGGTTAATAACAATAATAATTAACACAATAATAAAGTTAATGAACTATTTAGCATTTCAAAATTATATATTGTAAGTTGCTCTTTGAACTATTTAGTATTTTACAATTATGTATTGTAAGTGGCTTTTCAAATTATTTAGTTTTTTTACACTATCGTTTACTTTTATATATGCCTTATTAATTATTCGGATGCCCAAATGTATTGTTTCAAAATATGTTATATTTTATTTAAGGCTTCCATTAAATAAAACGTTACTTTTATTTTAAAATTTGGATCAATTATCAAAATAGAATTTTGATTTAAAAATTGAGATTATATGATATTGAAATGTGAAAAAAAGTATAGTTTAAAATATCGAGAATAGTGAGAAACATTTTTGAAATTCTCAGTCAAACTGTGTATAGAATCCGATAGTGTGTACGCTTAGTTCCAGAGTTAATATAAAACCTACCAAGGCGCACATCTTAGTAGGCGCATACCAACTATTGTTATTGAACAAAAGTTACTTTGAAAAAGTGTTTTACAAATTATATTTTATCCGCTTAAATAGTAAATATTGTCACTTGCTAAGTTTCATCGCTTACCCCTTACAATATTACATGATACCTTGTTTCGAGAGCTATGACGCTATGAGTCAAGTCAAATATAAACATTAAATGATTAATTTAAGTTTTTGGTATAGTATTGTGGTTTTGATTTTTGTTAAGACTTTGATTTTGAGGAATTTCACCACTGTTGGCATTGTCTTAGGATTAATAATTTTTCTCATTCGAGGCAAATTTTATTGAGATTTATAATAATTATATTATTTATTTGGTTTTATAATTGTACTTCGAACTACGCATTTGAATTTTAATCGCTTTACGGACTTTTGAACTTGCAGCATGTAGCACTTCGGCCCATAATAAATTTGGCCTCATATATGTTTGATCACCTAAGTGAGTTAATTTTTTCAAGTTTGTTTGTTTTCTTTTTTATTTATAAAATTATATTATATCACATAAAATGAGTCCAAAAAAAAAAAAAATCAATACGAAAATATTTGATTTTAACATAAACAACTACCACTATAGTAAACTAATAAAAGTACTACTCTCTGTCTACTATACAAAAAGAGTTTAATTTAAATTTGAGTGTAGTCGATTTTTTAAATTATAAAATTCAAATTATTTTGTGAATTTATTTTAATTTAAAATAATAATTTATACTTAATAATATATTTTAAACAATTTAGAACATCAATTATTCATTAATTAAAATCAAATTTAAATTTTATAGCATTTTGTAAATGAAGTAGGATAAAAATAAAATGTAACTTTTTTTGTGGAAGGTACATAATACTATACTTTTAATAAAATTATAAAATATTCAAATTTAATTATTCGGGTTGTGACTTGTGACAGACAGAATAAGAGAATAAATATAGTTCTACAGAGATTATGGATATGCGAATATGCTTCTCGACAACAACACGCGCTGTTTTCTCAATTATTAATCCTTAAAATTAAGTCGGTTGGTTGAATTACGACATTGCCCCATGTACACCTCCAATATTACAATTGTATCATTTTGAGAGGTAATTGCAGAATTGGGTAGGGAGGAGGTCCATATGATCATGTCATTAATTATTTTAAAGAATATCTAATTGACTTCATTAGGGTGAAAACAATTTATAACTAGATAATTTAGTGACTCTCATTTTAGGATTATTTATAAATTAAAGAATATATCAGGTATTTGTTTGTTTTTTAATTTTTCATTATATATTATGGTTAATATGCTCATAAGTAGTGAGCATATATAGACTCGAGGTACATTTTTAAGCATAAAATGAAGCAAGTTAAAGTATACAACACGAATCATAATAATTATAATATCAATAAAAACTCACACTATTAAACAAATATTATAATAATCAATTTAATACACTCGCAAAGAAAGAAATAAAAGTAAATGTCAAATAAAAGAAAAATAACTCGTGCAAAATTGAAATCCAAATAGCAGATAATAATTTTAATTTTACTGTAGTAAGTTCGTATAATTTTTCATTACATCAAGTATAGAAAATATTGTATTAATTAATATTGTAATAAAAATTATAAAATTTTATCAATATAATTTTTCTATACCCATTGCAATAATAAGTTATATAACTTATTCGAATGAAATTAATATCAATTTTACCCTAACTAAATCTAAATATGAATGAACGATAGGTGGAAACTACTTGTTATGAGTGCTAAAAGCTTGTGTGATTTTTCTAATTCTTTGATAACAATTTGTCTGAATATGATTCAATTCAACAACTGCTACAATAAAATTATTATAAACATACACGGCCAGAATACCACCATCAGTCACTTTATCTCCTAAACCAAACGCACCTATCCCCAACTCTTTTTGTCAATCAATTTCTTTATTAGTGACCTAAGTAGCTCACTATTGGCCAGAGTGAGTTGGATTTAGAGGTACTATGATAGGGTGATCTGATATAATTGATTGACCCGGTACAGAAATTTATAAATTCATAATAAAAAATAATATTTTTATAATAAAATCGTCGTTATAAATTTTATAACAACCATTTTTACTATACTTTTATTATAAAAACATTAATTTTCAAAAGTGATTTAGTTTTAATATCAAAAGAAATGCATTATCATTACATAGTGTAGAAATTAGAATTATATACGTGTGAACTCATAATATTATAAAAATACACTTGTCTCGATCAATTTGATTTTTAAGAATCAATTAGTTAGAAGATAATAAAATGGGAGGACTGATCTAAAGTCAGTCCTTATACGAACCGGATTAAATTGTCCACCGATCCCAATTATTTGAATACATGTAAAAAAGTCTGTGGAACTCTCCCACGCTCTCCCTAGGCAAGGCCCTATAATTAAAATGTATAGTAGTTAATTTATTTTTTATATAAACAAAAAAAAATAAAATAAAAATTCAAAACTCTGATTAATCCGCTATAGGGGCAATATTGTCTATCATTGAATTTGAGGACGAAACGTAGTCTTTGGTGATAATGAAAATAAGTAATGGGTATATCCGGCACTAAAATAAATAGAATATTCCTAATATATGTTTTTTTCTCAGCCATATTGAGCAAACAAGGAGCTATTTTTAGTTCCTTGGGGGTAGTAAATAGAAAAACCCAACACCCAGAGAATACTTGTGAGAGAAATACCAGCAGACACAGGGAGATTGTAGAGGGAGAAACAAGCGATCAATTTTAGCTCAGCTGAACAAGGTATATCTCGTTTCCTGTCCATGTTTTTGTGCTTCAAATTTGTATTTGACCTTCCGATTTTTGAACCCGTTTTAGAAAAACAGAGTTATAATTAATGATCAAACTTGAATCTTATTTTTTGTTGGGTTCAAAATTATTAAGTAATAAAATCTTAAAATTGAATCTTGCACCAAAATTTTGTTTCATGAATTCTTAATTATTTTTTGTTGGTATCGTTATCCCCTTTCTTTTTAAGACATGGGTGAGGAGAAAAAGCCACCAGGAATTCGATTCTTAGAGTACAAAATGAAATCAAATCTGTCTTTCAAAACCCATCAAGCCATTGTCCTAATTGTCACATTTTTGGCATACACAAGCTACCATGCTACTAGAAAAACTACCAGCATTGTGAAAAGTGCACTTGATCCCCAATCCCCAAAAGTGAACTTCTTCAACTCCAAGTGGCAAAGAGCTTTTAAGCCGATTGAAAGCAGGAAAAGTGGCTGGCCACCCTTTAATAAATCAGATGGCACAGAATTGCTCGGTGAACTTGACGTGGCATTCCTTTTTGTATATGCCATGGGGATGTACTTCTCCGGGCACTTGGGGGATAGAATGGATCTTAGAATTTTTTTAACCGTTGGAATGGTGGGAACTGGTTTGTTCACCGCTCTTTATGGTGTTGGATACTGGGCGAGCATCCACGTGTTTTATTACTACTTAATCGTCCAAATGCTTGCCGGATTGTTCCAATCAACTGGATGGCCTTCAGTAGTTGCAGTTGTTGGGAACTGGTTTGGAAAGAGAAAGAGAGGACTTATAATGGGTATTTGGAATGCTCACACGTCTCTTGGGAACATTACCGGATCTTTAATTGCTTCGACTTTATTGAAGTACGGTTGGGGGTGGTCCATGGTAGTTCCTGGTATCATGATTGCTTTTGTTGGTTTAGTGCTTTTTCTCCTGTTGCCGGTTAACCCCGAGGCTGTTGCAGCTGATAGCAGTGAATATGACTTTCACCGCCCTCCCAAAAAAGCAGTAACAGAATCTTTGTTGAGATCAGACATGGAAGAAAATAAGTCAGCGGTGGGGTTTATCCAAGCGTGGAAGATTCCCGGGGTTGCTCCTTTTGCTCTTTGCCTGTTCTTTGCGAAATTGGTTGCTTACACATTTCTCTACTGGCTTCCATTCTACATTAGCCACACAGGTACATTTTACTTTGACGTCTTCTTATAAATATTTGCATATCAAAATTCTCTTTGATGAAAGTTGATATTCAAGGAATTGAACATTTAATCAAGAACTTTATTTGGAGATCAATACAGTTCTGTCGACAAGATTAAACGAGGAACCAATGTGTTTCTTAATTGTGTGTTGATCATGGGAACTAAATATTAAAGAGAAATTATTTTAATTATAAATTGTTCCTAATTCTCTTCATGTATTTGTTGTGCTGCAGCTATAGCTGGTGAGTATTTGACTAATGAAGCAGCTGGGAATTTATCTACATTGTTTGATGTCGGAGGCGTGGTGGGAGGAATCCTTGCTGGCCACATTTCTGATCGCCTTGATGCAAGAGCCATAACAGCTGCAAGCTTCATGTACTGTGCTATTCCGGCTCTCTTCTTCTACCGAAGCTATGGACACGTTTCCATGACTGTGAACATCATCCTCATGTTGATCACTGGTGTGTTTATTAATGGACCCTATGCTCTTATAACGACGGCAGTGTCGGCCGATTTAGGGACACACAGCTCCTTGAAAGGAAATTCAAGGGCACTCGCTACCGTCACAGCAATCATAGATGGAACTGGCTCAATTGGGGCTGCAATTGGACCATTGCTAACTGGCTATATCTCTACCAATAGCTGGAGTGCTGTTTTCACAATGTTGATGGGGGCAGCACTAGTGTCTGGTTTGTTTCTGACAAGGCTTGTTGTGGCGGAGGTGGGTGAAAAGATTCACCAGTCGAGACAAGTGGTGCCCACTTCGAGGTCTCCTGCAGTACTTGAAGTGTGACTCAAGGAAAATGATCATTTTTGATTCCCCAGCATTGGTTCAAAGCTGCTGCTGCTGATATAGATTGATGAAATGGAAGGGGATTCTTTTAAAAATGGAGAGGGCAGGGGCAGTGAGAGCTAGATCGCTGATTTTGCTCAGAGCTTGAGAAAATTGTTCTAGTCACAGACTCACAAATCTGCATTAGATAGGAAGTTGGGGGAAGTGTTTGCCAGATCTTCCGGAGAACCAACCCATTGTGTCCTCATTGTAAAAAATAATATAGGAAAAATAGTCTGTATGAAAGCAAAAAAACTCAATAATTGGAAATGTTGAATTAGTTGTTTTACAATTTTGAAAAAACTTAAATTTCTAGTAATATATACAACACAGTAAATGTGTTAAAAGTTTGCATCTTGGGTTTGATTTATTTACCTAGCTAGCACGGTTCATAATTTTTATGAAATATTAATGCAATGGAATGTATAGAGGAAACCGCAATGGAGACTGTCGGCTTAGCGTGAGACGCCTATTCCGAAGGGCCAAACAAACAAATACAGAATTACGGCCGGACAAGTAAGCCAAAAAGAAGAGGTAGGCACTAGGCAGGCATCCCCATCCATGATGATCCAACAACAAAATCCCAAATACATCCCCTTCCCTTTTCTTTGGACGCTGACTCAAGATGCATCTCTTGGGATAAAAAGCAAGGACAAGCAATTTTTATATTCGTGTTTGAATGCAACTACGCTTGCTTGCTTGCTTGGTTTCATCTAAACACATTAGCGACACAACCAATATTCATGTGTCTGTCGCTAATGCTATAATAATCTTATCTTGTAATAAATTTACTGATTTAAGTCTCTTCTTTTATTGATGATATTGAAGTAGAAAGAAAGTTTAAAAAAGGAAAGAAGAAGACACGACACAAAAGGAATTGGAACAATAAAATGAGAGTGCTAGATTGAAGAACCATATTAGATTGTATTATTGTAGCACATTCACTTCTGAAATAAACAAACAAAACAGGAAAAGGAAAAAGATTTAAAATCCATACAAATATACAATAATTGTTTTAATCATGATGAATAAAGAACAGAATGGTTCAGTCCGAAATGTAATTGCAAGGACATACACCAACCACAGAACCCCTAGGAGAAAACCAAACAATAACTCCTCTACCTCCATTGAAAAAAAATTAAACAGGTCATTCCCCAATGCAGGTTGCTGAGAATGGTAAAACTGAATGACCTAATATTCTAATATGGAGTACTCCCTTCGGAATGAGGCTGATAAATTTGCCAGGATCAAATTCATTAACGCGATTCATGCGAGCTAGCAACAGAATAAAAATAAATATACCTTATCAAAAAATAAAAATTAGAATGAAAATGAATACCATCAAGTTAATGCCATTAAGCAAAATCAAGCCAAGCTCATTGCATCCGCATCCGCTAATTCAAGAATATGCAAGTGATCATCCCCGGTACTTTGTAAATCTCAAACCCAAATACTATATATAAATGCATAACTACAAATAGATTCAGCATTGTTAGTTCAATTGCACCACTCAACCTTCTTCTTCTTCTTCCCTTGTTCTGTCTTTCGTTTCCTCGGTCCTTAATTCAAATTATTCAACAACCCAAAAAAAAAGTAATTCACACACAAATACGAACATAGATAGACATAGAGAGACAGAATTTGCAAATCTAGTGTAGAACAATTTTTCTATTTTACTGAAATTTTATAAATCCCGTTCAGAACTATAAATCTCCTATTTTCCACTAATTTTTTTAAAATTCTTATAACAAATCGAATCGGAGCGAGAAAGACCTGCAAGTGAAAAGGAACTAAACGTCGTCCTCGCTGTTGCTTTTCTTAGGCTTTCGATACTTCTCTTCGAGGAGCTTCGCCATGAAAAGGGCAGTGTTGGCGAGCTACTGAACATTAGGAACATTGTAATTCTGAGCTACGTATACCCCACACACTGTCCCTGCTATGAACGAGAAACTGCTCTTTATTATCCCCATCTCTCTATCCCTTCCCTCAATTTCTGCTGTGAACGAAAATCAATGAGTAGATTCGACTTCTTCGATTATGTTTAATTTAGGGTTTCATTAAGAGACATTGGGGATTTCAGGAATGATCTAGAATACCACCGTTAGGGAGCGAGATCGCCGGTGTCTTCGGCCTCACGGTCCGTACAAGTGCAGCAGCTATCAATTTCGTGGATCGTCAGCTACCTAAAAAAGCCCATTTCCATTTAGTTTTGGACCAATAACCAGTCTATATTAAGCTTGGACTTGGTCCTAACGTAACATATATCATATATGGGTCCAAAACTAATTATAAACTTTATCTGAGATTTACAAATAAAAAAAATTAAAATATACGTAAAAAAAAGCCAAACAATTTCTAGATATATTTTAATAAATTAAATTATACCATACATGTAACTACACACACGAGCAAAAATTTTGTTTTATTTATAAAGCAATGCCATTTTATAAAAATAATATAATATCACTAATCTTAATAAATACCATATAAAAAAAACCTATGTATTTAACGACAACAACTACTTCTGTTTACTTTATAAAATTTATAGTATATAGTTATGCTTTTCCTTTTTAATTACAACTTATTCCTTTTTAAAAGTTAAACTCTTAGTTCAATTATAATTTGTAGTATATATATATATATATATGAGAATTAATCATATATTTATTATGAATTCTAATAAGGTATACAATATCTATATCATTAAAAAAAAAGAAATGGTCAAAATTAGTTACATAAATGTTTTGGATTTAACTAATGAGAATAAAGGTTTAGCTTGATCTTTGGGTTTATTAATATAACGTTTAAAGTTTATTAACGTTATTAACATCTGGTAAATAAACCTTATATTCTGATTAATAAATACCAAATTCTAATTAATAAATGCTAACATTTGTCATTATAAGTAATAAATAAATTTAGGATGAATAAATTAATTAAGCACTCAATTTAGGATGGTCGTTTGGATTTTTATATCAATAAGTTTAGGGGATATTGTTTTGGTGACATTCTAGTGATCTTTTTTTTATTATTTTTTTTTGTAGTACCTCTCAAAAAATATATAGTATTTATTTTAATTAAATTTTTTATAGAAAATAGTGTTTTAGGTATAATTTGGAATCCTATTTCTTGTATGTATTCAAATTACACAAAAAATATTATTTTCTGTGAAATTTTTAATTAAAATAAATATTATATATTTTTTAAAAAATACTACAAAAAAAATAATTTTTTTTCAATAATATATCACTAAAATAATATCCCCCTAAAAAAACTCTTTTTATATACTATAAGGGAATAATATATCACAGAGTTGGTGACTTACTGGTGCCGGAAATCAGAAACCCACGTGCTTGGCACTCAAAATCTCTTTTTATATTTCTGTCTTTTTCCGCAGATTCCTTTGTCGATGTAACTTTTGTCGTTCGCTGCGTAATTTAAACCCCAGTACAGGGCCATTTATGTCCATAATCATTTCTCTGGCTACGCGGCGATCATCTACCGAGTTTAAATGAAGGGAAAAAATTTAATAAAAATTTGTAAGTTTTGTTGTTATCAAGTTTATGAAAATTAAACATAAAAACTCAAGTTTTATTAAATTAAATTAATACTCTATTTTTATGTTAATTTTGTTCTGTTCGTAGTATAGAAGATATAATATGGGAAAACAAATATATATATTTATGTTATTTAGTTTTCAGTTGCATTCTTCATTTTAGGCAAAAGATTTTGACAATAGAAAAGATTAAAATTTTTATTTGTTTATTTATTAATCATTCAAAAATCAAAATCAAAAAATTTATATTCAACTCCAGCAAAATCACAGTTATGTTCCTCAATTTCATTTATAACCCTGTCATCCTCATCCTCCCCTTCCCACGAATCCCTCCCTCCCCACCTAATCCTCTACTTATTTTACGGTCAGTCATCCGTTGATTCAGCGAACAATGAGCCGATTCAGGAGACTTAAGATCATAGAGCCCGTTCCATCTTTCTTCCTAAGAGAAACCTGTATCTTCACGCCCAAACCCCTAAACCCATGTTTCCCCTCCTTTCCCTTTGAAGAAGAAGACGACCTGAACTTCACTCTCGATCTCTTAAACCCTAACCCCATCCTTTTCCAAGATGATCTCCTTCTCACCTCCCCATTCCACGATTTCGCTGATCTCATCCAAATCAACAAAACCCCTTCCTATACTTCAACTCAGCGGGTCCAACGCCAGGTCCAGAAACAAGTCGGTACTGAGTTTTACCTACAGTCCCTAAGTGACCGAGTCTCTGCGCTTGAGCTCGGCTTTGACCGTCTTCTTCCCAAATCAAAGCCATCCAAGTTAGATCGGAAATACTCATGGACGGCGGAGATCAAAAGTCCGGAGGAGGACGGTTTAGATCGGAAGTATAAGTTAATCACTGAGATCAAAGGTGGGAAGGAGGAGGAAAAGACCTATAAATGGACGACTGAGATCAAAGGAAAGGGCAAAGACTCTCCAATTTCCCGGACGTACACGTTTAAAGCATCGACCGGCAATGCTGGTGATTCTAGCGGTTCGCAGAAGAAAGAGAAGAACGGCGTCGTCGCTAAGAAGAACAAGAAGACTTGTGAGAAAACAGTTGGTCCAGCTCGGGTAGTTGAGATTGAAGAACCAACTGATGAGGGCGCTGTCGTTTTGAGACAGGTTTTGTTTCGTAATCCTATAATTTTTTAGGTACCGTTTGTTCTTTAAAAAATGCAATAATTGTTTGGTCAATGTTGTAACAAATAAGCCCCATCCATTAGTTGTTTAATACACTTCTTATTACATTGATCTAACCTCAACGTTTTCGCGGTATTCTTTTTAATCTTAATTTTGAAAAGTGAAAGCTTGCAGCGATTGTACTTTTAAGATCCAGCCAAATGCTGCCTCAACTATGGGTTTCATTAATTGTACTTTTATAAATTAATCTACAACTAAATTTAAATTTGTGAAAACTGCATTGAGCATTATCAATGTAGATCTTTGATTGACTTTGTAGTTTTGATGATGTAGGCATTTGCTCGGAGGGCAGCAGAAAAGAGGAAGGGAAAGAGGAAGGAGTTGTCACCGCAAGATGCTGCAATTATGATACAAGTGAGCTTCCGGGCGTATCTGATTCGGAGGTCTCAGGCACTTCGTGCCCTGAGGGAGCTGGCAGTGGCTAAGGCTAAGCTGAAGGAGCTTAGGGCTTTGTTTAATAATTTCACTTATCGTCGTCACGTGTCTCGTGATGCGGAGGAGAGGCAGAAGTTTTCTGAGCGGATCATTGTACTTCTACTCACTGTTGATGCCATTGAGGTAATGGGTCATAATGTCCTTGCTTATAAACATTTTCTCATACAGAATCATGAATTTTCTTTAGTTGTTGATTGTGTTACTATGTTTCATGATCCAGATGTCGTACATTATTATTATTAGTACTAGTTGGTTTAACTAAATGATCTGCAGAGTTAATACAGGTTCTAACATGCTGCGTTACTTTTTAATTTAGTTGATTGTTTTGTTAAATAATATCATGTACCGAAAATGTTGAGCTTTTGTCTGATGTGTCGTATGGTGCACATGCTCCAAGATGTTCAACTTAAGTGTAAATGCAAACATCATATAATGCTGTGTCTATGTCCTACTGTTCTACGTAACAGATGATTTGGTTTATATTTGCTTAACTTGATTGTAAATGCAAACATTCATTAATGTTGTATTTGCTCTTCATTAGAGATACTTTTAGAGTTTTGTTAGGCCATCACTTTTCACTTTTTCCATTGTAAATTAATTAATGGGAAACGGAATGCATAATGCTCTATTTTTTTTATTTTTCTTTTTGATGATTTGTTCAGGCAAAGGGAAGGAAAATGCAACAGATTATATGTTTGTTTACCACTAAAAATGTGTAAAGATGGAGACATTTTCAATTTCCCATATCTTCTTTTATTGTAATACTAAATTTTGGAAATTGTTGAAGTGGTGAATTATATTGCAAGGTAGGGTTTGACTTCATTTTCCCTGACCATCTCCATGATCTGAACATAATGGATTTTTACTTCAAAGTCCTTATGGTGTATTTGTGTAGAATAATCAAACATTATGCTGACTCAGAACTGTGCTGGCCATGCCTTTTCTATAGTACAAAGTGGCTTTTGGGAATATCAATGCTGTAATTTACCTATATTATGGTGAACTATGCATTTATAGACATGAAGTGTCATTCTCTTTCGGTGCCAAAAAGCCAAAGTGGAAAAGTAAACTGAGATTTGCATGTAGGTTTAAAGCTTTTGTTCCCACTCACAGCATTGATTTCAATCAGCTTTTCTAATTAGTTGCTTTATTTGACCATTTTAGGGTGCTGATTTGATGGTGCGAGCTGCAAAAAGGTCCATGGTGGATGAGCTGGAAGCAATGCTTGATGTGGTAGACCCCCAGCCTCAAGGCAGATCTCTTTCCATGAGGAGGACATTTGATATGCCCGATGGTGTCATTCAGAAAGAAATTGCAGCTGGCGTGGCACAGGTTGTTCGAATGCTTGACAAGGCGGAAGATGGTAACGTTTGAACGCCTTTAAAAACGAGTTACTCAAGTTATTGTTGGGTTTCCACTAATGTTGTATTCTCTTGCTTAGTAAAGCATCTACTAGTAGGTCTTCTGGTTTTGGTAAATTGGAGATGATCTAATAAGGAATACATGGAAGTGAGTTCTTTTGACTTGGGAAGATTGTTATTCATTGTGTTGTAGTTGTAGTTCTGATGGTTGGAACATTGTTGTGCTATCTATGTAGTAACTTTTTGGCATCCCGTTAGTTTGCTTATAATAAGAGGCAACACTAGTCGGCCACCTTTTTCATTACTCCAATGCCCCAGATGATCCTTTTCAGCCTTTCAGGGTGTGGGAAGTTGATTTCTTGTGTTGGTTTAATAGAGCTCTATCTTCATTTAAAATCTGTGCCTCATTTGAAATACCACCACCAAAGATGGCTCCCGAAAGTGTCTCGTCTAAAAATTTGCTAATATTATGGTTTTATTTGTATTTCAAATTTACTGTTGAAAAGAAGTCAGTTTAGTATTGGCATGGCAAATTTGGCGACACTGCATTATTTTATACTATTATCTTTTTTAAAAAATGGCTTCTAATTTTTTTTTTTTGGTAGAATAGATAATAGCTATAATGGTCTGGTAGTTGGTCTTTAAATGAAGAGTCCAGCGATATATGTAGACCCAACTATTTGACGGGTTTAGAATTGAATGAGTTGCTAGTGGGAGATGACAAACAAAAAATAAATATGGGTTAACCCATATTCCAAATTTGAGAATAAGCATAGATTTATGTATATGTAGATTCCTTCCGCACACTTTTTGTGTAAAAAAAATCCCATATTTTAGTGTCTTTCTTTCAAATTTTATAAAACTCTCTAAAATTTTTTATCACTTTTTACCATTAATTTTTACCTCTTTATACCAAATATAAATAAAAGTCTGTCTAATTTTTTTAAAAAATTTATATTATTTTCTACCTCTAATTTATCTCTATACCAAACATAAATAAAAATCATGAATAAATTTTTATCTTTTTGAATAAAGGATTATACTTACTAAAGTATGAAGTTTGTGTATAGTAATAACATGCAAAATTAGTGCACAAATTTTTTAAAGAGAAAAACTGATAAATATGGATAGAACAATTTTTTTGAGAAAACAAGTAAAAAAAAATTGAGCTATAATTTTGAAATGAATGAACTTTTATGATAATAAGTAAGCGGATAAATAGAGTCCAATGACAGCCCGCATCCACCTAGGGATGGATATGGGTGGAAATCGAGTATTGAATTGTTTAGATTTGATTCATTCAAAAGTTTGATTGAAATTCGTTTAGCTACCGAATTGAATACGATCTCGAATTAAACTCTAACAATTTAAAATTTTCAAACGAAAATGATTCGAATATTAATAAAAAATTATAAATTAAAAATATTAGAGTAATTTATCAAATTTTAAAATTTATTCATGATCAAATTAAATAAACGAGTATAAATCGAGACCGAATTATTTAATTATTTTATATTTTTATAAACAAGTGAAACCTGTGCATAGTTCTCTTGATTTTTCCACGGTGTTTGTTGGGAAGAAAAAAATAGGAGAGTAAATACCAAAACAAGTTTTTTAGACTGTCTTTTCATTTATGCGTGTGTACCGGACTGTTGCATAATTGCACGACTTACCAGAATGAGATCTGATTTGAATGCGACACAACTGAACAAGTTACAATGCAATTTATTACTACATCCGTTCTTTAATATAAATTATTTTAAAAAATATTTTTATTCTTAAATATATATCATTTGAGAATTTTAAATAAATATTAAATTTTTAATATTATCCTAAATAATAAATATAATTTTGATTCTCTTACTATTTTTTGATCAATAAATAATACTCTCTTTTTCTAATACAAGGACAATATAGATAATTAATAGTATATTTAATATTTTATAATTATTTTTTTAATACGCGTGCACAACTCTATAACATAAATATCGAATTATTTTAATTGATTCAGAATCAATTCAACAGTTTAAATTTGATAGCTCAATTTTATTTTCCCCTCTGAATTTTCATTTTTTTTAGATTCTAATATTACATTATACTTCATTCGTTCCTTAATATAGGTTGTTTTAGAGTTATGCACAAATATTAAGGTAATGATTGTATACCATTAACTATAATAGTAATTGTCTATATTGCCCTTGTATTGGAAGAAGAGTTTGTTATTTATTGGAGAAAACATAGTGAGAGAACCAAAGTAACATTTAATATTTGGGGTACTATTGAAAACTAATTAATTAATGCTTACTTGAAATTCTCAAACCACTTATATTAAGGAATAAAAATATTTTTTTAAAACGACTTATATTAAAAAATGGAGGGAGTAATTGATTAAAATGTTTTATGATTATCATGAACAAGATTCTAATATTACATTACTTACCTTCTACGTTGCACTTTCTTTTTTAAAAAATTTCAAATATTATATGCATTTAATTTTATATGTTACAAAGACTATTAATACCATTGACTTAATTTATATATATTGAATTATAATTTCTTTTATCATCATTGTATCAAAAACGATTAAACAACTTTTTAGATTTTGGTTATTTTTTGTAAAAATTTTGTGACTCATAAGTCATAAATATTTTGCACCTTTAGTTGTAGAATTGTATTTAATAATACTAGTTGATAGCTCGTAAAATACACAGACTAATTTGAATAATGGATTGACTAACCTAAACTTGAATATATCTAACAAAAAAATACATTCATTAAAGCATAAGAATATCCTCTCAGTCTTATTTCATCAAAAACTTGAAATGCCAAACTCGTTCTAGGTAACCTATATTTAGTACCCTCTTTGAGTGTAGCTGCAACAAACAAAAAGTTATTTAGTGATTCGTTGTTATCCAGTATTCAAATTATTTAAGAGGTGTACAATTATGTCCTTACCAAAATTTGATTTTTGTAAATTAATCTTATTACACTTCCTACTCTCTGTGGCAACACCTGTAACTAAAGCGTCATCATCACACAATTTGTTATTGTACAATATGAGATGTGCTAAAAATAAAAAATAGTAACTCAACTAAATAATAATTTACACCAAACCTAAATAACCACAAAACAGATAATAAATTCATTGCACAATATTCTGCAATAGCAACCACCTCAGACAAACCGTGACTTTGTTAGTGTCATGGGTCAATTTATTTGATTCATATTGTAATCCAGGACCTAGGCTACATCTAATAACTATAAAATAAAAAATTTACCCAGTATCAAAATTCGCAAATGCTCAACACCAAAACCATAATTAACAAATTTAATGAATCCAAACACCAATTATATATATGTACACATATAAGAACTAAAATTATATATGAATGCTTACCTCTTCAGCAATAATAATAGCCTTGATATGCTGCCCCACCTAGAAACAACAAACAATACTAAAATCAGTAACAAACCCAAAACTCAATCAAACATAACAGATATCTGCACAACAAAAATTAAAAAGAAACCATGAATTTATCTACATTAAACTTATATTTTTGTTATCTACATGTATGAATGACCAATGTATTTCAATGTTGATTTGAAACATCTTTGGATCAAAATATTACAGGTCATTAACAATTTTAATAATTGTTAATGAGAGTCATCATGTCATATAATGTTTAATTTGAATATATAATTTTATTTAGATATTTTTTGCGAGAAATGGAGCCCAACGAAATGACCCTGAGATGTCTTGAACCTGCTCAGTCAAGATTTAGTAAAGTAGGATCTTAGATTGAGGAAATGGAAAAATAAGTTTCGAAATAGAAGCTTAAAGTTACCTTTGCATTCTTATAAAATTCAGGAGGAAGTCGAGCCTCAAAAAAAAGTCTCCGAGAGATCGAGGCTTCAAAGAAAAGGGTTTACATTTTTATATCTTGGAAGACATTCCATTACCGCTCTTGCAAATGTGAGGCCCATGGATTCCTCAGATCCATCGACAACTAATTCTGAGCCCATAGATCCATCCTTCTTTTTTAACTGCAAATAGCAAAATGTAAACTCAAATCTCAGAATTGATTGGCGTCAAATCTCAGTACTGAAAAAGATCTAGGGAGGGAGTAATTTACCTTAGCGTCCGAGCTCCTTCTCGCAATCGCACTTGAAGGTTGGGAAAGATGAGGATTCAAACCTTTCAAAAAGTTTGCTAGCGAGAGGTATGTTTGTTCCAATTCCCATTATCATATTTTATTCTTCTTATTTTCTTCTACAATAATCTTTTATGGGCATAGTTTATGTGACGCCCCCAAAATAGGTATACATCACCCATTCTGAGTTGTCAATACATGGTACAGAAACAACTACAACTTTATTATTACAACAGTAAAACTGTGAGTTTGAATACAAATATTATCTTCTAGACAATATCTATACCCAAATAAATCCTCATCACATTTATTGATACATTATTTTACAAAAATGGTGAGGACTACTAAACAACTCTCTCTATAACCATCATTCAGCACTCACTGTACTCGCTACATTCTCGCCTCCCGAGAAGAAAAATAGAACAAAAAGGAAAAGGGTGAGCTCGATTAGCCCAGTAAAAAGAATATTATGACTAAGATAATATACAACAAAATTATCGTTAGTCTTCAACAGGAAAAATCTAATAGAATACAATAGACAACAAGTTTTAAATCAATATTCGCAATGAAATAATAATTCATTAGAAGAGTTAAGTAGAGAATGCAAACTACTATCTTCTATGTATGAATTTTAAAAAGTTCAGCTCATCTTTTATCCCCGTAACATCAATCAATATATATCTCGAATCAAATATTCATCTTTGCACTCTGGTGCCAAAGATATTCATCGATTAGTCATGTTCATCTAAACACTGTTTATCTTTTGCACTACGGGCCAAAGATATTCCTCGAAATCATTCATCTTTTGCACCAGCCAAAGATATTCCATAATATCATCATTTAAAGGCGAGGATGATGAAAATATTTTTAAAAAGCGAATCCGGTGAATCAAAATGACAAGGATTAAGGATTCAGTACTTTGTTTTATCCACGTCCAAAAATACCTCAAAAATAATCATAGTGGTGTAAAATTCAAGAATGATCAAAACATGGATACAATCAAAGTTAGTATCCAGAATAGATATTTTGAACGAAAAGAAAAATTTAGTGTCAGATTAAGTAAGCGATCAGTATCGTGAATAAGGTTGTATACGTGAATACTAACCCCGACACTAAAAGTTCCAAAAACTTCAGATCAATATTTCAGCATAATAATATTGAAGAAATAATATCATTACGAAAGAAATAATATCCCTTACCTCGAAAGATTTATACTTCTAATTTAAAACAGGATATAAAGTATGACTTGAACTTGCAGATCGATATAGCAATACTCAAAGTATACTCAAAATACTCACAAGAATACGCTCGATAATATAGAGAGAAAACTTGATTTACGTGTAATTTTCAATTCTAACCTAAGCTCTCTATTTATAGGAAAATGCTTAGAACACCAAAGCAGAAAATTTAATAAATTAATAATATATATATATATATATATAATTGTCAAGCCCACTTTTACCAACTGATTCAGATCATTTCTAACACATGTACGCCACTCAATTGCAAAAAAAAAAAACGTTTTTCTTATAAAAAACATTTTAAACTCCAAAAATCAATTATTTCGGAACTCTGAAACTTCAATAATTCATGATAAATAGCTTTTTTGTCAAAAAATTCGAATCTCGCGAGTTTTTATAGGAAATTCAATTATCTACAACTTTGCAGAAGAAAGTTTTTCCAAATTCCAAACAAAAATTGATTGAAATCCATAAACGGACGATTTTACAGGCTATAATCAAATTTCAGTCAAGAAATGGGGTCCACCGACATGTTTAACATGTTTTAAACATTTATTGCAACAAAAATACTCTTCCTCCTTGTATACTCATATATCCCACATTCGTTATAAAAATATCACCATTATTATATTATTAAAATATAATAATATATTTAAATGAATTATTTTATCAGAAAAAGATAAAATTTCAATTTTTCAACAATTGTTACATTAAAAATTTTCTCCATCTATATCCACATAAAATCAATATTTTTCTCATCATATGAATCAATAATTAATTATTCACAAATAATATTACAGAATCACAGTATTGACAACCAAGGTAGCCCAGGAAAGAGGAGCTTTCCAATAAGAATTTCTCCTTCATCATGCGCGCAATTAGGTGACCAAACCTCTCCTTAGATGTAACTTTCTAGACATTGCCAATAATGTTATCTAATAATATTATTCAGATAATATGAATTATTGCTTCGATAATGAAAAATCTTTGTGTAATGACAATTATTCAAACAACAACAATATAAAATATCAACGACAATTATTGAATCAATAAAATAAAATATCGAACAAGAATTATCGTAACCATTATTGAGTAGTGCCTTCTTTACGTAAGAATCAATAATTGGTGCAATACTGCGTGCCATCTTGTGTTTTAACCATTTAGAGTATTTTAACAAAGATTAACTTGAATAACCACGCCTGTTATTTTTAAACAACTTATATTTGTCGTTTTCTTCATCCAATCGCTTTTTAGTTATGGGGCCCATATATGGCTTGCCAGCCGCATTTAATATTCCCAAACACAATCACGAATATTTCACGACCAAACGAATATTCCCCGACAACAATGAATATTTTATAACCACTGCTTATTTTGAAATATTTGCGTATTTTACCCATAACTATCCACATTAATCACATCAACCCTTACTATTTCAAAATAATAATTAGAGGAAATTAAATTTCATTTATTAATTATTTGGGGTCTTACAACCTCCCTCCTTATGAAATTTCGTCCTCTAAATTGACATACGATACACTGGTGTTTGAAAAGGTGAGGATACCTCGCTTTCATTTTCGCTTTTCAATTCCCGTGTCATTTCTCTATAACATGGTTCCTCCACAAAACTTTAACTTGTGGTATGACCTTCGATGCGTAGGACATGCTCCTTCCTATCCAAGATCTTGGACAGTACCTCCTCATACGTTAAGTCTTCTATTATCTCGTCTGTTCTAACTCAATAACGTGGTTCGGGTCTTTCACATATTTCTGATACGAGATATGTGAAACACATTATGAACACGAGACATACTGGAGGTAACGCGAGTCTATAGGCTACATTTCCTACTCGGTCAAGAATTTGAAATGGACTAATAAATCGTGGATTGAGCTTTTCTCTCTTCCCAAATCTTGTAACTCCCTTCCATGGAGCAACTCGCAACAATACATGATCCCCTATACTAAATTCGCGTCCTTTCGATGAAGATCCGCATAACTCTTTTGTCGATCTTTGCCTTGGTTTGTATACGTTGTCGAATCATTTGGATCTTTTCGGTGAGTCATATACGTCTTAACTTTCGGGTCCCAACAATGTTGCTTCACCCACCTCATCCCAACATATTGAGAAGCGACACTTTTATCCATATAATGCTTCAAATGGAGCCACACCTATACTTGCTCGATAATGCTTGTTGTAGGAGAATTCCACCAATGGTAAATACTTATCCCAACCGCGCCTTGAAATCTAGGACATAGAGTCTTAATAAATCTTCAAGAGTTTGAATAGTCCTCTCTCGATTGTCTCGTCTGTTTGAGGATGGTATGCCGAATCAGAATAAATAAACTGCGTCTCATAGCTTTTTGTAAGCTAACCCAAAATCTTGAAGTGAATCTTGGGTCACGATCCAAAACTATGGATCTTGGCATGCCACGCAACCTCACAATCTCATTTACATATATACTTAGCAAGACGTTCAAGGAATAAGTCTCCCAGACGGCAAGAAATGAGCAGACTTGGTTAATCTATCAACAATAACCCAAATAGCATTGATGCCTTGAGAAACCGTAGGAAGACCCGTAACGAAATCCATGGTAATGTGTTCCCACTTCCATTTTGGAATCTCAAGTGGTTGCAACGGACCCTTAGGTACTAGATGCTCCGCCTTTACACGTTGACAAGTTAAACACATCGAGATAAACTTTGCAATCTCTCTCTTCATATTGTTCCACCAAAATGTATGTCGAAGATCACGATACATTTTGGTACTTCCAAGATGGATTGCAAACGGTGTATTGTGTGCCTCCATCATGATCTTGTACTTCAATTCAGAGTCGTTAGGAACACAAAGTCTGGAGTGGACTCGAAGTATTCCTTCATCATCGATTCTCGCTTCCGGAATAACACCTTCTTGTACTTTCTTCTTCATACGCATCAGCTCCGGGTCGGTGGCTTGAGCAACCTTAACTTTTTCTATTAAATTTGGCTCTGTCGTATACTTGACATCATCGCACTCGTTCCTCGCATATGATCTTCACTCAACGCGTCACCTACCACGCTCGCTTTTCCGGGATGGTATTGAATAGTGTGGTCGTAATCTTCAATAACTTAAGCCAACGTCGTTCTTGCCGCATGTTGAGTTCTTTTTTGCGTGAAGAAATATTTGAGGCTTTTTATGGTCCGAATATATCTCCACTTTCTCCCCATATAGATAGTGCCTCCATATCTTTAGCTTGAAAACAATCGGGCCGCTAACTCTAGATCATGAGTAGGATAATTCCTCTCATATTCTTTAAGTTGTCGCGAGGCATAAAGGCTATGACTTTCCCACGTTGCATGAGAACACATCCTAACCATTTGCCCGAAGCATCGTTGTAGATAACAAATCCATCCGCATCGGATGGTATTGTTAGAAACAGTCTGTGAAATAAGTCTCCTCTTAAGCTCTTGGAAACTCTTCTCGCATTCCTCATTTATATCTGAATTTTATATCTTCAAAAGTCATTTGAGTTAATGGAGTAGCGATTCGAGAAAATCCTTCCACGAATCTCCGATAATAACCAATTAAGCCCGTAAACTCGTGATACTTGGTCACCGACTTGGTTGCTCCCAACTTTGTATTGCTTCAATCTTCACGGATCAACAGATACTCCATGTTTCGACACCACGTGCCCAAGGAATGCTACTTCCTCAAGCCGTAACTCGCATTTCTTTAACTTGGCATAAAGCTTGTTTTCACGAAGCCTTTGGAGTACCAAAATTCCAAATGGTGCTCATGATCTTCACGGCTTTTGGAATATATGAGGATGTCATCAATAAAGACAACAACGAATCGATCCAAATATTCCTTGAATACTCGGTTCATCATATCTATGAAAGTCCGCAGGAGCATTAGTCAATCCAAAAGACATGACTAGAACTCATAATGCCCGTCTGAGAGTTCTAAAGGCGATCTTTGGAATATCCTCGATTAATCTTGGTGATGATATCCGAACGAAGATCGATTTTTGAAAAGAATTGTGCTCCTTGAATCGGGTCAAACAGTCATCAATACGAGGTAGAGGATACTTATTCTTGATGGTGACATGGTTCAATTCCGATAGTCAATCTGAAAGTCGCATACTCCCGCCTTTTCTTCTTTTTACGAATAAAGCAGAGCACCCCAAGGAGATGTACTAGACGAATGAAACCGATGTCCAACAACTCCTGTAGTTGGACCTTTAACTCCTGAAGTTCAATAGGAGCCATTCGATATGGGGTTTTAGAAATGGGCTTTGTACCAGGTTCAAGATCAATAAAGAATTCAACTTCACGTTCTGGGGGTAGACCGGGAAGTTCTTTAGGAAATACGTCAGGAAAGTCAATAACAACAGGAATATTATTCAAATTTGACGTGTCTTTATTCAAATCCATAACATGGGCTAAGAAAGCTTGACATCCGTTTTTCAATAAACGAATAGCTTTATGATTAGATATAGCAGTGATTGATTTTAATGGTTTAGTTCTTGAATTGTACAACAAAGTTGTTTAGGAATATGAAAAGCTAACAACCTTACAAAAATAATCAATTTTGGCATGATGAGTAGTTAACCAATCAATCCCTAAAATCACATCAAAAGCAAGTATCTTTAAAGAGATAAGGTCAACATGTAAGGTGATGGTGCCAACTTGAATCAAACAAGATTTATAAACAGTGGATGTGATGAAAGTTTCTCCTAACGGAGTTTCCACAGATAAGTCAAAGTCTAATTTTTTTGGAGTCAAATTTAAACGTTGAGCACAAGTAGGAGAGATAAATGAATGGGTAGACCGGTATCTAGTAAAGTATAAACTTCACAAGAATTTATGATTAAGCTTACCCGTGATCACCTCGTTTGGGTTCCTCGCATTTTGACCGACCACAACAAACGCCTTCCAGAACCGCTGATTGACTTTGACTTTTCGGGACAATCTTTTTAGTCACCGTCCCCATTGAACTAGGTTTTCGCCACCGCATAATCCCGAAAGCGATATGTCATTCCTTTCCACAATTATAGCATACCTTGAATCGTTCAGGCGCTTGACCGATATGTCCCTCTTTTTCGCATTAGTAGATATGACCGGTGGTCGTTTCTCTCCCTTAGAACCGATTCACTTAAGACCTTGCTCGCCTTCACATATGGTCGTTGTTAAATCTCTCTTTTTAAAATCTCTCCTCCCGACTCGCTTCTTCTATTTTCATGGCTATGATTACCACCAGAGTGGTTACCATTTTTGTCCGAATCTTTTTCTTTTTCCATTTGGTTATCGTTGTTTTGTTGACCGCCATCTCCCAGTATGATCCGGGTTGTGGTCCTCGGTTGACAGTACTTTCGTTATCTCGCCTAATATTTGAGAGCTTATTTACAACATCCGAGTAGAGAGAAAATTTATGAGAAATGAGATCTTCGACGTACGCCGGGTTTCAAACCTCTAAGAAACATATCGTCATATCGTTCCTCATTCTCCACCAAATGAGGTGCAAAACTCGGATAACTCGCAAACTTTGCCTCGTCATCGAGACACCGTCATGTTGTTTTGTTCTAATATGATGAACTCCACTTCTTTCATATAACGAACACTTTCAGGAAAGTATTTGTCATTAAATAGTTTCTGAAACGTCTCCCAAGACATGCTGAGTACGACTGGATGGGTACGCTTCACGACTCCCACCAATAGTACCGCTTTCGCATACGGAACATAAAGGTAGCGAATGGAACCTTCGTTTCTCCCGCATCCCAAGACATCGAATATCTTGGTAATTTGCTTGACCCATGTCTCCGTATGATCGGATCCGCTTTCCCTTAAATTACGGTGGTCCCAACTCTTTCGACTCGCTTGGTCGTGACAACCCGTGAATTGCTATCATTTCTCCTCAGATTTTGAACACGAAGTCTCCTCTAAATTCGATTTTGCATGAAACGCGCAAAAAGCTTCTAAACATCCCTCGCTCATCATCTCGCTTTCGGTGGTGTTGTTTGGGAGGAACATTGCTAATTTGTTGCACGTTCTCCTCGTTGGTGAGTCAAAGGCGTCTCCACGGCCTCATTTCCATTGTTAATATTCTCATCGACATTCTCAAATCTTTGTCATAAAACAAGGGTTAATTAAGCAAATCAATATATCACATAATATCCTTATATCTTCGACCAACTAACAAATAAGCTTAGCGGGACACACTTCAAGGAAGGATTTACTCATCTCTCCTCCTAGTTCTATTCCCCGATCTCCGCCTAAAGATCATATCCCTAAGCCTCGATACCAACCGTGACGCCCCCAAAATAGGTATACATCACCCATTACGAAGTTGTCAATACATGGTACGTAAACAACTACAACTTTATTATTACAACAAGAAAGCGTGAGTTTGAATACAAATATTATCTTCTGACAATATCTATACCCAAATAAATCCTCATCACATTTATTGATACATTATTTTACAAAAATGGTGAGGACTACTAAACAACTCTCTCTATAACCATCATTCCGTACTCGACTGCTGCGTACTCGCTACATTCTCGCCTCCCGAGAAGAAAAATGGAACAAAAAGGAAAAGGGTGAGCTCGACTAGCCCAAAGAAGAATATTATGACTAAGATAATATACAACAAAATTATCGTTAGTCTTCACGAGGGGAAAATCTAATAGAATACAATAGACAACAAGTTTTAAATCAATATTCGCAATGAAATAATAATTCATTAGAAGAGTTAAGTAGAGAATGCAAACTACTATCTTCTATGTATGAATTTTAAAGTTCGTCGCTCATCTTTTATCCCCTGTAACATCAATCATATATATATCCGAATCAAATATTCATCTTTGCACTACTGCCAGCCAAAGATATTCATCGATTGGTAAGTGTTCATCTAAACACTGTTTATCTTTGCACTACGGGCCAAAGATATTCATCGAAATCATTCATCTCTCTGCACTACAGCCAAAGATATTCCATAATATCATCATTTAAGACCGAGGATGATGAAAAATATTTTTAAAAAAACGAATCCAAAGTGAATCAAAATGACAAGGATTAAGGATTCGTACTTTTATTTTATCCACGCCCAAAAATACCTCAAAAATAATCATAGTGGTGTAAAATTCAAGAATGATCAAAACATGGATACAATCAAAGCTAGTATCCGAATAGATATTTTGAATCTAAAAGAAAAATTTAGTCTTAGTATTCGTGAACAATACCGTGATCACGTGAATAGTCTTAGTATCGTGAATAAGTAACTCCCAATACACTAAAAGTTCCAAAACTTTAGATCAATATTTCAAAGATAATGATATTGAAGAAATAATATCATTACGAAAGAAATAATATCCCTTACCTCGAAAGATTTATACTTAAATTTGAAACAGGATATAAAATTTATGAAACTTGAACTTGCAGATATAGCAATACTCAAAGTATACTCAAAATACTCACAAGAATACGCCGATAATATAGAGAGAAAACTTCAGTTTCTGGTGTAATTTTCAATTCTAACCTAAGCTCTCTATTTATAGGAAAATGCTTAGAACCCCAAAGCAGAAAATTTAATAAATTAATAATATATATATATATATATATATATATATATATAATTGTCAAGCCCACTTTTACCAACTGATTCAGATCATTTCTAACACATGTACGCCACTCAATTGCAAAAAAAAAACGTTTTTCTTACAAAAAACATTTTAAACTCCAAAAATCAATTATTTCGGAACTCTGAAACTCAATAATTCATGATAAATAGCTCTTTTATCAGAAAATTCGAATCTCGCGAGTTTTTATAGGAAATTCAATTATCTACAACTTTACAGAAGAAAGTTTTTCCAAATTCCAAACAAAAATTGACTGAAATCCATAAACGGGCGATTTTACAGGCTATAATCAAATTTCAGTCAAGAAATGGGGTCCACCGACATGTTTAACATGTTTTAAACATTTATTGCAACAAAAATACTCTTCCTCCTCCTATACTCATATATCCCACATTCGTTATAAAAATATAATATATTTAAATGAATTATTTTATCAGAAAAAGATAAAATTTCAATTTTTCAACAATTGTCACATTAAAAATTTTCTCCATCTATATCCACATAAAATCAATATTTTCCTCATCATATGAATCAATAATTAATTATTCATAAATAATATTACAGAATCACAGATATTAACAACGAGCGGTTCAGGAAAGCAAGGAGCTTCCAATAAGAATTTCTCACTTGGCCAAGCAATTAGGTGACCAAACCTCTCCTTAGACGTAACTTTCTAGACATTGCCAATAATGTTATCTAATAATATTATTAGGATAATATGAATTATTGCTTCGATAATGAAAAATATTGTGTAATGACAATTATTGAAACAACAAAGAATATAAAATATCAACGCAAAGAATTATTGAATCAATAAAATAAAAATCGAATGAAGAATTAATTCGTAACCATTATTGAGTAAAGTGCCTTCTTACGTAAGAATCAATAATTGGTGCAATCTTTGTGTGCTTCCGTGTTTTAACCAATTTGAGTATTTTAACAAGATAATTCAGAATAAACTACGTCGTTATTTTTAAACAACTTATATTTGTCATTTTCTTCATCCAATCGCTTTTCGTTATGGGGCCCACACATGGCTGCGCCGTCGTACGAATATTCCCCGACAATACGAATATTCTACGACCAAACGAATATTCCCCGACAACAATGAATATTTTATAACCACTTGCTTATTTTGAAATATTTGCGTATTTTACCAATAACTATCCACATTAATCACATCAACCCTTATTATTTCAAAATAATAATTAGAGGAAATTAAATTTCATTTATTAATTATTTGGGGTCTTACAGTTTATGCTATTTTAACGGACACCTCCACTACAAAGGCTGCGCATATTTGAGAAGATGGAAGAAAGGGGAATGGGAAGAGGAAGGGAGGGGGAGGGGGAGGGGGAGGGGGAAGAGGAAGAGACACCGTTGGTAATTTGAGAAGATTAAAAAAAGGATAGAGAAAGGGGAAGGGGAAGACACTGAATGAGGAAGAGGAAGAGGAAGAGGAAGAGAAATCGAATTAATGGTTAAAATTGGGTGTGTTAATTAATTGATTTAATTTTGGTTTTATTAATATCAATTAATGGGTTTATGTTATATATTTATGTTATGTATGTATTAATGGTTAATTGATTTCAAATTAATCTAAAATTATGGATTTCAATTGATTAAAATTGGGTATGTTAATTGATTGATTTGGAATTTGAAATTAATTGATTTCAAATTTTAATCTGAAATTATGGATTTCAATTGGTTAAAATTGGGGGTGTTAATTTGAAATTAATTGATTTCAAATTTTAATCTGAAACTATGAATTTAATTAGAAATTAATTGATTTCAATTAGTTAAAATTGGGGGTGTTAATTTGAAATTAATTGATTTGAAATTGATTTATTAATTGATTTTTAACAGCCAAATTAATTAATTGATTTGAAATTGATTGAGTTGGAGGATAGGTTGTGATGTATTAAAATTGATTTGATTTGAAATTGATTGAGTTGGAGGATATGTTGTGATGTATTAATTAATTGATTTAAAATTGATTGAGTTGGATTTGAAATTGATTGAGTTAAGAATAGGCTGTGCTGTATTTATATATTAAAATTGGGTATGCTAATTGATTGATTTGAAATTTGAAATTAATTGATTTCAAATTTTAATCTAAAATTATGGATTTCAATTGGTTAAAATTGGGGGTGTTAATTTGAAATTAATTGATTTCAAATTTTAATCTGAAACTATGAATTTAATTTGAAATTAATTGATTTCAATTGGTTAAAATTGAGGGTGTTAATTTGAAATTGATTTATTAATTGATTTTTAACAGCCAAATTAATTAATTGATTTGAAATTGATTTGAAATTGATTGAGTTGGAGGATAGGTTGTAATGTATTGAAATTGATTTGAAATTGATTGAGTTGGAGGATAGGTTGTGATGTATTAATTAATTGATTTAAAATTGATTGAGTTGGATTTGAAATTGATTTGAAATTGATTGAGTTAAGGATAGGTTGTGCTGTATTTATGTTCTGTATGTATTAATGGTTAATTGATTTCAAATTAATCTGAAATTATGGATTTCAATTGATTAAAATTGGGTATGTTAATTGATTGATTTGAAATTTAAAATTAATTGATTTCAAATTTTAATATGAAATTATGGATTTCAATTGGTTAAAATTGGGGGTGTTAATTTGAAATTAATTGATTTCAAATTTTAATCTGAAACTATGAATTTAATTTGAAATTAATTGATTTCAATTGGTTAAAATTGTGGGTGTTAATTTGAAATTAATTGATTTGAAATTGATTTATTAATTGATTTTTAACAGCTAAATTAGTTAATTGATTTGAAATTGATTGAGTTGGAGGATAGGTTGTGATGTATTGAAATTGATTTGATTTGAAATTGATTGAGTTGGAGGATAGGTTGTGATATATTAATTAATTGATTTGAAATTGATTGAGTTGGATTTGAAATTGATTGAGTTAAGGATAGGCTGTGTTGTATTTATATATTAAAATTGGGTATGTTAATTGATTGATTTGATATTTGAAATTAATTGATTTCAAATTTTAATATGAAATTGTGGATTTCAATTGGTTAAAATTGGGGGTGTTAATTTGAAATTAATTGATTTCAAATCTATTATTATATATACTAAAACACAGTACATGATACCATAACTTGACATTTGTCATTCCCATAATTCAACACATGTCCTGTCTAATTAATGTTTCTTAAGACTCTTAACAAAACTGTTCAACTAACCTAACAAATGAGGATGAAAACAAATTCATTCCCCTAAATTTTAGATTTATAATCCTCTAAATCACTACAAATCTAAATTGTTTTGATATTATCCTTTGTAATTTAATTATTATTTAATAAAATCACTACTTTATGCTATTAATTAATTTTATTTTTTGATTTATAATCTTCTAAATCACTACAAATCTAAACAGTTAATAGCATAATGCCATTCTCTTAATTTTTTAGATTTATAATCCCCTAAATCACTAAAAATCTAAACTGTTTTGATAATATCAACTATTTTGATATTATCCTTTGCAATTTAATTATTATTTAATAAAATCACTACTTTATCTCAACACTACCCCCTACAATGTATATTTATTTGTTTTTCTGGGTAAAATTTGATCATCGCACAATAATCTACCATGTTCTTATTATATTTTAATTTATTAATTGTATGTATACATTTATTATTAAAAAATTGAATAATCCCGCCGCAACGCGGGGGTTTGTATCTAGTTTTAATCTGAAACTATGAATTTAATTTGAAATTAATTGATTTCAATTGGTTAAAATTGGGGGTGTTAATTTGAAATTAATTGATTTGAAATTGATTTATTAATTGATTTTTAACAGCCAAATTAATTAATTGATTTGAAATTGATTGAGTTGGAGTATAGGTTGTGATATATTGAAATTGATTTGATTTGAAATTGATTGAGTTGGAGGATAGGTTGTGATATATTAATTAATTGATTTGAAATTGATTGAGTTGGATTTAAAATTGATTGAGTTAAGGATAGGCCGTGCTGTATTTATATATATAATAAATAACCTTTACATAATATTGTTATTTTATATTTACTATACAGATTATTTCCTACAAGTAATTCTATGATAAATAACACAAATAATTCAGAGAAATTGATGAAACACCTAATCAATACAAGTCAAGAAAATAAAAATTAATTTGGTTGATCATCATAAGGGGCAATTTGATCATTAGCTTACAATTTTTAAATTAAAAATTATATAATAATAATAATAATGCATATTTAAATACAATGACTATAGTTATACGGAGTAGTTAATTAATTCTCTTGAACATTAATGTATAAATCATATTACTTTTTCACTTTCTCGTGAAAGATATCCATTTGTGTTAAAGTTAGAGAGAAAGAATGTATACAATACATGCACATTCCTAGCGGAAAGACAAAAGGCAATACAAAATGTAAGACCCCAGCTTATTATAAATAAAAATTGAATTTTTCTCTATTCATTATTCTAAATTAATAAGGTGTTAATTTGATATAATACTTTAGTTATGAGTGAAATGTGCAAATTTTGCAAAATAAGCAAGTGGTTATAAAATATTCATTCTGTCGGGGAATATTCATTTGGTCGTGAAATATTCTTTTTGTCGGGAATACCGTACGACGGCGCAGTCAATTGTGGGCCCCATAACGGAATAACTGTCAGATGAAGAAAACGACAAAGTATGAGTTTTTATGAATAACGACGTAATTGTCACCGTTAATAACTTTGTTGGGTTACACGGTGGTTAAAAAACAAGTAATACGCGTGGTCGCACAAAGAAGATACCAGTATTGTATTTGTGATTATTAATTATTAATTTAAGAAGGCCACTACTCAATAATTGTTACAATAATTCTTTATTCAATATTTTATTTTATTGATTCAATAATTCTTTGCGTTGATAGTTTATATTATTGTTGTTTCAATAATGATCACTGCACAGTATTTTCCATTATCAGATCAATAATTCATATTATTTGAATAATATTATTAGATAACATTATTGGCAATGTCTAGAAAGTTCTGTCTAAGGAAATGTTTGGTCACCTAATTACGCGCTAGTAAGGAGAAATCCTTATTGGAAAGCCCCCTCTTTCCTCAGAACGGCCTGGTTGTCATAATTGTGATTTTGTAATATTATTTGTGAATAATTAATTATTGATTTATATGATAAGAAAATATTTATTTAATGCGGATATAAATGATGGATTTATTTATGTGGTTATAAATGAAGGAATTAATGCTGAGGTATTTTATCAGTATTTTGCCAAAATGGAGGAATTAAAAATCATCCGTTTGTGAATTTTGGATATTTTTTGTTTGGAATTTGAAAAAACTCAAAGCTACAAAGTTATAGAGAATTCGATTTCAGGCAGAATGGATATAAAATTTGTATTTTTCTGATAAATGGGCTATTTTCTATGAATTATTGAAGTTTCGAAAAATAAAATAATTTTTATTAAATTTATGGGTGGGACCCACTCTTGTTTGAAAACATGTGGGGTGCTGATTTTGTTCAAAGATGGCTGGTATTAAATGTCCAACCTAGCATGCATTGAATAAAAAGAAAGAAATAATAATATTCTATTATTTTAGTCTCCTATGACGTTCTAGCATTTTCCTATAAATAGACAATTAGGTTAGAATTGAAAATCACACCAAAAATAAGTTTTCTTTCTCTCTACAGATTATCGCGTATTTTGTGAGTATTTTGATACTTTGAGAGTTGTTGTTTCTTTACAAGTTTCCTTCGACTTTTTATCCGATATTCCGATCAGAAGTACCGTTATTTTGAGGTAAGGGATGTTATTTTCTTTCGAAATGATATTAATTTCTTTAATATCATTATCTTTGAAATATTGGTTTAAACTTTTTAATCAAATTTGGAACTTTTTGTGTTGGAGTTCTTATTCACGATACGATACTTATTTACGATATCGAATTTATTCACTGAATATGGCACTATTCACCGAAAAATAAAAATTTTCTTTTTTGTTCAAGATGTCTATTTTGGCTACCATCTTTGATTGTATCCATGTTTTGATCGTTTTTTTTGAATTCTGTTTCACAATTGGTTATTATGAAGTATTATTGATCTTGGATAAACTGTTATACGAATCCCTAATATTTGTCCTTCTGTCTCACTGGATTCGTTTTCTTTAAAATATTTTTCATCATCCTCAGTCTTAAATGATGATATTACTGAATATCTTTGGTTTGTAGTGCAAACATGAATGATTAACTGATGAATATCTTTGGCCCGTAGTGCAAAGATAAGCAGGTGTTGAGATGAACATGACCAACTGGTGATATAAATGAATATCTTTGGCCTGTAGTGCAAAGATGAATATTTGATTAAAGATGTATATTGATTGATGTTACAGGGATAAAATATTGATGATGGACTTTTACATTTTAGATAGAATTCATTCTCTACGTGACTCTTCTAATGGATTGTTTTTTCCGCTGCATTTGTTGATCTAAAACTTGTTGTCTATTATATTCTATCAGCTTTTTCCCTGTTGAAGACTAATGATAATTTGTTGTATATTATCTTAGTTATAATATTCTTTACTGGGCTAGTTGAGCTCACCCTTTTCCTTTTTGTTCCATTTTTCTTCTCAGGAGGTGAGAACATAGCAGGATCGAGTCGGGGTATGGAGTGATGGTTCTAGAAAGATGTTTTAGCTATCCTCACTATTTCTGTAAAATAGTGTATGAATAATTGTAATGAGGACTTATTTGGGTGTGGATATTGTCTAGAAGACAATATTTGTATTTAAACTCACAGTATGTGTTGTCGTATTTTGCACGACAATTGTATTATGAAGTTGTAGGTTGCTTTACGCACCATGTATTTGGCGACTCAGAATGGGTGTTGTATACCAATTTTGGGGGCGCCACGGTTGGTATCGAGCTTAGGATATGGTCTCTGGCGGAGATCCGGGAATAGAACTAGGAGGGAGAGATGAGTAAATCCTTATTTAAAGTGTGTCCTATCTAAGCTTATTTGTTGGTCGGTCATAATATAAGGATATTATGTGATATGTTAATTTGTTTAATTAACCCTTGTTTTATGGAAGTATTTAAGAATGGCTGCTGAGAACGTTAACAATGTAGTGTATGAGACTGTGGACCAACCTTTAGTCACAAACCAGGAGAACGTGCAACGAGAAGGCAATATTCCTCGTGTAAACAATGCTACCGAGCAAATGATGAATGATGGAATGTTTAGGATCTTTTTGCAGTTCATGCAAAATCAGACGAGGGAGACTTGTGTACAAAATACGGGTGGAAGTGATGGCAACGCGCGGTCTGTCACAGCCAAGCAGTTCAAGGAGGAAAGCCCGATCCGATTAAGGCGGAAACATGGGTCAAGCAAATTACCAAGATATTCGATGTCTTGAGATGCACGGAGGAACAAAAGGATCTATTCGCCACCTTTATGTTCCGTGGAGAGGCAGATTATGTGACGCCCCCAAAATAGGTCCACATAACCCATTCTGAGTCGCCAGATATCATTCTATAAAAATTAATTACAACTTCATTTATACAACTATTGAACTATCGTGTAGAGTACGACAATAGATAAGCTGTGAGTTTCAATACAAAATCTATGTAACACTCATGGTACCTCGACCACAACACCTTACAAAGGTACTTTACATAAAACTACAGTCAATAACTGTTTTAGAAATTAAAATCTTTGGGAAATTGTTGACTTATGTCACACTCCATGTTTTGATGATGACTCTATTATTTCTCTAATCATGCTATATTATTTCAGGGAAAGACATGAAATTTCAGAAAATAACAAGGAGGAAATTACAAAGTCAAGACAGCCTCAAAGAAAATCAAATATGGGGTCCTAGGAATATATATAAGATCGTAGCATCTATTACTTTCCAAAATAAGGCTCTAGGACATGCATTGCATACACGCCCATATTCATAATTGTTGTCACATGATAAATTACCTAGCACTAAATATACATGACCATTATTGACTCAATACTGCAAGGAATCAAACATTGTTAGAGATGCAAACAAAAAGAGTGATTAATTTAAATTACCTTTAGTTATACAAAATTCAAGTTCACGGTTAAGGCTAGCAGAGGAGACATACACCACTAACGTCCCATAATTCTAAAAATTCAATTGGGCATAATCACATAGGTCCAATATATGGTTAGATTTTGTGGACACCGCCACCAGTGTAATTATGGTAAGCATAAATCATGACATCATAGATCTTGCATCACAAATCATCTTTGCATAGATTGCATCATAGATCAAGGGTCTTAATTCTAGAAATAAATCAAGGTAACTAGTGATTACATATATTACCACATACCGCACATTCATAGCAGCGAAATCATAGGTCATTATCTCGTCCCACATTTTAAACAACCTTAATGGCTATTGCTAAAGGACCAATGCATGTCAAGGTAATTGGAAACATGCCATCACATATAAAGATAATGACTGTCAATTGTGCAATTGGGATTGTATGAAATCTGTATCAAGTCTTTCTCACGCAAAGGAAATCAATTATGTATTAAAGTACTGATGGCGTGATATCTTTGAAAAATAGAATCTCTATAAACTAAATCACGCTGAGTATATCATTATCAATATAGAACGACAAGATTGGTGCAAAGCATTTTAACTTAGCATATCCTTGCAACGGTAATAGTCTGGAACTGTTCTATATAAACTGAGCTCCTTAAAATATTTAAATACGAAAAACATACACAAAAGAATATAGCATACAATTTAGGAAATTGTTTTTCATCGAGTGCATCAAGAACGAGGTTGCTGCGTCAAAAATATTTTGGTAATATCCATTTTGCATATCACTTCATACTAGAGCCTTGAGTTGGTGAGTAATATATTGCTTGATCATTAGACCTCTAGTGTGTATCTTTCATTTCCTATCTTAGTCAATATTACATATAAAATTGTCTTGAATTAATAACTAATTACAGTCAAGTTCAAAGGAAGCATAGGTGCTTAAGTGTGCATAGGTGCACAGGGAACAAAGGTGTTCATCTTATTGGAACTTGTATTGTAATTGAAGAAGTTTAATAAAAGTGAGTCTCCAATACTAGTTTGTATTGGACGTGGACTAGACTACTATTCTAGAGGGTAGTAGTTGAACCACGTAAAAATTCTGGTGTTGGTGTGATTGCTTTCGTGGATTCTACATTAAATTTACATTCAACTACCTGCATCAGTAAAACTTGGTCAACTAAATAATATTCTGATTTGATAATCCAGCTTGCTGCATTAGAAATAAAAGTTGGTCATAGTTTGTGCCTACACTTATTCAACCCCCCCTTTTAAGTGTATCTATTTAAATTTCATTTGGTATCAGAGCTTGGCTCTACTTATCTTGGTCTTAAAGGTGACTTGTAGGGAAAAGATTCTGACATGGCACAACTTGGAAGCACTCACCACGAAGGACAATCAACAAACCGACCTCCACTACTCTTTGGAACTGAGAACTATAACTTCTGGAAATTTTGGATGAGGATATATCTAAAGCGAGACCCATAGGAATGGTGGGTGGTAGAGAATGGACCGGTAATCCCAAGGAAAGATGATGGTACTCCAAAAACTCTACTTGAGATGGATTCAACCGAAACATACATGGTGTCATAATATTCAAAGGCAATGAACACTCTCTCTCTGTTGCAAGCATAAAGTACAATCCAAAATAGAAAAAGTGTCCTCATGTAACACATCAAAGGAGATTTGGGACACCCTAGTAGAAGAAGTCATGAAGGAACGTCTAAAGTACGAGAAGTCAAGCTAAGTATCTTTGATACATGACTATGAAGCTGCTCTAAGCGAAAAGAGGAAACAATCAAAATGGCTCAAGCATGATTTCGTAATGTGATAAATTCCTTAAAGCTACTCGATAAGACAATTCCACAAAGCGAAATCAACAAGACTAATTCCATGCCCAAAAGGTTTAAATCTAAAATTACCACTCTTCAAGATTCCATCAATATTTCTTCCATGGATACATTAACTCTCTTTGGTGAACTAGAAAATATGAACATCAATTGAAAATATATGATAGTTCCTCGAAAAGAAAGTATTAGCTCTAAATGCGGGAGTTGAAGAAGAACTCGAAAACAAATCGGATGAAGAAATAGCCATGATGTCAAGGAGACTTAAGGGGCTACTTCAAAGGAAGAATCAAAGGAAAAATACTTTCAACGCAAATAAATACAAAACCAAGCCAACCGAGGAAACGTGTTTCGAGTGTGGACGTCCAGGTCATTTCAAAAAGGATTGTTTCCAACTCAAGAACAAAGGAAAGCAAGGCAACAAGGAGTTCAAAAAACACAGAGCATTTCTAACATGGAGTGACGATGAAGAATCTGAAGTGGAAATAGATGCAAACGATGAACTAGCGCAAATATGTTTCATGGGAATAGAAGGTGAATCTAGTGAGGTATCTCTTTCAGATAGTATTACTTTGAAACAAGAAAATGAAAAATTAAAAGAAAAAAACATGCACTTAAAAGATCTAGTAAACACACTAATGAGCGAAGTGGAGACACTCATAGATGAAAAGAAAGATCTTGAATAATCTACACACACGAATGAGGAAAAGATCTTATCAGCAAAGAATGATTATTTAGAAAACTTTAATAAAATATTGTTCAACAAGGTTAAACATCTAAATAATGAAGTTGAGAAATTAAAAAAGGAGATAGAGATGAGAGATGTGTGCATTGATGCTTTTTGCGATGAATCTAGTAATAAAACTCCTCCAACTAATGACCTACAAAAGGAAATAGAATCTTTTAAAACCTCTCTAGCTAAATTCGTTCATGGGAAGAAAACTTAAATGTTATGCTAAGAAAACAAAGACCTAGTTATGAGAAACAAGGCTTAGGTTACATGCCAACTCATAGGAAAGAAGTTGAAATGCTAAAATCTAAATCATCATTTAAAGTGAATTATCGCACACCTTTTACGCTCTTGCAAAAACGCGTGGCATTAAAGGACACCTAGAGATAAAGCGCTTTCAAGAAAGAAAAATTTAAGTAAAACCATATGGATTAAGAAAAGTGATTTGAAGTCAACTAACACAAGTGGACCCAAAAAGATATGGGTACCAAAAATATAAATTGTATTTCTCTCATACTGGGTTTGCCTTAAAGCCAAAGTATCTTCTCGAAAGTGGATCCTTGATAGCGGATGTTCACGCTATATGACGGAGACCAATCTAAGTTCGTAGAACTAAATGTCAAAAAGAAACATGGAATGTTATATTCGGTGACAATCGGTCATGTGCAAAATAATTGGGAAAGGTAAAAATCGAATTGAGTAAGGTCAACATTAATAATGTTCATCTTGTGAATGGTCTAGAATTCAATCTTATCGGTGTTAGTCAATTAATGGATAATGGTCATCAAGTAAAATTTGAAAAAGATAAATGTACAATTTCACATGGTACTAACAATATTGCTCCAGTTGCCCAAAGGGAAGGGAATATATATACCCTTGATTTTGAGAAACAGGAAGATGAATTATGTCTTGCAACCATTCAAGATGAAGCGAATCTATGGCATGGAAGGATGGGACATGTTCATATGGATCTAATCAAGAAGTTGTCATCAAAGAACTTAGTAAGAGGACTACCCAAAATGAATTTCAAAAAGAAAGAAATATGCGAACCTTGTCAACTTGGAAAACAAGTAAGAACGTCATTCATAGTCAAAAACATGGTATCAACTTCTTCTCCCTTACAATTGCTTCACCTCGATTTATTTGGACCTGAAAGGCATGCTAGTCTAAACGGAAAATTCTATGCTTTTGTAATTGTCGACGATTTTTCTAGATATACATGGGTACTATTCCTTAGAACAAAAGATGAAGCGTTTAAAGAATTTAAAAAACTGATTAAAAATTTGGAGAACAAATATAGCCTTAATCTTATAAGAATTAGAAGTGATCATGGTACCGAATTTCAAAAAGATTTCATTACATTCTACAATCAAAAAGGAATCTCTCATGAATTTTCAGCACCTAGAACTCCACAGCAAAATGGATTGGTTGAAAGAAAGAATCGAACATTACAAGAAACAGCTAGAACTCTAATTCAAGAAAGTAAACTCCCTAAGAAATTTTGGGCTGAGGCTGTAAACACAGCATGTTATGTGCTAAATAGTGTACTGATCCGTCCTATTATTCTGAAAACACCATATGAATTATTAAACAATCGGCTTCCTAACATAAGTTATTTCAAAGTGTTTGGATCTAAATGTTTTATTCTTAATACAAATGGAAATCTAGGCAAATTCGATGCTAGATCATATGTAGGGATATTCATAGGATATTCACAAAATAGTAGAGCATATCGAATTTATAATGCCTAAAAGATATGTATCGAAGAATCTATACATGTCAAATTTAACGAATCTAACCATGATATTCCAAAAGAAAAAGAAAAGATGCGGGAGATTTAGAAAGCTGCACGCAAATCCAAACCTACCAGATAAATAAAGCAAAGAAGCAAGCTCATGGAGTCAATCCAAAGAAGATGAAATAGAAGAACAACAGATTCTAGACTCTATCCAAAGAAGTTTGAATATGAAAATCAAGAGCATATCCAACCAAATTTGAAATAGATGAACAACAAGACCACAACTCGAATCTCATGAAGAAGTCATACATGATATTCAACATCCAAAGTCAAGAAGATATATCAAAACCATCCTCCCGAGAACTTTATTGGAAACATAAATGACAAAGTTATGACGAGAAGAAAAGCACAAAATATGTGTGCTTTCTCAGCATTTCTATCCCAAATATAACCAAAAACGCCAAAGAGGCCATAATGGATGAGAGCTGGCTTTTAGCTATGCAGGAGGAACTACAACAATTTGAAAGATGTCAAGTATGGGAATTAATGCCTGCTCCAAAAGATGTGTCCATTATCGAAACTAAATGGGTCTTCAAAAACAAGCTTGACAAATACGAAACAATTACGAGAAATAAAGCGAGACTAGTTGCTCAATGATACAATTAACAAGAAGGAATAGTCTATGAAGAAACATTTGCTCCAGTAGCTCGCTTGGAGTCTATTCGTATACTACTAGCATTTGCATGTTTCAGAAAGTTTAAGCTACACCAAATGGACGTCAAAAGTGCCTTCCTCAATGGATACATAAATGAAGAAGTGTATGTAAAATAGCCCATTGGTTTTAAGCATGAAAATTCTCGCATTACGTATAAAACTCAAAAAGGCACTCTATGGATTTAAACAAGCCCCAAGGGCTTGGTACAAAAGATTAAGTAAGTATCTCTATCAAATGGATTCATACGAGGTAAAATCGACTCCACTCACTATTCATTAAACATCAAAATAAAGATATTATTATTGTGCAAATATATGTAGATGATATAATATTTGGTGCTACTAATAATTTCCTGTGTGAGTGTTTTTCCAAATGCATGCACAAAGAGTTTGACATGAGTCTGATGGGAGAACTTAACTACTTTCTGGGCCTTCAAATTAAGCAAAATCACGAAGGGATATTCATTCATCAAACCAAGTATACAAAAGAGTTACTAAAGAGATTCGGTTTTGACAATTCAAACGCAAAGTCCACACCAATGAGTACATCAATAAAACTCACAGCAGATAAAAAAGGTACGGACGTAGAGGTAATAAAATATAGAGGTATGATTGGATCCCTACTTTATTGAACTGCCTCTAGACCTGATATAATGTACAGCGTGTGTATATGTGCTCGGTTTTAGGCTAAACCCAAAGAATCCCACTTACAGGCCATTAAACGAATTTTTAAATATTTGAGTGGTACGAAAAATTTAGGATTGTTTACCAAAAATGCGATAATTTTGACCTAATGGGCTATTCAGATGGTGACTATGCAGGTTGTCAAACAGATAGAAAAAGCACAAGTGGTGCATGTACATTTTTGGGACAAAGTCTTGTCTCATGGCATAGCAAGAAACAGACGTCAGTTGGTCTATCCACTACAGAGGCCGAATATTTAGCAGCAGGAAGTTGTTGTTCCCAAATCTTGTGGATGCGTCAAACATTGTGCGACTTTGATATTACATGTGAAAGTGTGCCCATATACTGTGATAATACCAGCACCATAGACATCTCAAAAAATCCAGTACTACATTCTCGCACAAAACACATAGAAGTACGTCACCATTTTCTTAGAGATAATGTGTCCAAAGGTTTAATAAGGTTGATATTCATTCCCACTGAACACCAATTAGCAGATTTCTTTACAAAACCTTTAGGAGAAGACCGGTTTTGTACATTAAGAAGAGAACTCGGGATGTGTCTGATATAAACACAATCTGCATGAGTTAAGGAAAGTAGACAGTCACGGCGTATCTATAAGCCATAATGAATCTGCCCAAAATCTTAATTCCCAAAACACTACATCACGTCTTCCCAAATCTCGGTAACACACGGCCTTTAAAAGATAAACTCTACTTTACCAATTCAAGCTATCCCTCTCTTCGTCGTCTGCACATATCAAACTTCATCACATTCTTTCTCGTCTCTCTAACCCCAACCAAAAAGATGAAAACACAAAGAACCAAACAAATACATGACGAATCAGATGACGAGATATCTCTACCGTCGCAACCTCTTCATCCCACCACCTCTCGACGCCTGAAAAGGAAGCAGCCATCGGTCTAAACCATCTCCGGCGACTCCTCTCGGGCTAAATCTGAGGCTAGTCTACCCTCTCCTCCACCGATTGGGACCTCCACGGTCACTAAACGACGAGTAATCAAGGACTCATCTCTTAGCTCTCCTCCTCTGACGGTAAACCCTCTTCCTGTCTCAATGCATGATGTTCTTGACGATTTCTTTAGAGGTCACAACTTTGAACTTCGGTTTAAGTCATCCATATATCACAAAACCTTTGTCTATGAAAAATTAATAGACATGTTCTACTATCAAAACTCACCTCTGCACCGTCTTTTTGAGTCATGTGGTCTGTCTTCTTTAAGCACTCCTCCTTCGGTCGCTTATTCATAATTAGTCCAGCAGTTTTATACAAATCTTGAGAACAATGATGATTGCTTCACCTCCTTTGTGAAAGGGAAATCTCTGTTTTTTACAGCTATGGACTTAGGTAGAATTCTGTCAATACCATACACCGGTGACTGCCCCTTCAATCTCAAAGGACCTATCTCTACTCCTCTTTCTCCCCTAGTCCAACTTTGAATTGTTCTAGATAATCTAATTATCTCCTTTGTCACCCTTCCCAAAACCACGGAAGTGTCTCCCCTGGCCACCGTCCTTCACAAACTGTTACGCTACAATCTCCTTCCCCGTCTAGGCGGTGGAGTAGACATCACATATCAAGACTTAGCCCTCGTGGCATTAATAATGACTGGCCAGCCTTTTAACTTTTCCCTCATGATGCTAAAACACATGATCCATTGCGTTAAACACTCCAAAAAATGTCTGCCCTACAGTTGTTTCCTTACCAAACTCTTCATCCATTTCCAAATTCCACTCGATGATGAGGGGTGTATCCACTTGACTAATTCCATTGACTCAAATTATCTCAAAGGGGCTCATCTCACATTGCTTAAAGGAAAATTCATTCGTCTGGTTCTCGATACACCTAAACCCATGCCTCCTACCTCCCTGCCCCCTACCCCTAAGGTTTTGACTCTCCTTCACACCATAGCAGACAATCAAGCTCAAATCAGTTCTGATGTCAAAGACATCCAACTCCGTCTCTCCATTCTTGAAAAAGGAAAACTGCCCATTCGTTGTGATGATCTCCAAAACATGTTTCGAAATATAGAAGATGAATTTATTGATCTCCAAGCTGGTTTCGAGTTGCACACCAGGGCAATGGTTGAAGCCCTCCAACGCAAGATGAATCGCAACGCGCATGTCACCGAAAGCACGGAACTCAAGTTCATCAAAGAACCAAGTTGGAACTACGGGTCGATTTATCGAAGCGACGCATATGAATGACTCGAGTGAGGAGGCGCACGCGGACCAAGTCCAAGCACGATACCCGAAGTGGCCCCAATGCAATTGGATGGTCGAATATCAAGGTGATTTTCTCGGATTTGCCATTACTTCCTCCTACCTTCATTGCTCGACCCCCCAGATTTGCCAATACCATGTCCCTGGAAGAAATCATGCACCACCGACTTCACCGCCCCTACTTCACAGCCCGTGAGGCCAATCATGTCAACCTTGAGGGGGACGATGCTTAGCTATACTTTCCCTTTTTGGCATTCCCGGCTCTCCTTTTTGATGGATGCCAAAGGGGGAGAAGACTTCTGGTTCTAACCCCCTGCCCCCAAAGACAATTTTTTTATTAAGACTATTGGTTTAAACTTGTTATTTGATGAATGATGGATGCTTTTCATTACTGCAGTTTTATGATTCTAATTAACATGTTGAGGCCTAACCAGTAATTGCAGGGTTGATCAAAATACTGCACATATGCAGTACATGGTATGCATGAACTAAGGGGGAGCTATAACTCTCCTGAAGTAGTGCATAGTCTTAGGGGGAGCTATATTTATTGTGTTGTCATCATAAAAAAGGGAGAGAATGTTGACTTATGTCACACTCCATGTTTTGATGATGACTCTATTATTTCTCTAATCATGCTATATTAGAGAAATATTTTTCTCACAAATTTTTCTCACAAATTAAGTAGCTGAAACAGCCCCTTAAAGTTTCTGGGCAGTAGCATTTTCGATTTTTGCAACTTTGGACTCCTTTGCTAAAATCAGTCCACACGAAAATCTACAACACCTTTTCTAGTGATTCCACTTAGATAATTTACATAACTCATAGATCTAACTCTAGAATTTAACCACACCCAAAATTCTAAATATAATAGGAGATATGGTCAACTGAATTTCATGTTCCATTTTTACCAAAATCTGATTTTTCAACCCTTTGTGATTTCTAAGAAACTTTCATGTTTTCACATAATAACCAACACAACTCATCATAACACTTACTAATACCATATATACCCATGATTTTCATCAGTCCAATGCTTTTATTATGACTTTCATTATAATCCACGTAAATAGTTTATTTCCACAATTTAATAAGGAATGAAATACAAAGGATCATTCACCATACATGCGGTAATCCACATAGACAGGTTATTCCAACAGAATAATAAAGAATGGAATAATGAAGAAATCACCATGCATACGATAGATAGATCGTGATGACAAAAGTTATTCTATCTGAGAATATTAAAGAATGGAACCAGTCCCCAGAACGCATGCATACAAGATATTACGATGAGAATATTAAAGAATGGAATAACAACAGAAATCACCGGTATACGGTAATCCACGTACAAAAGTTATTCCAATGAGTAATAATAAAGAATGGAATAACAACAGACATCACCTGTATATCTAGAATCCGCGTATACAAAAGTTATTCCAACAAAATAATAAATGAAACCAAAGTTAGGAGAAATTGCATATGAAGCGAGGATATTCCGGCGTAATAATAAAGAACTGAATAATAGAAGAATTTCACCATGTATGCGATACTTCGCATAAACAGGTTATTCCAACATAATAATATAGAATGAAATAACAGAGGGATTTCACCAAGTATAGTGTATGTTGTAAGACCCCAACTTATTATTAATGAAATTTAATTTTCTCTATTTATTATTTTGAAATATTAAGGGTTGATTTGATTAATATGGATAGTTATGGGTAAAATACGCAAATTTTTTGAAATAAGCAAGTGGTTATAAAATATTCATTGTTGTGGGAATATTCGTTTGGTCGTGGAATATTATTAATCTTTGTCGGGGAATATTAAACGACGACGTAGCCATGTGTGGGCCCCATGTGAAAGCGATTGGATGAAGAAAATGACAAATATAAGTTGTTTAAAAATAACTACAGTAGTTATTCCAATTAATACTATTAAAATACTAAGGTGGTTAAAACACAAGAAGACACTCAGTATTGCACCAATTATTGATTCTTACTGGCCAAGACTACTCAATAATGGTTCTGATAATTCTTATCGTTCAATATTTTAATGATTTAGTAATTCTTTGCGTTGATATTTTATATTGTTGTTGTTTCAATAATTGTCATTACACAATATTTTTCATTATCGAAGCAATAATTCATATTATCCGAATAATATTATTAGATAACATTATTGGCAATGTCTAGAAAGTTACATACAGGAGAGGTTTGGTCACCTAATTGCGTGCCAGTAAGGAGAAATTCTTATTGGAAAGCCCCTTCCTGGGAACTGCCTAGTTGTCAATATTGTGATTCTGTAATATTATTTGTGAATAATTAATTATTGATTCATATGATGAGGAAAATATTGATTTTATGTGGATATAGATGGAGAAAATTTTTAATGTGACAATTGTTGAAAATTGAAATTTTATCTTTTTCTGATAAAATAATTCATTTAAATATATTATTATATAATAATAATATAATAATAATGATATTTTTACGATAAATGTGGGATATATGAGTATATGTGAAAATTCGCGAGATTTGAATTTTCTGATAAAAGGGCTATTTATTATGAATTATTAAAGTTTCGAAGCTCCGAAATAATTGATTTTTGGAAGTTTAAAATAATTTAAATTAGAAAAACGTTTTTGATATGTTTGGTGGGCTTGGTTGGTTGTTAAAATGAGCTGATTTCAATTTATAAGAGTGTGCGTAGGAAAAATTTTATATATATTAATATTATATTAAATTTTCTACTTTGGTGTTCTAAGCATTTTCCTATAAATAGGGTGCTTAGGTTAGAGTTGAAAATCACACAAGCAACTGAAGTTTTCTCTTTCTATATTATCGGCGTATTCTTGTGAGTATTTTGAGTATATTTTGAGTATTGCTATATACTGCAAGTTCAAGTCATAGCCTTTATATCGGTGTTTCAACTAAATCTTGTCTTTTGTGAGGTAAGGGATATTTTTTTCAGTAATGATATTATTTCTTCAATATCATTATCTTTGAAATATTGATCTGAAGTTTTTATCAAATTTGGAACTTTTGGTGTCTGAGATTCTTATTCACGATATCAAGGCCTTATTCACGATATCTGACCTTATTCACAACACGGCAAGACTATTCATCGAAAAATAAAAATTTTCCTTTTCGTCTAAAATATCTATCTATGGATACTAGCTTTGATTGTATCCATGTTTTGATCATTCTTGAATTTTACACCACTATAATTATTTTTGAGGTATTTTTGGACATGGATAAAACAAAGTACGAATCCTTAATCCTTAATCCTTGTCATTTTGTTTCCTTTGGATTCGTTTTTTAAAAATATTTTTCATCATCCTCGGTCTTAAATGATGATATTATTGAATATCTTGGGCACAAAGTGCAAAAGATGAATGATTTTGATGAATATCTTCTTTTTGAGTAGTCTTTAAGATGAGCAGTGTTTAGATGAACATGACCAGTGATGAATATCTTTGGCTCTGTAATGTAAAGATGAATATTTGATTCCAGATATATATTGATTGATGTTACAGGGATAAAAGATAGACGATGAACTTTTAAATTCATACATAGAAGATAGTAGTTTTCATTTTCTACTTAACTCTTCTAATGAATTATTATTTTCGCTGCGAATATTGCTTTAAAACTTGTTGTCTATTGTATTCTATTAGATTTTTTTCCCTGTTGAAGACTAATGATAATTTATTGTATATTATCTTAGTCATAATATTTTTTACTGGGCTAGTTGAGCTCACCCTTTTCCTTTTTGTTCCATTTTTATTCTCAGGAGGCGAGAATATAGCGAGTACGAGTCGGGGTATGGAATGAAGGTTCTAGAGAGAGTTGTTTAGTAGTCCTCACCATTTTTGTAAGATAATGTATCAATAAATATGATGAGGATTTATTTGAGTATAGATATTGTCTAGAAGATAATATTTGTATTCAAACTCATGCTTTTCTTGTTGTAATAATAAAGTTATAGTTGTTTACGTACCATGTATTGACAACTCGAGAATGGGTGATGTATACCTATTTTTGGGGCGCCACGGTTGGTATCGAGCTTAGGATATGATCTCTGGCGGAGATCGGGAATAGAACTAGAAGGGAGAGACGAGTAAATCCTTCGCTAATGTGTCCTACCTAAGCTTATTTGTTAGTTGGTCAGTATATAGGGATATTATGTGATATATTGATTTCTTTAATTAACCCTTATTTTATGACAAAGATTTGAGAATGTCGACTAAGAATATTAACAAAGTGGAAATGAGACCGTGGAGACACTGTGACTCACCAACGAGGAGAAACGTGCAACAGTTGGCAATGTTCCTCCCGTGAACAACACCACCGATGGCGAGATGATGAAAGAGGGATGTTTAGAAGCTTTTGCGATTCTATGTAAAATCGAGGCGAGGAGACTCGTGTTCAAAATATGAGGGAGAAATGATATCAATTCACACGGGTTGTCACAATGCAAGCGCTTTAAAGAGTTAGGACCACGAATTTAAGGAAAGCGCGATCCGATCATGGCGGAAACATGGGTCAAGCAAATTACTAAGATATTCGATGTCTTGGGATGCGGAGGAACAGATGGTTCCATTCGCCACCTTTATGTTAAAGTGGCGAAGGCGGATTCATTGGTGGGAGTCGTGAATCGTACCCATCCAAATTGCATCTTCGGCATGTCTTGGGAGACGTTTGAAATTATTTAATGACAAATACTTTCACGAAAGTGTTCGTTATATGAAAGAAGTGGAGTTCATCATATTAGAACAAAACAACATGATGGTGTCTCGTCACGAGGCAAAGTTTGCAGAGTTATCCGTGTTTGCACCTCATTTGGTGGAGAATGAGGAGCATGTACGCGGATGTTTCGAGAGGTTTGAAACCCTAAGATACGACAATATCTCATTTCTCATAAATTTTCTCTCTATTTAGATGTTATAAATGAGGCTCAATTATTAGGCGAGATAACAATCACGGCCAACCAAGGACCACAATCGAGGATCATCTGGGAGATAGCGGTCAACAAAACAACGATAACCAAACGGAGAAAGAAAAAGACAGACAAAAATGGTAACCACTCACTTTGGTAATCATGGCCATGAAAATAGAAGAAGCGAAGTCGGGAGGAGATTTTAAAAAGAGGAGATTTAACAACGACTACGTGAAGACGGCAGTCTTTGGCAAGAACGGGTTCTAAGGAGGAGAACGACCACCCATTATATCTTTATAAATGCGGAAAAGAGGGACATATCGGTCCCAACCGCCCACAACAATTCAAGGTATGCTATAATTATGGAAAGGAAGGACATATAGCTCGAGATTGTATGCAGTGGCGAAACCTAGTTCATGGGGACGATGACTCAAAAGATCATCCCGAGAAAAGTCAAAGTCAAGCGGTTCTCGGAAAAACGTTTGTTGTGGATCGGGTCAAAATACGAGGAACCCAAACGAGGTGATCACGGGTAAGTTATTTATAAATTCTTCTTGAAGTTTATACCTTACTTGATCTAGGGTCTTTACCCATTCATTTATCTCTCCTGCTTGTGCTCAACGTTTAAACTTGACTCCGGAGAAATTAGACTTTGACCTATCTGTGGAAACTCCATTAGGAGAAATTTTCATCACATCCGCTGTTTATAAATCTTCTTTGATTCAAGTTGGCACCATCACCTTACATGTTGACCTTATCTCTTTAAAGATACTTGCTTTCGATGTGATTTTAGGGATTGATTGGTTAACTACTCATCATGCCAAAATTGATTATTTTAGTAAGGTTGTTAGTTTTTATATTTCTAACCAACCTGTTGTACGAATTTAAGCAACTAAACCATTAAAATCAATCACTGTCATATCTAATCATAAAGCTATTCGTTCATTGAAAAACGGATGTCAAGCTTTTTTAGCCCATGTTATGGATTTGAATAAAGACACGTCAAATTTGAATAATATTCTGTTGTTATTGACTTTCTGACGTATTTCTGAAGAACTTCCGGTCTCACCCCTTAGCGTGAAGTTGAATTCTTTATTGATCTTGAACTCAGTACAAAGCCCATTTCTAAAACCCCATATTGAATGGCTCCTATTGAACTTTGAAGTTAAAGGTCCAACTACGGGAGTTGTTGGACATCGGTTTCATTAAATCTAAGACATCTCCTTGGGGTGCTCTCTGTTTTATTAAGTAAAGAAGAAAGATGGTAGTATGCGACTTTGTATTGACTATCGAGAATTGAACCATGTCACCATCAAGAATAGGTATCCTCCACCTCGTATTGATAACTTGTTTGACCGATTCTAAAGGAGCACAATTTTTTCAAAGATCGATCATCGTTCGGATATCATCGGTGAAGATTAATCGAGGATATTCCAAAGACCGCCGAGAACTCTGATGCGGGCATTATGAATTCTTAGTCATGTCTTTCGGATTGGTGATGCTCTCTGCGCTTTCATGGATATGATGAACCGAAAGTATTCAAGGAATATTTGGATCAGTTCGTTGATGTCTTTATTGATGACATCCTCATATATTCCAAAGTCGTAAAGATCATGAGCACCATTTGAAGTTGGTACTCCAAAGGCTTCGTGAAAACAAACTATATACCAAATTGAAGAAATGCTTGTTCTGGCTTGAGGAAGTAGCATTCCTTGGGCACGTGGTGTCGAAACATGGAGTATCTGTGGACCCGACGAAGATTGAAGCAATACAAAGTTAGAGAATGGCAAAGTCGGTGACCAAGACGTAGCTTTCGGGCTTATTTGGTTATTATCGGAGATTCGTGGAAGGATTTTCTCGAATCGTTACTCCATTAACTTCGGTGACTCGGAAGATATAAAATTCGTATGGAAGCGAGGAACGCGAGAAGAGTTTCCAAGAGCTCAAGAGAAGACTCATTTTAAGACTGTTCTAACAATACCATCCGTACGGATGGATTTGTTATCTACTGATGATGCTTGAGCAAAAGGGTTAGGATGTGTTCTCAAGCAATGTGGGAAAGTCATAGCCTATGCCTCGCGACAACTTAAAGAGTATGAGAGGAATTATCCTACTTATGATCTAGAGTTGGCGTGCGATCGTTTCATGTTAAAGATCTGGAGGCACTATCTATATGGGGAGAAAGTGGAGATATATTCGGACCATAAAAGCCTCAAATATTTCTTCACGCAAAAGGAACTCAACACGTGCGGCAACGACGTTGGCTCGAGTTGTTGAAAGATTACGACCACACTATTCAATACCATCCCGGAAAAGCGAACGTGGTAGGACGACGCGTTGAGTGGAAGATCATACGCGAGGAATGAGTGCGATGATGTCAAGTATATGCATAGAGCCAACTTTAATAGAAAAAGTTAAGGTTGCTCAAGCCACCCAAGGCCGGATGATGATGCGTATGAAGAAGAAAGTACAAGAAGGTGCTATCCGAGAAGCGAGAATTGATGAAGAAGGAATACTTGAGTCCACTCCGGACTTTGTGTTCTAACGACTCGATTTGAAGTACAAGATTATGATGGAGGCACACAATACACCATTTGCAATCCATCTGGAAGTACTAAAATGTATCGTGATCTTCGACATACATTTTGGTGGAACAATATAAAGAGAGAGATTGCAAAGTTTATCTCGATGTGTTTAACTTGTCAACGTGTAAAGGCGAAGCATCTAGTACCTAAGGGTCCGTTGCAACCACTTGAGATTCTGAAATGGAAGTGGGAACACATTACCATGGATTTTGTTACGGGTCTTCCTACGGTTTCTCAAGGCATCAATGCTATTTGGGTTATTATTGATAGATTAACCAAGTCTGCTCATTTCTTGCCGACACGGAGACTTATTCCTTGAACGTCTTCTACAAGTATATATGTAAATGAGATTATGAGGTTGCATGGCATGCCGGTATCCATAGTTTCAGATCGTGACCCAAGATTCACTTCAAGATTTTGGGTTAGCTTGCAAAAAGCTATGGGCACGGATTTACGATATCTGGATTCGGCATACCATCCTCAAAGCAGACGGACAATCGAGAGAGACTATTCAAACTCTTGAAGATTTATTAAGACTCGTGTCCTAGACTTCAAGAGGCGAGTTGGGATAAGTATTTACCATTGGTGGAATTCTCCTACAACAACAAGCTTATCGAGCAAGTATAGGTGTGGCTCCATTTGAAGCATTATATGGACGAAAGTGTCGCTTCTCCAAAATGTTGGGATGAGGTGGGTGAAGCAACATTGTTGGGACCGAAAGTTAGTATATGACTCACCGAAAAGATCCAAATGATTCGACAAGTATACAAATGGCACATAACCGACAAAAGTGTTATGCGGATCTTCATCGAAAGGACGTGGAATTTAGTATAGGGATCATGTATTGTTACGAGTTACTCCATGGAGGGGAGTTACAAGATTTGGGAAGAAAGGAAAGCTCAATCCACGATTTATTGGTCCATTTCAAATTCTTGACCGAGTAGGAAATGTAGCCTATAGACTCGCGTTACCTCCGAGTATGTCTCGTGTTCATATTGTGTTTCACATATCTGTACTTCGTAAATATGTGAAAGACCCAAACCATGTTATAGAGTTAGAACCGGACGAGATAGCCGAAGACTTAACGTACGAAGAGGTACCTGTCAAGATCTTGGATAGGAAGGAACATGTCCTACGCACAATGGTCATACCACAAGTTAAAGTTTTGTGGATTTGTTCTATTTATTATTTTGAAATAGTAAGGGTTGATTTGATTAATGTGGATAGTTATGGGTAAAATACGCAAATATTTCGAAATAAGCAAGTGGTTATAAAATATTCATTGTTGTCGGGGAATATTCGTTTGGTCGTGGAATATTAAATGACAATTCGGGAATATTAAATTTGCTGGCGTTGACCATGTGGGCCCCATGTAAAAAGCGATTGGATGAAGAAAGCGAAAATATAAGTTGTTTAAAAATAATTGGCGTAGTTCATTCAAATTAATACTATTAAAATACTAAATTGGTTAAAACACAAGATGATATGCGGTATTGCACCAATTATTGATTCTTACGAAGGCACTACTCAATAATGGTTACAGTAATTACTGTTCAATATTTTATTGATTTAGTAATTGTTGCGTTGATATTTTATATTGCTGTTGTTTCAATAATTGTCATTACACAGTATTTTTCATTATTGAAGCAATAATTCATATTATCTGAATAATATTATTAGATAACCTTATTGGCAATGTCTAGAAAGTTACATCAAGGAGAGGTTTGGTCACCTAATTCATGTGGCCAAGAAGGAGAAATTCTTATTGGAAAGCCCCTCTTTCCCAAGAAGCGCACGGTCATCAATATTGTGATTCTATAATATTATTTGTGAATAATTAATTATTGATTCATTTGATGAGAAAAATATTGATTTTATGTGGATATAGATGGAGAAAATTTTTAATGTGACAATTGTTGAAAATTGAAATTTTATCTTTTTCTGATAAAATAATTCATTTAAATATATTATTATATTTTAATAATATAATAATAATGATATTTTTACGATAAATTTGAGATATATGAGTATATGTAGAGGAGGAGTATTTTTGTTACCAAAAATATTTAAAGCATATTTTATGTGTCGGTGGATCCCATTTCTTGACTGAAATTTGATTATACCCTGTAAAATCGCCCGTTTGTGGATTTCGGTCAATTTTTGTTTGGAATTTGGAAAAACTTTCTTCTGCAAAGTTGTAGATAATTGGATTTCCTATAAAAACTTGCGAGATTCGAATTTTCTGATAAAAAGGCTATTTATTATGAATTATTGAAGTTCCGAAGCTCCGAAATAATTAATTTTTGGAAGTTTAAAATAATTTAAATTAGAAAAACGTTTTTGATATGTTTGGTGGGCTTGGTTGGTTGTTGAAATGAGCTGATTTCAGTTTATAAGAGTGTGCGTAGGAAAAAATTTATATATATTAATATTATATTAAATTTTTTACTTTGGTATTCTAAGCATTTTTCTATAAATAGGGTGCTTAGGTTAGAATTGAAAATCACAATTTAAAGCTCAAGTTTTCTCTACTATATTATCGAGCGTATTCTTGTGAGTATTTTGAGTATATTTTGAGTATTGCTATCTGGTGCAAGTTCAAGCCATAGCTTTATATCAGGTGTTTCAACTAGAAATCTTGTCTTTGTGAGGTAAGGGATATTTTTTTCGTAATGATATTATTTCTTCAATATCATTATCTTTGAAATATTGATCTGAAGTTTTTATCAAATTTGGAACTTTTGGTGTTTGAGTTCTTATTCACGATATCTGAGACTATTCACGATATACGTACATTATTCACAAATCAAGACTATTCATCGAAAAATAAAAATTTTCCCTTTTCGTCTAAAATATCTATTGTGGATACTAGCTTTGATTGTATCCATGTTTTGATCATTCTTGAATTTTACACCACTATAATTATTTTTGAGGTATTTTTGGACATGGATAAAACAAGCTACGGACCTGGGGCTGATGCGTATGAAGTAGAAAGTGCTTGAAGGATAGAATCATGATGGAGGCACACAACACCCCGTTTGCAATCCATCCTGGGAGTACCAAAATGTATCATGATATTCGACATACATTTCGGTGGAACAATATGAAGAGAGAGATCGCGGAGTTTATCTCGAGGTGTTTAACTTATCAACGTGTAAAGGCGGATCATCAAGTGCCAAAAGGTCCATTTCAACCACTTGAGATTCCGAAATGGAAGTGGGAACACATTACCATGGATTTCGTTACAGGTCTTCCCAAAGTTTCTCAAGGTATAGATGCAATTTAGGTTATTGTTGATAGATTAACCAAGTCTGTTCATTTCTTGCCGATACGTGAGACTTATTCCCTTGAACGTCTTACTCGTATGTACGTGATTGAGATTGTACAATTTCATGGCATGCCAGTATCCATAGTTTCGGATCGTGACCCAAGATTCACTTCAAGATTTTTGGTTAGCCTACAGAAAGCTGTGGCCACAGATTTACGATTCAGTTCAGCATATCATCCTCAAACGGACGGACAATCAGAGAGGACTATTTAAACCCTTGAAGATCTATTAAGACTCCGTGTTCTAGATTTCAAAGGAAGTTGAGATAAATACTTGCCACTGGTGGAATTCTCCTACAACAACAGTTATCAAACAAGTATAGACATGTCTCCATTTGAGGCGTTTTATGGACGAAAGTGTCGTTCTCCAGTATGCTGGGACGAGGTGGGAGAAGCAACGTTGTTGGGACCAGAATTAGTACGCATAACTACAGAAAATATCCAAATGATTCGACAACGCATTCAAACCTCACAAGATCGACAAAAGAGTTATGTTGACTTCATCGAAAGGACGTGGAATTTAATATTGGGGATCATGTATTATTACGTATTGCTCCATGGAAGGGAGTTACAAGATTTGGAAAGAGAGGAAAGCTCAATCCAAGATTTTTTGGTCCATTTGAGATTCTTGACCGAATAGGAAATGTAGCCTATAGACTCGCATTACCTCCAAACATGTCTCGTGTTCATAATGTTTTTTATATATATATGCTTCGTAAATATGTGAAAGACCCGAACCACATTATTGAGTTAGAACTAGACGAGATAGACGAAGATTTAACATACAAGGAGGTACCTTTTAAGATCTTGGATAGGAAAGAGCATGTCCTATGCACCAAGGTTATACCACAAGTTAAGGTTTTGTGGAGAAACCATGCTATTGAGGAAATGACCTGGGAGTTGGAATCAGAAATGAAAGCGAGATACCCTCACATGTTCGAAACACCAGGTACGTACGTCAATTTCGAGGACGAAATTTTATAAGGAGGGGAGGTTGTAAGACCCCAGCTTATTATAAATAAAAATTGAATTTTCCTCTATTCATTATTCTAAATTAATAAGGTGTTAATTTGATATAATACTTTAGTTATGGGTGAAATGTGCAAATTTTGCAAAATAAGCAAGTGGTTATAAAATATTCATTCTGCCGGGGAATATTCGTTTGGTCGTGGAATATTCTTTTTGTCGGAAATATCTGTACGACGGCGTAGTCAATTGTGGGCCCCATAACGGAATAACTGTCGGATGAAGAAAACGACAAAGTATGAGTTTTTATGAATAACGGCGTAATTATTACCGTTAACACTGTTGGGTTACCTGGTGGTTAAAATACAGTAATATGTGTGGTTGCATAATAGTACACGGTATTGCACAGTATTATTGAATTATTGATTCGTAAGTAAGAAAGCCTTACTCAATAATTGTTACGATGAATTCTTATTCAATATTTTATTTTATTGATTCATTAATTGTTGCGTTGATAGTTTATATTATTGTTGTTTCAATAATTATCACTGCTCAGTATTTCCCATTATCAGATCAATAATTCATATTATTTGAATAATATTATTAGATAACATTATTGACAATATCTAGAAAGTTACATACAGGAGAGGTTTAGTCACCTAATTGCGTGCCGAAGAAAAGAAATCCTTTTGAAACCCCCTTTCCTCGGGGCTACTGGTTGTCATAATTGTGATTTCGTAATATTATTTGTGAATAATTAATTATTGATTTATATGATAAGAAAATATTTATTTGATGTGGATATAAATGATGGATTTATTTATGTGGTTATAAATGAAGGAATTAATGCTGAGGTATTTTCTCAGTATTTTGTCAGAATGGAGGAATTAAAAATCATCCGTTTATGGATTTTGGATATTTTCTGTTTGAAATTTGAAAAAACTCAAAGCTATAAATTTGTAGAGAATTCGATTTCAGGCAGAATGGACATAAAATTCATATTTTTCTGATAAACAAGCTATTTTCTATGCATTATTGAAGTTTTGGAATATAAAATAATTTTTATTAAATTTATGGGTGGGACCCACTCTTATTTGAAAACATGTGGGCTGCTGATTTTGTTCAAAGATGGCTGGTATTAAATGTCCAACCTAGCATGCGTTGAATGAAAAGAAAGAAATAATAATATTCTATTATTTTAGTCTCATATGGCGTTCTAGCATTTTCCTATAAATAGAGGCTTAGGTTAGAATTAAAAATCACACCAGTGAAAAGTTTTCTTTCTCTCTAGATTATCGAGCGTATTTTTGTGAGAATTTTGATACTTTGAGAGTTGTTGTTCGCTACAAGTTTCCTTCGACTTTCTGTCCGATATTCCGATCAGAAGTACCGTTATTTTGAGATAAGGGATGTTATTTTCTTTTGAAATGATATTAATTTCTTCAATATCATTATGCTAAAATATTGGTTTAAACTTTTTAATCAAATTTGGAACTTTTTGTGTCGGGGTTACTATTCACGTATATGATACTATTCACGTATACGACACTATTCACGAATACGGCACTGTTCACCGAAAAATGAAAATTTTCCTTTTTGGCTACCATCTTTGATTGTATCCATGTTTTGATCGTTTTTTTTTGAATTCTGCTTCACAATTGGTTATTATGAAGTATTATTGATCTTGGATAAACTGTTATACGAATTCCTAATATTTGTCCTTCTGTCTCACTGGATTCATTTTCTTTAAAATATTTTTCATCATCCTCGTCTTAAATGATGATATTATCGAGTATCTTTAAATTCAGTAGTGCAAACGATGAATGATTAATCGATGAATATCTTTTTGGCTCAGTAGGCAAAAGATGAGCATGTGTTGAGATGAACATGACCAACTAGTGATATAAATGAATATCTTTGGACTGTAGTGCAAAGATGAATATTTAATTAAAGATGTATATTGATTGATGTTACAGAGATAAAATATTGATGATGGACTTTTAAATTTTAGAAGATAGTAGAATTCATTCTCTACGTGACTCTTCTAATGGATTATTGTTTTCGCTGTATTTGTTGATCTAAAACCTGTTGTCTATTATATTCTATCAGATTTTTTCCTGTTAAAGACTAATGATAATTTGTTGTATATTATCTTAGTCATAATATTCTTTACTAGGCTAGTTGAGCTCACCCTTTTCCTTTTTGTTCCATTTTTCTTCTCAGGAGGTGAGAACATAGCAGGATCGAGTCGAGGTATGGAGTGATGGTTCTAGAAAGATATTTTAGAAGTCCTCACTATTTCTGTAAAATAGTGTATGAATAAGTGTAATGAGGACTTATTTGGGTGTGGATATTGTCTAGAAAATAATATTTGTATTTAAACTCACAGTATGTGTTGTCGTATTTTGCACGACAATTGTATTATTGAAGTTGTAGTTTGCTTTCTGTACCATGTATTTGGCGACTCGGAATGGGTGTTGTATACCTATTTTGGGGGCGCCATGATTAATATCGTAGCTTAGGGATATGGTCTCAAGCGGAGATCGGGGAATAGAACTAGGAGGGAGAGATGAGTAAATCCTTCGCTAGTGTGTCCTATCTAAGCTTATTTGTTGGTCGGTCATAATATAGGGATATTATGTGATATGTTAATTTGTTTAATTAACCCTTGTTTTATGGCAGTATTTAAAAATGGCTGCTGAGAACATTAACAATGGAGTGTATGAGACTATGGAACAACCTTTAATCACAAACCAGGAGAACGTTTAATGAGAAGGCAATATTCCTCTTGTAAACAATGCTACTGAGCAAACGATGAATGATGGAATGTTTAGAAGCTTTTTACAGTTCATGCAAAATCAGACGAGGGAGACTCGTGTACAAAATACGGGTGGAAGTGATGGCAACGCCTATGATGCACACGTACCAAGCGAGTTCAAGGAGTTGGGATCACCAGATTTCTGGGGAAAACCCGATCCGATTAAGGTAGAAATATGGGTCAAGCAAATTACCAAGATATCCGATGTCTTGGGATGCGGAGAATGAAGGTTCCATTTGCCACCTTTATGTTCCGTGGGAGAGACAGATTCTTGGTGGGAATCAGTGAAGTTGCACTAATACCACCACCGCACTCAACATGTCTTGGGAAAGATTTCAAAATCGTTCAATGACAAGTACTTTCCCGAAAGTATTCATTATATGAAGGAGGTAGAGTTTATTATCTTTCGAAGCGAACAACATGACGGTGTCTCTCAAGACGAGGCAAAGTTCGGCGGAGTTATCCGTGTTTGCACCTCATTAGGTAGAGAATGAGGAACGATGACGCGGATGTTTTCGAGAGGTCTAAAACCCGATATTCGTAAATACCTTATCTCTCATAAATTTTCTCTCTGTATTAGGATGTTGTTAATGATGGGCTCAATTACTGTAGGCGAGATAATGAGTATACTCAACCGGGGGGACCACTAAGGGTCATACTTGGTGACAACAAATCATCGTAATGATGATAACCAAATGAGGAGGAAAAATACGGACAAAGCGCGGTACCCACTCGGGTGGTAATCGTGGCCATGATAATAAGAGAGGTGAGTCAGTGGAAATTTCGAGAAAGGAGATTCAACAACGACAGGGGAAGACATCGAGAAGCAAAGACAAAGACCAACAACAAATTCTAGGGGAGGAGAACAATTTTTACACTTTTACTGATATTCACTAATACTTAAGGTAGCCTTAGCACACACTCGAAGACATAGTTACACTTTGTAAATTTTATATAATGGAATAAAGGATAAATAAGAAAGTTATTAAATTTCTTATTCTAAGTTTCCCATTTATAGCCAAAATTTAACCAACATCTACCACACATCAATTAACCACACTTTTCATATTTCAAAATTATATTTAATGTATATCATTCATTAATATTCACATTTCAAGATTATCTCCACGGTCTCATTTACTCCACTGTTAACATTCTCAGTTGTCATTCTCAAATACTGCCATAAAACAAGAGTTAATTAAAGAAATTCACATATAACATAATATCCCTATATTATGATCGACCAACAAATAAGCTTAGGTAGGACACACTAGCGAAGGATTTACTCATCTCTCCCCTCCTAGTTCTACTCCCCGATTTCCGCCAGAGACCATATCCCTAAGTTCTGATACCAACTGTGACGCCCCCAAAATAGGTATACAACACCCATTCTGAGTCGTCAAAATATATGGTACAGAAACAACTACAACTTTATTAATATAACACATAAACTGTGAGTTTAAATACAAATATTGTCATCTAGACAATATTCACACCCAAATAAGTCCCCATCATAATTATTGATACATTATTTTACAAAAATGGTGAGGACTACTAAAACAACTTCTAGAACCGTCATTCCATACCCCGACTAGTACTCGCTACATTCTCGCCTCCTGAGAAGAAAAATAGAACAAAAAGGAAAAGAGTGAGCTCAACTAACCCAGTAAAGAATATTATGACTAAGATAATATAGAACAAATTATCGTTAGTCTTCAACAGGGAAAAATCTGATAAAATACAATAGACAACAAGTTTCAGATTAATATTCGCAGCGGAAATAATAATTCATAGATGAGTTATGTAGAGAATGAATTCTACTATTATCTATGAATTTAAAAGCCCATCATCAATATTTTATCCCTGTAACATTAATCAATATACATCTGGAATCAAATATTCATCTTTGCACTATGTGCCAAAAGATATTCATCAGTTGGTCATGTTCATCTCAACACCGTACATCTTTGCATTCTGACCCAAAGATATTCATCATAAAATCATTAATCTTTGCACTACAGGCCAAAGATATTCAATAATATCATCATTTAGGACTGAGGATGATGAAAAATATTTTAAAGAAAACGAATCCAGTGAAACAAAAGAATAAATATTAAGGATTCGTATTTAGATTTATCCATGTCCAAAACTACCTCATAAATAATTATAGTGGAGTAAAATTCAAGAATGATCAAAACATGGATACAATCAAAGCTAGTATCCATAATAGATATTTTGGACGAAAAGGAAAAATTTTATTTTTCGATGAATAGTGTTGTATTCGTGAATATGTCGATAACGTGAATAAGTCAGATACGTGAATAAGAACTCCCAGAACACAAAAAGTTCCAAATTTGATTAAAAGTTAAAAACAATATTTTGGCATAATGATATTGAAGAAAATAATATCATTTAAGAAGAAAATAACATCCCTTACCTCGAAAGAATAGTACTTCTAGATGGACTACTAGATATAGTGCTGAAGGAATTTGCACCGTATAGCAACACTCAAAGTATTAAAATACTCACAAGAATACGCTTGATAATATAGAGAGAAAAAGAAAGAAAACTTTAGTTTCTGGTGTGATTTTTAATTCTAACCTAAGCACCCTATTTTTAGGAAAATGCTTAGAACACCAATGCAAAAAAATTAATAAAATATTAATATATTTATATAAATTTTCCTTAGCCCACTTTTTTGGTCTAGACATCAGCCACCAACCCACCAAAATTACAAAAAACGTTTTTGTTAACAAAATTATTTAAAACTCCAGAAATCAATTCAGACCCAATATACCGGAACTTTAATAATTCACAATAAATAGCCCTTTTATCAGAAAATTTTGAATCTTATGTCCATTTCATAGAAAATTTAATTATCTACAACTTTGCAGAAGAAAGTTTTTCTAAATTCCAAACAGAAATTGACCGAACCACAATCAGGTGATTTTACAAGCTATAATCAAATTTCAGTCAAGAAATGGACCCACAAACATGTTTCACATGTTTTAAAAAAATTTTGTAACAAAAATACTCTTCCTCCTCATATACTCATATATCCCACATTCATTGTAAAAATATCACCATTATTATATTATTAAAAATATAATAATATATTTAAATAAATTATTTTATCGAAAAAGATAAAATATGAATTTTTAACAATTGTCACATTAAAATTTTTCTCCATCTATATCCACATAAAATAAATATTTTTCTCATCATAAAAATCATTAATTAATTATTCACAAATAATATTACAGAATCACAATACTGGCAACCAGGCAGTTCCCAGAAAAGAGGGGGCTTTCCAATAAGGATTTCTCCTTATTGGCGGACAATTAGATGACCAAACCTCTCTTTAGACAGAACTTTCTAGACATTGCCAATAATGTTATCTAGTAATATTATTCAGATAATATGAATTATTGCTCCGATAATGGAAAATACTGTGTAGTAACAATTATTGAAACAACAGAAATATAAAATATAAACGTAGCAATTATTGAATCAATAAAATAAAATATTGAACAATAATTACTGTAACAATTATTGAGCAGTGCCTTCTTACGTAAGAATCAATAATTGGTGCAATATCGTAATATTCGTGTTTTAACCATGGGTATTCAACAAAGATAAGCAGTAATAACTACGCCGTTATTAATAAACAACTTATAGTTGTCGTTTTCTTCATCCAATCGCTTTCCGTAATGGGGCCCACACAAGGCTGCGCCGTCGTACGAATATTCTCCGACAGTAAGAATATTTCACGACCAAACGAATATTCCCCAATAATAATGAATATTTTATAACCACTTGCTTATTTGAAATATTTGCGTATTTTACCCATAACTAACCACATTAATCAAATCAACCCTTACTATTTCAAAATAATAAATAGAGGAAATTCAATTTTATTTATAATAAGTTGGGGTCTTACAATTATTGGTTCAATAATACGAAATACCGTGCAGTTGTTACTATGACACTTATTGTAAAACCCCAAATTTTACGAATAAAGATTTAATTTTCTCGAAATATTTTTCAGATAATGTTATAGTTGTGGGTATTATTTATAAATTTTACAAAGTATGCAAGTTGTTATATAATATTCGATTGGTCGGGGAATATTCTTTTTGTCTGGGAATATCCGTACGATCTGACAGACTGAATCATTAAGTGGATCCCATAAGGAATTATCATTCGGATTAAGAAAACGACAAAAATATTTTATGAAAACAACGGCGGAAGTTTTTACCGTTAAAACTGTTGAACTACTTCGATAGTAAAAAGTACGATGAATACGCGTGGTTGCATAAATAGCACACGGTATTGATTATTGATGCTTACGTGAGAAGTCACCCGCTTTTATTCAATTATTGCTACAAAGAATTAACTGCGATAAGATCTCACGTTATTTGATTCAATTATTGTCGATATTTTGTATATTATTAAATCAATAATTGAGACGACGAAGTTATTAATATTATTATTTGTAATATTAACGATGTCTAGAAGTTTCGCTTAATGAGAGGTTTGGTCACCTAATCATAGCGCTGATATAGGACAAATCCTTATTGGAAAGCCCCCTCTTTCCTGGAAACGACCTGGTCGATTAATATTGTGAATTATAATAATGATGATAAATGTTGTTAAATATATTAATGTGTCTTTTTATGAAGTCACGGAAGTTTATATATATATATATTATATATATAAATTTTGTTTTATTAGTATTATTAATGTAATAAAACAAAAAAGCTTTTTATATAAAACAAAATACTTTTATAAAGTTATTTACTTTATTAGACAATAATTAGAATATAATATATTTTATTATGCATAGTATCTCGTATAGTAAAATCTTTTTATATAAATACGTAATACTTTTATAAAGTTATTTGTTTTATTAGACAATAATAGAATATAATATATTTTATTGTGCATACTATTTTGCATAGTAAAATCTTTTTATATAAAAATGTAATACTTTTATAAAGTTATTTATTTTATTAGACAATAATTAGAATATAATATATTTTATTATGCATTGTGTTTCAGATAGTAAAATTTTTTTATATAAAACAAAATACTTTTATAAAGTTAATTATTTTATTAGATTTTAAATAATATATATATATATTATATTATTTTTATCGTGATAGTATCCTTTCTATTTTCCTATAAATAGGATGCTTAGTTTGAATTGAAATCACATCAGAAATTCAGAGAATTCTCTTCTATAATCTTGAGTGTATTTCTTTAGAGTTTTAAGAAGCTTTGAGCGTAGTGCAAGTTTTCTTCAAGTATATCCTCGCTTCTACCCGCCGTCAGTACTCTCTTCTTTATGAGGTAAGAGATATTATTTGTTGTACTCGTAAGGGGTATTATTTCTTTCGTATTCATAAAGAGAACTTATGTTATTCCATTCCTTATTATTCTGTTGGAATAACCTATATATGTGAAGTACCGCATACATGGTGAAATTCTTCTATTATTCCATGCTTTATAATTTCATTGGAATATCACATTCATATGCGCTTACGCGTGACACGGTTCCATTATTTATTATTCTCGTTAGAATAATCATTCTCATATGATACTATCGCATACATGGTGATTTCTATTGTTATTCCATTCTTTATTATTCATTTGGAATATCACGCGGTCTTGTAATTTCGCTTCGACCGTTCTCGTTTCTTTATTATTATTCCGTCGAATATCACATCTGTATGCGTTACGCGTGACCGTTCCATTATTTATTATTCTGTTGGGAATAACATATCTGTGCGATCTATCGTATGCATGGTGAATCCTTCTGTTATTCCATTCTTTATTATTCTGTTAGAATAACATGTATGTGTGGATTACCACATGCATGGTGAATGATCCTTTGTATTCATTTATTATTAAATTATGGAAATGATCTGGCTACGTGGATTACCGCATGGCGGGAGAAAATCCATTTGCAGTTTCATATATTCTATTATACACAGTTGGTTAAAGCTTTGGCTTCTATATTCCTTGAAATTAGTGGAATATCCTGGATATTTGCGCTTCATCCAGTATCTTTTCGTGGAAATATTCTTCTGAGCATTCTTGAATTTTTCTCCACAAAACAATATCATGTTGACAATTTGGACATTATTGAGTTCAGGATAAATTAACTTATAAATCTTTAAAATTTATTTTTGAACTTGTTTTATTGAATTATTATGTCATTGTCATGATGAGTTATGTTGGTTATTATGTGAAAACATGAAAGTTTCTTAAAAATCACAAAGGGTTGAAAATCAGATTTTGGTAAAAATGGAATATAAAATTCAATTGACCATATCTCCTTTTATATTTTGAATTTTTGAGTGTGGTCAAGTTCTAGAGTTAGATCTATGAGTTTTCTAACTTATCTAAGTGGAATCACTAGAAAAGGTGTTGTAGATTTTCGTATTGGTGATTTTAACAAAGGAGTCAAAACTCAGAAAGTACCAAAAAGGCTACTGTCCAGAAATTTAAAAGGGCATTTTTGGCCACTTAATTTGTGAGAAAAATGCCGGCCTTTTGGGACATAGAAATATATGGTATAAAGTATCTCCTGTCCAAAAATGAACTCATTCCGACATAAAATGAGCAAGTTATGACCATTTCAATATTTAGATTTTTCTAACGAAAAATGCTATAACCAGAGTTTTATAACTCCGATGACCATGAAATTTAAAATGAAAGCTCACGTTAACATGTGTAAGATCCTGCCAAGATTTGGAATTTTTTGGAGTTAAACTTGAGGTAACTAATTTCTTAATGAATTAATTAGAAATTGATTTTCGAAAAATACTTAAGAGAGTTGAAATTTTTTTAAAAAATACTTGCTGTGTATGAAATATATGTATATATGTTTAGACAAAGGATAGAAAAATAATAAGTTGATTTGGTAATTTTTCATGAAAATGGTTTAGTTTCAAACATATGAATTAAATATGTTATGTGAAATTGAAGAATTGGTAAATAGGATTTTTAGGGCTTGAAAACCCTATATAAGGTATATGCATGAGTGATTTGATCATTGGTGATGAAATCTTATGAGTATGACATTTTTAAATGATTAAATGCATTATTTGGTAAAATATAAATAATTAAAATAAATTCTTTATAAGTTTAAGAAGTGATTAAAATATTGTTATAATATTAATAATATTACATTTTTAAATGATTAAATGCATTATTAAGTGATTGATAATATTTGATAAATTTAAAGTCTTTAATATTTATCCTTGTTTTCGTTTGATTAAATATTATTGTCATCATCCCCATGCTCATATTGTGATGAAAGTCATCTTTGGCTTACGTGCAGAGATGGACTTGGTATGATTATGACCAGGGATTATTCGGTATAATTATGACTGTAATGTAACGAATGATGTGGTAAAAGTCTTCATTGGCCTGTAGTTCATTGGTGGACAGTTGTTGGTATGATTATTACCATGGATTATTCGGTATAATCATGACCATTGATGATTACATGAATATCCTTGGCCATGGTACAGGGATAATGTGGTTTATTTATTAAGATGAGTCTCAGCGATAAAGTTTATGAAAATCTTTTTAAATCATAGAAGATAGTAGATTTTATGCTCTACTTGACTCTTCTAATGGATTGTTTGTTTCGCTGCAGTTAAACTTGATGTCTATTGTATTTTATCAGTTTAACATTGTTGAAAACTAATGATAATTTATTCTACATTATCTTAGTCATAATACTTCTTCGGGCTAGTTTAGCTTCACCCTTTCTTTCACCGTTTCTCTTCAGAAATGAGAACGTAGTCGGGACTAGTCGAGGGAGCGGGTGATCGGTCAGATGATAAGATTAGTAGTCCTCACTATTACATTAAATAGTGTGATAATAAATGTATTGAGGACTCCTTTGAGTGTGGATATTGTCTAGGTGACAATATTATTATTAAAACTCTCAATTTATGTTTTTTCGTATTTTACACAACTGTTGTATAATTAGTTTGTATTTGTATTCAGTACCTTGTATCTGGCGACCCAAGATGGGTGATGTATACCTATTTTTGGGGGCGTCACACTTATTGTTATATCTGGGTAAATGGCAGGGCGGGCAAAAAAAGCAAGCGGAGCTAAAAGACCCGATTTTTATCGGGCCAAAATTTTATAGATCAAAGCTGGATTGGTCGAGACCACTTTTGTGCCTATTTTATGCTATTTTTTTTTGTTTGGCCCAAACGGGCCGGACCGAGCCAAAAAAGAGCAGGCTAAAAAGGCCCAACTTTTATTGGGCTAAAAACTACAGCCCAAAGTCCGGCCCCGCCCACCCGCGGGCTTGGACTGCAGTTTGCCAGGTCTACTTATTGGTTCAATGATACGAAATATTGTGGATTTATTACTGTGATAATTATTGATTCAATAATATGAAATATTGTATAATAGCGTATATTATTGTGAAATACCATGTGCTATTGTGGAGTACCACGTGGTATTGCTCTTTTATCATGAGGTATTTTAACAATTAATAGTTTTACTGACAATTTTTATTAAAAAGGTTATTTTTATCATTTTTTGTATCTGACAATTATTTTGTTGCGTAATCCACAAATGATTGGTTGTTTAGAGTAATATTAATAAAGAAAATTAAGTTTTAATTATTAAAATTGGGGTCTTACAACAAAAAAGAACAATTACATATTATAAGACATTTATAAAAGTAATTACAAAAATCATACAGCTTATAAAATAATTATAAAAATATGACAATTTACCATATATATTTACAATACTAATTATATTAGAGTCCTTAATTTAAGGAGTTAATATTATTTGGTCGATACATGGCAAAAGCTTTTTTTTTGAATCATGTGATAACCGCCTATCATTTCAGACGGACTCTTCGTTATCAAACCATTCTCGCATACAAAACCATTGTTTTCTCTCCTCCGCTTGTTCGCTCTTCATCTCTATCGATTGTTTCGGTGATTTAATTTGTTCATTCTTCATCTCATTTGTTCGCTCGTGATCTCGTTATCGCCTTCGTTAGTTATTCGCCATATTTGTTAGTTGTTCGTCATTGTCGTTTGTTACTCGCCATCGCAAACCGTTTCTTAGTGATTTAACCTTGTTGTTGTCAGTAAAGATGGTTTTCTTCTCCATCGATCGATCGGTGTTTATTATCGCTTCAAGTGAGTATTTTCTTAATAGTTTAATGTATTATATATTAAAGTAGTTTACTAATGTAATGGAGTATTCATTGTTTTGGTCAGGTTGTTTTTATGTTTTGTAGAGTAATTGTTGATACAAGGAATGAAGGATGGAAAAAGAGAAAAGGATCGTGGAGGGTGATTCTCATAAGAACTCAAGAAGTTTGTTGTGGAGAGCAAGGGAAGGGAAGGGGGAAGGATGTAGTAATAAATCGAAAAGAATGAGAGCAGTTTGGTGATACATAGTGATATCAAACATTCAAGTGCAATTAGATTTCGATTTTGATGTCCTCACAAGAATGAAGTTTCAAGTGCTTATCCGTAAGATAATTCCAACTCAACGAATTTTAAAGGTGTGTTAATTTAAATATTGTTATTGTTTCATCGATAATGCTTAATTGGTTATCTATATAATGATTAATTGGTTATCGCGATAATATTAATGATTAATGCTTGGTAACCACATGATTGGTAAATCAATGCATTAGATAATAACCACCATGTTGTATTTAAGGTAACCAAACCGATTTGGGTAATCGCTCTTACGAAAGTGTCTTTGTTATCGCCTAATGATGTCTTCGTTATCGCTTTTATGATGTTTTGTTATCGCCTTTATGATGTCTTCGCTATCGCCTAATGATGTCTTGGTTATCGCCTTTATGATGTCTTGTTTATCGCCTTATGATATTTTGTTACCGCCTAATGATGTCTTCGTTATCAGACACATGTGTGTCTTCGTTATCGCCTAATGATGTCTTCGTTATCAGATTTACATTGGTTACCTTCTTCGCAACATGTTGTTTATCGATAATGTTGTCTTCGTTATCGCTCTAATGATTTATCGTTGTTGTCTAACTATTATATTGTGTAATGTCCGTCTTCGTTATCAGACATATGTGTGTCTTCGTTACCGCCTAATGATGCCTTGTTATCGCTTCAACCAATATATTGTCTAAAGCTATATAGTTATCGCGCAACATTGTATTGGTTATCGATAATGCCGAATGGGTTATCGACTAATGCCGTTTTGGTTATCGTGATAATATTTTCGACTAATGATTGGTAAAGACATGGTTGGTAACCAATGTATTATTAGACAAGAATCAAAGATGTCAGATGAAAGCAACCAAGACAAGATTACCAAGAACCCATTCACATCAAGTTACCTTCGCAACATGTTGTTTATTATATAATGTTGTCTTCGTTATCGCTCTAATGATTTATTAGTTGTCGCTCTAACTATTATATCAGGTAATGTCGTTTCGTTATCGCCTAACGCCGGATTGGTTATCGATTAACGATGTTTTGTTTAATGACTAAAGCTATATCGTTACTTGTCTATTTTGTTTTCGTTACTATCATATGATTGGGTTGGTTAACTTTGTAAACTGATTTTGTTTACTTGCAGCTATGGGATCTTTATTACGAGGAATGGAAATGTAAAATTCACCGAAAAAGTGATATATTGGTGCGATACGGAAGTCCCCAAAGATCATTGCAAAAAATTGAATAATAGTCACCGGATAAATTTAAGGCAACATGTTTTGGGAATTTTCGAGTTTGGTGAAGACCAAATGTATTCCCGTGATTATTCACCACGCCTCATGGAGGGAGGTTCACCAGAGGGATGATGGTGAAATGTGGTTTTTGTTATGAGATAAAAGGGTCAGTCTTGGTCATTCGAAGTTTTGTATGATATCCGGGTCGAGATGGAAAGGTGAGGATGATATAACCCATATAAAGGTATGGAGAATACGCTATATTGGTAAGTTTTTTGGTGACGAAGTCGTGACACGTAGTAGATAGGTAGGATATATATGAAGGTTTTTTTTGATGATGATGACGAGGCTATTAAGATGTCTATGATATTTTGGTCTTTAATTTCATTATGTGCACATTTTCCAAAATTACGCTGATGGGGCAATGGTTAATTTTTTGTGTTACTACGATGTTAGTAGTTTTCCTTGGGGGAAAGTTTGCTTTTGAGATGACAAAGTACTCTTTGTCTAATGCTTTCAAGGGCGTTATAGAAAGGAAAGAATGGTGTTTCAACATACAATTTTTACATGGATCATTACACCAAACTGCATAAGTTGAATGGGCTTCCGATGTATTCCAAGTTTTTATGTTTGAAACTATTCGACATTCAAAAGTCTGGGGGTATGTGAATGACGAAAGCATCCGCTTGATGTCCGCTTATTCAGATGGAAGGAGTTAATGAAGCCGCTTTTAATGACAAGTCGAATGAATTAGTTTTTTGTTCCGATATGTATGTTGTTTTACCTTTAGTTATATACTTGATAAATGAAAATATTATGTGAAGTTTACTATCAACAAAGTAGTTAGTTACCTTTTTATATACACGTTTTGTTATCGATTATTTTATATGCATGTTAATAATAACAATGTTTTTGGTTACTTGAATATTCAAATACTTAAGCATCGATTAGATTACATTCAAAGTTACTAATGACATTGTTGTTGGTTACCAATCATATACACATTTGGTTACATTTATACATTTAGTTGGTTACTACTTATTATACATTTCGTTACCCGTATATATGTATTTGGTTACCGATTATGTTTTATGATTCCTTATTTTCTGCTTATTTCAATGTAATCAGACATTGTTTGTTAGATGATATACTAAAGTATACTTATTATTTTTCAAATTGAGGATAAACAGTTTGATTCCTACTACCACGAGAGTAAGGATCTATTGATTTGACTGGCGCTTTCACTTTTTTAATGGGAAGGATGGTGACAAGAAAGTAGACAAAAAAGTGAAGGCCGACAACATTGGTGTTGATGTATCCGCCAGAAAGAGGCAATTGATGTACTGGCCTAAGTCATTGGAGAAGAAAGTGTCCGAATCAAGAAAGAAGTTTCGAATCAAGAAAGAATTTGGAAAGTCATGAATCGATATTAAAGATGAAATGCAATTTTTACATGTCCGAAGCTATGCAGGACCTTAGGTCCATTATTAGAGATAAGTTACGTGCTATCAAAGACGGGGACAAAAAGCTTGATGGTGATTCCGATGATGACGATTCGACAATGCATGATGATGATGATGATGATGATGATGATGATGATGATGAAGGTGATGAAGGTTATGAAGGCGTGAAGGTGGTGAAAGGTGAAGGAAGGTGGTGAATGTGATGGTGATGTCGCCGATGACGCATTGACGAGAATGTGATGTCACGCGAGGAGGTCCATGTTGATGAGGATGTCGATCATGGTTCAAAAGTGAATAAGAATAATGATGGTGATGATGTGTTGGATGAAGTCGGTAAGAAGGGTGGGAATGAAATTGAATCGTTAATGAAGTTGGTGATGATGTGTCAATATTCGTGAGTAAGAATGATGTGAATGTAATTGAGATTGCTAATGAAGTCGAACGTGTCATATGGTCAAGAACCCGATGAAAAAAAAAAATAATGATGATGAAGAAGATGTCAAGGTTGTATATATTTGTTTGTTTTGTTATGTGATATATGTCTTTTGTTTTAATTATTAAATGGTTCTTTATTTTTTGTGTAGATTGACAATAATAATGACATGCCGCCTTTTGACATATTAAGCCAATGTATCGGGAAAGAGATTGTTGTGTATGATGTCGATAATGTTAGTGTTATAATTATGGGCCATCATTTATTTAAATGTTATTTATGTTTTCGTTACCATTATATAGTGAATGGTTACTATGATATTGTGTTTTCGTTACCATAATATTGTGTTTTCGCTACTATTATATTATGATTTGGTTACTAGTTTATGTTATTCAGATTACTAATATAACATGTTCATTTTAGTTTGTTGTCGTCGTTGTATACAATCAGTTGGTTATTAGTTTATTTTATTCAAAGTTACTAATCGATATATTACCTTTTTATGTCAACCAAAAAAGGGAAAGAAAGGTGAGGCAAAAAAAAGTGTATGCTCTTGATTTTATGGTTCTCACCACACGTGACATAGCTAAGTTGTGATGATTTGGAGAAGAGGTCCACAAAGTTTGTGGTAGACCAGACGTGAAACCCGCAAAGAGTGCCATTTTACTTGCCTCCATATACGCAGCCTTTTCTTGACGGTGGGTTCATCATCATCAGAAGTGGTGTCGCTAATCAAACACTTCAGACGCTTAAGTTGCATTCCCCAAATCATGCATGGAGATGCCCTCAAATTTTCAAGAGGCATTGTTTCAAGAATGGTTCAAATTGGAATAAACAATGTAAAAAAAGGTTTGTTTTTTGTTGTTAACAATGCTATAGTTTTTTATGAAACAAATAAGTTTGTATTATCAGAAGAATATATGGTTAATATTAAATAAATGTTATGGTTACTATTATTTTATATATTCGTTACTATTAGATCATGTTTTGGTTACCTAGTAGTTATGTTTTGCCATTATGTGATTATGGTTTCGTTAATGATTAATGTTTAAAATTAAGTTGTTGATTAGTTTACCGATTTTTTTATATATTGCTTTTTGTTATCGTTTAATGATGTATCGTTACATCGTCGAATGTCAGATTGGTTAATGTGTAACATTACATGGTTATCGATAATACTTAATTAGTTAACGACTAATGTTATTTTTGGTTATCGTGATAATATTAAATATTTAATAAATGTTAATATTAAATAAATGGTGTGGTTACTATTAAATAAATGTTATGGTTACTATTACTTTATATTCGTTAATATTAGTTTATGTTTTTGTTACCTATTAGTAGTTATGTATTAGTTACTATTTGATTATGGTTATGATTTTAATATTTGTTGGTTAGTAAGGTATCGCTTAAAATTAAGTTGGTTAATTAGTATGTTAATTATGTAACGCAAGTTTGATTTGTAGTAGAGTGTGTATATTAATACCAGAATTGTTAATGTTAGTGTGTATACTAATATTATGTTTTTATATCAAGGACTGATAAATTTCCGGAAAGAACGATATTATCATGCCTTTTTTCAGTATTCGATCCATTGCAATATCATCAAGATGTGGTTCTATAAATTAAAGACGCACGGGCAAAGGGTTAGACGATTTATGTGAGTATTTGTTTTTAAAATTATGTTTTTATAGTTATGTTTACATTATTTAGTTACATTAATCACATACTTGCATTTTCCAACAACTGTTAATATCCTATTAATTTTTTTTTGGCTCAAAGACATCAATATTGCTTTCAGATTATTTTCAGAATTGGCAAGACATTTCAAAGTGTTCCTATAAGGGTAAACGACCACTTTGATTGTTGGTTTCACAAAGAAGATCACCGCTTCTTTTCGAGGAGTATACAAAAAAAAAATTGTGACAAAATTGTTTCGGTTCTGGGGAGGGTGATGTTGTTGAATACATATATGGGTCAAGTTTATGGATGTCAACACACCATGGAGGAACGCTGACTATGTGTTGTTCCCAATTCATATGTCATCACCGACCATTGGTTGTTGTTGTCTTTTGATGTGCATCGTAGGTGTCTAACTGCTTACAATTCTCTACAACCAAAAAGGAAATCCATGCAAACTAAAATATCCGATGTTTCAGGAGTCAGACATCTTCATTCTTCCCATACCATCGCTGCAAGTCTAGTTTTTGGAAGGATAGTCCGACATCGACTTCAAAGAAATGACCCAGATCGCAAATGCGATTTAAGACGATATAATCGAGTTGGAATTTACCGAGATTTGCCTCTAACAAGTAGAGGGGTAAGGTTAAATTGTGTACATTTTTTTAATTATTACATATAGGTTGATTTTATTTTTGATTTTTGTTATATGTTGTTTGTTGTTACAAAGTTGATCGTGGGATGTTCACAATTTGTTTTCACGAAAGCATGTCATTCATCGTAAGTTCGATCGATTCCTATTCCTTTCCCATCATGCTAAGTATCGAAAAAAGTTATGCACAAACCTATTTATGCATGCTAGAACAAGCAAATGGAGGGCTATGATAATCGACAGAGAATTTCCGTGAAGATTTGTTCCAGATTTTGATTAGTTCTGATTTTATTGTTTTTGTTTTATTAATTTTGTTTGTATTTTTTTTAAGTTTTGGTGTTATACACAACATTTGTGTATGGTTTATGATTTTTGATGTTCATCGGATCTTATGTAGATGGGATTATATATTTGATTATATTAGCATTAATGAAAGAGATATTGTTTGTTGGTTGGTATTTTGTTTCTTTTTAAGTCAGGTTTGTTGAATTTTTTTGAAATATACAAATTGGTAACCAATCATGTATAAAGGGTAATCGATAATGATTTGATAAGAACCAGAGTTACAAGATTGTATCGTGACATATATCATATGTTAAGTGTACATATGTTATGTATATAATGGGTTTCATAAACTTCAATACCCTTTTAATTATGTGTCATTGAATATATGTGTTGTTTATGTCAGGGTTACCATTATAAACCGGTTTGGTTATCAAGTTATGAAATTAGGTGGTTATTGTGATGGTTATCGTTATGTAATTATTTGGGTACCATTAAACATTGTTATGGTTATCGTTATGTAATTATTTGGTTTACATTAAAAACCGCATGGTTATCAAGTATGGTTATCGCTATGTATAAAATGGTAACCAATTATAATTTTGTAATATATACTGGTAACCAATCGTATAAATAGTAACCAGATAAGGATTTGATAAGAATCAGAGAAATAGTAATCAGATAATGATTCGATAAGAACCAGAGAGTTACAATATTGTATCGTGACATACGTCATATGTTAAGTGGATATGTGTGAGTATACATGGGTTTCATAAACTTCAATACCCTTTTAATTATATGTTTCGGATATATGTGTTGTTTATGTTGTGGTTACCATTATAAAATGGTATTGTTATTGTTATGAAATTAGGTGGTTATCGTGATGGTTATCAAGTATGTAATTATTTGGAAATCATTAAAACATTGTTATGGTTATCGTTATGTAATTATTTTGTTAAAAATCGTATGGTTATCAAGTATGTTATTACCGGTAATCAATTATGGTTATCAAGTATGTAAATATGTTGTTACCATTAAAAATCATATGGTTATCGTTATGTATTTATTTGATTATCAAGTTATTGTCAATGTTTCATTGAAATCGTAAATCAATATATAAATGAATAACAATTTTGTTTACTATACACAATCAAAAATTTTACAAACCAATCGCTTAATGGTTACTCAAAGTAAACAATAATACATTCATGTATCTACACTCTTAATTTAATCGCACTATATCGTAATCTTTTTAGTGGTCTTAAAACCGGGGATTATCGTGATGTTTTTCGTCAGGTCCTTTTTTCGCACGCCACGATTTGTTTTGAATTTTGATTTCAGATCCGTGTTTATAATTCTCTTTTTTTGGTCTTCCCGCCGGGCCTTTCTTGGTTGGGTGGTTTTATACATATGTTTTTACTTTTCCGATACATCCCGCTTTTGTCATCTAATGGCATGATGGAAGTCGAATATGTCTTGACCAAAGTTGTTTTAGTGTAATTTTCGAGCAAAAATCATAATACTCAAATTTCTCGCTCATAATAAAGAAAGCGCAATGGGCAAGGCATCTCATGGTAATCAAATTTATGGATGTGCATGTCTTTTGTTCGATGTCCATTAATATATCGCTTAGAGACATCGTAAATAAAGTGAAAATCACTAAGTTTGATGTCTCAACCTACAACACCCAATGTATACAATCGATTAATAAACAGATCCCAAATATACAAAGAATCAATTAACTAAGACATAATATTAGTCAATAAGTAACCACCAATATAAAAGAAACAATTATAAATCTCAAAGAATATTATAATGTTATATAAGAACTAAGTCAAGATTGATCAAGAATCAATATAATGTTACACAAGAACCAAATAAGCATTATATAAGAACCAAAGATATATAAGTACACAAAGAAATAATTCAAGAAGAATCAAGAATCAATATAATGTTGCACATTAAGTAAGTTAAGATTACTCAGAACCAATAAAGATTATAATTTTATCCAAGAACCAAGTTATCGTTAATCAAGATAATGTTACACAAAGAACTAACTCAAAGAATACCAACAACCATTATATGGTTACACAAGAACTAACTCAAAGAATAACAAGAATCAATTTAATGTCAGACAAGAACTAAGTTAAGCATTAGTAAGAACCAAACCAAGTTAATAATCAAGAGATTGCAAATGCAAATTAGATGCAATAATTTAAATCGAGTATTAATTACCTTAAAGATCTTTGATTTAAAGATATTAGATTGCAACTTTCTCTCAAATTGCTGTGGAAAGTGTTGTGAATGTTGATACGGTCATTGTTTGTTTTGTGAAATACCATCTTGAACCGCATAACGAGGCATTCAATCATTGTCGCGAATCGGAAGATCCCCGATAAACTTGATTGCATTGTTAATAGATTCTACGGTGTTTCAAGTCATTATTGAAAGTACCGCCATAAATCCCATGGAGCCCCGGTGCACCTATCCAACTCGACCTCTTCCTCCAGATATGTCCTTATTCGAGGATCAATGACATCAAGTTCAAACCATGTGTTTGTTGAATTGTTCAAATGTTGTAAGCTCTACAAACCCCGTCAGAAGCCTCGCTTAACTTCTTCTCCTTTCTTTTGAATCTGCTTTTTATATTTTTAAGATATGATATGCGGCAGAACCATGCATGATATCCTAAACACACAATTCAAATTCCTCAGATAATGGATTTCATGTCTATCTCAAACAATACATCGACCTTCCCTAACTCCACAAGTATTTCTCAAATTTATTTAAAAACCATTTCCAAGACAATTCATTTTCATTGCCAACAACTCAAAAAGCAATCTAATAATGTTTGATTTCAGATTCAGTGTGTTTGCTATCAAGAATGTCCCCCCGTAAGTTGATTGTATTAATGTGCCATCGATTACAATGATTGGAAAACAATGGTGCCATGCTTGAATGGATGCTCCAATGGCAAAAAGAATAGATACTTGAAACGCACCATTTGTTTCAACTCAAGGATCATGATTTTAACTCGATATAAAACATCAAGACTATCATTAGAATTACAAGTAAGATAATCGTATCCAAATCACTAGTAATCCAGAATCGCTCATGTGGTTAATGGTATACAAATTGTATATTACATTTAGTAACTAAACACGCCAGATTAAGGTAACCAAACATATATAATAACCGCATACAAATGGTCTAATACTAATAATAACTAAACACGCATACCGCCTAAAGGTGTATCGTTATCGTGGTAATAGTTTATTGTTTTATCGATAATGCTTAATTGGTTACCGACTAATGATATTTTGTTATCGAATAATATTATCGACTAATGCTTGGTAACCACATGTTTGGTAACCAATGCATTATACAAAGAATCAAAGATGTCGTATTTAAGGTAACCAATACAATATTAATCAAGAAACAATTTACATTGGTAAACAATCTATCGTGGTAATCATATCTTGGTTATCGTGGAACATCATATTGGTTTACGTGATAATGATATAAAAGCAATAAATGTTTTTAAGGTGTTACCGGATTTGTTTTTTCAAAGATGTGTAACCACGATGGGACGAGTGAAGAGTGTGTGGATTTCCTCTCACCTTTTCCAACGCTTTCTCCTTCGATCTCCATGCTTTTTGGTAAAAGAGATGTATACATTATATTCTCGACATCATGTCTTCCACAATATCATGGTGTGTATATTTTCTTCAAATTTGTTATTTTTTGCATTATGCATTCACCGACCAACTCACTATTTGCTTCGTCTCGTGGTCTCCCAACAATACATTCACCGTAAACAAGTGTGGATATCATCAATTCTCTAACCTTGAACATACCGGTTTTTTTCGAAACTCGATGCTCTCATCTTCCATTTGCAATCTTCATCGATATATTAATAAAGACAAAGTCTCTATAACTTGTTCGCTGGACTTTGTGTCATTTCATTTTTTTTTGATCGAACGCAATTTCATACTTGTGAGAGGATTTTTTGTCTCGCAGTAGTTTGATGTAATTTTACTTCACGCTCATTCGGATCCGATATTACATCATCATATCGCTCTTCCGCGTATGATTTGTTGTCATGTTGTTCGCCCTCGTTGTTGTTCAATAATTTCCATCGCAAGTCGATCAAAGATATCAAGGCTCCAAATTGGCACGATTGGCTTGTTTAGTGGAACTAGTGCTCAATTCCTCAGGTTGATCCGATTGGCATTACATCGTGAATTGTAGATTCTTCTACATTTGTCAAGTTATGCAAGATCGTCAGGCATCCCATTCTCAGGTTCAATATCCACAATCGCTGGGAATTTACCTTGTTCATCGATTTTCTACTCATTTCCGTAAAGAATTGTAAGGTTGCTTCATCCGATATAATCGACGGTGGAATGTCATTTTTTAATCAAATTTGATCGACAATGTTGTCAAGGCTTTGTGTTCAGCCGTAATGCATCGTGATATTTTAGTTAGCATTTCTTCGAACTAAATTGTTGATGGAACTAATATGCCAAGAATTTCAAATTGGTGTAATCGTTATTATCACCCCACGTGTCGTTGAAATAAAGTACAACCGAATCATCTCCATCATTCGTCAATGTAATAAGTAATGGTAAGAATAAAATCAATGTTATCCCAGAACCAATATAATGTTAAACAAAGAACTCAAGTCAAGATTAGTCAAGAATCAAGTCTTCATCAAGAATTCATTATAATATTACACAAGAATAAAGTAATTTTTAGTTAAGAATCAATGCAATGGAAACACAAAGAATATATACATAGTCGATAAAGAACTAATGTAATGTTAAGCAAGAATTAAGTCAAGATTAGTCAATAACCAAGTCTTCATTAAGAATCATTATAATGTTACACAAGAATAAAGTCATTATTAGTCAAGAATCAATGCAATGGTACACAAGAGCCAATTAATTATTAGTCAATAACCTATGTTAACAGAACCAATATAATGTTAAACAAAGAACCAAGTCATCATTAACAAGAATCAAGTCTTCATCAAGAACATTATAATGTTACACAAAGAATAAAGTCATTATTAGTCAAGAACAATGCAAAGGTATACAAGAACTAAATCAAGATAGTCAAGAATATGTATATATAGTCGACATTAAGCAATGTAATGTTAAGCAAAGAATTAAGTCAAGATTAACAAGAATCAAGTCTTCATTAAGAACCATTATAATGTTACACATTAACAAAGTCATTATTAACAAGAAATCAAATCATTATTAGTCAATAATCAATGTAATGGTACACAAAGAACCAAATCATTATTAGTCAAGAATCAATGCAACATTAGTTAACACCATTACGCATTAACCAATCCAAAGATTAAACAAAGAATATGTATATAGTCGACAAAGAACTAAATGTAATGTTAAAAGAACCAATGTAATGTTAAGTAATAACCAAGTCAAGATTAACAAGAATCAAGTAATAATCAAGAATCATTATAATGTTACACAAGAATAAAGTCATTATTAGTCAAGAATCAAAAGAATGGTACACAATATCCAATTCATTATTAACAAGAACTCAATGTAATGGACACAAAGAACCAAATCATTATTAGTCAAAGAACCAATGCAACATTAGTTAAGACCATTACGCATTAACCAATCCAAAGATTAAACAACAACATGTATATAGTTAGACAAAGAACCAATGTAATGTTAAGCAAAGAATCAAGTGCATTTTTACATGCAATTGCAATCAAAACATTCATATTGTAATCAAAACATTCATTATTCTTACTGCAGTGACCATTTTAAGTGCAAAAAACTTAAGAAAGGTAATCAATATAGTAATTCAGAAGAATAATAGTAACTATATGATTATAAATTTTAAACTCACATACCTCAAAGATTTTTTGATCGAAATTGATGTTGATTTGTATTCAACAATCACCGCAGATTTGGTTTTCGATCTCAAGGCGTTGTTGATTTTGTATGCTATTTTCGATCTTAGAGATGCGTCGCGACAACCCGGCTTCGCCTTTCTCCGCTCGTTGATCCGCAGATTTGGCTTCATTTTCTCCGTCGTTGATCTTAGAGATGCGCTGCCGATCTTAGAGATTACGAGTTTAGTCGATGACAGAGGTTTTTTTGCCAGATTTTGTCTTCTCCCGCTGATCCGTTGTTCCGATTTCAAAGTCAGCATGATTTTAGGACGATTAATTTCAAATATGAAATCGATAACCGATCGGATAATGACACGTGATTTTAGGGCGTTATATTGCTTATGTTTTATTTTTGTAATTATGTTGTGTATGTTTTATTTTTGTAATTACTTTCTAAATGTCAGATATTAGTGTAAAGGACCCAAATCCAGATCAAAATTTGGTGGTTTTCGACATCGATTTGGTTTGATTTTCAGAATGATCCGATTCGGACCGATTTTTACCGATTGAACACCCCTAGGTCCAATCGTAACATTTAGGCTATATTTATTTACAACATTTACATTTAAGATAAAATTATTAATCTTAAGTATCTTGTTTGTTTTTAAATTTAAAATTAGAATTATTAGTTCATGGATTATAAAATAATTTAATATATGGGACTATTTAATGTAGAAAATAGAGAGAGAAATATTGATAAACAATGGCTTGATTTTTTGATTAATTAAGAATGAATATATATATATATATATATATATATATATATATATATATATATATATATATATATATATATATACACACAAAATTGTGTGTTGCCCATGCATATACCTAAATAGGAAATTATCCTAAAATTATGGGATTACAATTAATTACAAGGATACTAATCGCTAGAATTATGGGATTACAATTAATGTAGAAAATAGAGAGAGAGAGAAATATTGATAAACAATGGCTTGATTTTCTATTAATTAAGAATGAATATATATATATATATATATATATATATATATATATATATATATATATACAAAATTGAGTGTTGCCCATATACCTAAATAGGAAATTATCCTAAAATTATTGGATTATAATTAATTATAAGGATACTAATTGCTAGAATTATGTGATTATAATTAATTACAAAGATATTAATTATAAAAATTATGGGATTATAACTAATTACAAGGATATGATAATTTGTTGTATTTAATTATGTAATATTTAATACTATATTTAACCAGATATTACAATCTCACCATTTAAAACTAAAAAATTATAAATAAAATTAACCTCAATATCATATCCTATCCATTTATCAAATGATCTCCTCTTTTGGTCGATACAGATTTTACTAAACCCGTGCATCATTTATTTGTTAATTTGTGTGATAGGAAATTGAGTTATGCTGAGTACTACCGTATCATTTGTTAATTCCTATAAATTGAGTCAAAATTAAAGATATGTGTTTTAATTTTTTAAGGTTAATTAATAAAATTTTAAAACTATTTAAAATTCTAATCTTTTTCTTCTAATTTTAATTTTGATAATTTTTAATAAAAATGTAATATTTTGTATTTTAGACTATTTATTTATTTATTTATTATTTTTAATGTTTAACTTAGAATTTAAAATATGTTATTATTAGTAATAATATAATAATCTAAAGTTTAGACTCTAAAGGATATTATTTTATTTAAATTTTTAATGAATTTTTACAAAAATAAATATGTGATTATAAATATTAATAATTTTGAGATTATAAAATATGACCTTAGAGTAAAGACCCACGTAACGGTAGGCTGTAAATTGAATGAAACTCCCAAACAAAGCCTACCCACGTTTTTAAACCGTCACCGATGACTCAGACTCACCACACAGCTGTAACCGAAAGCGACGAGACGTTACTATAAGTCCTACAAGCTTCTCAACTTACATGGACCCCCCAAGAACGTGGACACGTCAGCCTCGACGCTGCCCATAGCCATAGTCCATCGGGGTCGTCTGGCGCATCCCCTGAAAGTCACATTCCCACGTCAAAGCCCGGTCAGTCCCGCGTGGGATCCGATTAGGCAGTTTTTATTGTTAAATATTAATGTTGTGGGCGCTTCTGTTATTGATAAATCAATGTCATACGAGAAGCCTTTCAAAGCCTGTGCCACTCGCAAACTATGTGCTAGTTAAAAAACTAAAGCATAAATAAGTAGAGAAAATAATTTTAAGCATTAAATATAATATTAAAATTATATTTTGTATTGAATTTTTTTTGTTATTTATGAATAAAAATTGAATATTATTATATTTAAATTTTATTTATTTATATTTTTATTTATTATTTAAATCAAAATATAATTAAATAAAATTTAAATACACCTATATATAATTTTTATGTTCAGGTAGAGTTTTTAAAATATGCATGATTCTGACAAAATCTTTAATACGATTAAGGTAAAATTTAAATAAAAAATTAACAATACTAATTAAGGTAATTCACGCGCATTGGGTGAAACCGTGTTTGAAAACTTCAACCGCTGTTTCCGGATTCAACAACCAAATTTCCTTCATGGCCACGTCTTGTCAAATCCCAAATTCTATATAAACCTCACACCCCAAACTCTCCTCTCTTCTTTTCTCTCTCTTCTTCCTTCTTGCTCTTCTGTATCTCTACCTTTTCCTCGTTCTCTGCAATTTCTAGGGCTTTGCTTTTGGTCGTCGCTCAAAAGGTGACGTCATTAATTTCTATGGAGCGACGTCATTAATATTCTCTCTCTCTCTCTCTCTCTCTCTCTCTCTATATATATATATATATATATATATATATATATCGCCGCGGTTATCGTATTGTTCTTTGAGCTCTGGCTCCGTAAACCAGAAGGCATCGTTTGGTTGTTATTCTTTGACGGTTGTTTCTTCTATTTGTTTTTGAAGGTTTCGGATCTGATTAATTGCATTTGCCAAACGTTTCTTTCCCGTTTCGTTCCTCGCTACGTTCCGCATTGGGAGTTCGTCAATCAGCTACGCCACCATTAATATTTCTCTCTTTAAAAAAATCGGAGGTCCGCAAGCATGCATTGCTCTAATTTGTTCCTTCTGTTTTTAGATATTTATTCATACGCATATGCAATTTATGTGAAGTATGTTTAATTTCACGAATTAGTTATAATTTGAGACTGTCATTGGTTTTGATTTTATTTATTTATTTATTATTATAAAAAAGGTGTAATTCTTGGTTAAGGGCATTTATTTATATATATATATATATTAGTCTTTGATTATCTAAATGAATTTATTTTCCTATTTGTTTTCCCAAGGAAAGTTATATTCTTCTGGAGTTCTACTAGGTGTTTTCGTTTAGTCAATTTACTTGCTGTTTTTGGATGGGAAGGAAAAGTTAGGTTCTGTTTCTTTCCAAACAAACCCACGATGTTATTGAATTTTAATACTAATTCTAAATCTGTTAGGCTAAAAAATATGGGGACAAAGACAATTTTTTGTTTTGGACAATAGTACCCTTATTATTCAAATAGGGTGGGAAATCAAAACATGGATTGTTAAGGGTATATTTGTCCAAATAAAAAACAATTGCCCTGTCCCCTCACTTTTTGTCCATTTAATATCACCTCACTTTTTATGTTTATAATTAACTATTTTGGTTAGTTCTGTTTTCCCCCAACTGAAACTGTTGAAATTGCTTTTTTTATGTTTATAATTGTCCCCTTCGGTTAATTCTGTTTTTCTGCAAGTCTGAAACTGTTGAAATTGTTTGGTTTGTATGGATTAAGTTTATGTCTTGTTTGGTAATTGTTATGCAAGTCCTAATCAATTTCAGTATCTACCCTCACAAATTTGCTAATATGAATATCTTATGTCACTCTCACTACCCTCCGATGCAAAGAAGTTACCTGTATGATGTGTTTAATAAATATTAAAATTTATGATATATATAAAATTATTTGGTAAATAACGGTGGTATGATTATATTTGAATTTCATTTCTACCATCTTGGCCCTTAGATCCCTTTTTTTGCTCTTAAAAACTTTCTGATGGTTGCATAGTCCATACCAAATCTCTATTTTAGCTATTAAAAACTTTCTTATGGTTTTTATATGTTTAATTATTCCCATCAACCCATGCTTTATTGTAGGCCCATAATCTTTGGTTGGTTGCATATGCTTTTGTTTTCTCTCCTTTATGTGGGCTAATATTACTTTATTAGATGCTGTTACTGGCCTATTCCAAGTAAGTATCTGGTTTTGTGGACCAATTTAATGGTGAGCACTGTTTTTTGGAATTACTCTCACATAAAGAGGTACTGAAATATGTTTATTATCTTAGAATTGTTTGATAGCTCAATTAAACTACCGGTAATACATGTTTTATCTTTTGAGAGTATTGTATTTTATATACAGCTATATATGTGTGTGTGTAATATATATATATATATATATATATATATATATATATATATATATATATATTATATTCTCGTCTCTTAACTATACAGCTGTTTGACTTATTTTTCTTATATGATAAATTTTGCTCTTATTCAATTTAATTTCTCTTGAAACCTAATCATGTAGTTCACAAAGCTATTATTAGCTACATGTCCCTTAAGTATCTGCAGTGTATTATTTTGTAACTTGTCTGTTGTTATTATTTTGATGATTGCATTTCATGAAGCTTAATGCAATTATAATTTATTTATAACCGATAGAAATGGAAGGATGATATGCTAACTAGTACTCATATCATTTGGGGGCATAATTTTTTTACCTCTCTTATAAATGAATTGTTCCATTTTTAGGCACAAGCAAATGAAGCAATGCTGAATATTGAGTGTTTTCAAAGTAAATATATTTATGTATAATATGTTTGATATGCTTTTGGCAATTGAGATACTGGAAAGGGTCGGAAAGCAGAATATAAACAATCCATTTACAAATCTTTATTGGTAGAATTATGTGGAATGATGGAAAAGGAAAAATATTTATTCCACATTTGTATTGAAATATTAGGACCAGAGGATCAATTAGCAGACACTCTTGATTAACTGCAGTTTTGAATTAAATATTACAAACGGGTCCTTGTGTCATTTAATAGTGAGAGTGCTGTAATGTGTCTGTCAGAAACATATCCTATTGAAGAATGTGCATTGGGAGAGATCAGGTATTTGGAATACAATGATTTCAGTAATTTTTGAAACTTCAAATATTTTCCAATCAACATGTCAGGAGAGAAGTCGAGATTTACTGCTACATCACATTAATTGGAATTCCATATCAGTGAACAGAAGGTGCTGCAGGACAATTTAAATTGTTCTATTTTTATTTTTCTGGTGAATTATGTGTGCCTTCAGTTTTTACAAGTCTGTTATACACATATTTGTCTTATTGAGAAATTGTATTTAATGCAAGTTGTTCCTCTTTTTTTGCTTTATATAATTTTTAATCGCTTTGTCTGTAGTATACGTTAGTTGAGCTGTGAAATGCATATTCTTAATCTTTTGTACCCCAGCATCATGGTGCAGCATTTATGTTTTCAACAACTGAATCACTAAGTCTGTTTCAGCCTCGATGCAATAAGCACAAACTTTTATATGGTCGAGAAACCTTGTTACTATGGTTATAACATTTTGTACACTTTATCGTTTTACAGTTATTGCTCTGTTGTTTGACCTATACAGAGTTGCTGGGTAGGAAGTGAGGATGCACAAGTAAGACTAAACTCTGGATGTCTTCAATAAATCTCTGTTCTTGAATCTATTTTTTTGTCCCTTCACTGAACACTTCATGACCAATAGTTTACAGGAGTCTTGTGCTTGATGGACTGCTATCAGACAAGCAGTGACAAAAAGACTTTGAAGCGGTGGTTTTTCATTGACAAGAGGGTTGGCTAAAGAAATGTGTAAGGTTGGGTATTGCAACCATCTTGATTGCCTTTGTTTGATACAACTATCAGCTGCCACAGATTAATCAACTTCATAAATTGATTAACAAAGCTGGATCTGATGGAATCAAATCATAATGCTTCAGTTCTCACCGACTCTGCCCCCATGAACAACTCAAGATTAGGCCTCCATTCTGCTCTGCTTCCATATTCTCCCCCTGGTGCAGTTTTCTCTTCAAGTCTCTTTCTGACAATTCCAAGGAAAAAGCCTGGCCTACTCGATGATGTTCGGTCCCCCTGTTGGTTGGATGCCATGAAATCTTCATCTCCCACTCATAAGAAGTTAACTAAAGATTCCAGCACCGAGCCAAATGATAATGATATTGCTTATCACAATTGGATGGTAATGTTATCACATTGTTCTCTTATTTTTAGTTGACATTCAGATTTGTTTTTCTCCTATGAAATATCAAATACGGTACCTAAATTCCTCTTTCTGTTTTATGCAGCTCAAGTATCCATCTGCACTTGCATCCTTTGAGAAAATAACAAGTTATGCCAAGGGCAAGAGAGTAGCATTGTTTCTGGATTATGATGGGACACTATCACCTATAGTAGACAACCCAGATCGAGCCTTTATGTCTAATCATGTGAGAATCTACTCTTTTTATCCTTTTTTCCCTTTTAATTTGGTTCTTGTATTTATAAATACGTATATAAAATGGAAAACCCGCCCCTGGATTCTACTTGATACCTAGTGAAATTTTCAGATGCGTTCTGCTGTAAAGAATGTGGCAAAATATTTCCCAACAGCAATTATTAGTGGGAGAAGCCGCGACAAGGTACTTGCCAGCCACTGTTCAAATGCTAATGTGCTGTTTAGCAATTTTCAATACAATTATGCTTCTTTATTGGTCATTTGACACATGCCTCCATTTCCTTACAGGTACACGAGTTTGTAGGACTAACAGAACTCTACTATGCTGGTAGCCATGGGATGGACATAATGGGTCCTGTTCGTCCCATTACTAATGATCATACAAATTGTATTAGGTCCACTAACAAGCAGGTGATAACCTAGAGAAACTTTTCTTCTTGCTGGACTCTATGGAACCCCATAACCTTTTTTCTCTTGCTGATGGAGTAGTTATATATTTGTTCAATAATAGGGTAAGGAAGTTAACTTGTTCCAGCCTGCTAGCGAATTTTTACCTATGATTGATGAGGTATGTAATGGAATATGATCTGGTGCATTAGTGGTCCAAATTGCATTCTGTATTATCAAAGAATCCTGATTTATTCATGTGCAAGCAGGTTTTTCAGTTCCTTGTCGAAACTACTAAAGAAATAAATGGAGCCAAAGTCGAGAACAATAAATTCTGCGTCTCCGTTCATTATCGTAATGTAGATGAGAAGGTGTGGGTTGTTCTGAGCTCTACAAGCTCAAGAGTGATTTTGAGTTGTGGATATTTATTTCTAATTTTTAATATGTGCTTTTTAAAACTGTTACAGAGTTGGATAACAGTTGCACAATGTGTCCATGACATTATGAAGAACTACCCTAGACTGCGATTAACTCATGGGCGGAAGGTTTACCTCTAAGCCAGCTTGCGAATTGTTAGATATTTATATTTTTATTATTGTTTTTCGTAGTTCATTATGCACTCCCTCTTCTAATTGGTTGTTTCATCCTCCATATATTTAGGTTTTAGAGGTCCGGCCTGTGCTTAATTGGGACAAAGGGAAGGCTGTGGAGTTTTTACTTGAATCCCTTGGTGAGTAAAAATCTTCTCTCTTCTATATTCATAAACATCATAGCATTTAGCCCTAAAAATTATTGATTGCTTGTTTCTGTTAACAACCTAATAATGGTGTTGGCAATGATGATGTAGGATTAAGTAATTGTGATGATGTTCTCCCAATATATGTTGGAGATGACAGAACTGATGAAGATGCATTTAAGGTAATACTTTGCAAAGCATGCTATAAAATTAGCAGCGTCTCATCAGAACACATTTTTTTAGTACATTAAACTAAAACTTGATGGACTTCTTTACAGGTTTTGAGAGAGGGTAATCGAGGTTTTGGAATCTTGGTGTCTTCTGCGCCCAAGGAAAGCAATGCATTTTACTCGCTCAGGGATCCATCAGAGGTAAAATCATTCTTAAAATCAACTCACTACTTCTTCACCGAGATCAGGAATGATGTTTTGTACATAATCACAGGTTCATCAGTACACAATGTCTGGGCTTTCAAGTACTTAATCCTCTTTCTCTAAAAGAAATAATCAGCTACTAGATAAGTAAATAAATAAAATGGCGTATTTTTTTGAAGGCTCTACCATATTTTATTATTCAAATATGGATGACAGATTCAAATCCACTTCCCCTCCTAACTTCTCAGATACGAAAAAAACTGGTGTCTTGAATGTAGTAGTAGTGTAGTACCAGGAGGGTTTCAACTATGTGGGCACTGGGTAAAAAGTTGAGGGATTGGTATGTCGGCCCTATCGGGTGATGTACAACAAAAAGCTATATATTATAATGGTTAAAAGGATTGAAAAATCGTAAGAAAATAGAAGAAGGAAAATAGTAAATAACATACATACGAAGTTGTCATTTACTTGCTATAAATTATATGATACATAAATGTTGTACTTGTTAACATTTTTTGGGTGTAAAATTGTTTTTATTTTGGTTATATATCTTGCATAATGCCCGTACCTGGTGGACATCAGCTAGGGAGGGTTATACTGTTTCTGAGTGCGGGCATGTGCTGCTGGTTATTGCTTCTCGCTTATTGAGTTTTTTGTGTTCTTTTCATTTGAGACAAGCCGAGACTTTGATTTTGAGTTTGTGCTTTGTAATCATTTGTTATATGTCACGTGTAGGTCATGGAGTTCCTCAAGTTAGTGGTGATATGGAAGAAATCAAGCGCGGCCCTATATAATTAATTGATTGATTTTCATATACACAAGAGTTAGGAAGTGTTACATGTTTTGAGTTCTTTTTATTAATAGAAGAAGAGAAGATAACTCCAACTGGCAGAGGAGAATGATATAATAAATATATTGATTTACCTTGTTAAATCTCCTCCTTAGCTACTCTTTTTTATTTTTTGGATTCGGTTGTGGGGTTGGGAGTGGGTATAGTTTCATATGTTTATTGGTCATTTTTATTTATTTATTTAATTCAATAAATTATTATTATTATTATTAATGTACTCCACTTTTTGGGATGAATAATTAATTGCTGCAACCAGCACCAGCAGAGTAGTTATGTAATGTAGCATGCATAATAATAATAATCTCTCCATCTCTCTCACTCTTTTCTGCAATTATTTCATCATCATCGTAGACTTTATGTTTTGTTAAGCAAAAGTGTGTTCCCCCTTTTTAGCTTGGATTTGGAATATTTTTTGCAATTATTTCTGGTAGTGGCATCATCTCCCTCCTTCATCAATTTGTTTTCTTAAGCAAAATAGCAGCAGCAGCAGATGTGTTCCCCCTTTTTAGCTGGAATAGTTGCATCGTTCATTTTCCCAAAATATTTTATTAATAACCGTCTATTCACGTGGAACTTTAAAGCTTAAAAAATTGATTGCTTCATTCAATTAGTCGTTTTGGGTGAGAGCTTAATTACTGCTACTAGTACTTAATAAAGACAAACATATTAATTCTAATTTTAAAAATCAAAGTCTATTTTATTAAACACAAGTTGTAAATTTTAAAATTAATTAGAAAATTATGTCTAATCATATTCCACGCCTCCCCTACAAATTTCCTTAATACCTACCTACCTATAATCAGATTATCTATTTGGAAATATATATATATATATATATATATAGAGAGAGAGAGAGAGTCCGGTTCTATCCGGACTGTCGGATTTTTTTAAAATACGGATTTTATTTTTTTTTAAAAAAAATAACTAAATTTTTTTTAATATTTTATGGAACTAAAAATTTTATATAATACAGTGTTTTGGATGTGATTTGAATACGTAACATTGTATTATGAAAAATTTTCAGTTCTATAAATTATTAATTTTTTTTTTAGTTGTTTAAAAAAAAAAAATAGGGTCCGGATTTGATCAGTCTAGGCAGACCGGTTTATTAGACCGGAAAATTGGACATTTTCAGTTTTTTTTTTTTTTTTTTTTACTTGTGACTCTTAAAAAATATATAGTATTTATTCAAACAGGAATTTTTTATAAAATATAATGTTTTAGACTGTATAACCCTGTTTTTGTATATGTATCCAAATTACACCTAAAATATTATATTTTGTAAAAATTTCTGATAAAATAAATACTATATATTTTTTGAGTCACAAGCAAAAAAAAAAAACTAAAAATGTCTAATAAAAATGTCCATATAAAAAGACTCATATATATATATATAGATAGATAGATGGTATGATAAAAATTAGTATACGTAGTACTAATTTTATATGGAAGAAGGGGCTGCCTGTATTTATGACCCACCACACCAGACTGAATCAATCTATTATTTGACCATTTTTTTTTATTTTTGAGTAATATCCATCCATACATACAAGTATAATACCAATAAATAACATAATTAATTTCAAAAATCTTTTTAGCACAATAATACTAATAAATACACTCCACACCCTATAATACTCCCTCCGTTTCTAAAAGATTATCGTTTTAGAAAATAAAATTTATTTCAAAATGTTTGTCGTTTACACTTTTCGAGGAGAATAAATTATTTACTTTCCTATATTACCCCTACCTTCTCTCATTATTCCAATAAATTTTCTTCCTTGTATTAATAGTTTTCAACTTCCCATAAAGGAATAATGATAAAATTTCAAACATATTTTACTTGGTAAATAATACTACCTCCATTCCATAATAACTGTCTTTTTAGAAGAAAAAATTTGTTCCAATTTATTTGTCATTTACAACTTTTTAGAATAATAAATTATTTATTTTTCTATATCACCCCTAACTTCTCTCATTGTCCCAAGAAATTTCTCTCTTATATTAATAGTTTTCAACTTCACATAAAGGGGTAGTAATAAAATTTCATATAAATTTTAATTCTTAAATGATAGTATTAAATGAGTTTCTTAATTTATGTGCATGAAACTAAAAAGACTACTACGTTCGTTCCTAAAAGATTGTCGTTTAAGGTTTTTACACATAAATTAAGAAAGTACCATTTACCAAGTAAAATTTATTTAAAATTCCATCACTAACCTTTTATGGGAAGTTGAAAACTATTAATACAAGGGAGAGAATTTCTTGGGACAATGAGAGAAGGTAATGATAATATAAGAAAGTAAATAATTAATTCTCCTCAAAAATTATAAACGATAAACTTTTTAGAACAAATTTTATCTTCTAAAATGATAATTTTTTAAGAACCGAGGGATTATTATTATCTAATGGAGGAAGTATTTTTTTAATTCATGTGCCAAAATTTTAAAAGATAATCTGTTAAGAACGAAGGTAGTAATTACTACTGCTACTAGGTATCCAATCCATGTTGGAGTATTTATTTATGTGATGCTGTCAGTGACTCAACATATTTGATTTTGACTCAATTAATTCAGCAATGTTGGGCCCGGTGGCCCATAATTATCTATTAATTATTTTCCAGGTCATAATTATCTAGTACTAGTATTAAGGAAGAATTGCGTGGGGTGGGGTGGGGTGGGGTGGGGTGGGGTGGATAATGAGAAAAATAAATAAAAAATAATAGAGTAAATTTGAATAAAAATGTAAAGAAAATATATTTTTATTAAAAAAAATCTGTAAGCAGTTTATGAGTGTTTTTTAATAAAAAATATTTTTTTTATAATTTTTGCTCAACTTGTTTATTATTTTTATTTATTTTTTTATTATGTAGTTAAAAAGCAAAAAAAAATAAAAAAAATTAAAATCAAAGTGCACCGATCATTACCGGTTATTAAGGCACCGGACCGCCCCTTTATCCATTAAGGAATCGTAGGTTAGTCGTTAATTAATGTACTGAACTTGAGGTCGGATCGGAATAATTTTGTGGAAAGCAATGCAAGTTCAACACGTTAATGTGATCACATAGATTCACTGATCACATAGATTCTCTCCTATCCTATCCTAGAATATAGGAGTAAATAAATGATTTGATACATACAGATTTTATACTATCCTATAATTTAAATAATTTGATTCATACTATTATCTTCAATCTTCATCCTATGACTGTCCTAGAATACGGATGATTTCATACATACATATATACACACTGGCAAATTTGTATGGAATGCAAATGGAGCACTGTTTATGCTCAATTTTTTTTATATAAATATAATGAAAGGAGTAAAAATAAAATTTAATAAATTGAAATGAGCAAATTTATATAAAAATTAAACTTAAGATAAAAAATAAAATTTAAACTACTACTACTCTTAAAAAATATAAACACAATTTATAATGTATTAAAATTTTGTCTCTTTATTGGATTAAATTTCGATTTAAAAAAAATCTCAGTTATCATTAACTTTTCTCACACGCTGAAAATAGATGTGATCCGACCTTACGGATATACATATATAATTCTATCCTCAGTCATCAATTTTAATAGGTGTGAGATATAATGACATGACCATTAAATGCGAACTCGAAATTTGTAGATATTCATAATACTAGTCAATTAAGGGTTATTTAGTCTTTTCTATTGATTTCTTCTTACAAATAGCATAATTAAAATAATAATTAATTTAACCCAATTCAATTTGTAAGCAGAAAAAATTGTAATTGATTTTTAAGTGAGAAAATTCTTTTGTATGCAAACAAATTAACAAATTAAAATCATAATTAAAAAAATATCAAAATTTTAGTAGTTAATTGTTACTTGAAAATGGAACTAATTTTTTTAAAAAAACTAGCAAATTTAATATTTAACTTGAAATATTATTCGTCCCTTGATTGGATTTAATTGAAATAATAATGTTATGAAGTAATAAAAGGAAAAAGAAAAGAAAATTTTCATAAAAAGAAGAAGGTAATCTTAAGTTAGTAATAAAAAATAATCTTTAAACTTATTAATCCAATCTTAAACACCCCTGTCTGTCTCGCTCTGTTGTTATGTGGAGTATATAAATATAAGTAGTGCATTTTGTTAACATTTCTACTTAAATCAATGGAATCTCACGATCTTGAACATGCAAATTCCTACGCTCCCCTACCGGACCAACCTAAATCCGACTATTCCCCCTCGGGTCACCGGAGACCCATTAAGGCTCTCTCTAGTATCCTTCTCTCCCTGCTTCTCTTTTCATTTGTCATAGTCCAGATTTTCAATCCACAAACACCCCAACCCCAAGTAGCTTCTAGTGCCGATGTTTTCCCAAAATCTTCACCGTTGACGTCGATATTGGACCCACCGTCGAGAGGGGTCTCGCAGGGCGTCTCCGACAAGACTCTCAGGCAGTTCTCATCTGCGCCGTCCTACCCTTGGACCAATGCTATGCTGTCTTGGCAGAGAACTTGTTACCATTTTCAACCCCCAAAAAATTGGATGAATGGTCAGCATTTACCTCGTCTTTTATTACGAATTAAATGATTCTAATTATTTTTTTAAATTTAAATTGTGATACAAGTCTAGTATAATTTTTAAAATAATAATTTTGTTTATAACGAAGTACTATAGTTTTTCAAATACTAATATGTTTTTTTAGCTAAAATCCTCACACCTGCACATGCACGCTATGTCTGATTTGGATCCCTTCATTACAACTTCCTTTCAATTCTATCAAATACACCATATTATTTTTATGATTGTGAATAGTATAATTCAAATCTATTCATGTCAACTAATTTATTATATTGAATTAACATAATTATTTCAAAAAATAAATGTAATCAGACAGTCAAATTTTCACCAAAATTTTAATACATGAAAATTCTTTTAGATTTGTAATGGTGGTGAAAATATTTTTTATGATTATAACATATTTTGATCATTATTAATAAAATTATTATGATGAAATAATTGATGTATCAAATGAAATCGAAGAAAATGTGAAATGGAGAGGAGCCAAATCCCACTATGTTACTATTTAAGAATTTCATTATTATTTTTTCCCCTTACTAATCCAAAGCTTTTGCGGATACTTCATGGGCTGCTTTTTTGGGGCTTCGGAAAATGTTCTGTTGCAGATCCTAATGGTATGTCCTTTTCACATAATCATGTCTTTTCTTTAATTTATAAGCTATTATACTAGTCTCTATTACTTTAGTCTAGCAACCACCTATCTAAGCCAATTATTACAAACAAAATAATGTAAGAAAGGGTTGGCCGTCCTTCTCAGTGTTGTGGACCAATTAAAAGTTGAGTTTCTCTGCAAAAATTATGGTACTAGAGATTCACCTTGGGTTTGTCCCTTTGTCCTTGTTGCGTGTTTTTTCTCCTAAATATATTACAAAGTTGGAAACTGTAAAATTTCCAGCACATAACTCTCATCTCTCTTCAATTATATGATATCCATGTATAAATATCAATTAATATCTGATTTAAACGAGTAAGATGCATAGAACCATAGGTTATGACTCAAATAATTGGAGCTTATACCTTTTTTTTTGTATATATTCTAGTTTCAAGCATTATTCAATTGCAGAAACTGATGGTTTGTCATGACAAAGTAGTTGAACATTACTGTCCGTTGATCAATTTTAGCTTATTGAACCTGTCACTCCAAACACCAGTTTGATCCAAGTTAAAATTTTAGTTTGAAGAGCTAACCATCATCATACATCAAATACTACTCTTTTATGTCAAGAATATGTACAAATATTTCTAGTATTTCAGTTTAGCTCAAAATTTTGGTTTTTATATTTTATTTTTGTCTCAAACAATTCTAAAAGTGATTCGTATTACCTCTAAATGATTGTATTTTGTCCATCATGCAAAAAATGGACAAAATACAAGTGTTTTAAACTCTTTTGCAATTATTTTGAAGTAAAAATAAAATGTAAAAAGTCCCACTTTTTCAACACAGGCAATAAGATGGAATAATTTTCAGATGATGTTAATTTTATTAACAAAAATTTCCATTTGGGTGTTATCTTAACTATCAACTACTCGTTTCCAGGAAACAAAAAACTAATACTTTTGCCAACTACTCTAAAATTTCAAACCATTAGATTGTAAGCGTTGTTATTCGAAAGAAGCTGAAGTGGTTCATTACATATACTTGGACTGACGTTACATCTTTCACTTTGAGGCGCTTGTTATATTAATACCAAAATCAAAAATAGGTCATTTATACTCTATGTTCAATTTTGGACAATTAGCATAAAACAAATATATGATAATACCAAGTTTGGTCATCGTTTACTTCGTTAATATAGTTATTTGGCGTCGTATTGTAATTTGTTTTGTATTAGTCTTTACTCCCTCCGTTCTTTTTTATTTCTCTTTGGAGGGTGATTTTTTTCCTCTTTTTATCTGTCATTTGTAGATTTCAAAGAAGTAGTATTAATGAATTAGTTTTCTATATTATCCCTACATTAAATACTAATTTGTTTCTCTTTCATGTTTTCCAATGAATTTTAAAAGGGTAATATTGAGATTTTATAGTCATTTTGATCACTCAAACAATGCATTAATTCCATTTCTTGATCCTTGTGTTTTGTTCTAAATGTCAATTAAAAAAGAACAGAGGGAGTAACTTGGAGTAATTAAGTATCGGGAATGTTAGCTTTTGTAAATAATTTGGTAGGGTTTCTTGCTGGTCTTTTAAAGTTAGCTGTCGTGTATAAAGGATCTTTGAAAGATGGTTGGCTTTCACCTACAACTGGTCAAATCTGGTAAAGGCAAAATACTTGAGGCCTTTCTAGTTTTCTCTTCTTTCAAGTCTCACTCATGATGCAAATGATGTAATTTTTCTAGGCTATTATTGGCAACCCAATTCCATGTTTTGGAATTGGAATTGAATTCAAAATTTTAACTAAACTTTGATTCTATGAACTTATAAATGTGGTTTTAAGTAAAGTTTAGAATTGAGTTGCCAAACATAGGATTGGTAGTTTCCATCACCGGTTAATATGAATAACACTATTGAACTAATAAATGTGTGTTTTCTTTAACATTATTGAAATATCATGACTCATCACTCACGAGTGTTTTGTCATTGTGAAAATACACTCACAATATAGTTCAATATAGTTATTTTAGTGTAAAAATAATGACATGAGTAAATTCGGTATTACACAGGTCCATTATTCCACATGGGGTGGTACCATCTTTTCTACCAATACAACCCAGCTTCTGCGGTTTGGGGCAAAATCACATGGGGCCATGCTGTATCAAGGGATCTTATTAACTGGCTTTACCTTCCCTTTGCTATGGTGCCTGATAGCTGGTATGATATAAACGGTGTTTGGACTGGGTCCGCTACACGCCTCCCGGATGGTAAGATTGTCATGCTATACACTGGTGGCACAGATGAGTTTGTGCAGGTGCAAAACTTAGCATATCCTGCCAACCTATCTGATCCTCTCCTCCTTGATTGGGTCAAGTATCCGGATAACCCCGTCATGGTCCCTCCACCCGGCATTGGTATTAAAGACTTCAGGGACCCAACCACGGCCTGGCCTGGCTTGGCCCGGATGGAAAGTGGATGATCACAATTGGGTCTAAGGTAAACACCACGGGTGTCTCGCTTGTATATCAGACAACAAACTTTACAAGCTATGAGCTGTTGGATGGGTTACTACATTCGGTTCCGGGTACTGGAATGTGGGAATGTGTAGACTTTTACCCGATATCAATGACAGGTGCAAATGGGTTGGACACCTCAGCTAATGGGATGGGTATTAAGCACGTGCTGAAATCAAGTCTAGATGACAGTAAGCATGATTATTATGCACTTGGTACCTATGATCCAATTATGAACAAGTGGACACCCGATGATCCAGAGTTAGATGTGGGAATTGGGTTGAGGTTGGATTATGGAAAATATTATGCTTCAAAAACATTTTATGACCAGAATAAGGAAAGAAGGCTCCTTTGGGGTTGGATTGGTGAAACTGATAGTGAAACTACTGACCTCCGGAAAGGTTGGGCATCTGTTCAGGTACACTCCAACATTTAGCTAATAACATCACGCACCTTCTATTTAATTTTCAATTTGGTGACCTACTGTTTTTTTTAACTCATGAATGAATAATGAATATTAATATTCGGTATTAAAAAGTTCCGGTTTAAGCTACAATTGTATGTGTGTGTGTATGTGTGTGGAGGTTCAGTAGACTTCTAAATTTTGGTACAAAGTTTCTTTCAAGGTAAATATTTCGAAAGTAAGACGGTGAGGCAGCTGCAGATTCTACTTCAGAATCAGATTTAGAATAGAATTTATATTTAGTATTATTCTTAATTTAATAGTTTCCAATTACTTGTAGAAAAGTTAATTAGTTGTTTAATTATCGTTTTCAAAGTAGAATAGGAGAGTTATTTAGGCCTATAAATATGAGTTGTGTTGAGACTTATTAATTTAATTTTCATAATAATACCTTATTGTTTTTCTTGGAGAATTCTCTTTCTTCCTTATTTATTAAGGTTTGTATTAGTACGTTAAATTAACCAAGTTACCGCTGTGTCAGATAGTACCCCATTAATCATATACCATAGGACGGCTATTCCAAATTTTGATCAACTTCTTGTTCCGTTCTACAGACCATTCCAAGAACCGTAGTGTTTGATGTACAAACTGGAACCAATATACTCCAATGGCCAGTCGAGGAAGTGGAGAGCTTGAGATTGAAAAGTCATGAATTCAATAAGGTGAAACTTAAACCAGGATCACTCGTGCCACTCAAGATTGGCTCAGCTACACAGGTTTATCTATCGTTTTGTGCATCCATTTAAATTAAATGTTTGTTTTTGTGTGAGCCTAACAGCTATACTTGTTTGACTATGGCAACAGATAGACATAGTTGCTACTTTTGAAGTAGACGAAGAGGCATTGGAATCGACAGTAGAAGCCGATGTGGGTTACAATTGCACCAACAGCGGCGGTGCTGCTGGTAGAGGCATTTTGGGACCATTTGGTATTTTGGTCCTTGCTGATGATTTACTCACTGAATTAACTCCTGTTTATTTCTATATTGCCAAAGGCACCGATGGGAGTGCTAAAGCTTATTTTTGTGCTGATGAATCCAGGTTTGCCTCTTATATTTCCTGATGATATGCCAAAAGTAATTAAACTAGTTGCAAGAAAAGTGGTACAACGTTAAGTAGTGATGTTGTTTGTATTACGTTTAATAATCTTTATTTGATGGTTAAGGTCAATTAATATCTAATGCAGATCATCAACAGCTTTGGATGTTGGAAAACTGGTTTATGGAAGTGATGTTGCCGTTCTTCATGGTGAAAAGTTCTCTATGAGGTTATTGGTACGTGAAAGGCTGGCTGGAATTCTTGATCCTATGTGTTGCATAATTGTTATTATTATTGTTTGCTCATGCTAAAGTCTGTATCTTCCTATGTGCATGTGTGATCTAATAATTGAACTTTGCCTGAAAACATTAAATCAATCTCTGAATTGAAGCAACGAAATTAGAACATTTGCTTCTACAGAATGCTGGCAATGCTTGAACTTGAATTATTAATGGTTTTAGAATGGAATCAGGTTGATCATTCGGTTGTGGAGAGCTTTGCTCAAGGAGGAAGAACAGTGATCACATCGCGTGTCTATCCAACAAGAGCAATTTATGGAGCAGCGCGAGTATTCCTGTTTAATAATGCGACGGGAATGAGTGTCACTGCATCAGTAAAGGCGTGGCAAATGGGTTCTGTTACCATTCAACCTTTCCCCTTGGATCACTAGTAATATAGTAATTTTTTATCTGCGGGCGGAAATGGAATGAAAATAAGATATCAAGTAGAAGAGTCTTATGCTGGAATGGCAGATCCTTACTTGATTAATTAGAAATAGGCATGTCCATGTAATTATGTATTGTATTCTTATCTGAATTGTATTTTTGAATATAGTAGTTAGTTACATTTTTTATTGCCAGCCATTGTGCCGGGGATGTTTTCCATTTTTCGACAAATTTATCGACTGTCAGAGATGTTATTAATATATTTAACTGTAAAAATGTATGTATATATACTATTATTTTTCAGATTTTTTTGCAACTGTAATTTTTAAAAATTAAAATTAATATAAAAGTGAGATCCGGTCACGGGGTCCAACCGATATCTGAGATTAATTACGTTACTTTTATATTCTCCCTATTGATAAAGGTTGATAACATTATATAAATATATATATACACAGTTGCATATAGCGACGGTGAACTGTCGTTATAGTCCAAAAATATCATCATTATATATTGTATCAGATATATACACATATATCAATCGATATATATATATATATATATATATATATATATATGTCTATTTAATTAGTCATACTACACTTGCAAAAAAATCTTACAAAAGTTAGTTCGCTAAATGATGTGTCAACATATGAGCGAGTCTTCAACCAAAAATATATACATCATTTTGTATCTTATGTTTATAACAATTTTTTAATCATCGTAGTAGTAATAGTAGTATTGTTGTTATTTATTTATCAAATTTAAGTAATAATTATTTCACATAATTTAGTAGATATAAATTTTAATACATTGTGAGTGTAATTTTTCAATCACATGCATTTCTTGATACCTATCTCCTTCCAAGTCCTAGACAGTAGGCTCTGTTTCTTTATTTGGAAAAAAGTGGCGGTAGAGATGTTTAGCGGGATCAGTGCAGCCAATTTTGGTGCTTAATTTATGGCCTCTGCCTCTGCCTCTGCCTTTATATGTAAGTAAGTACGAGAACAGATTTTTTATCTCTAATTTTTCGGTTCTTTTGTGTTCTTTCATTTAAATTTTGACATCTAATCATTTAAATTTATAAGACACAAGGGAGACAGAAAATTTGAGAATTGAAGATTTACTCTCATGTAAGTACTACTGGTTATAATATTGGTTTTATCTTATTTTAATTCTAACAGCATATTCTAAACTTTGACACACCTTCCCTTTCTTTGTCTGAAAGTATGCATTAGTTGCAAATTTTTATGGTATTATATTAAATGATTTTTTTTTTAAATTTTTATTATCTTTGTATATCATAAAAAGTTGTTAATAAAAATTTCAAAAAAACAAAAACAAATCTCGGTTCATTGAATGCAAATGAATAAAACCACAATAGTATCATCTAGCGCTATCATAATTTTAATCTTTATTATTATGTCCCTATTAATAAACTCAAATAAATCATGATTTTAGGAGTAAATATTGTATTGTATTATTTGTGTGGAACGTATCACAATTGTCATCACTTGTAAGTTAGTCAATTAAGCAATACAGTATTAACACGTAAATAAAAATTACCTCCTAACTTGTATTTTGATACTATATTAATCAATTAACCAAAGTTAATTTCATACATCCCAAAAGTGAGTTCTCATCCCTTCTTAAAAAAAAAAGGTTGAATGATACTTTTGTCCCTCTAAGTTGCCACTCATTTTCAAATCGTCCCTAAAATTCATTTTTTTATCAGTTAAATATTTTTTGGCGTTTTCGTTCCTACTACCCGATTTGACCCCAACCTGACTCATTTTTTACCCAACCCAACCCAGTTTGACCCAACTCCAATTTTTAATATTTAAATAAAATAATTATTTTAAAAATAGTTATTTTGAATATTTTAAAAGAAAATATTAAATTTTTTTATTTTAAAAATAAAGTTTTATATAAAAAATGAAAAAGTCTACTTTTTTTTATAAATAAAGTTTTATTTTCTTATTTTTAAAATATATATTTTATGAAACTTAACTCATTTTTGAAAAAATAAAATTTTTAATATTGTTTTCTTAAAATAATAATTAGTTTTATAAAATTTTTAAAATAATATTTTATTTTAAATATAAAAAATATTATAATTTTAAAAATAATATTTTATTTTAAAATATTAAAAATAACTACTATTTTCAAATTATTTTTAAAATATTAAATATACTTATTGTTTTAAAATAATAATTTTTTTCAATAATGAAAAATAATAATTATTTAAAAAATATTTTATTTTAAAATATTAAATATAATAATTTTTTCAATTTTAAAAAATAATATTTTTATTAAAATATTAAAAATTAGGGTTGGGTCGAGTTAGGTCAAAATTTGGTCAATGATTTTGGTTAAGGTCAAATCAAGCAGTAGGAACGAAAACTTTAAAATAAAAAATGAACTTTAGAGATAATTTTAAAAATGAATGAGAATAAAAGTGCCATTCACACACACAAAAATACAATTTCCCATCGATTCCCTGGCGAGCCAACCACCAACCGTAGTTTAATTTCTTACTAATTTTTTTACCTTACCTGCATTAAACAGGGTGGTAACACAGGAAGAGATTATGGAGGGAGGAATAGGATGCATCAAATAATTCAATTAATAATTAAGAATACTGATGGCTCATCTGATCAGAGTAACGGCTGCATTAAAAAAAAAATACTACGTTTACACAGTAATTAGAAATCACGTATTTTAAAAGTTGTCATCAGAGTTTCACTTTTGTTTATCATCCTATTCCTAGCCTCCTACCCTAATTTAAATAATTATAACATTATACGAAACTTTAATTTATCATTTCTCAAACCTCACAATTTTGGATATTATATTTAGTTTATTTTAAATTGTATTTTTTCGGATATTATGTTTAGTTTATTTTGTTTATACCTTACAATTCTCCTATAATTAATAATTAGTTGAATATAGCCAACCCCTATTGAAAATTAATATATTTATTTTGTCTATATGTTACAATTATGCCACCCCTACCTTCACTTATTATCTTATTATTGGAAGAGTTACAACTCCGTAATATAAAATTTTCTTCAACAATTCTTTTATAATAATTCGTTCAATATAATCAAAATACAACCATATCTTTAGTCATAATTGTCTTATTATTATGGAAGTTACTACTCCATAATATTCGATCCATTAGTATATGGGAGTTAAATGTATTAAATTTTTATATGTTACATTACATATATAGATGTACAGTGTATAGCATGTGTAGGAGAATGAAAATGATAGTAGTAAATATACAGTACTATATTAATTGGAGCTCTCTCACTTAGAAATTGAGACATAGAACATGAAACGTGACACCATGTTAGTGATGCTATCATTAAAGCCAATTAGGATGGTTGAAATTGTGGTCATGCTCATCATTAACACAATCGTAGCATGGCTAAATTGTTATTGATTTAGCCTCCATCAATATAGATAAATTTACATACACGATCAAATCGGGTTAATTTTAATCGGTTTTATTTTTATTTTCGCATCGTATGCATGTATGTAATTATGCATTGGTTATATTGAAGTTAGGATGAAAGTGAAACGTAAGATGAAAAAGAATAAAATAATATTGCAATCATAAAGTCTATTTTCCCGCACAAATTAAATTGATAAGTTTCTGAATTAAAGGAATTATTAATTAACAAAGTAGGCATAATAGAAGCATAAAAATTGTAGATAACATTTCATCTAATACTCTATATATGTTTACATATTTATATATATGGTTACATATTGATACTTCATGCACATAAAGATGTAATTTGTTTAAGTTACGTTTTTCGTCTTAGTTTTCTATATTATTATTTGATTAATATTGTAACATACAATTGCTCATAAGAATTAAATGTATTAATTCAGTTTAATACAAAAGAATTAGTTTTTTTCATATATATATATATATATATATATATATATGCACCTTTCACATATAAATTATTAGTAAGATGAAAGTACTATTTCTATTTATCAATCCGTTTGAAAGTATCGGGGAAGAAAATGAAAAATATTTGGATAAATATATAGACAAGTAGAATAAATTCAAGTTTCAACTCCTATATCTTAGTAATTTACACTACTCCATTAGAGTTACGATTAATATATATATGTTAGTTAGTTACAGTTTCAAATCAAGGTGAAGTTATGAATCATGATGAGTATTAAACCATACACTTAAATAATAAGCGGCTATAATAATAACAATATATAAAAAGATAAAATAAGTATAATTGTTGATTTGATTTGGTCTTTTAAGTCTATTAAGGTAGAAATAAATATTTATAGACGAAAATAATTAAGATCTTACGTAATAAAATTCTTTTGGCAAAAATTATTACAAGAAGTTACAATTTGTATATATATATATATGCAAAATATTTATTCGTCAAATCAAGTGAAGATATGATGAGTATTAAATCACACATACTTCAATAATACGTGGTTACATATACAAAATTTATACTAAATGAATTGTATCAATTCTAAATATATATAAAAAACTATAAAACTTATAATTGATCTAAATAATAAGTGTATTTTTATACGTGCATAAGAAATGTAAATGATAAACAATTTGACATGAATTAGTCACTTATTATTTTTTAAAAAGAAAAAATATATGAACAAGTATATTTTTATTTTACTATATAAAATTATACAGTAATAAAAAATTAAAATAACTAATTTAAGCACACCAAATCCGTACTTTGCACGGGTTTAAGGGCTAGTGGGAAATAATTTGGGACAATGTTTTGTGGTGTGAGTAACACTGACATGCATGGTGGAAAATTGTATAATAAATGTTACATTAATTCATATCTTTATAAATAATAAAAAAACTCATTTCCTAGAACAAATTATTTTTGCATATAGGAAGGATCGATCAAGAACACTTTCTTTATATAGCACTTTTCCTTAGATAACATTCTTTTATTAAAATTATGTCATTCTAAAAAAAGTTAAAAATGATCGATTATTTCTTTTATTTATAAAAATAAAAAAACTAGTACCACTTATTTTTTTTAAAAGAATCTTCAAAATAAAATAATTTTAATAAAATAATGCTATTTAAAAAAGAGTACTAGATAAAAATAATTTGATTTTTTTTTCCACACATATATATATATATATATATATATATATATATATATATATTTGTAGGAGGGAGTGTCGTGGTTCTAATCCTCATAATAAAAAGATAAAGTATAGTGTAGTAGTATTTATAGGCAAAATACTAGTAGCCCATTTATTTATGTCAATTTCTACATTTAATTAACACATTTTTGTTTTCAACCTTAGATGATGACAATTAAAAAAATATATAAATAAATAAATAAATTTGAACTTATATATTTTCTTCAATAAAATAATCAAATACTCGGTCGGACCGGACAAGAAAACAATAATGCCTTGGGGTTTGGCTTGGGCAGCGGCTATACCACTACCAGTCTACCACCAGTGGAGTAGTAGCTTATTCGGTAGGGCCCACACGTCGTGAGGTTTCCCAAAATCTGACCGTTAGAGAGAAACAAAACAACTAAGGGAGGTGGACGTGGAGGTGTAAATGCTCCACTGTCAATGGCCTGTTGCACTCCGGATTCTCCTCCTCCTATACATGACCGACCGGCATTAGCCAGTTAATACTATTTTCAGGTACAGAAAATAGTACATAATTAAGGCAAATTTCTTGAAACGAATTTTTTAATTTGGGAAATGGGACCCACCCATTCGTGAATAATGAGAACACTTTCCAAAATGCTTGAGCGTACAACCGACTTAACCCGTTACCGGTACCCATCCTCCCAAAAAACAGAGCCGTTTTCTCTCTCCCTCTCTTTGTATATGGTTTTTTGATCATGTAAAGACCACCCCTTAAACCCTACTACAAAAACGGTCTACAGACAGCATCAGAAATAGATACTAGTAAAAACCCATGTCGTTGTTTGGGTCGGCTGTGCTGTATTTGCTGCTGCTGCTGCTGCACATTTCATTACTCTTTGGACTCTGTTTTTCTGATGATGCATCTAAGAACTTTGAATTGGAACTCTCTTACATCACCGCCTCTCCCCTTGGTGTCCCTCAACAGGTTTTGTCCTTATGTTTCTATACATTTGATTGTTTATCTGGGTATTTTTCTCCCGCCCTATAAGTGGTTTCTTATTGATTTTTTTTTCTTTTTGGTTTTAATAAATGAGTAGATTTGCTAATGCAGCTGAACTGGAAAGGTGGGTTACTGTTTGTTGGTGAAGTAGATTAAGGCCCGATTTGGTTTTATGGGGAATTTTCTTGGTGGGAGTCGTCTTATTTTCTCCTTTTTTTTTCTTTGTGGGTTTCATAATTCGGTGGATTCTTCGAGTATTATACTTGTAGTAGATATCTGGCAGTAGAATTTATACAATAAATGTACTTCAAATCTCTATGGAATTTTTGTGATATATGAGTATGTGTGTTTTGTGCAATGGTTTGGGGTTAAGGTTTTAATTAAAATTGTTTTGGATTGTTTTTGAGGACTGAGAAGTGGATTGGGGACCATCCATATGTATATGAATGACTTTTCCGTTTGGGATTTTCTGGAATTGTTTTATGTCTGTTGTTTCAGTCAGTCAGTGGGCAAACACTAATCAAAGTCATTTCCATAAACATTATTTTTTTTAAAGAATTTTTTTATCTTGATAGTCTCATTATTTGGTAATCATACTGATTAATTGAATCAGATTATTGACACTCCAACATATAGGGTACTAATTCAGAAGCCTTCGACTTTTTCATTGCAGGTTCTAGCAGTTAATGGGAAGTTTCCAGGTCCTACTATTAATGTTACGACTAATGTTAATGTCATTGTAAATGTGAAAAACAAATTGAATGAAGATCTCCTCATAACTTGGTAGGTTTCGTTACATGTTTATTCAGCTATGAGTTTGGGTTTGTGTTTTTGGAATGTATATTGAGGGATATGGGTCTTTGTGTGGTTTGATAGGCCTGGAGTCCAAATGCGCCGTACTTCTTGGCAAGATGGTGTTCTTGGCACTAATTGTCCCATCCCACAAAATTGGAATTGGACCTACCAGTTCCAGGTCAAGGATCAGATTGGTAGCTTCTTTTACTTCCCATCACTCAACCTTCAGAGAGCATCAGGGGGCTTTGGTGCTTTTATTATTACTAATCGCAATATTATCGCGCTGCCTTTTAAAATTCCTGATGGGGATATAGTCATTATGATTGGTGATTGGTATACCAGAAACCATACGGTTGGTAATTGCAATTGTTGTAAAATCTTGTGGCATATTGAATAGGAGTTTGGATTTTGTTTGTAGAATCTAATGTAGCTATTGAATAATAGGCGCTGAGGGCAGCCCTTGATTAGGGAAGGACCTTGGAATGCCAGATGGAGTTCTGATTAATGGGAAGGACCTTATCAGTATAATTCAACTCTTGTCCCAGATGGCATTAACTATGAAACAATTAAGGTTGATCCAGGTAATATACAAGTTGTCCTCTATCTAATACATGTTTGGGAGCATTGAACTCTGAATTTTAAACTTCTTTCAAGTATGCTAATATAAAGACCAGGCCTTAGAATTTACTTAGTATAAACCAACTTGGATTAGCAAGCTATGTTAGAGCAGGGAATTTCATATCTAATATTTTCTCGGTCTTTCTTCTTTTTCATTTTACATCTTAAGCATCTGTCATTTTTACTGCTGGTGCTGTGATGTGCTGCAGGTAAAACTTATCGAGTTCGTGTACACAATGTTGGGGTATCAACTTGTTTGAACTTCCGTATTCAGAACCACAATCTGCTCCTGGCAGAGACCGAGGGATATTATGTATCGCAACAAAACTATACCAGCTTGGACATCCATGTTGGGCAGTCTTACTCCTTTTTGGTTACTATGGATCAGAATGCAAGTAGTGATTACTACATTGTAGCTAGTGCTAGGTTTGTAAATCAATCACTTTGGCAGAGAGTTACAGGTGTTGCTATCTTGCAATATTCAAATTCTAAAGGGAAGGCAGCTGGTCCTCTTCCTGATCCTCCAAATGATGCTTATGACACATCATTTGCAGTGAACCAGGCAATGTCCATCAGGTTTGTTCCTTAATTCTTTGTGTTTCTTTTTAATATTAAATTTATTTGTAACTACTGACTTAAAGTTTACAGTATTATTTTATTCAAATGGGTAGTCTTTCCTACTCTAAATTTGAAAACAAATACCACATTACGTTCTTTAGATACATGTCTTGAATAGGAAAACATGAAGAGAGAAGTGGGTGGGGAAGATAAGATAGATCAGAGTTTACCAGTTGCACAAGACATTGGTCAAAATTTTTCAGAAAAGATAATTAGGCAGAAATTAGTCCTGGTGTTAAAGTTAAACTTGGGATAATAGTTTGTGACATTAGTTTCTCATCTGAAAATTTGCCGCTAAGAACTGATGCTGACATTATGATATGATAAACCTCACAATAAGACCAATATGTAATAAGAGGATGAATATTTTCATCCTTTTGAGGAATTAGGAAATCTCTCAATATCTTTAAATATATCTTCATGATCTATTTTCATCAAGGGTTAGGTAATAAGGTACTGCTGTGTCCTTGTTCCCAGCTGTCGTTCCTTCATCCCCTGACCTTTTGCCATAATATCTTTAGATATATCTTCAGAATTTTATAATAAGTAACATCTGATCAAACTTATCAAATAACCATCTGCTCTGCCTTGCTAATGTGTTTCCCCAATATCTGAGTTTCTTATTGTTCAGGCAGAATGTATCAGCAAGCGGAGCTCGTCCTAACCCACAGGGTTCTTTCCATTATGGTTCTATCAAAGTGACTGATACGTACGTCTTAAAGAGTGTGCCACCAATGATGGTTGACGGGAAACTCAGAGCTACATTAAATGGGATATCATTCGTCAATCCTGATACACCAGTCAGGCTTGCAGACAAGTACAATGTCAAGGGGTCTTACAAGCTTGACTTCCCGAGTAGGCCACTGAACAGACCACCCCGGACAGACAGATCCCTTATCAATGCTACATACAAAGGATTTATAGAAATTATATTGCAGAATAATGATACTGTAGTACAGAGCTTTCACATGGACGGCTACTCATTTTTTGTAGTTGGGTATGATTATTTAATGTGCCCTGTAAGATACATTTGCAATTTCACTCTGGCATGTTCATTTTCATAATGTGTCTGAACTGTATAGGATGGCGTATGGGGAATGGACTGAAAACAGCAAGGGCTCGTATAATAATTGGGATGCGATATCTCGCTCCACTACGCAGGTCTGTATAGGATGGCGAATGGGGATTGGATTATTTATTTGTTTCTTCAAGTTCCTTTTTTCCAATTTTAGGAATATGTATGAATTTAGCTTGGTGTATTCTTCATCTTTACACTGTTTTTGCTGCACATAGGTTTTCCCTGGAGGATGGACAGCGGTCTTAGTATCTCTAGATAATGTTGGAGTGTGGAACCTTCGAGCTGAAAACCTCGATAGATGGTACTTGGGCCAAGAAACGTATATGAGAATTATCAACCCTGAACCTGATCCTAGCAACAAAACGGAATTCCCGATGCCTGATAATGCTCTATTCTGTGGTGCCCTCTCCCACATGCAGAAGTAAGACAAAATATCTCCTCTCACTCTATATCATTGACATTTACTTTCAGTTAATTGATTTTTCTTGTTGTTCCTCTTTACATTTTAGGCCGCAGAAAGGCTCTTCTTCAGCAGTACCAACCATCCGCGGGCAATCAAAACTATATGTTTTGCTTGTTGCTGCATTCTGTGCCGTCATTTCTGAATTACTATGATTTCCTGCAAATTGCGAGGCTATTGCATCCTCTGGAAGGGACACTAGCTTTGTCGTAGGGGGCGGGGGCGGGGGCGGGGGCGGTATACTTATAAGATTGGCTGGCTAGCTAGGGGTTTTACATTATTTATTTTTATAGTATTTTCAGGTAATCTTGTTTGGGTAGCAATTATTTTGCAAGTTTCTCAATCTGTTGACTTGTTGTACTATCTATAAAATTACCTTTCTTTTATGATTACTTTGAAGCTTAGTTTTGGAATAATTGTGTATGCTCTTCCTTGTATTTGGTTGCAATATACGAGTAATTATTAGGATTGTAATATTTTTATTTTTTTAAATTTTACTTTGCTTATGAAATACTGAAAATCAGTCAATGAAGAAAAGGCAGCAGTGATGATTGATCTCTGGAGTGGGATCATTTGATCATTTGATCATTGCTTCTTCTATAAGATGGAGTAGATAGCAATATCAATCTAATGATTAGCCTTTCTTCCCCCCAATTGAACTTTTGGTATGAATGTTAGCGATTTGCTGTCTCCTTTTCTATATACACACACATGTTAATTCAGTGCATGAATTGAGTTGGAATGGAGTAAGAACGTACTTAAGATTTCAACTCACATAATAATCTTTTGTTTCATTTTTTAATATCAGTTAACTAACTGGATTATATAAACTTAAAAAGAGAATTGTTCTTGTTCTTGGTCATTCAATGGATTATTAATATGGGGACTTAAAAATACTTTTATTTATATTAATGTGTGTCCCACCTTTTTCTTCTGGGAACTCTTTTTTGTGTGTGTGTGTGTGTGAAGTGATGTAAATTGATGGTGTTAGATAAGTAGGTCAATGTACTTTTTAGTTGATGACAAATTTAGCCCAAGGGTTTTGTCTTCAGCCCAATCCAACCTACCCAACAACCCAGAATATAAGCCCAGCGTACCTTTATTAGTTTGATGCTACATGTGACTTCAAGCCTTTTCAACCAGTCCCATAAATTCTATTTTTCTCTGTAAATGAATCATTTTAACATATAAAAATATTAATTTTATATAAAAATATTAATTTTCTAAATTCCAAAAAGAGTTTAATTTTTAAAACTATATTATTAACTCATTCACTTTCCTAATTCACCATTACTATAGACAAACAATTATCAACAAAAATATCAGAAAAACATATTTTAAACATATATATATATATATATATATATATATATATATATATATAAAATTAAGAAAAAAAAAGTTGGTCATTGGAATATAAGAAGAAAAAATATTCCTTTTAGAATTTGTAGGGGGAAAGAAGAACATGCAGCCTGCAGGAGTAGTAGAGACTACTAGTACTTAAGTAGTAATCAGTAATCACATGGAGTTGTTTTTCAAAACATTGATGATGTTAAATTCAACAATACGCTTCATTATTTATTTTCATGTCATTTATTTTAGAAATTAAACAAGCTAGCTACTACTGATTCTCTATCTCTCTCATCATAACTTGGTCAGAATGAAGAAGCATTTGACTTGAGATTGATTATAAAAGGAGTCCTTAGGGGACCGGCTACTACCGACCAGCCAGCCAGCTAGCTTTTATTTTTATTTTTAAATTTTTCCTCCTAGGATTCCAATCTATTAATCAACTGCAAATCTCTTTCTGTCTCCAAAGAATGAGGTCAATGAGTTTAAGAATTTTACACGCACAATGAGTATGTCATTTGGAAACAAACAAAGAAATTCCATTGGATTTTGTTTTGCATGCTTTACAAATTTATATTGACTTCATTCCAAGCTTTCACTACACCTCATGTACTATATATATATATATATATATATATATATACGGAAAAAATTTAAAATTTATGATGGACGTCATTCAAGATTACATGGCTATGGCGAAGGATCGAGGCGATCGAACTGTCGCCATAGAGACATCGAACACCTCATGTACTATATATGAAATGGGATATATATATATATATATATATATATATATATATATATATATATATATATATATATATATATATATATATATATACGGGCTTGCTTGCTTTCTTGCTATTATATATCCATTGCTTATGATACTTGTATATATATAGCTGAACTAGCTAGCTAGAAATTCTTAGCTCACTAGTATACCTACATGCATTTTCTGGATACATAGGTATACAATATTTATTGATATATCTAGCTATAGATCGATCAGCTTTCTACATGCATGCACAGTATATGCATACATACATTGTTCTTGGTGATCACTTTCAAATTCACCGGCTCTTTTGTCAAACTCAATAACAAGTTCGATCTATTAATTCACGGTAGGTTCTGCTAATATATATACCGATCTTAGTTTCATAGAACCAGAGCTTATATATAGTAATTTCTCATATATATGTATGTTGCATGCATGTATATATGTTTTAAATGTAACTCCTTGCTTCATCTTAATTCTTCCATGAACGGTGAGAGTAGTTGACCTATTTCCTCATAAAGTAGTTACAATTGTTATTTTGCTTCATGTATATGATAATGCAACCAGCTAGTGGCATTTTTGGTCCCATGAAGAATGTTAAGATATATAATTAGTTCAACTAGATAACTTTCGTGGCTAAGGACCTAATTTAAATTACTCCATCCGTTTCAAAATATTATAAAATTATTATTAATTTTTTGAAGTCAATTTAATAAGATATTTTTTAATTTAAAATTGACATTATTTTTTTATAAAAAAAATTAGTCAATGAATATTACAAACTATCTAAAAAGCATTACTCATTATAAAATTTATTGTTTCATAATTTTTGGTGAATCATCTCAATTTTAAATTTGAAAATATCTTATTTTGACTTTTAAAAATCAATAATTAAAAAATCAAAGGGAGTATATATTATTTATTTCCATCATTTTTGCTCCGGAAGATTTGAAACTTTTGTTAAAAGCTGTTCTTTTTATACGTCTATGTTTGTCTTCTCTTAGTTTTCACCTTATTTCACGTATATGAGGTTTTATAGCGGGAGTGTTACATGCATGAATGCCATGGTGCATGCTCTATATATAAATAAGCCCTTTTCGCTAAATTTTTTTGGTCAACTATCCGCTGACTATGTATCCTACTTTATATATATCTCCTATTTTGTTAAGATATTGCCCCATTTGGTAATTATACTTGTTAACTTTTATTATAAGAAAAAGGAAAGTTTCTGATCCACTCCAACTCTGAGTGCCCAGAATGCCAAGTCTTGTTAAAAGATATTCAATATAAATTGAGGACTTGGCGCTTCCCTTCGAAGTAACGTTGTTTTGATGGATTTGTTAATATATATATATATATATATATATATATATATATATATATATATATATATATATATATATATATATCAAAAGATATATACTATATACTTATGTGGAGGCAAGTCTTAGTTCTTAAGCAATTCCAAATTGCACCATCAAAACTACTTCTCGATACAGCAAAACAGAATTAGCCTGGAAGCAATGTCTAACTAAATAAAACACAAACTATTTACTTAAGTACTCTTCACTTTCTTTTTTCTTGTTAGTTTGCATGCGAGAACAGTTCACTTAATTTTTATTTTTTCTTTCTGGTTTTTATTACATTATTTTAAAGTCAAGATTGATTATATAATTAGAATTTATTGTTCACTTATTATTAATTAATTTTGATAGTGAAAATGATATTGAAAAAATAAAGACAAAAATTAATTACTAACACCATCTCACTTTATAGTCTTAAAATAGAAATATATCTCTAATTTTGAAACAAACTAAATACAAAAATATATCTCTAATTTTAGAATAAAGGAAGTGAGGGAGAGTAGAAATTTTGTTAGAATGCCAATTAATAAGGCTATAACTTTAATAACTTCACAAAAATGTAGTCATTTCCATTGTGACATTTGGTCTAAATTAACCGCTAGTCTTTGGTGAATGTTACATGAATGGTTTAAATTAGATTTTAATATTCTAATTTTACTTTTGAGTTTTCAGTAGAAGTATGAACAATAAAGAAGTTACTCATAAGATTGTATATATGTGTATAACAAGGGAGTAGAAAATTGAACATTATATTCAAATATATTTAAACAAATTTGCAATCAACCACGGGCTTGATAACATAAACAGCCATGTGGGGCTAGCTCTCAGATCGTAGGCTACATAATAAAGCTGACAAATGTTGCTGATATTACAATGTCAAATAGCAACACTAAGCTCCAGTCCGCCATTAATACTTAAATATTTATCTTACAGTATATGCATAAATGCATGTCGAGTACCGACTGGTTAATTAGGCATTATTAAGTTAATACTAAGAGGATAGATAAATATATAGATACCCAGAGGCACAATAGTTAAAGATATATATATATATATATATATATAATCTTATTTGTACAAGAATCTTATATATATAGATGAATCTAATTAATTGTTTGTTAACGATTGAACTTCCTTATCCATATATATATATATATGTTATATATATATATATATATATATATATATATATATATATATATATATATATATATATCATTTCCACAGATCAATTTGACAACTTGAGGTCGAAGTTGAGGCATTTTGATCTGAAGACATTTCTTGCTTGTTCAAATTTCTGATGAGTACTATATTGGAGTGATCATCCGAGTGAAATACATTGGCGGCTTCATTTGAGTAGTCGTGATTTTGCTTCAAAACATCTTCATGGCTGAGTTGTGAAGCAACAAACTTGTCAAGGACTCGCCAATCAGTGACTGATTGATCCACTGCTTGATCATTATAAGTTGGATGGCCGGCGTTTTGCTCTTGTGTGAGTACGGATGATGAGGAATATTGCAGATGTTTGGCATGGTTCATGTTGAGGCCATAAATAGGCATAGAATTGCAACTTGCCATTGTCATTGGTGGTGCTTGGAGAAGTTTCGGACTCTCCAGAAGGGGGAGTTGGAGAAAATGATCAGGCGGAATTTGGTACTGAAAGTCCTGCTCCTTCTTGAAAGAATAAGCTGGGTGGTGGTATGTTGCCATATTTGGCGGTTGTTTTGGAGAGTCTATGTCTGGCATGAATGAAACTTGATCGTCGTACCAAATAGGTGACTCGTGCTCACTCATTCTTCGAACAGTTGCTATTCTCTTCTTAAACACTCTACATACAACCCATCCTTCTTCCTGCTTTAATTTGTATCAAGAAATAAAAGCATGTCAGCCATTGCCGAAAATTATTATGTAATTTCAAAAACGAAATTATATGCAAGTTTTTAATCCATGCATGCCTTAATCTTGTTTTTATTCTTCTTCCGTTTGGTTTATGTACAAACTCATATATAGTGTGTATTAGTTCACATAAAATGCGCAATGACACACCTAGCTAGGCTGAGACAAAAACAGATATCTCTGACAATCATGTTTTGATTTTTCCCTAAACTATTAGTAGTTGTACAAGTTTTAAACTATATATTACTAGTAATAGTTTTTAGATTGATATGATCGTTTGATTCGACTGCTATATATAACTCATTATGCATTCATTCATTTATATTATTTTTGGGAATTAATTAAATTGGAGAAAAGAAGAATATATATATAATTATGAACTTGCCTGAGTAGTTGCATTTTCATCAGTTTCAAGGCGATACTCATGCATAATCCAATCTGATTTTAGTCCATTTGGGGCACGGCCTTTATAAAAGACTAAGGTCTTCCTCATGCCAACCAAGTCACTCTTAGAGTAGATTGCCTTATCCCTTCCTGTTGCTTTCCAGAATCCTGCTGCTGTAGCCCTATTTGTGCGAGTTCCAGTTGGATACTTCTTATCTTTGTGACTGAAAAAGTACCATTCATTTTGCTCTTCTGTTCCTAATCGGCATAGTTCTGTGCATGTTCAAACTTAAGTATAAAGTAAGCTATATATCCAGACCCTTAACATATGGTATATTTACAAGTATTGTTGATGTTAATAAATTACTCCTTAATTTCGTCCCAGAAAAAAGTCATATTTTACAAAATTTGCAAAAGTAAATGATGTGTTCTTGTTCCATGTTAATTAACCCTTAAAAATAATGCATGATAATGAAGTTTTTATGTTAAAATTGAGAATATTGTGTCATTTTATATGTATCATGAGTCCTTTTTTAAAAAAAAAAATCAGACAAATGAGACTTTTTTTTTATGACGTAGTAATTTTTACCTTGAAGATCCCATGGCTCTATTTTGTAAAGATCAATGTCTTTAATGACATCCAGGTCAATCCTTCTAGACATAATCTTCTTTCTAAGGTAATAATCGACCAGTTCTTCGTCGGTGGGATGGAATCGGAAACCGGGGGGAACATGAGAAAAAGTATTCATATTCTCTCACTAGCTTATATGATATTCCCAGACCTGCAATTAATAAATAATTAAGTGTGCTCTTGGTCAGTGTCTCAGCTTATTAATCATGTTCTAGATCAAATTAGCTGAACTATATATATATAGTTGCTAAAACATGTCATGCAATGCAGTGCGATGGATACGAAATGAAGTAATTGCCATCTTCTAAATAATTTAGAAGAAGTTATTAACTACAAAAAGTTAACGTACGTAAATAGGATTTTGATATATATATATATATATATATATATATATATATATATATATATATATATATATATGCAGGTTCTAGTTGAAGGAGGAATTAATGTTTTATGATCTGGAAGTACGTACTGGTAAAAAAACATCCAAACATGACGCAGAACTCGACCAATCATTTAAATAAAACTGACGAATGAAATTTTAATACATGTTATATTAATCAAAACATGCACAAAACTGATTAATTACATAACTGATATGATCATGTGCATGCAGATTATATATATAACCATATATATATATATATAACATGATTTATTTACTAACATATATATATATATCCTTATCATTTTTGCTGAATATATCTGAATCAAATTAAACTCGAACAAAATCTTACAATAATCTTTTGGTAGGTTACTTGGAGATGTACTATTGATCCAGAAGCACTTATAACAACATTTACCAAGTTAATTGATGATCATGTGAATTGTGAAAGGATGTAGTAGATCATAATATCATATCGACTACAATTTTTATAAATTAACAAAAACTGGTTTTGACCTAGGGGTAGCAGGATAATTGCTTGTACTTGAAGGAAACAATGGATATGTATTATTATCCATATATGGCAAGCCTAAGTAAATCCAATCACGGGGAACTAACTCTGCTTGGTCTAAATTTGAAGAAGTTAGCGTATTATTTCAAAACAGAAAGGTGAAGAATGTTTGATCATTTTGATATACATGAACATTTTAATTTCTCATGCTCGCATGCAGCATTTCACGCTTTTGTTTCTAGGGCGCATGCATGTACCATGTCTCTGTGTATAAGATATAATGTCAGTAAATAAATAATATGAATTAATATGCTCATGCATAAGAACTAATTAATTTGAAGCATGGAAAAACAATATAATTGATGTCCATTAATTTAATTCATGATCAAAAAGGATTTTTTATAAAAATATTATTATTATTATTATTATTATTATTATTTTATTTAATTTTATTAATCATCTCTTTAGGATATATAAACTAATTAATGACGGACGCGTCAATGTAAATCAAAAGAATTTATAAATGAAGACAAGAAAAGAAATTTCTGTGTCTCGTGTCGTTCCATGTGTATCGATGGATCACTTTATTTTTTTGCATCGCCAAGCAAAAGATTTGAAGGCAAGTTTGCGTAAACTTTACTAAATTGTTAAGATTAGCTATTATAGTCCGTCCACTCAGTTTTATAAAAGATCACATGGGACAAATTGCAAAAACTAAAAAAAAACAAGGCTTGATGTAATTATGAAAAGGTGGCATGCAATGATGAGGAATTTAATTAAATGAATGCACCTTCAAGGAATGCCTAGCTTATATAATTAACTACTCTAGCGATTATATATCTTCTCATTGTTTATTTTCATAATTTCTCACGTAATTAATATATATCATGGCTAGCAACTGTTAATTAATTAATTCTTACTAGCTAAATGATGAGTAATATCGCACTAAAATAACTCATGTCTGCTAATAATATAGCATGAGATCGATAATAATATATAAAAGTGAGAGGTGTGATAATCAGGCCTGATATAACACAATTACTTATGGCAGTTATTGTGTTTGACAAACCTATAGATTATTAGCTAGCTAGGTTTCCACGAAGAATGATAGTAGGGTACGTATATTCAATTCTACTAAAAGTTCAAAGAACAGGTTTTATAGATATCAATCAAGTGATAAAAGAAAAGACCAAGAAGAAAGTACGTAGAAATCCCAAAAGAATATCTTCTTGATAGCAGAGATATCTGCAACAACAATCTTTTAATTAACCGGATCCATTCGCCGGAAAAGAAATTGAATTACTATATATATATATATATATATATATATATATATATCAGTATCGCATGTATTTAAAGAAACATAAGGAGAGTACTAGCTAGCTTGATGCAGACTCATGAAAATACCATAAAAGTGAAGATGAACAAATTAATTAAAGAGATCAATCTAGATAGAGAGAAATTAATTAATTACCGATGGAGCTTACAAATTATTAGATAAGGCAGATCTGATAGAGTAGTAGATCGATCTAGTTAAACTTCCGTCACCAAGAAAACTGATCTAATACAATTACGTTGGGGAAGAAGTTTGCTCAAAAACTGTAGTATTAATTAAGCAGCTAGGTTATCAAAATGAATTGAATAGGAAAAAAATTGTCCAAAATGGAAAGAAATAATGCATGGTTTGTCTTGGGGAATCGAACTAGCCAACTCTCTCCCACCTGTTTAACTCCAAGAATTATCCTATTATGGAGTTGTCGGATGATCAGATTGTAGAGGAGAAGAAGAGGTAGTAAAAGAAAGGGCTGAGGAATGGAAGAAAAGAGAAAAAATAGGGTTATATAGACATAGACAACCACCAAACATATACTGGAGAGAGAGAGAGAAAGAGAAACCCTAATTAATGATGAAAGATCGATTATGTATGTAACAAACTAACAACTAACTACTTAGCTTATATATATATATACACACTTAATTTACTCATTGTCTCTCATTGTCGGAGTGAGCTAGATTGGAGGAGAAGCTTTTGGGCGCCATAAAAAGGTGGCGGATAATTGGGAAATATTGACAGAGATATTGATATGAAGGGCTGCATGGGGCAACTACCACCTCCACCACCCGCAACAGATAAAGACCTTCACTGACTTAGAATCAATGAATGTTGTTTCTTACATGTTCTATTTATTCAATGTAACTTATTTATATACTCTCCTCAAAACAAAATATTATAGATGCATTTTCCTTTTCAATTCTTAAAAATATGTATGATTAGTTTTAACTATAAAATGACATCCAAATTTTAATTAATTATAAATTAATTGAATACTATAATGTAAAAATTATTAAATTTTTAACTAATATATATAACTATATAAGGGTGTAACAGGGACGTATGTTTGAAAATATAATTTTTTTTATAAAGATTTTATTTTATAAATTTATCTCAAATTTTGAAATAAAAGGAGTATGTAAGTGGAAATTAATCGTGTGTGTATATATATAGCTAGCTACTGCTACTAATATTAGTGAGACCGTTGACCTTGCTTAAAAGCCTCCCTCTCCACAAGACCCCAAAAAGAGCTACTCCTCCTACTAACTAAATTACTAATAATCTTTTTGCGTGAATAAGCTACTGCTAATAATAAAATAATTATACATATTAAATATATATTAGGGATGTTCTTGTGGTGACGTAATGGAACAGTCTCCCGCCAGAAAGCTACAACCTCTCTCTTTCTCCGTAAATGGGGAAATTAAGGTGGCCCTAACTGTCCCATATACTTTATATGCGTTTATTATCCCTACCATTTCCTTGCTCATTGACATACTGAATTTGGGACCGGCTCACTCGATCTACCGCTTGAATATATATATTTTGATGGGCATGCACAATAAATATCATCATCACCTAGCTACCTAGCAAGCTAGTACATCTGTAAACCCAAAAAAATTGGGCTTGCAATTGATTATTTAGTACCCACTTGGTCTTAATTATTTGTCCCTCTTGGATGGGGGGTGGTGAAATTAAAAGAGCTAGAACGTAAAATCGTTGTTAATATTGCCATTGTTAGACAAAAAGAGAAACTAGGCTTAAGGAAATTAAGTAAAAATGGAGGGGTGTCTCGATCCTTATTATATAGCCTATATATTTCTTCCTTGTCAAAAATTAAAGGAAGAATATATATATATAGTATGTATATTTATTTATCAATTTTATATTTATGGTTATGATCCGCTTACTTATAATTATTACTAGTATTTTTACTTAAATACGTAACTCTGGTTATGATCCGCTTACTTATGGAGTAATTATTACTAGTATTTTCTATGTTCTATATAAAGAGTAGTAAAAAAATATTTTTTTAATGAGATCAAAGGACAAAAAAATAAAATAACAAATAAAACAACTAAAAATTACACAAATAATATAAATTAGTAAAAATATATCCTCTTTCTATTATACTATTTGTAAAGTTTGGTTTCATTATCATGCATGCATAAAGATAAATGTAAATTTTAAATAATTTAACTACTTTTTCTTCTATGAGACCAACCCGACCCTTGTACTTCATACTATACATCATCTATAGCTAGTGGAGATAGTATATATTTGTCCAGTACATAATTGAGTAACGGTACCCGTTCTTGCTTGATCGTCACCGAGACGTTTTTCCTCCACCACCGACTCCCATCATTATACATACACCCTTGCTACTTAATTAATTAATTTCTATACCCACATCAAAGATATATATATATATATATATATATATATATAAATATATATATATATATATTAATTAATATATATAGAGACAGAGAGAGAGAAACGGAGGGAGATAGCTAGGCGCTTGAGCTCCGTTGAAATGGTAATGGGTTTGAGCTAACTAAGCCTAACTGGATCCATCCCGTTCAAGTTTGATTTTAACGTACCTACTCGATCATTTGATTGATATTTATTAAATTACCCCGCACGGGTGTCCATGGGTTTGGTTGGCCCGCCTAGAAATATATGGAGTACCTTTCTTTACTTACCCACTGGCAACTAGCCGTTAGAAACTGGCTGAGCCAAGCCGATACTTATAGAGGCCTAGAGAGTATTGTGGAATGTGGGTCCTGACTGGGAGGGAGGCAGGCAAATTAGAAATGGAAAGAAATGATGACTAGAGTCTGTATTTGGCGGCTCTTCGTTCTGGCGTGGCCTAGCCACTATCATTATACAGTATACACTCTCTCTCTCTGCCTGTTGTTTCCTCACTCGCTTGTGCTTCTCGGTCCCTTTCCCCTGTTGGCTGTTACTGTTACTGTCCGTCTTTTATTATATATATATATATATATATATATATATATAATTTATTTTTAATAAAACTAGAGATATATAATTAGTAATAATAAATACTAATTTATACATGCATTGATAAGTTCATTAGTATTAACGAACGTATTTCTCAAATAGAAATGAAATTCATGGGAGTAGGGAGATTTATTTGTGACAAAAACCTTAAACCACCTTAATTAATATTGACGGGGGATGGATGGATGATTTAATTAATTAATTTACTTAAGATGACATATATACATGATGATGGAGCTTTATTAATGGGATTATAATTTGGAATATCTCCACATCATCATATAATATAATAAAAGAAAAAACCATCCACAATTCCTATCTAAACACGATCCAGTAATATACATACATACTACATACTCCATTTCAAACGGGGTAAACATAGTTTCATCTCAGACTCTCTAATTTGTCCCTTCTCGGCAAGTTAGACTCCGCAAAAACAACTTTTCCACTGGTGGGCCTGAGAATTAATATAAGGATACTTTACATAAGTATACAACTATTAAAAAGATATTACAAGAATAGTGCACCAATTAAATAATTATAATAATAGTGCAATAATATATAATAATATCAATATTAGTGCAATCTACGTCACACAAACCAAATCAACTGAAATACAAACACCTTAATTCAAGGAGAAAACTACTCTACCATTCACATCAGTTACCTACTAAAAAAAACATTTAAAAAACAACGCACAAAACGAATGCTCCATATGAGAACAATCCGAAAGCTTTTACATATAATCATCATCTTCAGCTAATTGTTTATCTTCAAGATCGGATCAATCGAAAAGGAAGCAGAAACATACACACAAAAGAAGCCTAATTGAAAAACACAGAGTACCAGAAAAGCGACATGCACAAACCGATCACAGGTTTTCGAAACTGAAAGCGAAGATTAAAACAGAGATTGCAAACTGAATCTGGAAAGTGAATACAAATGTACGAATCAGTTAATCTATATTTTGAAATCATTTTTTGTTAACTACGAATTCAACTGAGAGTGTAATTTTTATGACAATAACAAAAAACAAAACAGAATATAATAATTCACAGATTTCTATTAGTATATATCATATCAGTAATATTAGCGACTGTATGAAATAAATTTTAAATTATTCTTTGTTGTTCAATACAATTTTGATACGCATACAAAGTTTTGGGGACATTCATATAAAGATTTGTTTACCTTATTTTTAGTGTTCAATATTTGGCAAATCACCTTCACGACATTATAATTTGTGTTTTGAATATGGAAGGAATGAAAACATTACTTTACAGTAACAGAGATACCGATAACGTATATTTTGGTTACTGAATAATGTTACTTTGGAAACCAATTAAATAGCTTTTGTAATTTCAGTAACCAAAAAATATTTGTTACAAATGCATATTTTGGAAGCATTTATATAAAAATTTGGCAACATTCATATAAATATTTGGATTCCTTGTTTTTAGTGTTTAATATTTAGTATTTCATTTTCAAGGCATTATAAATTGTGATTTGTTTATAAACAAACTGAAAGCAGTTTGATGCATAATAATTGATACTAAATCGTTTACTTTAGTTCTTAAAAAAAGTTGCTTTAGTATCTAAATAGTGAATATAAATTATATCGATTACAAAATAGCTTTTGAAGCAAGAATATTCATATTTTCGTTCTTGGCATCTACAAAGTTTTGAAAACATTCATATATAGATTTGGATACTAATTACATTATTGTGTGAATGTTACTGTTTTAGTATTCGGACCATGGATATGCTTTCAATTGTAGTTTACTTCAACGGGCATTGAATGAAACGATAGCTTGATATCAAAATTTGAAGTTACTTACTTACTAGCCCTTCAAATTGTTCATTCACTGAAATGCACAACATAATGTGTACTGCATTAAATCTAGACTACAAACACAACGGAATTGGCAATCAAATTTCAGATCAAAAGCAACATTCCTCCGATCAAGGTGACAAATGAAGCAACCTTAAGATTCTATATAAAAGTCAGTAAAAGATCAGATGAACATGGCAAGTTTCCACTAATTATAGATTATGAACACGACATTGGAGGAATACAAGCTTACATAACGTGATAAAAAAGAAGAATATATAGTGCAAGTAGAAACGAAATGAGATTGACATGATGGAATTACGAATTTGTTTCATTGGCAAACCTGAAGACCAAAATGGATCACAATATGTTGAAGCGAATTTGCAATTGAAGTAATTGACAAAGAAAAATCGAAACGTAACATAGCAAACACCGCAAAACAATGTCTTTGAGGTCATTTCAGGATCAAATAAGTTTGAAGTCAAAATACATCAAACGTACATAAACAAGAAAATTCTTTCACAAACAATAAGGCTACATTCCATAAGCAAAACAGACAACACAAGGTTGAAAGAACAAGTGGTCGAGATTTTGTTACGGTATGCACGTAGACAATGGAAATTGCAAATGGAAACTAAGAGCATCAAAGTTTGAAAAAAACTATGTTCAAGGTAAGAGAATTTAATGATGTACACACTTGTTCATCCAACATACTGCTTGGAGATCACAGACAATCAAACAGTGAGATGGTTAGTGAGTGCATAAAGCACAAGCTAACTAACTTCAAGAAAATTTACACACCAACCGACATTGTGGAAGACATGATGACTGAGTATAATGTGTCCATCTCCTACCAAAAAGCATGGAGATCAAGGGAAAAAGCAATGGAAAAAGTAAGAGAAAATCCACACGACTACACTCTGATCCCTTCTTGGTTGCACATATTGCAAAAAAAAAATCCAGGTAACAATTGAAAACTATTTATTAAATATTTCAAATATTTTGGTTACTCAAAATAAGTAATTTAGTTACTTACAGATACATGAATGGCTACCACCTATTTTAATGAAGTAAAACTAAATTTGATTTTTGCAGCAGACAAATATCTACATAAAATGAAACTATTAAATAGCATTTTAGATACCATCTGAACACTATAAAAGACATTAAAATATAAATAATTATATAGCAAAAGTAATACACATAGTAATCCTAACTACAAATTTGGACATTATTTATTACATATAATTACATTAACCTTACTTTAAAATTCATTTCAGGATCCATCACATCCTTGGAGTTGGAAAAAAATGGTCGCTTCAAATATCTCTTCTTCGCAATAGGAGCATCCATTGAAGCATGGAAACATTGTTTCCCAATCATTGTAGTTGATGGGACATTCATACAATCAACTCTACGAAATTGCTGCTTCGCTTATAAGCAAGCACACAAGATGCAAATAGGAACATCATACCGATTGCTTTTGCAGTTGTTGACAATGAAAATGAATCATCATGGAGATGGTTTTTCATCAATTTGAGAAATGTTTGTGGTGTTAGAGAAGGACAATGCATCGTTTTAGACAGACATGAAGCAATTATCAAGGGACTTAACTTTGTGTTCCCTGATGTCATGCACAGTTCATACATACCATATTTTGAAAAATATAAAAATAGATTCAAAAAGAAAGGAGAAGAGATAAAAAAAAGCATCTACAACGACTTGTAGGGCTTACACTATAGAAGAATTCAACATACATATGGCTGAATTTGATGCAATTGATACTAGAATAAGGACATATCTGGAGGAAGAAGTTAAACTAGAAAAGTGCACGAGGCTCCATGGAACTGTAAGCAGGTATTCAACAATGACTTCAAACACCGCTAAATCTATTAACCAAGCAATCAAGGGAATAAGAGATCTTCCAGTTGCGTCGATGATTGAATGCCTACGTTGTATGGTTCAAAGGTGGTATTTCACAAACAAACAATCAGCAATATCAACTTTCACAAACCTTTCCACAACAGCTGAGAGAAGATTGCAAGATAATATCAACGAGTCCAAGAAACTTAAGGTCAGTCATAAAACCCCTATATTGTTACTGCATATCTTCGAAAAAAATAGCATTAATATTTATATAAAACCACAATATGCATTTTTGGTTACCAATATAAACTGTAAAAGTTACCAATAGTACATATGACTTAAATTATTCCATATATTCAAAAAAAAAAAAGAAGTAATTATTATACATACTAACTGCACTATTAAATTGTGTTGTAGGTTGAGACATTGAATCTAGTGATTTTTCTTTATTTACGATGTCACCAAACAATTTATCGTGGATATGGAACAAAGACATACACGTCATGCAGTAAATTTCAATACCATGAGATGCCTTGCTTTCGCACTGGCTTCTTTATTATTAACAAAAAGAATATGAAATTTATTATGATTTTTGCTCAAAATACTATTCAAAAAAAACTTTGGTGAACACATATTCAACTTCCATCATGTCGTTGGATGACAAAGAGAAATTAGGATGTTCGAACGAGATTAAAAACATATGTGTCAAACCACCAAATCTGAGAAACCAAATTTGGGCGACCAAAGATTGGAAGGTACAAGTATGTATGCGAAAATACGATTCGAGAATAAATACGAGGCGATGCCAAAAAAAGGACACAACAAAAAATATGCAATAATCCACCAATTTTGAGGGCCAAAGACTTTTATGATATACTTGACATCAAAAAAAATTATATGAGACTCTTGATGTTTTCTTGAGGTTGCTTTCGATATACATTCATATTGTAATCATTTTATTGATTAAATAAAATAAAATTTATATTGTACAATATTGAATTATGTTTATTTTCATTAATTTCTTTTAACAACAAGTAATTATAACTTCAAATAAAATAATATATAACATAACTATTTATGTATATTTTAGTTCTTACTATATAACTAAAAGCAGATTACATTATTAAAATTTTGGCTACCAATTGTACCATGTAAAAAATATATGCAATTACAAACATTAATAGAGTAATTTTTAATTAATATAACTGTTTGTTAAACCACAAATACTGTTTATTATAAACAATATATGTTGTTTGTGAACCAACACAACCATAACAAAACAAAACATAATATAAGGTGTAAAGTGTGATATAATTTCCTATTATGGTTGATTTCCTGTTTTGAAATGTGTTAATTTTCATTAATTTCTTTTAAAAAACAAGTAATTATAACTTCAAATAAAATAATATATAACATACATATTTATGTATATTTTAGTTACTACCTAAAACTAAAATAGTTACCTGTAAATGAACTTTTGGCTACCAACTGTACCATGTAAAAAACATATGCAATTACAAACATTAATAGAGTAATTTTTAATTAATATAACTGTTTGGTAAACCACAAATGCTATTTATTATAAACAATATATGTTGTTTGTGGACCAAAACAACCGTAACAAAACAAAACATAATATAAGGTGTAAACTGTGATATAATTTCCTGTTATGGCTGATTCCCTAATTTGAAATGTGTTTATTTTAATTAATTTCTTTTAAAAAACAAGTAGTTCTAACTTCAAATAAAATAATATATAACAGACATATTTATGTATATTTTGGTTATTACCTAAAACTAAAATAGTTACTGTAATTGAAATTTTGGCTACTGTTATACCATGTAAAAAACATGATTGGTGGTGGCGAAAAGTGTTAACTTTATATGCAAATCTGGCAACAAATTGTATCTAATTGAATTTTAAATTTGTACGTAAATACAACTATTTGCACACCCACAAATCTGGCAACAAATCTAACAAATTGAATTTTAAATTTGTACATAAGTACAACTATTTGCCCACCCACAAAAACTGATGATCATAACAGGAAACAACATTATTAATTTGTAAATGTTTTTTATAATATATTATTAATACTAATTGGATACAAATACCAATTCAAATAGATACCTTAATATTCAAATTTAGAAACCCATTGTACCATAAATAAAAATGTTAACAATAATATTAACAAAAATTAAATACAAAACAAAAAACAACAATTTGATCCAACAAAACATACTCATACTTCCAATAGTAAAAATTAATACATCATTCAATCATTAAAATAATTACAAAACATTCCAAAACCAAAAACCATATCAAATCGAATAATTACAAAACATTTCCTGACGATAATAACCATATCAAATAGTATGAAATGAGACAAAAAAATAAAAATAACAAGTTGCATAAGCATACTGCGTCTTATTAGCGAATCTTCACGGATATTCTCGAGTTGATTCATATCCACCAACATGTTTGTTCTCGCGATGATTAAACAAGTTGACACATAGCTTCCTGCGGTATTGAAGGATTGAAAATGGTTTTGGCATTTCATAAATCGTCGATGAAGGAAATGTTCCATAAAACAAATTATAAACATTCTCGCGATCATTTGAAACAACAATAAAGATATAAAACAACTCAAAACAAACTTCATAATATATGGAAAAGCGATAAAATAAAAACAATGTAAACTTACCCTTGATTTGTTAGGAAGACCCTCGGCAAATTAAAGAGATCAATAATATCATGTTCTTCTTTGTTGCGGTATGGAACTTTATTGGAATCGATATCGGATCTATTCTTCTAAAACCCGCAACTAGACAAAATTATGGGAAGAATAAAGATGTAAGGCTCACACACATCCATAATATTTGTGCGCATTACATTCTTGTCCTGTTGTAGAGAATTATAAACCACTAATACTCTGTGATACACATCAAAAACCAGCAAAAACCAATGACCATGAGCTGACATATGAACAGGAAACATGACAAAATCAACGGTAACCCACGGTGTGTTGACTTCCATAAGAAAGCCGTGAATATACTCAGCTATATCACCAGAGCCCAACAACAGATTCTTATCACAATTTCTATTACAATATATCCCATATAAATTGGTCAACTTGATATGGAACCAACAATCTGTTGTTGTAACCCTTATTTGAATTTTGTTCGAGTGCCTAGCCAATTTATGAATGTAATACAAGCAGATGTTGATGTGCTGAACAAAAATTAAAAACAAAATAACAATCAGAGATAAACAAAGGAAAAAAAAATAATACTGAAACATAATAGTAACCAATACATACACATATAGTAACCAATATGATTATATAAGGTAACCGAAACTAACAAACATAGATTCAAAGGTAATGAAAAAAATTCACATCATCATCAAACCACTGCCCTGGGGTCTTAAGCTTGTAAAACCACATTTTTGAGGCTATTGACACAGACCTAAATCTGAATGAAGGCTCAATTCTGTCATTTTTACCCGGAAATTTTTCAGTCCTTCAAAACAATAACATATTGGAAATATAAAAGAAATGATTTTATATCCTATTAAAAAACATAATACAAATATATTAAACTCCAATATACTTACCTTTTCTTGTTATTTAATCCAATCTTAAACCACTGCTCAAAAAGAACATCTTCATCTTTCGAAGGAATACCCATACAGATATTTGGAAATGCTAACATTTTTGTGCGTAATTAACTAACATCCATATCTGAAGAGGTTGAATCAGCAGAACCGAACTTTGAAGTAAAAGGACTCTTCAAAACAGCACTTTTCACAACCGTGCGAGCAGGGCACGCTTGATTGGTTTTTTTTGATTTCTCGACTTGACTGATGAATTAAATCCTGAGTTGTTAACACCATCTCATCAAGTATCGATATGTCTGATTCTTTAAATTTATTACCCTCTAATGTTTTACAATACATGACACAAAAAACAAGGTCAATAGCAAATTAAAAATACAAAACTTCTGAACAATATAAACATAAACACTATGGCAAACTAACTAATACAACAAATGAAGGAAACTGCTACTGATAACAAAAATAACAAACCTCAATGGGGGTAAAAACAACAATTTCTTTTCCACTAGATTGACTTAAAATATCAAAACTAGGAAGGTCATTGATCTTTTCAGCCTGTTAAAAAAATACAATTTATAAGTATAACACATTAAAAAAAATAACATTTTAAAAAAAAATGTTTAACCTTTTCATCCTCAAAATAATTGTGAACCCCTCTAGGCGTATAAACAACAATCTCTTTCCCATCAGAATTTAAACCGACATTCTTGCACTTAATCTGTAAACAAAAACTGAAAAAAATAAGCATTTAATTATTAACCATGAAATATAAAATAAAAAACTTAAATAAATGTAAACCTTTTCATCCTCTTCTTCAAACTGATTTCAACAACACCACCAACAGGAGGATCAACACTTCCTTTAACATTACCACCATCAACGTTCTCACCCAACTCATCATCAACATCATTATCATCATCATCATCAACACCATCATCATCATCATCATCATCATCATCATCAACACCATCATCATCATCATCATCATCATCATCATCTTCAACAACATTAACATTTCTATATTTGCTATACTAGACTGACCATATAAATACTTTCTAATCATCTTCTTTACATCACTGCAAATCTGAATTTGAAACACTTGCAGTTGGTCTTTTAACTCAACACCCAAATTCTCAATTTCTTTTTTCACCACCATCACCTTACCTTCCAAAGGTTTAACCCGTGCATCGATAACTTTTTCCACATCAGAAATAGAAAACCCAATATCTTTAAACTTCCTCGATGATTCTACTTTAAAATCAAAAATTTTACTTCCACTATCATTTCCATTAAAAAAATGAAAACCCCCTAACCCCAATCGGACCTTTTCCATCCTCCGTAGGAACAATATTCTGAATGATCAACTGAAACATAATAATAACAACAAATATACCATGTCAAAAACATTAAATATAAAACATAAACAAAACAGTAAACAAAAAAAAATATAGTAACCAATATCATATATAAAAGGAAACCAAATATAAAGCAAATGGAAACCAACATACCTGACCAGATCCAAAAACAAGGTCATTCAATTTCTCATTCTTGGGAGGCTTTTCTAACTCCCTCCATCTAAATAATCTCAACTCTGCAGCATGGTCATCAACACAAAAGCCTCTGACTTTCAAAGTAGGTATTGTTTCAAACAGAAAAACTTGAAACACATAAGGTAATCCATTAAGTTTGTAAAATTTACAATAGCCATCCCTATAAAAATTGTAAATCACCCCACCATGCTTATCCTTCCTTACATGACCCTTGACTGCAATGGATAAAGAATTCTTTGTTTGTTGAAAAGCAAATTTACCCCATGGATAACTTTCAATATCCCCATAAGACAAAAAGTTAAACAAAGTTACATCAACATAATTGCCAGAAACAGAAGCTAGAATGAAATTAAAAACCAATAAAATAATGGACATCCTAACTGCCTCATCATCATCATAAAAAACAACGCTCCTATATATCCTCCCGATAGTAGAACGGGTTACAACCTCATCACCAAAAAACTTCTCCACCAACAAATTTTGTATCCCCTTAAAACCATCAATGTCTTCATTTCTTGCCAATTCAACCGGAAATCAAACAAAATTTAAGGCAATCAAACCTTACCGCCTCTCACCAAATAGAAACCACAACTCCCCATCATCCCTTTGATAAACTTCCCTAATTAAAGCCTGACGAATAATCTGTGAAAACATCTGTGGCTGTCCAAACTCTAAAAATTTTCCAAAACATGTCAACTTAAACTTATTCAATTGTACCTCAGACAATTTATTCTTGATAATGTTTGGAACCTCCATATCACACCAATAAATAACTTTTGCTGAAAAGTTTCGATTATGCTCCTCATAAAATAGATCCCAAATCTGAAAATGCAAAAACTTACATTACAAACAAATTAACCAAATTAAAAAACAACTTTAAACCAAAAACTAATAAATGAACAATATCAATGATAACCAAAATAATTTCAGCAATTGATCATAACCCAAATTAATTAGACTATTTAAATAAACAATCATAAATAATCATCAATCTCCAAGTCTATTTAAATAAAATACATGTTAACAACTATGATATCAGCAGTTTTCAAGCATTTCAATATTGATTACCAAAAATAAATTAACAAGTTACCAGCATAATATAAATCTATATAATGACAGTAATGTAATGTAGTAACCAAAAATTAATCTAATAGTATCTGAGACTCAAATAGAATAAAAACAATGATTTAAACAAGAACAATTTGAACAATCCATAAAACAACACAAACTTTAATGAAATATAATACATTTTAACAACTATTACAAAAATCAGTTACCAAACATATAAACGAAGGTAACCAAACAACAATTAACAAGTTACTTTATTATTAAAATAAAATACATGTTATTAAGTATGATATCTCTGAGTTTCCAATCATTTCAATATTGATAACAAAAAATAAATTAGCAAGTTTCCAACATAATATAAATATAGATAATAACAGAAATATAATGTAGAAACCAAAAATAAATCTAATAGTATCTGAGACTCAAATAGAATAAAAACAATGATTTAAACAAGAACAATTTGAACAATCCTTAAAATAACACAAACTCTAATGAAATATAATACATTTTAACAACTATTAAAAAAATCAGTTTACAAACATATAAACGAATTTAACCAAATAACAATTAACAAGTTACTTCTATTGAAATAAAATACATGTTAACAACTATGATATCAGCAGTTTCCAAACATTTCAATATTAGTAACAAAAAATAAAATAGCAAGTTACCAGCATAATGTAAATCTAAATAATAACAATAATGTAATGTATTAACCAAAAATAAATGTAATAGTATCTTAAACTCAAATAGAATGAAAACAATGATTTAAACAAGAACAATTTGAACAATCCTTAAAACAACACAAACTCTAATGAAATATAATACATTTTAACAAATATTACAAAAATCAGTTACCAAACATATAAATGAAGGTAACCAAACAACAATTAGCCAGTTACTAAAAAAAAATAACATCCTGTATGATCACAAAAAGGAAATTTAGGGACTAAACGAAAATATACTTTTATCAGATACTAAAATATGAATGAAAACAAAAATTTTAACAACAACAAATTGAACAAAACTTAAAACATAATAAAATGTGTTTCAGAAAATACGCTCGGAATGGAAACAATGATTTTATCAAACAACAACTTCAACATCAATAATACTACTGAACAACAACAAAAACAACAACATAAACCAAAACACCACCATGCAGAAAAGAAAAACACAAAAACCAAAAAATAACTAAAAAATATATATTCTTAAATTTTTTTTAACAAAACTTCAAATGTTTCTGCCGTGGAACCATTTTCCGGCTATGAGCCTCAACTTTATCTTCTTTGACAACTTTTTCGGCAGAACCTTCAAAATCGGAATCAATATACACCAATGATTTAGTCTTCTTCTTCGTATGTCTCCCAATATTCTTATCATCAACATTTGATTTCAACAATAACTTTTTCCTCTGTTTAGAAGACTTTGGACTACTACCCTTCACCATTACAGATAACTTCGAATCCTCCAAATAATAATCATTTGAAACTCTTTTCCTCTTCCTATCAGGTTTCTTAACCCCCATTCCCTCCATGCTCTTCCTCGTAGAGACCATCACGAAACAAGAGAAGAAGAAATCAAAAAATGTAGTACCGATAAATAGGAACAAACCAAAAAACTTAAGAATAACACGATCACGAAGCAAAAAATCGACAAACACGAAGTAAAAATCAAACGCCGACAACAAAAATCAACCAGAAAAATCGATAGACCCACAGAGAAGAAGATGAATAAGGGTTTGCTTAGAAAGTTGCAAAAACACCAAATAAGGGTTTTCAAAAGAAAAGAGACGACATAAGGAACAAATTTTTTTTTAAAATGAACACAATCCCAAAAACACATCCCATAATTAAAGGAAGCATAAATATGTACTAATAATGAAAATAAAATTTTAGAGACATTAATTGTGTAAATATTTAATGAGTGATGTAATTATGTTTTAAAATGTAATATAAAATGTAATTGTTCCTTAATATAAAGTTTATTTTTTATGGGCCCAAACCTACGAATCATGACGCCATACATAGCATCATCGCTTCAGGCCCAACATTCATTGGAGCAACCCCGTTTGGTGATGACGTGGCACCTCCCCAGTGGTTGATTTTTAATGCAACCAATGGTGTTGCGGCATCTATAATATATCTCCGGCCCCCACCATATTACAACTCCACATCATTGCCCTACTCTACTACTCCCTTGAGGCCCGGAGGAGGATTCAATTTTATACTCAGGGACCTGACCTGACCTGACCTGACGCAGTGGAATGGATGAGGTGAACAATTACTATAAGGACAAAATTGTCCTTTGACCGTGTAATACATCGCCTTATTTTATGAAAGCATGTACGTACGTACTACTTTATTTTATTTTAATTTTTTATACTAATACATATAGACATCATTATTCAATTGCGGTTGTATTAATTCCTCACCACATTATTAAGTACTAATTTCAACAAAAATAAAAGTCCAATGTTCGTTATTTTCATACACGCCCTCCCACCCAAAATATTCATTTCATCCACACAACACATTTGAAAAATTAAACTCGATTTGAAATGTTTTTAAATTTTAAAAATAAATTAATTCAATATAAATTTAAATATTATAAATTATATAGATTGTTATACTATAATATTTAAAATTAAATTTATGTCAATCAAATGCAACTTTTATTTAAAAAAATCATTTTTTGACTGAGGTAATATAATTTGCCCGTCAAGAGTATAAAGTACTCAAATTTTAGGATAGAAACATGAAGGCCGCATATATGATATACACTTGGAAAGACTCCGCATGATTCATGATTTTGTACAGTACACTGCACTATATATAGAAGAAGACTCTTTACCATCATTTGTAAAGAGTATATATATATATATATATATATAGAAACCCGTCGGTGAAATTTCTCTTATTTTGTTAAAATATATAAAAAAAATTTAGTTTTTTTTTGGTTTTTTTTTAAAAAAACAACTAACAAAAAAAGTTTAATATTTTATAGAACTGGAATTTTTCCATAATACAGTGTTTTGGGCGTGATTTGGATACCTATACCAAAAAATGTATGTACAGTCATTTTTTGTTATACGAATCCAAATCACATCCAAAACATCAGATATGAAAAAAAAAATTAGTTCCATAAAATATTGAACTTTTTTTTTAGTTGTTTTAAAAAAAAAAGCAAAAAAAAGCAAAAAAAAAAGTCCGCATTTTAAGAAAGTAAGAGCTCCTTTACGAGGAACGGACCGTATATATATATATATATATATATATATATATATATATATATATATATATATATATACTGATAAGATCTTAATCTCACCCAATAAAAGACTCACCCAACTCACCTATATGTACCCCTCTCTTTTTTTTCTCTCTCCTCATTACACAAGTCAGTCGAAAAAACAGAAACGCGGATGGGAAAATTCTCGCTCCCTCTCTCATCTCAAAAACTGGTTCGCTCCCTCTCTCATCTCAAAAACTGGTAATTGATCTATTGAAAGAGAATCGGCCCCTTCTCGCTCTCTAAGCCTCAGGAATCTCTGCCTTTTCTCTCTCTCTATTAATAATCGGCTGACCCGAGAATCGGCCGATTCTCCCTTCTCGTCGATTCTAGACCAAGGTAACAAAATCAGAACTTTGGGTGATGATTTTCTTGTTTTATGAGTTGAAATTAGGCTTAGATTCGTTTCAAGTTGTGATTTGGTGTTCAATAATAGCTTTTTTAGGACTTTTACTTAAAAAGGGCCAAACCCTATAATCTGTACAATTATTGTGTTCTCAAGATTAGGGCTTTTTGACTCTTAATTATAATTTCAGTGACAATATTTTATTTTATGAACAAGGTGTTAAACAAAAATCAGGAAGTATATGAATTGACTCACTTTTGCAGCATTGCGATTTTTTTTCAAAACAGGGGCACACATATGGAGCAATAGTTGTGGTAATAGTTTTTCACTTCAAAGCTAATAAGACGGAACAAAATTTCTTTATATCACAACTGAGATAAAATGTGGAGTGCTATTATAATCAACTAAATAATGAAGTGTGTTTGTGGTATTAGTATCAAAATTATTTCCACATGTAATAAAAAAAATATTTTTTATTTTTATCATTTCAATAGAACAGGCAGTATTGCTAATTATTAAGCAGGCTCCAATTTAGTGTGCATGGGTGTTGAGGTGCATTTAATAGAAAAAAACAAGTGAACTCATCCCTCATATCTTGTTCGTGTAGCACACATTCCATGTTAATATGTTATATGCATTTATAGTGCATATAAATGAAAATGTTTTTTAAAATATTATCAAAATATTATCTTTTGTGCCTTACTGTATTAATGCTTGTACATTATTTCTATTGAGTGTGGACCTAATTATTTATTTAAATTTATTATGGGCAGAATTTTTAAAAATGGATGTCATGAACCATGAAATAGTTAGTTTTGGGGATAATGCAGAAATAGAAATGGAAATGGAGAGGGATGACTTGAGTGAAGAGGGGTTGGATGTAAACAATGTTAAAACGGTTGTCTACTATCCTCAAGTAGTTGATGAGTTTACGCCTAAGCTAGGTCAAGAATTTCAAACATTAGGCGGCGCTCACACTTTTTACAATACATATGCGATGCGTGTTGGTTTTAGTGTCTTGAAGCATATCGAAAAAAAAGGAGGAAGCGGTGAGATTTGTAGGAAGTCGTATGTGTGTTATAAGCGAGGAAAGGGCAAACTATTTGTCGATGTGGATACAAAAAAAAAAGCGTGGATCTATTAAAGAAGGTTGTAGTGCTGAGAATGATAGTGGTTAAAAGAAATGACTTGCGTAGTTACCATAAGCGATGAGGGTCATTGTCACCCATTATCGACTCCACATAAGAGGCATTTTTACGATCGCATCGTAATGTGTCACCTGCCCAAAAATGTTTGAGTCAACAACTTGGCATGGTGAATATACCCAATGCCAACAATTGAACTTTCTTGCGGTCTTGGTAGGGAGGTATTGAAAATATTAGTTGCCACGCAACGAGATTTTGTATAACTTTGAAAGAGCAATCGTAATGAACCTGAAGGACAAGATGGCGATATGTTGAATGAGTACTTGAAGTTAGAACAACAAAAGAATCCTGCATTCACTTTTACAATTGACGAGACGTTGAAAAAAGGATTACTCGTTGTTTTTGGGCCGATCTGACTTCAGGCGGAACTTATAGATTTTATGGCGATGTTGTCATTTTTGATACCACGTCTAACACTAATCGTTACGGAATGATATTTGCACCCTTCTTTGGGGGTTAATAACCACGGTCAAACTATTGTATTTGGTTGTGCTTTCTTAAGTGATGAGACCATAGATACTTTTGTTTAATTTATTCAAGTGCTTTTTGGAAGCAATGCCGGTGATGACCTAAGATGATTATCCTTCGATCGGGATCCAATTATGACATATGCCATTTCATAGATCATGCCTAATACATTTCATAGGTATTGTAGTTGGCACATTTTGACCAAATTTTCAGAGAAGATTGACTCAGTAAAATACAATACTTATTATAAAGAGTTTTCAGATTGCATTTAGAATTCAGAGATAGTGGAAAAGTTTGACTCAACTTGGGTGGGTGGGGTGGGAGAAAAGTGGGTTGACTCTTAATAAATGGCTACAATCAATGTATGACATCCGTTGTAGATGGGTACCCAGCATATTAATCATATTTTCTCGGTAGAAGCGTGTCAAGTAGCCAATGACGGAGAGTTCTCATTCATTTTTTAAAGATTTGTTTTAAAGAAAATTCATTAGTGGATTTTATGATTCAATTTGGTGGTGCCTTCAACATCAACGACATTTAGAGTTGGAATCGGATAACAAAGATTTGATTGAGAGGCCAGAAAAAAAAAATTGCCGATCATTTCTTAAGTCGAATGGTTGACATTTATACATACTCAATGTATTATAAATTTGAAGATGAGATGTTTGAGACCTTGAATTATAAGTTTGAACTTTTGAAGGAGGATGTCAACTACCATGTATATAAGATTTGGCGAAGGATGCCACAAAATGTAATGTAAGAGAAATTCATTATGACAAATCTTGGGATTATACTGACATGCACTTGCAAAAAGTTTGAGAGTTTGAGAATCTATGTCGGCGTATGTCTTAGCTTACTTGAATAAGTTTCATGATCTTGACAAGTTCTGAGCAAAATACATTTTAAATAGGTGGACAAAGATAGCAAAATCAAGTGGTGTAATTGATGATAATGGTGTGGCGATAAAGATGACAAGTCGTATTTACTCTTGAGTCAATTGATTCAACGTTCTTTAGATTTGATTGATAGTGCTTTCACAGTGAAGAAGCCACAAATGTATTAAAAGAATATTTAGATAATGGATATGAAAAGATCAAGCAAATTATACGTAAGAATGATTCCGAAAGAAACAAAGAAATGGAGTGTGGTGGAATTAGTGCATCCAAGTCAGTTAACATGACTTCTACTTATGAACATAGTTATATTGAGCCGAACCACGTGCGAGAAAAAGGGTGTGACAAAAGGTTGAAGGGTGGCATAGAAAAGGCTTTGGGGAAAGCAAAAAAAGCAAAGAGTAGACGTTGTCATGCATGTGGCCTAATTGGTGTGACACACGATAAAAGAAATTGTCCGATGCTTAATAATTTGTAAGCAAATTTACTTATTTTAACTTTGTTATTTATTTAAAATTGATTTTGTTATTTGTTTAATTTTAACTTTGCTAATTGTTTAAATGTAGAACTGGAGAATCAAATGATGATGCTACTCAGGATCCAAGTATAGCTAATGATTGTAGTGGTCCAACAGAGATTTCTAAATTCTGAGGTAATGATAATATTCATCCAAGTGTATTAAATTTATATCAATATCAATGGATTATGCGAATTGGTTCACTTTTTCATCACATTTGGTATTTACTTGGTTATTTTTTTGTTGTTGCTCATGACAGGATTTGGATCTGCAACAACTATGGGATAAACATATTGTTGGTTTTTGTACTGCTGTCATTTTAGTTATTATTTATGGACTGCTAGATTTTCTTTGCTTATACTCGAACACGATGTTAGTGTTATTTGGCATTTCTTTTGTCTCGGGAAAAACTATGAACATTTAGTATTGTCGGCTGAACTGAAAGGAAGTTTGTGTTATGTAACTTTCAGATCTGCAAATTATCTATTTATAATGCCAGCAGCTAATTTAGTTCTTCATTTAATAATAATTGAATTGAATTGGTTTTGTATTTTTTGGTATATGGTTGAATGCCATGTTGCATATTTTCTTTGGATTTTCAAATTTTGGGAAGAAAGGTGCGGGTATGGAACAAAAAAAATAACATGATAGAGAAGGGAAAGTGTTGTGTTATATTTTTGGTAAATACATATATAACAAAAAAATTATGCTGGAATAAAACTGGGTCATATCAGTTCTATAAACTGCTCTCTTATCAAAGACTAAGTTTTTGTTTCAAAGAACTGTCGCAGACCAAATTAGATATCTGCCCGGTCAAGTTCAGGTTGGGGAATTTAACCTCTTTGCTACGGTGATGATATAAACTTAGTTAGAACAAACCACATGTTCTCTCTGACTTCGTATTTGCATGTGTAAATTTCTAAAGACTTGTATTCAATTGGTTTAAGCTTGAAACCATCGATAATAATAATATAATGTTCATGACATCTCTTCCAAAGTGAGAAATGTTGATACTCATTGTTGGGTGGAGAAGGTCGAAAATTGCGTATCAACTCGAAGAATGTTATAATTCCACAATATAAACTCGAAAGCATATCATGATTACATGTCCTTCTTGGACAAGGTTTCAATAAACTAACACCAAAATTTAATGAACCCAAATAACAATATTTATTTCATCTACAATAACATGATTAAAATCAATAACCAAGAATCCAGGCTTGTCTCGTAACATGATTAATAAACTCTTCGACATCTAGCTAAAAGGCTTGTCTCGTGACTGGTTACCTAAAAATCACAAGTTGGGCAAATGTCAATGCCATATATTGCATATAGTCAGAAAAAGACATTGAAATGGAATAGAACCAATTAGCAAGTTCATAATACCAATAGAACTAGAAGAATCCTTATAAAACAACCATGGATACTTCTTATAAATGACAAAATTAATATTAGATAAATTGAAGTTGATCAAAATTATCTTTGAAGTGAAAAACTATTACCACAACTATTGCTCCATATGCGTGCCCCTGTTTTGGAAAAAATTCGCAATGCTGCGAAAGTGAGTCAATTCATATACTTACTGATTTTTGTTTAACACCTTGTTCATAAAATAAAATATTGTCACTGAAATAATAATTAAGAGTCAAAAAGCCCTAATCTTGAGAACACAATAATTGTGCAGATTATAGGGTTTGACCCTTTTTAAGTAAAAGCCCTAAAAAAGCTATTATTGAACACCAAATCACAACTTGGAACGAATCTAAGCCTAATTTCAACTCATAAAACAAGAAAATCATCACCCAAAGTTCTGATTTTGTTACCTTGGTCTAGAATCGACGAGGAAGGGAGAATCGGGTGATTCTCATGGCCGTCGATTCTTGATTAAGAAGAGAGAAGGAAAAGGTAGAGATTCCTGAGGCTTAGAGAGCGAGAAGGGGCCGATTCTCTTTCAATAGATCAATTACCAGTTTTTGAGATGAGAGAGGGAGCGAACCAGTTTTTGAGATGAGAAAGGGAGCGAGAATTTTTCCATCCGCGTTTCTGTTTTTTCAACTGACTTGTGTAATGAGGAGAGAGAAGAAAAGAGAGGGTATATATAGGTGAGTTGGGTGAGTCTTTTATTGAGTGAGCTTAAGATCCTTACTATATATATATATATATATATTTATCGGTCTCTCTCCGAAGAATTATAATTAGCGAACTAAAAACGAATCAACTATAACGGCGGTTTTATGTCTCTATAATATAAAAAATTAATTTTTTATGCTATAGCGACGGATAAAACTGTTACTAAAGTCGGTTCATTTTTAATTCGCTTTCTATGGTTCGCTGAAGAGAATCAACGTATATACTCGAAATAAATACTAAAAAATAACTTGAGTTTGTGGGACCTTCATTATATTTTTTTTATTCATTCATCTCATTTTTTGTCTTTTCTAATTTTCTTCGTCATAATTTTGAGGTACAACTTCTTAAATTATGAAACGAATATCTTTGATTTAGCAGGCACAATCTCTCCCAATTTTATTAACATTTTAGCCTCGATATATTGTCTTTCTTACGTTACAAACCCCGATTATATATTTAGATCAATCAATCAAATAAATCAGTTTCATAGTTTTTTTAAGATAATAAAATCGTATATATCAACATGTAAGCCAATATATACGTATTTTTTGAAAATTAATGGCACAATTACGAATGCTAAATATTAATAAAAGTCGTCCCCATGTCTTCAAAAATTAGTTAATCTCCAATATATAATATGCGGGGAAGAAATTTTTTTTGGAGAGACGGATATATTATTTTAATTTTTTACTTTATTAACGAACATATATATCTTAAATAAATTCAATAAATTATTTTTAAATAGATGCAACAAATACGTCAACCAAGTGTATTATAATCAAAGCTTCTTTTTGTGCACACACGTATGTGCAAGTGCAACATAAAATTGTAGTATTAGCCTATTTGGGTTTAGAATAATAACAATTACTAATAATTGTGTTTTAGTGTTGTGATTTTTGACAAATAGGAAACTCTCGCCTAAATCTAAACAAAATAATTATGTAATTTGGTTTACAAGTCCTCTTCAAAATTATAGTCACAATTATAGCTATAATTATACGATTAGGATATGAGAACAAATAAAGTGGGCTGGAGGGGGAAAATCATATTCACAAGCTGTTATTATTATGTGCGAAATTCATGTTCTCCAGCACGCAAAAAATGTAAAAACCTGCTTGAATTTGAACCGAACAGTTGGTTTTAATTAAAACTGTAAACGAGTCAAACCGAACCGAATATAGAAGTGTTCAAATTCGAATTGTATTTAAAAAATTCTATTCAGATACGACTCGACTCGATTATTAATTACTTGACTCGAATATTAATGACTCGAATTCAAGTCTCGCTCGTATTTTTTTGAATTGAACCAAAATCGAGCCCAAATGTTTGACCCATTTACGGTCTTAGTCTCAATTACAGTCCCAATTCCCAAGGCCGAATGTGTATGCACAAAGTGGATGCTTAATAAAAGAATATGAATATAACGATATTTTTTATAAAAAATATTAAAAGATATTGTAAAAATATTAATTTTTATTTTATATAACTCATTATAAAGCTTCCTATATGTATTATAGTGTAGGCCTTTGATATCGTTTGAAAGATAGACGACTTTTTTGCCTCCCCTTTTTAATTAAAAATAAATAAAAATACATGCTTATAGATAAAGTTACAATTGTAACCATTATGAAAAAATTTTACAGTTGCAATTTAGGGGCATAATTGGAAAGGGAGGATGCTGTCAATAAGGAGCTCAGATGAAGACACGTCACCTAAATAATATATATATATATATATATATATATATATATATATATATATATATATATATGTTGGAATATGGATATCTAATTGGGGCGCTCGTGGAGGGTCCGACCCATTTGGGTTAATTAACTGTTCTCTAATTGACAAGATCAATAGTTAGAGACGTTCGTGATTTTGAACGTGGGAGTGACTAGACGTAGGAAGAGAGTTGGGAAGTGGCTCAACCACTTCCTTGTTAAATAGTCATCCTCTTCGATCAATTCATAACAACACTCTAATTGCCAAACACCGCTCCCAATATCCAAAACTCTAATTGTTACGTACTGTGAATTAGTGCTCCGTTCTTGATCGTAGTTCAAAGACGCTGTTGGGTTAAAGGAACGGCAGAAGATTTTTTCGCATCAAATGCTCAATCAGGATTCAAAAGGTATGCCTTTGATTCTCCATATTATGTGTAAATATGAATAGCATACGTATTAAAACCCCTTCATTGGTATCAAAGCATGGTTTAACGATCTCATGTATGCTATGTATGAAATATTTACACTTTATGCCATGATTGCATGTTTAAAAAGCTTGAAAACATCATTAATGGCAAACTTAGATACACTAAATATTATAGGCTAATATTGCAGTATATTGTAGCCTAACCATAGTGTATATGATCTGCATAATTTGGGTTTAATTGGATAATTAATTTAAAATTAATTTGAAACCCTAGTTTTGCAAAACAAACTTTCTTGAATGTACCATAACTTTTTCTGTGATTGTCCGATTCGGTTGATTTTTGTATGTATGCGTAGTACTCGTTTACAACGATATATTATGGGCCTAAATCAGAGTTATATAGAGTGAGATATGATTTCTCAAAGTTTTAGTCGCGAAATGACAGTTCTGTAAATATTGGTGTCTGGAGGTTGAAGATGACCAATGACTGAGACCACAAGACGCATCACATGCATGTAATTGCCATTCCTAATCTGACGAATTTACAGCTTTTTTTATATTTAATTCCAGAAAATGATTTATTAATTATTTTTAACATGGAAATTAATTTAAAAATAGTAACAATGACTTTTTAATTCTGAAAAATTAATAGAAATTAATTATTGGCATATAATTAATTATTATACTGGAATTTGGAAATATGGACTATTTTTGATATTTTTGGTTAGTTTTCTACCTATTAATTAATGGCTTATTAATTATAAAAATTAACAAATATATCACGAAAATTCCAGGAAAATTTCAATGACTATATTATGATGCTAAGTTACTGTTATGAATTTTTTAGATAGAAAATAACTGTATTGTATAGTTTTGGCTAATTTCCAATTAATTGTGCAATAGTTTATTAATTATGATTATTAACATGTTTATCAGAAAGTTCCAGAAAATTACAGTTATCCTTTTATGATGATAATCTACTATTATAAATTTTTTTGGAAGAAATTAACAGATTTAGATATCTTTGGTTAATTTCCATCTTTTTATGCATGATTAATTAATTATGATAATTAGCAAAATTATCAAAATAAATTTCAAAAAATTACAGTGATATTCTTGTGATGTTAATATACTGTTGAAAATTTTTTGGATGCATTTTAATGTTTTTATAGCATACTTGGTATATTAATTGAGTAATATAGCCCATTGTTTAATTCCTTTGTTAATATTTATGGGATATTATTTTTTGGTGCTTGGAATTAAATTAATATGCTATAATTACATGTATACCCCTGTTCCTAGTGGGAGTGATTTAGGTTATAATAATTTAATTAAATTATTCCCTAAATTATACGTCTTGTGCGTTGAAAAATTAAATTTAAATAATTAGACATTTATACGAATTGTGATTCCTAAGCCTGACGAAGTCTCCCTTCTATATTTATGTCCTATTATTTTTATGTTAATTTGGTTCATGCGGCAAAGATGATTTATATACTGTGGTGAACTACTCAAATATCTCTAATAAGATTCTCCCTCTTTCTTTTCCTAAAAGAAAATGGACATGGCTAAGTTGCATCTCTTAACTACCAAATTCTATAATTATACAAAGAAAGATGAACACACATTTAGAGAACATCTTCAGGTTATGTCGAATATGATTGAAGCGTTGGGAGCTGCTGGCAAACCCTTTGTCAGATGAACAGCAAATTCAGGCAGTGATTCGTTCATTTCCCATCAATTGGAATAATCCCATGATTAACATAGCTCAAGATGGAAATATTAAATCTTTGGAAGATATTTTTCATCACCTTGAGCGATTAGAAGCTGAGCAGCTAGTGGTTGAGAGTTTAAAGACTGAACGACTAGAGAATGAACGCCTAAAGGCTCGACTAATAGAGATTGCCAATGCTAATGCGCCTCAGAAGGTTGCAGAGGCTGGTACTTCCAAGAAGAATAGAAGTAAACGTAGTTCTGGTAAGAAGGACAAGGCCAAGTTGATTTGTTCTGAACCGTGGGCATTTACGGGACACTTCGCCACTTCGTGGAATGCACTGAGCCGAAACAGGTACTCACTTGTCTTGATCAACCTATGTGTTTAGTGTCTTCTACTGTATTCGTTGCTCATTCTCTCCATATGTGGATTGTAGACACCGGAGCAACGGACCACATAGCTAGAGATCGGAATGGATACGTGGAATACCAATAGGAGTTAATTTGCGAGAAAAAGTATACATGGGGAATGATTCCAGTGTGGACGTGTTAGGCATTGGCACTTACAAACTGGAAATGTGAGGATGCTCAGCATTGATCCTTTATGATGTACTTTATGGGTCGGATGTCCGGCATAATTTATTTTCTGTTTTATAAGTACTTCGTTTAGGCTATTCAGTTAGTTTTGAGAACAATTCTGTAATAATTTCGCATGGGACGAATGTTTTTGGACATGATTTTATGTTGAATGGTTTTATGATTTTGGATACTATTGATTCTAGTAGTAATAGTAGTGATTATTATTCCTTACTTGTTGAAAATGATCATGATGGTTCAATTCAATGGCATGCTAGATTAGGCCATATTGGACAAAATAGAATGGCCAGGTTAGCTCGAGCAGGTCTTTTAGGAACACTCACTAAGGTCAATTTACCCACATGTGAACATTGTTTGGCAGGAAAATCAACTAGAAAACCATTCGGTAAAGCCACTAGGACAGAAACACCATTACAACTTATTCACTCATATATTTATGACCCTATGAATGTGAAAGAAAGGCATGGACGTTCCTATACGCGTTTCGGGTACACTTTCTTGATCTCTTATAAGTCTGAGGCATTAGATTGCTTTATACGTTATTTGATTGAGGTCGAGAATCAGTTAGATAAAAGTGTTAAGGCACTTTGAACTGACCGAGGCCGCAAATATCTTTCCGATCTGTTTAAAGAACTTTATGAGAAAAAGGGATAATCAGGCAATTGACAATCCCTAGAACTCCGCAACAAAATGGTGTGGCGGAGAGGAGGAACCGAACATTATTAGACATGGTTAGGTCTATGATGGCGCAAACAAATTTGCCTATCTCCTATTGGGGTGATGCATTATTGACTGCGGCAGATATACTTAATCGTGTGCCTTCAAAATCAGTTCAGTCCACCCCATATGAAATGTGGATCCACAGAAGTCGAATCAGGCGGAATGCTACTTGGGATCTAAGCAGCTTACGTGCACAACACTTCTCATCAAGATGGGAAGTTAGGCGAGGGTAAGAAGTGTATTTTTGTAAGATATTCTGAACACTCCAAAGGCTATGTGTTTGTAGGAGAGCAGCCTGATGGGACTGTATCTTAGATAGAGTCACGAGATGCGGATTTCCTTGAGATAGATTTCCCTAATAGAGGTGATGTGAGCAAGGAGATGAACCTTTATGAGATGGAGGAAGATTTTAGCGCCTAACTCATACGGTAGAAGTTTCAAGATGTTATTCCTCAGGCTCCTATAGAAAGTGGGAGTGACATGCCTTCGAGCAGTTCTAATCCATCAAATGAAGAGTCTCATGTTCCTCAAATGCGTAGAAGTCAAAGGGGTAACATTCCACGTCATTTTTTTTACATTGAGGGGAATGCCTTTGTAGCTGATGCGTAAGACGATGAGGAACCTCGATCTTATCGAGATGCTCTATCATCTGCTATGAGAGATAAGTGAAAGATTGCAATGGAAGAAGAGATGGAGTCCATGAGGACTAATTAAGTCTGGGACTTGGTTGACCTTCCACCAGGGCGAAAGGCTATTGGGAACAAATGGGTTCTTAAAGTCAAACGCAAGGCGGATGGTTCCATTGAAAGGTACAAAGCTCGTCTTGTAGCCAAGGGCTACACCCAGCAAGAGGGAATTGATTACGAGGAAACCTTCTCACCAGTTGTGAGGTTTGCCTCAATTCGCCTCATCTTAGCGATTGTCGCGCATTTAGATTTGGAGTTATATCAAATGGACGTTAAGACAGCTTTTCTCAATGGAGATTTAGCTGAGGAGATATATATGGATCAGCCAGAGGGTTCGTCATGGAAGGACAAGAGCGGAAAGTATGCAAGCTCAAACGTTCTATCTATGGTTTGAAACAGGCATCCAGACAATGGTATATGAGGTTCCATCGAGCTGTTATTATTGATGGGTTTATGATGATCGAGGAAGACCATTGTGTATATATCAAACGGTCCAAAGATAAATTCCTTATCTTATCTATGTATGTCGATGACATCCTTCTTGTCAGGAATAAGCATGTGAATGATATTCCTATTTACATATGATTTAATTATGATATATATATATATATATATATATATATATATGAATGAATATGCAAGTATGCTTGCATTAAGAAAAGCTGTAAAGTCCATTGATAGATAATAGAAACATATATACAAGGACTTAGAATGAATTGATCAAATGTGTTAGGTTGATCCTATATAAGTAAAACAACTTTGTAAAGTCCTTAAAAAGAAAAGATGTACAAGGACTATAAATATAGAAAGATCAAGCATGTTAGGTTGATCTTATGATGTAACAGATAGGTTTGTCTGATCGTCGAGTACTGCACTAGAAATCGTAGTCTGCCAAGAGAGTCAAGAATAACTCGAGAGCTATCGAGGCAGAATCGTAGTCTGCAAGATAGTAGATCTCAGAGTTCATAGACTGCCAGGAGAGACAAAGAAGGATCGTAGTGTGTCGAGTAGCACTTTCTGAGCCAGTAGTCTCTCGAGGAAGTCATGTTCGTAATCGTGAGACAAACGACCACGACTGGACCGAGTATATCGCCAAAGCCAAGTCAAGAATCGTAGACTACACTCAGAGTTGTAGAATCTACTAATCATACAAAAGGCAGAGATCGTAGTCGAGCAAGATCAGATGAAGACAACAAGCACAACGACAGAAATCGTAGTGTCAAGATCTGATCTCAGAGTCGAAGGTGTCTGCGATAGCCAAAAGTCGAATCGTAGAGAGTCTTGAACTAAGACCTCAATGGATGTGCTCACAATGCCAAAGCAGAATCGTAGAGCAAATACGATTCTCAACAAATGAGCACTCCCTGAATATCCAAAGGAATGAAACCTCTGGTTGACACTGCATAGATACGTCCCACCTAAAAGAAACTAGAGAGCACTCAACGAATGACATACAAGCTAACAGAAGACCTAAGCAACAACCCAATCAACATCCAGATTGAGTTATGAAGCCATTTGTGATGAAGTCTTCCACAAAGAGATCAGATGAAGACTTCATGAATCGACTAAAGAAAGTCAAAGATACGCGATGGTATTAAGTGGAAAGATGACAACGATCTTGGAAGTAACCAGGATCGTAGTGTTTGCTAAACAAAGAGGGAACTGATGGAGTACACACTGAGATAGTGGTCAGCCTCTGAATAACAAGGCTAAAGTGATTAAGCATTGGGTTAGTCCATTGATGATAAGTGAACGGGAGATCACAAGGAGAAAATGAGCTGGACACGCCACAAATCTGAAGTGTCTTATTATTCAGAAGAGGCCAGAGCAAGGAATCAAGCCATCAGTACCTAAGAATAGTCAAGGCAAATAGAAGTGATGAAGCACTGCACAAAAAGAGGAAGAGATGTTCTTAGGGCTTGAAGAGTTCCTAGGGAACTAAAGAAGTTCCAAGGCTGTTGGCCTTAAAGAGTTCTTAGTGAACTGAAGTCCCAAGGCTGCTGGCTTTGAAGGAATCGTAGTGATTCAGGGTGCTGCCCTTCCTTAGTGAAAATCCTGCTAGTTGAAAGCAGAAGAGTGGATTAGGAGCTTGAGTCTCCGAACCACTTAAAACCCTTGTCTTTTTTACTTTATGTCATTTACATTATGTACATTAACCTGCAATAATCTGCTATGTATGTTTTAACCGCTACCACCGAACTAACTCTACGAACAATGTATGTATGATTATGAATATATCAATGAAGGGGATCTTTTACTTATTCCGCTGTGCTTGAAAAGATTCTTATGTTTGTCATATGCTAAATTATTAGCAATACAAAGTAAATCAGAAAAGTATTTGAAAGAAAAAAGGATTTATTCAACCCCCCCTTCTAGATCTATTGTGCCTACTGGGAACTAACACTTCTAGCTGAGAACGATAAGGAGATGATTATCGCCACCAAAGGGTGGTTGTCCTCTAACTTTGAGATAAAGGACATAGGGGAAACAACTTATGTTCTCGAAGTTAAGATCTTTAGAGATCGCTTAAGAAAGTTTCTTGGTTTGTCTCAAGAGACTTACCTTAAGAAGGTTCTTGAGCAATTCCAGATGAACAACTGCAAACCTATAGACACTCCTATCGCTAAAGGCGACGCCATTGGACCCGAACAATGCCCCACTTCTCCCGAAGAAATTAAGAAGATGTCCCATTATCCGTATGCTAATGCTATAGGAAAGCTAATGTATGCAGTTGTGTGTACTCGGCCTGATATAGCATATGCAGTCGGTTATCTCGGTCGGTATCAATCAAACCCTGGGATTGCTCATTGGAAGGCAATCAAGAGCATCTTGCGATATTTGAAAGGTACTTTGGACTACATGTTATGCTATGGAGGACCGAACCTGTGATTAATTGGTTACTCCGATGCTAGTTGGGGAGGTAACAAGGGGATGCGCAAGTCGACCTCAGGATATGCATTCTTGTTACATGGTGGTGCCATCACTTGGTGTAGCAAAGCAGACTTGCGTTGTTCTTTCTATGATGGAGTCTGGAGTTTGTGGCTTCAGACGTCACCGAGGAAGCCATGTGGTGAGGAGATTCTTTGAGGATCTTGGTGTCGCTTTCTCATGCTTCGAGATCCCGCGATCACATTATGATAGAGACTACTGCCCTAGATTACACTAAGGACCCCAAGTATCACGGCAGGACGAAGCACATCGACTTGAGGATGAACTTCATCAGAGATATCATAGCAAATAATGAGGTGATATTGGAGTACATGACCACTGGTCTTATGGTAGCTGATCCTTTGACGAAGCCAATTCCTAAAGATGCTTTTTGTAGGCATGTTAGTTCATTAGGGCTTCGTAGGATTTGATGTACTTTCTATTATTTCCTTGTATATCACTCATTATTTTGCTTTTATTAGAGATATTCATTGTTATTTCGAGATATTTATCATTTATGCGAGTTTCATTTATTTCCACTTGTGTTTGGTTATTTTAGCGTATATGATAAATTTAAGATGTTCACATAGTTTATTATGCATATTGGATATGCACACACATTAAATATATGTCAACAGGTTGATTGGCTCACTCACACGAGTAATCACCCTTGGCGCTTTGAAAAGCGGCATGGTTGAGATAGTTCATTTATTGGCACTTTGAGTAACACGCTGTTGATGCTTTTGATAGCAATCAATTGGCGCTTAGTAGTGAGCAAAATAAACATGATGTCGCCTTGGCATGAGCCAAGATGAGGTTAACTTGGATTAACCAAATATAATATGCCCCACCATCTACATTAACTTGATCGATAATGGCCACAAAATTTTAGGGTTTGGCGCGCCAGATAAGCGAGCAATCTAAAAATTCGAAAGTTAAGCGCTTATGAAGTGGTGAACTAAGATCCGCATTTACTGACGACCATAGGACATATGCTCACGTATAGATGAGATTGTCTCGTCGTAACATGATAACCGGATGCGAAGTTTCAAAATATGGCGCTTAGATAATGCGAGCAATTTGAAATGTTCTAAGGTCCACACAATAAGGCTATAGAATAAGATGTTGTGAAAGCGAGTTACATGTGCTTAGCGACCATGTAAAAGAGGTAAGAGAATGAATCCTCGCTTTCTCATGTGTAGTGAGTCTTGTAGGACAAATTTTTGTTCCTACATCAAGTGCTCTTTGTGATCTTTGACTATACTGCAAAGACATGGATTAATGTTGCTACTTTGGTTTCGATTCCTAAGGTCAGGATTGATGAGACTATAAGGACCGATTCTGGGAAAGTAGTTGATTCATTTCTGAGTAGTATTAGGGCAAAGGGAAGACAATTTGATTTCACCTCGTTCTGCACTTATTGTCGACAACTATAGTGTGACGCCCCCAAAATAGGTATACATCACCCATCTTGAGTCGCCAAATACATGGTACAAAATTCAAATACAACTTAATTATACAACAGTTGTGTAAAATACGACAAAATACATGCTGTGAGTTTTAATACAAATATTGTTATCTAGATAATATCCACAGTCAATTTAGTCCTCATTACATTTATTATCACACTATCTAACAGAATAGTGAGGACTACTAATGCTATAATCTCGGACCGTCACTCCGTTCCCCGACTAGTCCCGGCTACGTTCTCATTTCCTCAAGAGAACAGTGAAAGAAAGGGTGAGCTCAACTAGCCCAGTAAGAAATATTATGACTAAGATAATGCAGAATAAATTATCATTAGTCTTCAACAGTGTTAAATTGATAAAATACAATAGACATCAAGTTTAACTGCAGCGGAACATTCAATCCATTAAAAGAGTCAAGTAAAAAAATAAAATCTACTATCTTTTATGATTTAAAAAGGTTTTTCATCACTTTTATCGCTGGGACTTAGCTTAATAAATAATCCACATCATCCCTGCACTACGGCCAAGGATATTCATTAGTATCAAAACCATAAATTATCCCTGCACTACGGGCCAAGGATATTCGTGTATTCATTAATGGTCATGATCATGCCAACAACTGTCCACCAATGCACTACAGGCCAATGAGGACTTTTACCACATCATTTGTAATATTACTTACCATGATTACAATCAATAATCCTCGGTCATAATCATACCAAGTCCATCTATGCACTACATGAGCCATGTAGATGACTTTCAAAATAATATAAACATGAGGATGATTACAATGATATAAGAATTCAATAAAATAAGTTCAAGAATTAATTTATTCAGAACTAATAACGCCCAAATTGTCAACATGATATTTCTTTGTAGAGTAAAATTCAAGAATGCTCGTAAGAATATTTCCATGAAAAGATCTTGGATGAAGCAAGAAATATCAAGGATATTCCACTAATTTTATGGAGTATAAAAATCAAAACTTTAACCAACCGAGTATAATAAAGAATGGAATAACAAAAGAAATCACCATGCATGCAGATTGCGATAGACAAAGTTATTCCAATGTAATAATAAATAACGGAATTAGGTCAGTGAAATTAGACCGACAGGATGTTCCAACAAAATAATATAGACGGAACCAGTCCGGCAGTAAAATGCATGTATGAGGATATTCCAACGTAATAATAAAAGGCGGAATTCAGTCCAGTAGTAAAACGCATGCATGTGATATTCCAATGTAATAATAAAGAAGGAACCGAGTTCTACTTTTAAAACGCATTGCATGGATATTCCAATGTAATAATAAAGAATGAAATAATGAAGTTCTCTTCATGAATACAAAAGAAATAATACCCCTTACAGTACAACAAATAATATCCTCTACTAGTAAAAAAGAAGAGTATTCCTATTTGGTAGGCGATGATATTCTTGAAGAAAACTTGCACTACACTCAAAGCTTCTTAAAACTCTAAGAAATACGCTCAAGATTATAGAAGAGAATTCTCTGAAATTTCTGGTGTGATTTCAATTCTAACTAAGCATCCTATTTATAGGAGAATGAAAAAGATACTATTTGAATATTTTACTAGTCACTGCATAATAGAAATTCTGGACGTAAATAATTTTCGTAATCACAGTAAAGGAAATTTTAGAGTATTAACTCTACTTAATCACACGTGCATTCCTCAATTCAACAAATGATTATATATATATATATATATATATATATATATATATATTATATACATAGTCACATGCAGGCAAGTTATATATATATATATATATATATATATTTATATATATATAACTATAACATCATTTTGGTTTCTCCCAAAAACAAACATGTGGCCCCTTTATCATATATATATACAATTCCTTACATTTACGTAAGCTTCACCCCCCATTTCCATTCTTCAAAATCATCCCACATGTGGACCCAAAATGTGGCCCCCCTTTATTATATAAAATAATTTTCTACCGATTATTTTGAAAAATGGGTAAATGGGGATCCAAATAATAAGAAAAATTTACAACAACTACTTCATAAAAATTGCCTCAATATTTTTAACAACATTTATCATTATTATTATAATTCACAATATTAATCGATCAGGTCGTTTCCAGGAAAGAGGGGGGTTTCCAATAAGGATTTCTCCCTATCGACGGCGTAATTTAGTGACCAAACCTCTCCTCGATGTAACTTCAGACATCGTTAATATTACAAATAATAATATTAATAACTTTGTTGTCTCAATTATTGATTTAATAATATATAAAATATCGACAATAATTGAATCAAATAACGTGAGATACTTACGCAACAACCATTGTAGCAATAATTAAACAAAAAATGAGTGACTTTCACGTGAAATGGCGTCGATAATCAATCACCGTGTGTGTCTACTATGCAACCACACGTACATTATACTTTTACTACCGAGTAGTTCAACAGTTAACGATAAAACTTCCGCCGTTATTTTCATAAAATATTTTTGTCGTTTTCTTAATTTGAAAATAATTTCGTTGTGGGGTCCACCAATGATTGTGCCATCGTACGAATATTCCCTGTTAAAACGAATATTCCCCGACCAATCGAATATTATATAACAACTTGCGTACTTTACAAAATTTATGAATATTACCCACAACTATAATATTATATCAAATTCATTCCATAATATTCAAAAATGATAATCATAGAAAATTCATCTTTATTCATAAAAGTTGGGGTCTTACAATCTCCCCTTCTTATGAAATTTTTCCCTCGAAATGAGGGTACGTACCTGGTATGTCGAAGAGTTACGGATACCTTGATTTCATTTCAGATTCTAACTCCCAGGTCATTTCCTCAACATCGTGGTTTCTCCACAAAACTTTGACTTGAGGTATAACCTTGAAGCGTAGAATATGTTCCTTCTTATCCAAGATTTGAACAGGAACCTCTTCATACGTCAAATCTTCCGCTATTTTGTTCGGTTCTAACTCAATAATGTGGTTTGGATCTTCCACATATTTATGTAACATGGATATGTGAAAAACGTTATGAACACGAGACATACTTGGCGGTAAAGCGAGTCTATACGCCACAGTTTCTACTCGATCGAGGATTAAAAATGGGCCAATGTATTGAGGATTGAGCTTTTCTTTCTTTCTAAATCTCGTAACTCCTTTCCATGGAGCAACACGTAACAATACATGATCTCCAATATCGAATTCCACGCCCTTTCGATGAAGATCAACATAACTCTTTTGTCGGTCTTCTGTGGTTTTTATACGTTGTCGGATCATTTGAATCTTTTTCGTGGTCATACGCACCAACTCCGGTCCCAACAACGTTGCTTCACCCACCCCATCCCAGCATACTGGAGAACGATATTTTCTTCCATACAACGCCTCGAATGGAGCCATGCCAATACTTGCTTGATAACTGTTGTTGTAGGAAAACTCCACCAATGGTAAGAACTTGTCCCAACTTCCCTTGAAGTCAAGGACACATAGTCTTAATAAATCTTCAAGAGTTTGAATAGTCCTCTCTGATTGTCCGTCCGTTTGAGGATGATATGCCAAACTAAATCGTAAATCCGTGCCCATAGCTTTTTGCAAACTAACCCAAAATCGTGAAGTGAATCTTAGGTCTCGGTCAGAAACTATGGATACTAGCATACCATGCAGTCTTACAATCTCGTTTATGTACATACGAGCAAGATGTTCAAGAGTATAAGTTTCTCGTATTGGTAAGAAATGAGCAGACTTGGTCAATCTATCAACAATGACCCAAATTGCATCTATGCCTTGTGAAACCTTGGGAAGACCAGTAACGAAATCCATGGTGATGTGCTCCCACTTCCATTCTGGAATTTCAAGTGGTTGCAATGGACCTTTTGGTACTTAATGCTCTACCTTAACTCGTTGACAAGTTAAACACCTTGAGATAAACAGTGCTATCTCCCTCTTCATATTGCCCCACCAAAATGTATGTCGAAGATCATCGATACATTTTGGTACTCCTAAGATGGATTGCAAAGCGGTGTGTTGTGCACCTCCATCATGATTTTATACTTTAAATCGTGGTCATTAGAACACAAAGTCAGAGTTGACTCAAGTATTCCTTCTTCATCCATTTTTGCTTCCCAAGATAAAGACATTCTTGCACTTTTTCCTCATATGCATCGCCTCCAGTGTCCAGAGCTTGAGTACTTTTTAACTTTATCGACTAAAGTCTGGTTCTACTCGTATATTCTCCATCATCACGTGGGTCCCCAGAGTCTTTATCTCTATCTCAATCCTTTGCAAGTCATACAAAATGGGCCTTTCAGATTGACAATATCGCACTCGCATTCGCATATGATCTTCTACTCAATGCGTCACTACCACGCTTTTTTTCAGGATGGTATTGGATGGTATGATCATAATCTTTCAACAGTTCAAGGTAACGTCGCTGTCGCATGTTGAGTTCCTTTTGAATGAAGAAATATTTGAGGCTTTTATGATCCGTAAAGATCTCCACTTTCTCCCCATACAAATAATGCTTCCAAATTTTAAATGCGAAGACAACAGCTGCCAACTCTAGATCATGAGTAGGATAATTCCTCTCATATTATTTGAGTTGTCGAGAGGCATAGGCTATGACTTTTCCATGTTGCATGAGAACACATCCCAACCCTTTGCCCAAAGCATCATCAGATGACAAATCCCTCCGAGCCGATGGTATTGTCGTAACAGTCTTTAAATGAGTCTCTCTCGAGTTCTTGAAAACTTTTCTCACATTCCTCGCTTCAACCGAATTTTGTATCTTCCGAGTCGGTGAGTTAAGGGAGTAATGATTCGAGAAAACCTTCTACGAATCTCCGATAATAACCAAATAAACCGAGAAAGCTACATCTTCGGCCATCGACGAGGTTGTTCAAAACTTTGAATGGCTTCAATCTTTGTGGTCAATAGATATTCCATGACTTGATACCCGCGTGCCCAAGGAATGCTACTTCCTCGCCGTAACTCGCATTTCTTCAACTTGGCATAAAGCTTATATTCACGAAGCTTTGGAGAGTATCGACCTCAAGTGTTGCTTTCATGATCTTCACGGCTTTTAGAATAAATAAGGATGTCATCAATAAAGACGACCACAAAGTGATCCAAATATTCCTTGAATACTTGGTTCATCATATCCATGAAGGCGCAGGAGCATTAGTTAATCCAAAAGACATAACTAAGAATTCATAATGCCCATACCGAAGTTTCGAAAGCCGCCTTTGGAATGTCATCTGCTCTAATCTTCAATTGGTGATATCCCAAACGAAGATCAATCTTTGAAAATAATTTGGCGCCTTACAACCGGGTCAAACAGTCATCAATACGTGGCAATGGGTACCTATTTTTGATGGTGACATGATTCAACTCCCGATAATCAATACAAAGTCGCATACTCCCATCTTTCTTCTTCTTCACACGTAACAGAGCACCCCAAGGAGAAGTACTAGGATGAATAAAGCCAATGTCTCAACAATTCGCAGTTGGATCTTTTACTCCTCAAGTTCAATAGAGCCATTCGAGATGGGGCTTTGAAATGGGTTTTGTATCGGTTCAAGGTCAATACAAAATTCAATTTCACGCCGGGGGTAGGCCAGAAGTTCTTCGTGGAATACGTCAGAAATTCATTAACAATAGAAATATTATTCAAAACTCGACGATTTTTGTTTAGATCCGTGACATGAGCTAAGAAAGCTTGACATCCGTTTTTCAATAAACGAAATATTTTATGGCTTGAGATGACAAATGATTGATTTTAATGGTTTAGTTGCTTGAATTCGCATAATAGGTTGGTTAGAATATGAAAGCTAATAACCTTACGAAAACAATCAATTTTGCATGATGAGTAGTTAACCAATAAACCCTAGAATTACGTCAAATGCAAGTATTTTCAATGAAATAAGATCGACAGTGTAATGTGTAGGAAACCGATTTGAAACCAAACAAGACTTATAAACAAAATGGATGTAATGAAGGTTTCTCCCAACGGAGTTTCAACAGATAAGTCAAAGTCTAATTTCCCCTGAGTCAAATTTAAACGTTGAGCGCAAGTAGAGAAATAAAAGAATGGGTAGAACCCAGATCAAATAAGGTATAAACTTCATTTAGAGTTTATGATAAGTTTTACTCGTGATGACCTCGTTCGGGTTCCTTGCTTTTGGGAGGTCACAACAAACGCCTCCTTTCAGACCACCGACTTTTGACTTTTCCGGGACGTCCTTTGGTGCCTCCATCCTAGCTGAACTTGTCTTCGGTGAACGACAAAATTGAGTTAGGTGACATTCTCTTCCACAATTATAACATGCTTTGGATGGCATCGCGCAGTTTGGACTGATGTGTCCTTCCCCTCCACTTTTGAAGCATATGATAGTTGGTCGTTCTACTTCCTTAACCACGGGTGCTGGTGCTGATGTCTTTCCATCATTGTTGAATCTCCTCTTCTTGAAATGTCCATTCTTATTATTTTGGCCATGATTACCACCGAAGTGGTTACCATTTCTGGCATGTTGATTCCCTCCACGCTTATTATCACCGCTTCGATGACTGTTTTCACTTGTATTATCATTTTGTATTTACCGCCTCTTTTGGTTGGTTGATTCATTATCATACCGCAATAATGAGCCCTATTAACAACATCTGAATACAAACACAGTTTATGAGAGATAAGATATTGACGTATCTCGGGTTTCAAACCTCTTAGAAATATTCGCGTCATTCTTTCCTCATTATCAACCAAATGAGACACAAACCGGGACAACTCGGCAAACTTGGCCTCGTACTGCAACACGGTCATGTTGTTTTGTTCTAGTTAAATGAACTCTACCTCTTTCATGTGACGAATACTTTTGGGAAAGTACTTGTCGTTGAACAGTTCTTGGAACTTTTTCAAGACATCTTGATCTGGGCGAGTTGAGTACGCTTACTGATTCCCACCAAGAATCAGCCGCCGCCTGCAATAACATGAAGGTGGTAATGGAACCTTTTGCTCCTCGGAGCATCCCAAGACATCAAATATCTTGTTGATCCGCTTTATCCATGTCTCCGCCTTTAATTGGTTTTGGCTCTCAAAAAACTCGTGGTCCCAGAGTTCTTGAACTGTTACAAGGATCGTCTCGAGAGTTGCCAAGTGTTTCCACCGCATTTTGGATGAGGAGTCGCTCTTCACCGATGTTGCATGAATTGCATGAAGCCTCGTAACATTCCATCGCTCATCATCTAGTCAGTGTTATTGTTTTGCCGAGGATTATCGCGCTTCTCGATGCACATTATCCCGATTATTGATCTGTGGAGACTCAACGGTCTCCTTTGCTCCATTGATGTTCTCAATATTCTCGGATGCCATTTTCAAATACTGCCACAAAACAAGGGTTAATTAACATATCACATATAATCCCTATACTCTGATCAACCAATTAAATATCAAATAAACCTAGTGTAGATCATACTAGCGAAGGAATTCCCGCCCTCCCTCCTAGTTCTTGTCTCACATCTCGCCTTTAGGATCATATCCCTAAGCTTTGATACCAACCGTGACGCCCCTAAAATAGGTATACGTCACCCATCTTGAGTGGCCAAATATATGGTACAAAATTCAAATACAACTTAATTATATAACAGTCGTGTAAAATACGACAAAATACATGCTGTGAGTTTTAAAACAAATATTATCATTTAGATAATATCCACACTCAATTTAGTCCTCATTACATTTATTATCACACTATCTAACAGAATAGTGAGGACTACTAATGCTATAATCTCGGACCGTCACTCCGTTCCCGACATTAGTTCCGCCACGTTCTCATTTCAAGAGAAAAAGGTGAAAGAAAGGGTGAGCTCAACTAGCCCAAGAAGAAATATTATGACTAAAATAATGCAGAATAAATTATCATTAGTCTTCAATAGTGTTAAACTGATAAAATACAATAGACATCAAGTTTAACTGCAGAGGAACATGCAATTCATTAAAAGAGTCAAGTAGAAAATAAAATCTACTATCTTTTATAGTTTAAAAAGATTTTTCATCACTTTTATCGCTGGGACTTAGCTTAATAAATAATCCACATCACCTCGCAGACTACTACGCCAAGGATATTCATTTAGTATCACAACCACAAATTATCCCGCACTACTTGCCAAGGATATTCGTATATGTATTCATCAATGGTCATGATCATGCCAACAATCGGCCCACCAATGCACTACAAAGCGAATGAGGACTTTTACCACATCATTTGTAATATTACTACCATGATTACACCGAATAATCCACATTATAATCATACCAAGTCCATCTATGCACTACAAAGTGCTGGATGACTTTCAAAATAATATAAACATGAGGATGATGACAATGATATAAGAATTAAATAAAACAAGTTCAAGAATTAATTTATTCAGAACTAATAACGCCCAAATTGTCAATACGATACTTCTTTGTAGAGAAAAATTCAAGAATGCTCGTAAGAATATTTCCATGAAAAGATATGGATGAAGTATGAAATATCAAGGATATTCCACTAATTTTATGGAGTATAAAATCAAAACTTTAACCAACCGAGTATAATAAAGAATGGAATAACAAAAGAAATCACCATGCATGCGGTATTTCGTGATAGGCAAAGTTATTCCAATGTAATAATAAATAACGGAACTGTGTCAAAGTAAATTGCACCCGTTGTGATGTAACAACAAAATAATATAGAGCGGAATCAGTCCGCCAAAACGCATGCATGAGGATATATTCTAATGTAATAATAAAGACGGAACCGGAGTTCAACAGAAATGCATGTACGTGATATTCCAATGTAATAATAAAGGCGGAACCTGTGTCTCGGCGTAAAACTCATGATAAGATATTCCAATGAATAATAACGAATGGAATAATGTAAGAATTTCACCAAGTATAGGGTAGCCGTGCACAGATCTGTGTTATTCTAATGTATAATAAAGAATGGAATAATGTAAGTTCTCTTCATGAATACAAAAGAAATAATAATTTTACAGTACAACAAATAATATCCCCTACCGTAAAAAAGAAGAGTATTCCTATTTGGTAAAGCGATGATATTCTTGAAGAAAACTTCAGACTACACTCAAAGCTTTAAAACTCTAAGAAATACGCTCAAGATTATGTAAGAGAATTCTCCAAATTTCGGTGTGATTTCAATTCTAACTAAGCATCCTATTTATAGGAGAATGAAAAGGATACTATTTGAATTTTTCACGTCGCATAAAGAGAAAATTGAGACTAAATAATTTTCGTAATCACGAAAAAGAAAATTTTAGACGTTAACCTACTTAATCACACGCATGCACTCCTCAATTCAACGACAATGATTATATATATATATATATATATATATATATATATATATATATAACATCATTTTGGTTTCTCCCAAAAACAAACATGTGGCCCCTTTATCATATATATATACAATTCCCTTACATTTACGTAAGCTTCACCCCCCCCTCCCATTTCCATTCTTCAAAATCATCCCACATATTGACCCAAAATGTGGCCCCCCTTTATTATATAAAATAATTTTCTACCGATTATTTTGAAAAATGGGTAAATGAGGATCCAAATAATAAGCAAAATTTACAACAACTACTTCATAAAAATTGCCTCAATATTTTTAACAACATTTATCATCATTATTATAATTCACAATATTAATCGACCATGTCGTTCCAGGAAAGAGGGGGATTTCTAATAAGAATTTCTCCCTATTGGCGCGTAATTAGGTGACCAAACCTTTCCTTGATAGAACTTTTAGACATCGTTAATATTGCAAATAATAATATTAATAACTTTGTCGTCTCAATTTTTGATTTAATAATATATAAAATATCGACAATAATTGAATCAAATAACGTGAGATACTATGCAACAATTATTATAACAATAATTGAACAAAACCGAATGACTTCTCACGTAAGCATCAATAATCAATACCGCAAGGCTGCTACTACGCAACCACAGCAGACATCGTACTTTTTACTACCGAGTAGTTCAACAGTTAACGATAAAACTTCCGTCGTTATTTTTATAAAATATTTTTGTCATTTTCTCAATCTAACAATAATTCCGTTGTGGGGTCTACCAATGATTGTGTCGTCGTACGAATATTCCCTATTAAAACAAATATTCCCCGACCAATCGAATATTCCCCGTTGTGGGCGCCCATAGAGGGTCCGACCCATTTGAATTAATTAACTGTTCTCTAATTGACAAGGTCAATAGTTAGAAACGTTCGTGATTTTGAACGTGGGAGTGACTAGGCGTGGGAAGAGAGTTGGGAAGTGGCTCAACCACTTCCTTGTTAAATAGTCATCCTCTATCGATCAATTCGTAACAACACTCCAATTGCTAAACACCGCTCCTAATATTCAAAACTCTAATTGTTACGTACTGTGAATTAGTGCTCCGTTTTCGATCGTAATTTGGAGACGCTGTTGGGTTAAAGGCTCAATCAGAATTTAAAAAGTATATCTTTGATTCTCCATATTATGTGTAAATATGAATAGCATACGTATTAAAATTCCTTCATATATATATATATATATATATATATATATATATATATATATATATATATATATATATATATATATATATATATTTCAAAGGTAGTGTGCATATATTAGTTATAGGACATGCATCGACAACTAGACATGTAGTTACAGAAACTAGGTTTTAAAGGACATATATAAGCCTAAGTGCCTAACATGCATGTTTAGTTGCGTGGGTAACAAGTTGACTTCAGGATATATATATATATATATATATATATATATATATATACAAGAACAACTAATATATATTAATTCTTTTTAGTTTGTTGATCCAGAATATTATTTAAAGAAATAATTAAGAAAGCTTTAATTAATTGTTCTCCGGCCAACTTTTAATTATTTAAGGTATTTATTTGAATGAAAAATGATACTACATTAGTAGGGAGGGAATTGAATTCCCACATATATATAATTACAACAAAGAATCTTGAAAGAACAAAACAATAAATTAAATAGGTAGGTAGGGCACGATCAATATATATACTCAAATTAAATGCCCGAAGTAAAAGGCACACTAGTAGCAGGCAACCATGAACGCCCGGCTATAAAATTAGCAACACTGAACTTGGATGCCTCCGTCGGATTCGTTATAACACGGTATCCGCGCCACTTCACTCTCCGGCTAGACGATGAACCCGGCCCGGAATTCCGGTACTCTCCGTAATACAAAGTATCAAGAGCAAAATTGCCATCCCACTCCAACCAACCGGCTGGGTCCACCAATGTGTCCAGGTAACTCTGGATATAAACAGTACGAGAATACTGCTTCCAGGGCCGGCCCAAGAAAGTTTTAAATGAACTTAGGACTGGCTTTAGATCCGATGAGGCCATGATTCGGGAATTGTGGATTGAGATTCCCGTATTTTGGTTTGGGTCAGTTCGGCCTTGGGCCGTGACCACGTTTTTCTGCTTGTCCATGGGCCTTCTAGCATATATCATGCAATTTTGTAAGACAACTGCAGCATTTCCAAAGATAAAATCCACGGTGCCGTAGATGTAGCATTCTTTGTAGAATTGCCTTTGGGAGTGAACGTATAGGGTGTCTTGGTATCCTTCAAAGCCGCAGTGATAAAAGACAGAGAGATCGGAGCCTGATCGGAGCGCCACTGCTTGGTTGTTTTGTGGACCGGCTGTGTTACGGAATGTAATGCCACGGGCTATGAATCCTTCCCCAGTAACGGCTATATATAATTAAATTGTATGGATTAATTAATTTAGTTCAACATATATATATATATATATATAATTATATATTATTGATATATATATAGTAGTAGCATAATTATATTGGAAGAATTCAGTTTAATTTTATTTTTTCTGATTGATATACGTACATTATAATGTGATGTACTTTAGACTTTTCTCTCTAGTTGAGCATGTAAAGATGATCCTAGTAATTAAAGAAATGTATTTGTGTCGCACAAAATTGTATTTCAACTTTAATATATAATGTAAGATACTGTTAAGAAAATTAAAACATAATTCTGCATTATACAAATGTAACAAATTGCATTTCAAATTAATTTTGATATAAGAAAATGCAATTCCATATTATTATAAATGTACTCTTTTTATATATAAATTTTATGCATATTCACCGTATGCATGCTAAGTGCATACTAACTTCACTGAAACCAAGTCAAAAGGCTTAAGATGTTAGGTTTTTTTTATATATAAATATTTTATTATTAATTTGACCTTGATATATTATATTTTAGAAGTTTGTTTTACGCACAAGACAAAAGATTATTAAGCGTCTGATCAGAGGAAAGAGTAAATAAACTTGTAAAAGATAAAGATATTAAGTAGTCTATTGATTGATCAAACTTGAAAAATTCAACTACTAGCCATTCCAATTAATGATTAATTTAAATGAAAATGGAAGTTGTTTCTAGTTTTATATATATATATATATATATATATATATATATATATATATATATATATATATATATATATATATTCAATAAAAATCCAAGTTGACAAAATCTTTCCATAGGTTCGTTAACATCATTAGGAGCCTAAATTATTTACTATATAACTCATTTTATGTTTCTTGACTAGTAAGTAAGCTCCTGAAATGCTGATGGAGATGTTCAAATAAAAAAATCCAAGTGACGTTATAAAAAAACTACCCAATTTTTATTTGGTAATAATAATGCAAAAATATAAGGAGTGAAATCCTTACCAACAGTTGCAGAGTTGAAGGTGGTGGAACCTCCTCCGACGCTCCGGCTGCCGGTAATAATAGTATTCTTCAAGCCATCACCAAGAAGCATTATATTCTTCATTTTGTTGCCAATCTCAAGATTTTCCCTATAAACACCACTTTTCACACGTATAACAAACCTCCCACTGCCACTTCTCTTAGAGGCAGCATCAAGAGCCGCTTTTATGCTTCTATAATTTCCAGAACCATCCTGAGCCACCACAAGGTTGACTGCCGCTGTGGAAGACTGCAACAACTTCCGGTCACGGGGCGAAACCCACGTAGGAAATCCATCCTTGTAAGTTTTCTTCTCAAAAGAACCATTGTTCTTAAGGGCCAAAGTGTTGCGAATAAGCTTAGAAACATTATTGGACATGAGGGGGTACACAAAGTTCGAAACACCGAGCTCAGCGAACCCTGCACGACAAGTGTCGAGATTTGTTAAGGCCGTGCTAAGCCATGTTTGCTCGTCAAATTCGGTGCACTTTTTGTTGGTGTCTAGGGTTTGGTTTAGTTGAAGAATGGTGCTCTCGTAAAGCTTCAAGCAATCGGCCCATGCAGTTTTTTCGCGCTCATTACGGCACTTGGACCCGAGCCCCTTTGTGTGAGTCTCTGCATTGAGAGCTCTTTCCATGGCTAATTGTACTGCCAATTTTCGGAACTCGGATTTTGTTTTGGGTGCAAAGTGGCGAGGACCACGTTGGCTCATGAAGTATTTGCATGGCTCGGGGTTTGGGGTTTGGTTGCACCACCAGTTCAGATCATGCCCGGGTGGTGGACTCGGTAGGGCTACGGAGAGGATTGACGACAAGGAAATGAATAAAATAAAAAAAACAGCAAGCTTTATGGCCATTGATAGGATGTTTTCTTCTTCTTTTTTTTTGGGATATTAGTTAGGTTTAGTTGGGATGGAAATAAGTGTGTGGAGGTTGTCTTTATATAGTCGAATATAATGAAGAAGAGTTGATTGGTAGGGTGTTGTGTTTGTGATCTTTATTTGAACGTACGCGCGTAAAGGTGTGCGAATGTCAAAGTTGACAATTAATAAACAAAGGCCCATTCAAAGGCAAAAACAAATGTAAAGATTCTCATGGTACTGGTCTTAATTATTATACAGAGGAGTATATATATTATCCATATTTAAATCATTATTAATTTTCTTTCTACCAAAAGCATTTGCTATGCAAGATGATCTGTGTGTGCCACGGTGGATATATATGTAGATATGGAACTCTTAAGTTGACCACGGAATTGGCTCCATGAATTGAATTAGACCGCCTTTGGAACAACCGAAAATATCGATCCATCAATACGTGCAATCTAGCTCCTAATATAATTGTTCATATTCTTAATTTGAGAAAATAAACATTAATTTGTTATATATATATATATATATATATATATATATATATATATATATTATGTTAATGAAAAAATTAAAGAAGAAATTGAATTTTAAGGCTGGCTAGTACGTAGTACGGTAGTATTGAAATTTAATATAGAATGATGCAACAATGATTACTTTTATCACTTTAATTCTTATGACAATACTTCTTTTTGTTATATAGCTTGTATAACTAATTAAGTACTACATAGAATTAATATTATAGATCAATTGAAAAAGTCATCCGAGATCGAGTTGTTAAATGATTTTATTTACATAAATATATATCTTCTTCTTCATAAAGCCATTTAATGTGGTTAGTTTATTTTCTTTTTCATCTTACTTTGGTTCAATTTGCCGGTGAGGCATAATTTTACTCTTTGTTAAACTTGGAAGAAATTTTTTAAGGTGGCTGAGACATTTTTAGTGGAAATTAATGCCAAAAAAAAGTTTTAAAGTGTTATACGATACAATTATGTTATTTTATATATAAACTTTAAAGTGATGCCACATATTGAAAGCATATATATATATATATATATATATATATATATATATATATATATATATATATATACTAGAAGCAAGCAAGGAATGCGCATGCAATTGTGCGTGCATGCATGCAAATTCCTGCTAATCTCATACCGTTATTAGAAGAAACTTGGAGGGTTGTGGTACTTTCGAATTCTATAATTCTTGTTTGACTTTTGAATTTCGGTGACTTTAATATATGGCTGCTCATGTAACGCGTTTAAATCAAACCAAAGACGTGTAAGCTTGCAAAACATCAAAATCATCAAACAGAAAAACATGTTATTCCTATCATTACATGTTAAAGAGCACGCGCGCACTATTTGGCAAATGGAAAAAATAAAAATTAGACTAATTTGATAAATGAAATTAATCACAAAATCAAATGAAAACTTTAATTTAACTAGTTTGTATTGTAATATTTTTATCGTTTGTAATAATTTACGATTTCAATATATTTTTGTCAGTTAAATTATTTGATTTAAAAAAATAATACAATATTTAAAAGCAAATATATAAGAAATTAATTAAGAATTGTTATGTCTATCTGCAGTTCTGCACTGGGGCATTTTTTTTTGAATAAGTCTTGGCATATATTTTTATTGGATATTTTTAATTTTTTTTTTTTGTTTGACTCCCAAAAAATGTATAGTATTTATTCCAACAGAAATTTTTATAAAATATAGTGTTTTAGGTGTAATTTAGATATATATATACAAAAATAAAATTATACAAATTATAAAAAAAAAAACTAAATCTATCCAATAAACCGGTCAAATATTCCCGTATGTGTAGCATTATTCTTTTTTTTTTTTTGAGTGCCGGTAGGATAGACCAGAACACTAAATACACTTGGATCGTGGCGCGTGCAACCTTCATGTGTTCAGGTAGGGGGTGGTGAGACTTGAACCCTAGCCGCCATAAGGGTTAGTGGATCCGATAAACTTAATTTGAGATTAATTGAAACAAAATTATTTCTAATCAAAAAACACTAAAAGACAACCATTAAAATGTACATTGGGTACTGTTTCTGCCTTTCTGGGGGTACAGTGTTCACTATATCCTAACCGTTTAATTATTTAAACCAAAAAAATACATTTTCTGCTGTATTATGTCGTTATATAATATGAATTATAAATACGATAATTATATCCGCATCTAGAAATGACAGCGAAAAATGCGCTTATATTAGTGCAGGCCAGACTAATTAATCCGGTTTAACCAAATTAAGGACAGATTAAACCCCGATTTTATCAAATCCGGCAACAAACTTAAATTCTATGTTTAATTACAGGATAATCATTAGATTTAAAATAAAAAAAAAAATCAATAAGGGGACAGAGAATGAAAAAACTCTGAATTAATTAAATAAGTGGCGAATAGTTTTTTTTTTTTTTTTTTTTTTGCTATAGTAGCTTTGTTCAACGCTATTTTTATTTTTTGTTTGTGTTAAAAAATAGGACATGGATAAACGAGCATTTGGAAAAGCCAACGCAATCTCTTCGTCACAAACAGTTCATTAAGTTTAAAATATAATAATAATTAATTAGTTTGTCAGCAACACAAGCCATCTATCTATATATATACAAGTCAATAATACTAGCTACTAGCTAGTATCTCTCTGATTAATTTTTCATTTACTTAATGCAACATCCTAACGGAATAAAAAAAAAAAAAATCCAAACGGAACAATATCATTTATATATAGTTGTTTGCATTAAAATTAATTTAAAATTTTCGAATTAACTTTGAATTTTAACAGTTTACAGATTAATTGATCCAAAAAAATAATTATCAAAATATATCTATAATTTTAATTAGAACGCAGATAATTTATTTTACATATACTTTAAATATATTAAATCATGTTAATCACGGATGCAAATAATTGATTATATGAATCTTCAGTTGTTTTGGATTACTATACTATTAGATCAAGTTTGATAATGGATACACATGCATGCCATCTGATCATAACAATTAACTAACAAGTGATCATCCATTTGAATTCTGTTCTATTATGTTTATCAGATATAGAAGACTATTATATGTATATATATATACTCTCATGTATCATAAAAGGTGTATTGTATTGAATAAACAATCGATTACTCTTCCACGATAATATATACTAAGGTGAGGCGTCATCTAATATGTCATAATATGGATTTATCAAATGTAAAATGGTGAGTTAGGTCTAAGAAGCAAGTAGAATGAAAGTTCTCTTTTTAATTTCTATAGGTTTATGTTTGAAAACTGGAAGAGAACAAAAAAAGACAACAAAATATATAAATGTTAAAAAAGGAAAATTTTTAATGTAAAAATTGTAAATTAATATTATGTACTATAATAGATGCTTAAGAAAGTTCTATAACAATTTAGATTTCAATTTCGTTTTCTTTCTTTCCTTAATTTTTCCAACATTTTTTTTTATTTTTTAATTTCCAAATGTGAGTCCGAGTATAAAATTAGGGCTCACGTGTGATCTAAAGAATTAAATGAACCGGAAGAAGTCTCCACGTGTCTAGAAGTACAGGATGATTTTGGCATTACTTAAGTAACTAAGGGTATTTCTGCTGAAATCACATGCCATGCACAAGATCCAGACATGTGCCAGGCACGTGACCATTTTTCCAGGAAACTCTATAAATACCCCCTACATTTCAATAAAAGGAGATTTTTTGATTCTCTCTGAACTGAAAACTTTGATGAAAGCTCTTGAATCCTAAAAGTTATACCACATGTTACTCGAGCAATTGTTTACCTGTTCTTCTCCCCTATTCAATCACTCAATCAAGACCGTACTCTTTGTGAATTTCTTTCCTCCTCAGTCAACACGAAACTCTAACCCTAATAAGGTACGATTTTCTTACTCACACCAAACATACAAGAATTTGGCTTACTAAAGCTGTAATTGTGATCGTGGAATTAAGTTTATTTGTATATTAGTTGAAAACTAACTAGTCGATGAAATGGTAAAAATTTAACTCCCAAGAATTATTTCAATTACTTTAATATTTTTATCAAACCATCATATTATCATTTATCATTATTTCAGAACATTTTAGCATTAATGTAAGAAAAATAATAAAAATGTCAGACAAATATTTGACGAAATTCAATAATAATTCAACACACAATTTTTGTAGTATATAACATGATTTTTAATGTAAATTATTTGGGATAAAAGATTCAAAATGTACCAACCCAAGTTAAACTTTACTAAACAATGTGGTTATAATATTTAACGTCAACTTGTCAAGATGTGTAGTCGGTTGATAGATTTTGATTTTTCTTTTATAGATATGGTTTGAATCAAACGCGTTCTGCGAACAATTTTCAAATTTTACAAGTCAATAACTTTGAAAAAGTCAAACACCAATCATATGGATAAATTTTGTGCTTATTTTAGTGGTGTGGGTTCTACAGCCCACCATTGCATGATTGGGTCTCGGATGTGAGAAATGTACCATAGAAGACAATCGCTGGACATTGTCCGCCCATCTCAGCTTAATTGGAAGGAGAAATAAATTGACAATCGCTGGACATTGTCGGCCCATCTCAGCATAATTACATGACACAATAAATTGACATATGTCCTTCTATAATTTTAACACATATTCATCCTAATTAATGCTTCTAAATATCTTTTACCAAAATACCCTTCACAACAGTGATCCTCTAAAATAACAACTGGAATCCTATCCTATCTTCAACTTTGTCGTTCAAATTCGTAACTGGAATCCTATCTTCAACTTTGGCGTTCAAATGATGAATCGGAAGAAGCATACCACGACAATAATTAGCGCTTTATTTGGAATTTTATCACGGCAAGAATTAGCGCTTTGTTTGGAATTTTATCAACAACAAGACGAAACATAAGAAAGGCGAAAATCTTTCTGTTGAGTCACGGATTTAGTCGAAAGACTGTTGTTCGAAAAATCTTTTTTCAAGTAAGTTTTCCTTCATCTGTAGATCTGTTGTATTTCATGTTTTTGTCGGATGGAGTAATCACTCTTAACATCGAGAGAGGAATCGCAGGCGTCGATTTTCCCCAATTTTTTTTTTCTATTAATAGAGTTATATTAACAAATGCATTGTGAAATGTGGATGCTTTTCGGAAGAAAAACCGATTAGGGGAGTGCACGGCATGAATCTGACTGGGAATCTCATAACACAATAGCATTTTCAATCGGTAAAATCCTCTCCTCCTATTTTTATTGAGTGCGTGATCGATATCGTGATATAGGGCTTTGTTTGATTTTATGCTTTCTTAGGTTTTGTTTTGTTTTGGTCTACATTCATCTTCTTCCATCTTCTTCGGATGAAACTGTCTATCGGCTACCATAATGATGATTTGTAATATATCCTGTCAGATATCTTGAATTTTATTTGGTTCATACCTTATTGTGTCTATAATAGTAATGTGTTAGCCAGTTAATCTCCTTCTAAGGTACAATGTCAATTTTATAATTATTCATTAATGTGATATATTCATTTGTGTTAAAGACTGCATGTATATTGTATTTGATGCTTTAGGTTGTTTTTCTACCATTTTAATAAGGTCGAGTTTATATGCTTTAGTTGTTGTTCATTAGTAACAGACTTATGTATCTTTTTGGATAAAATTTAATTTAATTGGATTTTTGTTGTTTGATGTGACTGTTACCATGATAATGTTGAATTGGTGGACCATTTATTGGAGTTAATAAGAAATTGACAAAAATATCTCTTTTAAAGTTACCCATTTTCCCTTTTATACATCTCACCTTCGAAATTCAGCAACTTGCCCGTATTGGTAACTTTTCAATATTCTCTCTTTATCCTTTTGAGGTACAACATTTAAAAGATTGAAACTTTCAGTGACCATGGTGTCTAAATCTTAAGTTTATTTGATGCTTCTTTGCCTTTGCATCAGTTCTGGAAGGATTGAGCATTAAGCATATTATGTTCTTTGGATGAAAATTACATGTACATACTTAGAGGATAGGGAGCGAACCATTGAGCATATTATGTTCTTTTTTAGCCTTCATTTCCTTCGACAAAAGGAGGGATTTTTTTTTCTGATACTTACTGTGACCTTCGATATGTAAGCAGGAAAAAATATTGAGAAGAAGCTGAAAAGGAGGGATTTTTTTCTGTATGCATAATCTCCGCCATAGATTTTAGTACAGATAAACCCTTGGATCGTTTTTGTTTGTATTTCATTCTTTATTTATATTGCCTGTTTAATTTTTGTCAATTTCAATTCTTTTTGATATTTAGAGATAGAGATATGTAGAGGTGAATTTGGGAATTTTTTTAATAAATTTATTACTGTGGGTTGAAATCATGGGAGAGAGGTTGAAATCCAAAACAAGTTAATGTTTGATCCATTGTCAGTAGATTTTCGCGATGGTGAACCGCAAGAAACGAATCGTCGAAGAGCTCTACAATGCGACTGTGATGATTAAGAAACCGGAGGCATGTAATTTATGTTTCCAATCCTTTCAATTTTAATTTTCCTTAATGTTTTCGTAATTGAGCACTTCATTTTATGATATTATCCTTTGTAATTTAATTGTATCTCTTAATTTAATTTTAATGTGTTTATGTTGGTAATTTATAATAACTTCAGTGGCTATGTATAAACAAGCATATTTTTTTCTTATCAGTTATCATGCTTAGGATGCTAGGTGCTTTAGGTGGCATCACTATGTAATGCAGACATGGTTTTGTAAATGAATATAAACATTTGGCTAATAGTACTTTAGAATTTGAAATTCCTTATATTTGATTTGAAAATAAATGTTTGTTTCTTTATCACCTCTTATTTTCAAGTTTCAATACATTGAGCACATTATTCTTTTACTCATTTCTCTTTAGGTGACTATTATATTAACAATAATTAGAGTAAGGAAATCTACGTAGAATTCCAGAATAGCTAATTTATATTGTTATCGAATCACATGCTTCAAAGATAGATAAGGTGGCATATGTTTTAGTATGAAACTGAAGGATGTGAAATATGTGACATCAAAGCCATGAGTCTCTCTGAGGGGAATATTTGATTACATTTGAATGTAATAATACGTTTTAAGGGATTAATATTAATGGGTTGACATGGCAAATTAAGGGATTAATATTAATGGGCTGACATGAAAAATTAGTTTCCATCTTCCTGAAACATTCCCTTCTCATTCAGTCTCTCTTTTTCTCTCTCCGCCTCTTCTTATTTCTCTCTCTCTTGAATCCTTCATCGTGCTCTCATTCGGTCTCTCTCTCTCTCCGCCTTACTACTTCTCTCTCTCTCTTGAAGCCCTTCGTCGTCGTCAATGATCGAATCTACTTCTTCGAGACGATGGAGTTCTTCGCTGGCAGAATCGCCTCCTTTTGGAACCTACCATGCAGTATGTACATGGTTGAAGTGTTGTTGTCATACCGAAGTCCATGATTTCCGCGACATTCTCGCTTTTATGTTAATTTTCTCTATGACTGGGTTATTTGCGATAGACATCATTTAACAGCATAATATTTGCTAAAGTGGATAATTATTTTCAAATTGTTTAGGCTTTTAACATATATAGTCTGTTTTTGAATGATCATAATTGTCTCATCTTGTTTTTGTCATTTTACTTCTGCATCATATACTGACACAAGACCAATTTCTAGGGGCTTGATGTAATGTTTATGTTGTAGCTACGTAAAGCAATAAAAAATAGATATTATCATATAACTGTTTGGTTACTTCTGTATTATGTTTTGGTTACTGTTAGCTTGAGATTCGAATACCATTTTTGTTACCTTAATTTGGTATTTTGGTTACTTTTTTATGTTGTTATGGTTACCATGTATTTGCTTAGTATACATGGTTGACTAAACTGATTTTGGTGTACATGTTGTTTATGTATTGGTTACCATTAAAATATATTTTAGTTACTATCATATAACTGTTTGGTTACTTCTTTAGTATGTTTTTGGTTAATGTTAGCTTGTGATTCGGATTCCATTTTTGTTACCTTGATTTGGGATTTTGGTTACTATTTTTTGTTGTTATGGTTACCATGTATTTGCTTAGTATACATGGTTGACTAAACTGTGTTTGGTGTACATGTTGTTTATGTATTGGTTACCATTAATATATGTTTTGGTTACTAACATATAACTGTTTGGTTACTTCATTAGTATATTTTTTGTTACTGTTAGCTTATGATTTGGATACCATTCTTTTTCCCTCAATTGGGATTTTGGTTACTTTTATATGTTGTTTTGGTTACAATGTATTTGCTTAGTATACATTGGTTGACTAAACTGGGTTTGGTCTATATGTTGTTTATGTGTTGGTTACCATTAAAACATGGTTTGGTTACTTTCATATAACTGTTTGGTTACTTCTTTAGTATATTTTTTAGTATACATGTTTCTGTTTTGGTATAAATATCTTCTATAAGGTTTATGCTTTTCTAGTTCTACTTTTATTTCCACAAACACATCCTACACGGGCTCTCTATTCACTAATCCCAAGGTATTTCTCTTCCTCCCATAGGTTCATAATGTAGAAGTCTTTTCTAGAGAATGAGAGCAGCCATGAAGAAGAAAGTAGCAGCAGCCAAAAAGCTCAAGTTTTAGAAAGATTTGTACCAGATTTTGATTAGTTCGGTTGTCGTTGTCTTGTCCTTCTGAATTGTGTTTCGATTTTAGTTTTTGTTTGATATCCATAACCATTTGTTATGGTTAGTGAGTATGTAATGTTTATTGGAGTTATGTAAATAGATTACATATTTGATTATATTATCAATTATTTGACATTGTTTGTTGGTTCGTGATTGTTACTTCTAAGTTGTATCGATACATTATTTGAAAGGTGCAATTGGTAACCAAACATGCATGTGAAGGGTAACCATTTTATTTTTTGGTAGTAAACAGATAGTTATGCTTGTATTAGGACATATATCAAGTGTTAAATGTACATGTGAGAGTATACATGGGTTGCCTAAATTGGGTTGAATATACGGGTTGTTTCTATTTTGGTTACCTTTAAAACATGTTCTTGTTACTTTTCATATAACTAATTGGTTACTTCTTTATTATGTTTTGGTTATTGTTACCTTATGGGTTGGCTACTATTATTGTGCCCTCAATGTGGGATTTTGGTTAGTTTTATTTTTATTCTGGTTAATATATGGATTACCTAAACTGGGTTTCATTACATGATATTTCTGTTTTGGTTACCATTAAAACATGTTTTGGTTACTATCATATAATTATGTGGTTATTATTTTATTATGTTACATTATGGTTAATGTTATTAGTAACCAAATAGTTACAAGCTTGTATTAGGACAAACATCAATTGTTAAATGTACATGTGACTATGTGAGAGTTTCCATTTATATATATGGTCACATATAGATCTCATATTAAAATAAAAATAGTTTGAGAGGTGCATTGGTATCCAAACCCGCATATAATGGTAACCATTTTAGTTTTGTTAGTAACCAAATAATTAAAAACTTATATGAGAACAGTTATCAAGTCTTAATGTACATGTGAGGGTTCCCATTTATCTAATTGATGGATACTTTTAAATTACATAGTTATAAAAGTTATTTTGAAATGGTCAATTGGTAACTAAATATGAATATAGAGGTAACCATTTTATTTTAGATGGGTAACCAAATTTGCATAAAATGTTTCGTAGCGCTTACCAATTGTTCAATGTATTTGTTTACTTTATATTGATAACTCATGATGGAATCAAAATTAAAATATTAATCAACATCAATTTTGGTTATTGACACCATCAAAAATGTTACCAACCATGTGGTTAATAATTCTTAACGAAAGAAACAATTATGTATTCCTCGTAAACAATTAAATTTGTCAGATTAATTCTTTGCTACTCTCATTGTCTAACAACCTGAATAAACATTGTAAAGTAACCAAATCAATATTAGACAAGAACTAAATTACATAATCTTGGTAACGTAAAATAAACCAAATTTTTTACATGCAAATTGAAGGCCTAAATGATAGAATTTGACAAAAATCCATGCAGTTCACCAACAAAGTCGGTGATTTTTGATCGTCAATTCGAATTTTCAATGAAATTAGGTCTCAAAATGTCAAAATCCGACACTCCAAACTTGACAAAATTGCCAAATGGTCATTTGGATTATCATGTTTTTTGCATCGCATATCATAAGCCAGATCTCTCTCGAACTAACAAGTTGATGGAACTAGATATCAGTAACTTTAAATTTGGTGTATTAGTTATTATCGGTCCATGTGCAAGATTGAAATAAAGTACAACGGAATCATCTCCATTGTCGACAACATAATAAGTATTGTAAAGTAACCAAATCAATGTTAGCTAGTAACTAAACTACATGATGTTGGTATCGTAACATAAAACACATTTGTACATTCATTTTACAATAGAAATAATCAGTAGATTGATATTTGTTACCAATTAAATTATAACAATTGTATGCAAGTAACCAATGTAGTCAATATGTAAGACCCCAATTTTTTTTATAATAAAGATGATTTTTCTATAAATATCATTTTTGAATATTATGGAATGAATTTGATATAATGTTATAGTTGTGGGTAATATTTATAAATTTTGCTAAGTATGCAAGTTGTTATAAAATATTCGATTGGTCGGGGAAAATTCTTTTTGTCGAGAATATTCGTACAACGACACAATCATTGGTGGACCCCTATAATGAAATTATCATCGGATTGAAAACGACAAAAAATATTTTATAAATAACGACGGAGGTGTTATTGTTAAAACCGTTGAACTACCCGGTAGTAAAAGTACAACGAATGTCGCGTGGTTGCATAGTAGACACTACTCAGTATTGATTATTGATGCTTACGTGAGAAGTCACTCAAGATACTCAATTATTGCTACAGTAATTGTTGCATCATATCTCTCATATTATTGATTCGATTATTGTCATAGTATCATCTGCATTATATGTTATATTATTAAATCAATAATTGAGAAGACAAAGTTATTCATATTATTAAATTTCAATATTTACAATGTCTAGAAGTTACATCGAGGAGAGGTTTGGTCACCTAATGCGGCGCCAATAGGAGAAATCCTTATGGAAAGCCCCCTCTTTCCTGGGAACAACCTGCTAAATATTGTGAGTTATAATATTAATGATGAATAAGTTCGTGTTGATTAAAGATAAATTTGATAGTTTCATTGTGTTGGGATTATTTGTATTAGTAGAAATAAACATCTATTCAGATGATAATTGATGTCCGGAGGTTATATTGTTCAATCGAATTTGGGAGAACTTTTCGGTTTGAGTACTATTCATTCACGAAGTTACTATTCATGAGTTCTTATTCACGAGTTACTATTCACCCGATTACTTATTCACTCTAGTATTGTGCATTCGGGTATTTGGGTACAATATTATTCCATGAGGAGATGTCTTAATTTTTCGAATAGTTGGTTGAAGTTATATTAGTGAATCAATATGGACATCATTGGTGGAAAGTTATAATAGTGAATCAATATGGATCATTTGGTTTAAAGTTTTAATAGTAAATTAGTATGGAATGGTTTCTTTTAAGTTTTAATAGTAAATCAATCTGAACCGTCCGTTTAAAAGTAAATCAATCGGACCGATTCAGAATTAGTTCTTATTCAATCCATTCTTCTATAAATATAAGCTCATTCCTTCATTATTTCTTTTAATTCATGAAACTCTGAGAGAGAAATTATAGAGATAAAGAAGAAGAGTATTCTCGCTACTTCACTACTCGATATCCAAATCTCTTTACGGTAAGGGTATTATTTCTTTAGTATTCATGAAGAGAACTTCTATTATTCCATCTTTATTATTACATTGGAATAACTTTGTGATACAATTTAGCTACCCTATACTTGGTGAAATTCTTACTTCAGATTCTATTCTTTATTATTACATTTGAATATCCGTGCAATCAAGGCTTTTACTTGGGACACGGGTTAAAATCTTTATTATTGTTGAAATAACTTTGATACGCGGACTTCCTATACTTGGTGAAATCCTTATGTTATTCCATTCTTTATTATTCATTGGAATATCTCGTCTGCATGCATTTTACTTGGGACCTAGTTCCGCTCTTTATTATTCTCATTGGAATAACTCGATAACGTGGACTCCTATACTTGGTGAAATCCTTATGTTATTCCATTCTTTATTATTACATTGGAATATATCGTATGCATGCGTTTTACATGGGACCGGTTCCGTATTTATTATTACGTTGGAATAACTTTGCCTATCTTATCTATCACATGTTCGGTGATTTCTTTTGTTATTCCATTCCTTATTATACTCAAGTTGGTTAAAGTTGTGACTTCTATACTCCATGAAATTAATGGAATATCATTGATATTCTTGCTTCATCTAAGTATCTTTCATGGAAATATTCTTCCGAGCATTCTTGAATTTTACTCTACAAAGAAGTATCATGTTGATAATTTGGACGTTATTAGTTCTGGATAAACTAATTCTTGAACTTGTTTTATTGAATTCTATATCATTGTCATCATCCTCATGTTTATATTTTTTAAAAGTCAATACGTGGGTTGTAGAAGGTAGATGGACTTGGTATGATTATGACCGAGGATTATTTCGGTATAATCATAACCGTAATGTTACAAATAATGTGGTAAAAGTTCTCATTGGCCCGTAGTGCATTGATGGGATGTTGTTGTCATGATCATGACCATTGATGAATACACGAATATCCTTGGCCCGTAGTGCATGGATAATTTGTGGTCGTGACCCTAATGAATATCCTTGGCCGTAGTAGCGGGGATGATGTGGATTATTTATTGTCGAGTCTCAACGATAAAATGATGAAAAATTTTTAAATCATAAAAGATAGTAGATTTTATTCTCTACTTGACTCTTTTAATGGATCATTTATTCCACCGCAGTTAAACTTGTTGTCTATTGTATTTTATCAGTTTAACATTGTTGAAGAGTAATGATAATTTATCCTGCATTATCTTAGTCATAATATTTCTTACTGGGCTAGTTGAGGTCACCCTTTCTTTCACTATTCTCTTGGAAATGAGAAGCGTAGCGAGGACTAGTGGGGACGGAGTGATGGTCCGAGATGATAGCATTAGTAGTCCTCACTATTCTATGAAATAGTGTGATAATAATTGTAATGAGGACTTATTTTGAGAGTGGATATTGTCTAGAAGACAATATTTGTATTAAAACTCACAGCTTTTGTTGTATATTTAAGATTGTATTTGTATTCTGTACCATGTATCTGGCGACCCAAGATGGGTGATGTAAACCTATTTTAGGGGTGTCACACAATAAGTAACCACCATATTAAAACAAACCAAAATTATGACAACATTATACATTAATCATGACAACATTATACAGTAACCAAATCCATTTTAGATTGTAACCAACACATATTTATTTAGTAACCACAAGATAAATACATTCTGCATTACATTTTTATAGTAAAAAATAACTAGTATAATTTGTTTGTTACCAACTAAAGGCAAGCTTTTGTAAGAATGTAACCAATGTAGATAACAAGTAACCATTAATATAAAAAATATAAGTAGAAGTGTACATTAATATGCTTCAGCAACTAATATTACAGTAACCAATTAATCTCTGCAGTAAGTAAGTTTGCATTAGTCAAGAATCAAGTCAAGATTAACAAGAATCAAGTCAAAGATTAGTCACTAAATAATTTTACACAAAGAACCAAGTCAAGACTATAATTTTACACAAAGAACTAAGACAAAGATTAGTCAAGAACCATTATAATGTTATACAATGAACAAAGTCAAGATTCGTTAAGAATCAATATATTGTTATACAAGAACCAAAAAAGCATTAGCAAAGATAATGTTATTCAAGAACAATACAACATTAGACAAGAACTCAACAAATTGCAATGAAGGTAACCAATGTATTTGATTAGTAACCATTAATATAAAAAATCAAGTAGAACTCATTTAAAATTTATAAAGTAATCAAATAAACATTATTTAGCAAACAAATACACAATAAATAGTAACAATTTATATCTATTTAGTAACCATAATATAAATAAAACATATCAATTGAATCAAGCAATCGTTATAGGAATTCGTAGTAACCATTTTAAGTGTGAAAAACTTAAGAAAGGTAATCAATATAGGAATTCGTAGTAACCATAAGAAACTATATGTACATCAATTATAAACTCACATACCTCTGTATTCAGTTTTGTATCGAAGTTGATGTGATATTGTATGCTATTTTGCGATCTCAGAGTGTCGTCGCGAGAAAAATTTTCGTCTTCTCCGATCTCAGATGTGTGCCGTGACAGAAGATTTGGATTTCTCCGATTTCAAAGATGAATGTTATGTTCAGTCGCTTGATTCTAGGAGCGGTTGGAGATGAGAGAGTCGGTAACTGACGTGTAGGGAGAAAAAAGATCCGTAATTTTAGCAAGTCTTATATTATGTTGCGTTATTTTTGTAATTATGTTGTTTATGTTTTATTTTTGTAAATACTTTCTAATTGTTTTATATTAGTGTTAAAGACCCTAAAAAATAAGAGTCCCATTTTGGTTGTCCCAATTACAACTACAACTTATTGTAAATTTTGCCGTTTGAATTTAAATACTAATTTAGGTGATGCTTCTGTAATTTTTTATAACTTTTTGTAATTTATTCAACTAATCGCATTCACTACTCAAAAATAGTACCATTGTCTAGAAAAATTAGTCCTTTTTACTTTTATAAAAAAACAAATTTTAATATTTATACATTGAAATTGGAAAAAAAAATCCATTCAAATATATTATGTATAAACTTTAATATTTGGAAGGAAAAAAAAAAAAAAAAGTCAAAAGTCAACACAAAAAACATGTATTTGAGATTTAAAATGGGTAAATAAGATGATTGCATCTTTGGGAATTGGGGGAACGTAACACTCCTATATATGCTGCCTCTCTACATCCATTTATTTTCTTGCTCAGCCAATAAATATTCATTTTATATATAAAAATATATATAGAGAGAGAGAGAGCAAAGAAGGAGGAAGGAGGAAGGAGGAAGGACATTATTTGATTTTGTTTGAGATTTTCATTCATTGATTGGGGAAGGAAGAGACACAATGTAATTAAGGAGAATATGTGAGCTTAAAACAAAAAAAGAAGATCATGTTCATGATCCTTTCAACATAGTACAATGTACCTGTATATCTTTTTAATGAAAGTGTGTGATATATATATATATATATATATATATATATATATATATATATATATATATATATATATATATATATATATATATATATATATCCACCATAGAATAGTCCGAACAAAAATTATATTGTCAGATTAATAACTTAAATATTGTTAAAACAATTTGAAAATATATAATAAATAATTCATCAAAGGATAAACAGAAGAAATTAATAAAACAAAAATTATATTTATTTTCATGATCACAATTATATGTAATGTACAGAATTAGTTGACAAATAAATCAAAAGAATCCGCATCGATCATAAGAATTCATAGCCCTACAGTGAATGGCACCCCGGTGGACGCTAACCATGCCTGGCCCGCTATAAGGCTCGCCACCGTGAACTTAGTGGCCTCTTTTGCACTCCTAATAACATGGTATCCGCGCCACTTGACCCGATACGTGGTGGCAGCACCCGGTCCAAAATTTTTATATTCACCATAGTATAAAGTATTCCAAGCAAAATTAGAATTCTGCCACGCTAACCAAACTTGTCGATTTACCAAACTGTCCAAATAAGTATTCATTAATACGGTTCGCGAATATTGCTGCCACGGGCGCCCCAAGTATGTTTGAACCGCCTTCACCACCGGTTTAAGGTCCGGTGAGGCGGTGATTCGAGAATTATGGATTGAAATACCGGTATTTTGGTAGGGATCGGCACGGCCTTGAGCTGTTATGACGTTGACTTGGCCATGTAACGGTCTTCTTGCGTAGATAATACAGTTTTGAAATACTACGGCTGCATTTCCAAAGATGAAGTCAATGGTGCCGTAAATGTTACAGGCTTTGTAGAATTGGCGTTGGGCGTGGACAAAAAGAGTGTCTTGGTATCCTTCAAAGCCGCAAGAGTAGAATACGGAAAGATCGGATGAGGATCGGAGTGCCACGGCTTGTCCGTTTTGTGGCCCGGCTGTGTTGCGGAATGTAATACCACGGGCAATAAACCCAACACCATCAACTCCTGGAGGTTCAAATCGATTTATTTTGTACGTTGGTATAACTTTAATTTCAACAAATATATATAGTAGATTATCCAATAGGAGCAGCTTCAATAGTCCTTCCGATTTAAACATATAGACACTAGATGCGAATTTTTAATTGAAACAGAAAACACAGTTACCCACATTTTTATAAAATTGAAATTTAGCTCTAAATGATAATTTTAATACTTGGAATTAAGTTGTCCAACATGTCACTTGTATATCTCCCCATGCATGTCACTTAATTGACTCTTACTCTTACTAGATTTTCAAATTAATACAAAATTAAATTTAAGCTTTTTTTTTATTAATTATTATGACTAAAATTGTAGACCAAATATATTTTTTCTCTACCCTAGTAAGTTTTCTATATACTTCCTCCGGAACTAATCACTTATTTGCAAATATTAAGACCCAAAGATACACAGTAAATAAAAAAAAATATGATATGTTGTGATAATTGGTAAACCTTAATACCCAAGAACAAAAAAATAAAAATGAAAAGAGAGAGAGACAGATCGAGATTCTTTAATTACCAGCAGTTGCAGAGCTGTAGGTTGTGAATCCTGCCGCAACACTCCTGCTCCCAGTGATTATAGTGTATCTAAGTCCATCACCAACTAACATGATCTTGTTCAAGTTGTTGACAACCTCAATATTTTCCCTATAAACCCCCCTTTTCACATAAATCACAAACCTCACATTTCCCCTTCTCACTTTGGCTGCATAATTAATAGCTGCCTGAATGGATCCAAACTTCCCTGATCCATCTTTTGCTACTACAACATTCGCCCTCGAAGTCCAAGACGAAGTCTGCAACAGCTTTCTCTCCCCAGCACTAACCCAACTAGGAAAACTATCGTCGTCGTCTTTATTGTAGTCTTTTTGTTTCTCCATTAATCCATTAATAGCCAAACAGTTACTTATCAATTCCGAAACATTATTTGACATAATCGGAGCTATAAATTTTGTAACATTGAGCTCCACTGAGGCCGATCGACATGTCTCAATATTTGTAAGGGCAGCACTTAGCCAAGTTTGGGCGTCGAAATCAAAGTAAGTGCTCGAGTTTGTTTGTAGGCTTTCTAGGGTTCGGTTTAGCTGGAAAATGGAATGATGGAATAGTTTGTCACAATCATTCCATGCTGCCTTCCTTCTTTTGCTGCTGCACGCATTCCCAAGCCTCTCCGTGAAACTCTGGGCATGGAGAGTCCGGTCTAGGGCTACTTGAACCAGCATTCTTCTGAATTCTTCGCGATTTTTAGGTCTAAATTGTTGATTTTGGCCCAAGAAGTAGTCGCATGGCTCCGGATGTGGGGTGGTTTTGCACCAGTAGTCGACCTCGCCCGGTGATTCATCTGATTCTGGTAGGGCTTGAGAGAAGTATATGTATATCAAGAATAATACTATGATCTTAACTGCCATTGAATTATTTTTTAAAAAAATAAAAAATTAGCTTGTTTAATTTGAAATGGCTCACTAATTATTTGCTAGAGTTTCACTTTTATACAAGAAGATGGAGAAGGGTTGACAAATTGAGAGTTGGCTTGTTTGGAATGCATGCGAGAAATTGTGCGCTTAAAATTTGAAATTGAAGTTACAAAGGTTACGTTTAATATATATTCGACCGGTGCACGTCTTTAATTACTTAATGTTTACACTATAAGATCCTTGTTATGCGGATCACTGCTAGCTAGTTCACACAGGAGATTGTGAGACAGGGAGGAAGATGCCTTTCTGGTTTAATTCTTGATGCATAGTGTCTTGAGCTTAACATTCATGTTTCAATAGGAGATCGTCCCGTCGGTGGTTAATGAGACTATCAAGCTTACATATTAGTCTCTTAGAGTACTATATTTGTTTACAAAAATTATATTTAAGATAAATAATACTTTTATTCCAATACAAGAAAACAATTGATATTATATTTAATATTTTACAATCATTTTTTAATATTAATGCACAATTTTAAAACGACTTATATTATACCATGCGTGTCGTAATTAAGAATCATTGCAAAAGTATAAGTAATACATTTCTAAAAGAACTTTTAAAAATATTTTTTTTTAAAAAAATATACTTCAAATATTAGCTAAAAATTTATTAACGGTGGTTTGATGCTAAACTATAATAGAAAAAGTTATAATAAATTATATCACTTTATGATTTTAAAAGTTAAAATATATCTCAACTTGTAGAAAAGACTAAAAAAATATAAAAAATTTCTTAAATTAATTATCATTAATGTATATCATCCTCTAATGAAGGTTTACTTTTAAATACTACTCCACTACTCCGCTAGAGAATTCGTTGTACCTCTTGTGGATTGTGCCATGCAGTGGAATCCTCATTAAATTCTTGACAGACAAGTGGCAATAGATAAGTATGTAACTCTCAAAAATTAATCATTTCTAATTGGTTTGTTGAATTTCACGTGGGTATCACGTGCTTATTATTTGATGACCAAATTTTCAGATATTGGATGATGAGGAGCGCGTATATACATTTTAATCTTTTAATTAATGCTACCAAGCTTCCTCCGGCCGGGGGAAAGATGCTATCATACTTAAATAATAAATTTCTTTTGGAAAATTTTAATTGAAAAATAATACGTCGAAACTACTTATATAAATATATATAAAAAAATGGATGTCCAAATCAAAAAGTTTAGCATATGTGAAAAAACGTAAATGTTAATAGGGACTTTTCTTTCGGACGGGTAAAAGAATGAGTAAATTTCACACATATTAACAAAATTAAAAATAGAAAAACGAGAGTAAATAAAATTTGAATTTATTTTAATGGTTCTACAAGATTCATAAGTGATGAGTAATTTTATTATTTATATTAATAGACTATGCTAATTGGCATAATTACTCTTTATTTTATATATTTTATTTGATTTTTTGAGGACAAATACATATATTTTTAGTCGTCGTTTAAAAGAACGGGGAAGTACGTAATATTATCTGAAGGTTTGTATGTAGCTGCTACCAAGAAATAAGTACAAACAGAGTCTACGTATCAACCAATACTTTATACATAAAAATCCAAACAATCATTCTAAATTAACCCTTTATTAATTATGAGTTAAATTGGATGGTACATCACCCATATAATTAAAGATCGCCACTTCACTCATATAAACGATCGTTTTGTCCCGACTTCGTTTTAATTGACTCTTACAAAATCATATTTTTCATCTCTTTCACTACCTCCTTTTTAAAATATGATAATTTTTCCTCCCTCTAGAATTCGAACGATTTAAGATTTTTTGGGTGGAACAAATCTAGAAATTACAAACTGTGGAATACATGGATCGATCAATTTTGGTTGTTAATTAATTTTTTGAATAAATTTTGAAAGTTCTTAGACCGTTTAGAGAATCATCATGTTTTTCGTGGATTGATTTTATGAAGTTCTTACATCATTAAGTTGTAGCAGAAGAAGGATAAGATCATATTCTTAAGTATTAATAATGTCAGCAAAATCACGTTGCTTCATATGTTGAAAGATAAGGTTTGTTCATTTATACTTATGTATAATGATAATTTATGCTCTCTGTTTTTTTTTGTTTGAATTTAAGGATTTATCCCATTATTTGTTTATAGTATGCGGGTTTAAAATTTTATCTGTTTTTGAAAAGTGATGAATATTGAAGCCCAATTTTTGATGTAATAATTGATTAATATGAAACAAAATTGAGTGTGAGTATATGATTAATTGTATGTGAGTTGAAATTCTACATTGAGGAAAAGTTATCTTCTCTTTGGAGGTTTTAATTGTCAATTCAAGAATTTTTAATTCAATCGCGAAGGGCGGGCTCTATACTTCGAAATGTAGGATATAGTCAGCTCAATATGGAAGAATCACCGTCATGGGGTCTTGATATGTGGATTGCTTCGAGAAATTAGAAAAGATTAGCAAAGGTATTTACGTGTAAAACTAATTAATTACTGAATTATGCATTATTTTACTTCTTAATTTATAGCTATTGTGTTTATTGTTGTTTCAAAATTTTGTACTATTTTCTGAATGTTGTTAATGAAATTCATCAATCTCTTAATTTATGCTACTGTAGTTCAACTAATTTACATAAATTTAAAGTAGGCTGAATGACATTTTTATCTCTCCAAGTTGTCACTCACTTTTAAAATCAATTGAGTTCTTAAAGTTACATTTTGTGTCAATTCCATACCTTTTTTCTGATTTCACATAAATCTGTCCAAATTTTAACCCGACCCCAATTTCACTAATTCAATTTTTCTTTAAAAAACACTAAAAAGTTTTAAAATTAATTATTATTTTCAGAAATAAAACATTATAAATTTTTATTTTTAAAAAATAAGCAAAGTTTTATAAAATATAGATTCAAAAAAAATTAAACTTTTTTAGAAAAAATAGACTTTTTTATTTTTTAATAAAATGAATAAAGTTTCATAAAATATAGATTTAAAAAATAAAACTTTATTTTTTAAAAATAGAATATTTTGTTTTTTTTAAATTAGTAAAATTTTATAAAATGTAGATTAAAAAAAGTAAATAATAAAACTTTATTTTTAGAAAACTAAATTAGAAATTTTTGTTTTTATTAAAAAACTGAAAATTTTCATGAAATATAGATTCAAAAAATTTAATAAAAGTTCAAAAAAAATTACGTTAAAAAATATAAAATTATATTTTAAATTTTTTGAATCCATATTTTATGAAACTTTACTCATTTTTTCTAAAAATAATAATAATTATTTTTTAAAAAATAATTTTTTTTAAAAACTTGAATCATTTTTTAATTTATCTTTTACTACTTTTTTGAATTTTTTTTAGTTTTTGGTTTTAAAATTTCTAATATTAAGAATACATACAACTAATAATAAGACATAATTTGTAAAACCCAACTTATTATAAATGAAATTAAATTTTCTATTTATTATTTTGAAATAGTAAGGGTTGATTTGATTAATGTGGTTAGTTATGGGTAAAATGCATAAATATTTCAAATAAGCAAGTGGTTATAAAATATTCATTGTTTCTAAGGGAATATTAGTTTGGTCGTGGAATATTAACTTCATCGTCGGGAAATATTAAATTTACTACGCAATGCTTAACCTTAATGGGCCCCATAACTGGAAAGCGATTGGATGAAGAAAAACGACAAATATAAGTTGTTTATAAATAACGCACGTAGTTATTTATTAATATTGTTGGAATACTAAATTGGTTAAAATACAAGAAGACACTTGCAGAGATTGCACCAATTATTGATTGTTACGTAAAAGGCCTTTACTCAATAATTGTTACGATAATTATTGTTTAATATTTTATTTTATTGATTCAATAATTGCTACGTTGATATTTTAGATTGTTGTGGTTTCAATAATTGTCACTACACGATTTTTTCATTATCGGATCAATAATTTATATTATTTGAATAATATTATTAGATAACATTATTGGTAATGTCTAGAAAATTACGCTCTAAGGAGAAGTTTGGTCACCTAATCAATTGCCAAGTAAGGAGAAATCCTTATTGAAAGCCCTTCTTTCGGGAACGACACGGTTGTCAATAATCGTGATTACGTAATATTATTTGTGAATAATTAATTATTAATTTATATGATAAGAAAAATATTCATTTTATGTGGATATAGATGGAGAAAATTTTTAATGTGACAATTGTTGAAAATTGATATTTTATCTTTTCTGATAAAATATATTATTATATTTTAATAATATAATAATGGTGATATTTTTACAATGAATGTGGGATATATGAATAAATGAGGAGGAAGAGTGTTTTTGTTACAAAAATTGTTTAAAACATGTTAAACATGTTTATGGATCCTATTTCTTAACTGAAATTTGATTATAGCATGTAAAATCGTTCGTTTGTGGATTTCGGTCAATTTTTATTTGAAATTTAGAAAAACTTTCTTCTGCAAAGTTGTAGAGAATAGAATTTCCTATGGAAAAGACATAAGATTTGAATTTTTGTGATAAAAGGGTTATTTATTATGAATTATTGAAGTTTCGAAGTTCCGAAATAATTATTTTTTTAAAAGTTTTAAATTCTTTTTAAAAGAAAAATGTTTTTGTCATGGGCCTCATTGGTGGCTGAATTTAGATGGTCATGAGGTATGCGTGAATTTTGTTTATAAATATATTATTTTATTAAATTTTCTGCTTTGGTATTCTAAGTGTTTTCCTATAAATAGGGTGCTTAGGTTAGAATTAAAAATTACACCAAAAATTAAAGTTTTCTCTCTCTATATTATCGAGCGTATTCTTGTGAGTATTTTGATACTTTGAGTGTTGCTTTATCTATTGCAAGTTTCTTCAACGTATATATCCGATATTCCAACCGTAAGATTTATTCTTTTCGAGATAAGGGATATTATTTTAAAAAAAAATAATATTATTTCTTCTAATATCATTATGCCGAAATATTGGTAAGATTTTTCTTGTGAAATTCTTGTCTTTTTAGTGTCTGGGTTCTTATTCACGATACGATTAATTATTCACGATATCAAGACTATTCACGAATACTAAGACTATTATTCATGAGAAAAATTAATTTTTATTTTTGTCCAAAATATCTATTATGGATACTAGCTTTGATTGTATCCATGTTTTGATCATTCTTAAATTTTACTTCACCACGATTATTTATGAAGTATTTTTGAACTTGGATTGTTTGAAGTAGGAATCCTTAAAATTTATTCTTTTGTTTCACTGGATTCGTTTCTTTAAAATATTTTTCATCATCCTCAGTCCTAAATGATGATATTACTGAATATCTTTGGCCTGTAATGCAAAGATGGTTGATTTTTTTATGAATATCTTTGGCCCGTAGTACAAAGATGTACAGGTGTTGAGATGAACATGACCAACTGATGAATATCTTTGGCCTGTAGTGCAAAGATGAATATTTGATTCAAGATGTATGTCGATTGATGTTACAGGGATAAAATATTGATGATGGACTTTTAAATTCATAGATATTATTAGATTTCATTCTCTACGTAACTCTTCTATGAATTATTATTTTCGCTGTGAATATTGATCTGAAACTTGTTGTTTCATTATATTCTATCGATTTTTCCTCTGTGAAGACTAACGATAATTTTTCTTTATTATCTTAGTCATAATATTCTTTATTGGGCTAGTTGAGCTCACCCTTTTCCTTTTGTTCCATTTTTTCTTCTTAGGGAGGCAAGAATGTAGCGAAATCTTAGTCGGGGTATGGAATGAAGGTTTTAGAAAGTTGTTTTAGTAGTCCTCACCATTTTTGTAAAATAATATATCAAATATTGTAATAAGGACTTATTTGAGTGTTGATATTGTCTAGAAGACAATATTTGTATTTAAACTCACAGTTTATGTGTTGTCATATTTTGCATGACAATTGTATTAATAAAGTTGTAGTTATTTCTGTACCATGTATTTGGCGACTTAGAATGGGTGTTGTATACCTATTTTGGGGCGCGCCGCGGTTGGTATCAGAGCTTAGGGATATGATCTCTGGCGGATATCGGGAAATAGAACTAGGAGGGGAGAGATGAGTAAAACCTTCGCTAGTGTGTCTTACCTAAGCTTATTTGTTGGTTGGTCAGTATATAGGGATATTATGTGATATGTTGACTTCTTTAATTAACCCTTGTTTTATGGCAGTATTTGAGAATATCGACTGAGAATGTTAACAGTGGAGTAAATGAGACCGTGGAGACACCTTTATCCACCAACGAGTAGAACGTCCAACAGGTCGGCAATGTTCCTCCTGTAAATAACACCACTGATCAGACGATGAACGACGGAATGTTTAGAAGCTTTTTGCAGTTCATGCAAAATCAGACGAAGGAGTTCGTGTACAAAATACAGTGGAAATGATAAGAACGCATACGGTTTGTCCGCACAAACCAAGCAATTCAAAGAGTTGGGACCACGTAATTGGGAAAAGCCAGATCCTATTAAAGGCGGAGGCGTGGGTCAAACAAATTACCAAGATATTTGGACGTCTTTGGGATTTGAGGAATGAAGGTTCCATTCGCCACTTTATGTTCGTAATGAGGCGATTCTTTGGTGGGAATTTGTGAAGCGTACTCCATCCCAAAGATTTTAAAGATGTTTTGGGAAGCGTTTAAACTGTTCAATAACAAGTACTTTCCTGAAAGTATTCGTCATATGAAGGAAGTGGAGTTTATTAAACTGGAACAAAACAATATAACGGTGTCCCAGTACGAGGCGAAGTTTGCAGAGTTATCCAGGTTTGCACCTCATTTGGTGGAGAATGAGGAACGTATGACGCGGATGTTTCTGAGAGGTTTGAAACCCGGCATATGTCAATATCTCATTTCTCATAAATTTTCTCTCTATTCAGATGTTGTAAACATGGCTCAATTATTAGAATGAGATAACGAGTACGTTCAACTGAGGGACCACAACCAGGATCATACTGGGGTGATGCGATCATCGTAACAACGATAACCAGCGGAGAAAGAAAAATACGGATAAAAGCGGTAACCACTTTGGTGGTAATCATGGCCATTAAAATAGAAGAAGCGAGTCGGGGGGAGATTATAAAAAGAGGAGATTCAACAATGACAATGTGAAGACGTCAACACCAAAGAACAACCCGGTTCTAGTGGAGGAGAACGACCATTTGGGTCGTATGCTATAAATGCGGAAAGAGAGGACATATCACCAAAGCGCCCCAACAGATTCAAGGTATGCTATAATTATGGAAAGGAAGGACATCTCGCTCGAGAGTTATACGAAGAATGAAACCAGTCCAGTGAGGATGGTGACTCAAAAGGCTGTCCCAGAAAAGTCAAATTCAATGGTTCCTGGAAGAGCGTTTATCGTGACTAGTCAAAATGCGAGGAACCCAAATGAGGTGATCACGGGTAAAGCTAATCATAAATTCTTGCGAAGTTTATACCTTACTAGATATCGGTGCTACCCATTCATTTATCTCTCCTGCTTGTGCTCAACGTTTAAACTTAACTCTGGAGAAATTAGACTTTGATTTATCTGTGGAGACTCCGTTAGGAGAAACTTTCATCACATCCAGTGTTTATAAATTTTTTTTGATCCAAGTTGGCACCATCACATTACCTGTTGACCTTATCTCTTTAAAGATACTTGCTTTTGATGTGATTTTAGGGATTGATTGGTTAACTACTCATCATGCCAAAATTGATTATTTTTCGTAAGGTTGTTAGTTTTCATATTCTAACCAACTTTGTTATGTAATTAAAGCAACTAAACTATTAAAATCAATCACTGTCATATCAAGTCATAAAGCTATTCGTTTATTGAAAAACGGATGTCAAGCTTTCTTAGCCCATGTTATGGATTTGAATAAAGACACGTCAGATTTGAATAATATTCCTATTGTTAGTAAATTTCCTGACGTATTTCCTGAAGAACTTTCCGGTCTACCCCCAGAACGTGAAGTTGAATTCTTTATTGATCTTAAACCTGGTACAAAGCCCATTTTTAAAACCCCATATCGAAATGCGAGTTTTGGCTTGAAGAAGTAGCATTCCTTGGGTACGTGGTGTCAAAACATGGAGTATCTGTTGACCCGACGAAGATTGAAGCAATACAAAGTTGGGAGCAGCAAGGTTTGAGAATCAAGTCGTAGCTTGATGGGCTTAGCTGGTTATTATCGGAGATTTATGGAAGGATTTTCTCAAATCGCTACTCTGTTAACTCAGCTGACTCAGAAAGATACAAAATTCGTATGGAGCGAGGAATGCGAAAAGAGTTTCCAAGAGCTTAAGAGGAGACTCATTTCGGCACCTGTTCTGATAATACCATCTGGTTCGGATGGATTTGTTATCGACAGTGATGCTTCAGGCAAAGGGTTAGGATGTGTTCTTATGCAACATGGGAAAGTCATAGCCTATGCCTCGCGAAAACTTAAAGAATTCGAGAGGAATTATCCTACTCATGATCTAGAGTTGGCAGCAGTCGTTTTCGCGTTGAAGTTCTGGAGGCACTATCTATATGAAGAGAAAGTTGAGATATATTCAGACCATAAAAGCCTCAAATATTTCTTCACCCAAAAGGAACTTAACATGTGGCAACGATGTTGGCTCGAGCTGTTAAAAGATTATGACCACACCATTCAATACCATCCTGGAAAAGCAAACATAGTAGCTGACGCGTTGAGTAGAAGAACATATGTAGGAACGAGTGTGATGATGTCAAGTATACACATAGAACCAACTTTAATTGATAAAGTTAAAGTTGCTCAAGTCACCTACCCGAAGCTGATGCGTATGAAGAAGAAAGTATAAGAAGGTGCTATTCCGGAAGCGAGAATCAATGAAGAAGGGATACTTCGAGTCCACTTTAGACTTTGTGTTCCGAACGATTCTGATTTGAAGAAAAAGATCATGATGGAAGCACACAATACACCGTTTGCAATCCATCCTGGAAGTACCAAAATGTATCGTGATCTTCGACATACATTTTGGTGGAACAATATGAAGAGAGAGATTGCAAAGTTTATCTCGAGGTGTTTAACTTGTTAACGTGTAAAGGCAGAGCATCAAGTACCTAAGGGTCCATTGCAACCACTTGAGATTCCGAAATGGAAGTGGGAACACATTACCATGGATTTCATTACGGGTCTTCCCGCAGTTTCTCAAGGCATAGATGCGATTTGTGTTATTGTTGATAGATTAACCAAGTCTGCTTTCATTTCTTGCCGTCACGGAGACTTATTCCTTGAACGTCTTGCTCGTATATGCGTAAATGAGATTATGAGATTACATAGCATGCCAAGTATCCATAGTTTGGATCGTGACCCAAGATTCACTTCACGATTTTGGGTTAGCTTGCAAAAAGCTATGGGCGCAGTTACGATTGATTCGGCGATACCATCCTCAAACGGACGGACAATCAGAGAGGAATATTCAAACTCTTGAAGATCTATTAAGACTCTGTGTCCTAGACTTCAATGGGAGTTGGGATAAATATTTACCTTTGGTGGAATTCTCCTACAACAACAGTTATCAGGCAAGTATAGGTGTGGCTCCATTCGAAGCATTATATGGACGTAAGTGTCGCTCTCCAGTATGTTGGGATGAGGTGGGTGAAACAACATTGTTGGGACCAGAGTTGGTATGTGTATGACTACTGAGAAAAAGATCCAAATGATTCGACAACGTATACAAAGCAAGACGGGATCGACAAAGAGTTATGTGGATCTTCATCGAAAAGACGTGGAATTTAGTATTGGGGATCATGTATTGTTGCGTGTTGCTCCATGAAAGGGAGTTACAAGATTTTGAAAAAGAAAAAAGCTCAATCCATGATTTATTGGTCCATTTCAGATTCTTGACCGAGTAGGAAATGTAGCATATAAACTCGCGTTATCTCCAAGTATGTCTCGTGTGCATAATATTTTTCATATATCTCGTAAGCTACGTAAATATGTGAAAGACCGAACCACGTTATTGAGTTAGAACCGGACGAGATAGCCGAAGACTTAACGTACAAAGAGGTACATGTCAAGATCTTGGATAGGAAGGAATATGTCTTACGCACAAAGGTCATACCACAAGTCAAAGTTTTGTGGAAGAACCATGCTATAGAGGAAATGACCTGGGAGTTGAAAATGGAAATGAAAGCGAGGTAACCTCACCTTTTCGACACACCAGGTACATACGTCAATTTCGAGGACGAAATTTCATAAGGAGGGGAGGTTGTAAAACCCCAACTTATTATAAATGAAATTAAATTTCCTCCATTTATTATTAAGAAATAGTAAGGGTTGATTTGATTAATGTGGTTAGTTATGGGTAAAATGCGCAAATATTTCAAATAAGCAAATGGTTATAAAATATTCATTGTTGTCGGGAAATATTAGTTTGGTCGTGGAATATTAACTTACTGTCGGGGAATATTCGTACAACGGCGCAGCCTTGTGTGGGCCCCATAACGGAAAATGATTGGATGAAGGAAAACGACAAATATAAGTTGTTTATAAATACTTGGCGAATTACATTCAAGAATTAATCTTGTTGGAATACTCGGTGGTTAAAATACAAGGTAGCACTCAGTATTATTGACCAATTATTGATTCTTACGTGAAATAACTCTTTCAATAATTGTTATAGTAATTACTGTTCAATATTTTATTTTATTGATTCAATAATTGCTATTATTGTGGTTTCAATAATTGTCACTACACAGTATTTTTCATTATCAGATCAATAATTTATATTATTTGAATAATATTATTAGATAGCATTATTGGCAATGTCTAGAAAGTTACATCTAAGGAGAGATTTGCTCACCTACTCAATTATTGCGCCAAGTAAAGAGAAATCCTTATCGAAAGCCCCCTTTCCTCTTTCTACAGGAGCGGCACAGTTGCGATCTTTGTGATTCTGTAATATTATTTGTGAATAATTAATTATTAATTTATATGATAAGGAAAATATTCATTTTATGTAGATATAGATGGAGAAAATTTTTAATGTGACAATTGTTGAAAATTGATATTTTATCTTTTCTGATAAAATATATTATTATATTTTAATAATATAATAATGGTGATATTTTTAAAATGAATGTGAGATATATGAATAAATGAGGAGGAAGAGTCACTACTAAAAAAATGGTCATTTGTGATGACCAAAATCCATCACAAAAAATAGGAAAACCATCACGAAAGGTTTACGTGATGGCTTTAAGCATCACAATGGCCGTCTTGTATACGCCCATCATGAAAGGTTTTACGTGATGGTTTTGGAAATCACGCAAACACTTAGTGCTTTTGTGATGATTAATACAATCACATTAACATATAATCTATTGTGATTGTCAAAGTCATCACAAAAAGACAAGACTTTAGGGATCAAATGTAAGAACGTGAATCTCTATTTACGTATAATTTATTTCACTATATTAATTGTATCGATTGATACTTGTAGGATTTGAACCCTCTCCCATTTACAAACTAAATGACGAGTATTACCACTACACCAAAGTCCAGATCATGATTATAATTTTAAAACAAAATATAAAAGGAAACATATGTGAGTTGACTTACTAAACAAAATTACTTCCACATAAAATTTGGTGATGGCAATGGCAGTCATAAATACTCTATAATGATTGTAAAATTAGTCATCACTAAGAGTCATCCTATATTTTATTGTTTTGTGACGACTTGAAAATTCCATCACAAAATATCTTCTTTTTGTAATTACAAATAAAAGTTGTCATAAAAATCTATCTTTTTAATGATTGTCACGACCGTCATAAAATATTATTTTGATTATTTCTTATATTAAAATATTAGTGATAGCTTAAATGCAATCACGAAAAGGGTATATCTATAAGTGATGACTTAGTGCGTCACAAAAAGAAAATTTATTTTGTGCGACAAAATTGGTGTGATTGACATGGCCATCACAATTATAATATATTGATGGCAAGATTAGTCATCACTAAGAGCCATCATATAAACTATTATTTTGTGATTGCTTAAAAAGTCCATCACAAATTACTATCTTTTGTGATTGTTTTTAAAAACTGTCACAAAATTTCGTCACGTATTCTTATTTTTCTAGTAGTGAGTATTTTTGTTACAAAAATTATTTAAAATAATGTTAAACATGTTTGTGGATCATATTTCTTGACTGAAATTTGATTATAGCCTGTAAAATCGCTCGTTTGTGGATTTCGGTCAATTTCTGTTTGGAATTTGAAAAAACTTTCTTCTGCAAAGTTGTAGAGAATAGAATTTGCTATGGAAAAGATATAAGGTTTGAATTTTTCTGATAAAAGGGATATTTATTATGAATTATTGAAGTTCCGAAATAATTATTTTTTTAAAAGTTTTAAATTCTTTTTAAAAGAAAAACATTTTTGTCATGATTGTGGGCCTCATTGGTGGCTGAATTCAGATGGTCATGAGGTGTGCGTGAATTTTGTTTATAAATATATTATTTTATTAAATTTTCTGCTTTGGTGTTATAAGCATTTTCCTATAAATAGGGTGCTTAGGTTAGAATTGAAAATTACACCAGAAATTGAAGTTTTCTCTCTCTATATTATCGAGCGTATTCTTGTGAGTATTTTGATACTTTGAGTGTTGCTATACGGTGCAAGTTCCTTCAGCGTTATATCTGATATTCCAACCAGAAGTACTATTCTTTTCGAGATAAGGGATATTATTTTTAAAAAAAATAATATTATTTCTTCTAATATCATTATGCCAGAATATTGGTAAGATTTTTCTTGTGAAATTCTTGTCTTTTAGTGTCGGGATTACTATTCACGTATACGACACTATTCACGTATACAACACTATTCACGAATACGACACTATTCACAAAAAAATTAAAATTTCATTTTTGTCCAAAATATCTATTATGGATACTAGCTTTGATTGTATCCATGTTTTGATCATTCTTGAATTTTACTTCACCACGATTATTTATGAAGTATTTTTGAACTTAGATTGTTTGAAGTACGAATCCTTAAAATTTATTCTTTTGTTTCACTGAATTCGTTTTAAAATATTTTTCATCATCCTCAGTCCTAAATGATGATATTACTGAATATTTTTGGCCTGTAGTGCAAAGATGGTTGATTTTCTTATAAATATCTTTGGCCCGTAGTGCAAAGATGTACATATGTTGAGATGATTATGACCAACTGATGAATATCTTTGGCCTATAGTGCAAAGATGAATATTTGATTCAAGATGTATGTCGATTGATGTTACAGGGATAAAATATTGATGATGGACTTTTAAATTCATAGATACTAGTAGATTTCATTCTCTACGTAACTCTTCTATGAATTATTATTTCATTGCGAATATTGATCCGAAACTTGTTTATGCATTATATTCTATCGGATTTTTCCTCGTTGAAGACTAACGATAATTTGTTCTATATTATCTTAGTCATAATATTCTTTACTGGGCTAGTTGAGCTCACCCTTTTTCTTTTTGTTCTATTTTTCTTCTCAGGAGGCGAGAATGTAGCGAGTACTAGTCGGGGTATGGAATGAAGGTTTTAGAAAGTTGTTTTAGTAATCCTCACTATTTTTGTAAAATAATATATCAATAATTATAATGATGACTTATTTGAGTGTTGATATTGTCTAGAAGACAATATTTGTATTTAAACTCACAGTTTATGTGTTGTCGTATTTTGCACGACAATTGTATTAATAAAGTTGTAGTTGTTTCTGTACCATGTATTTGGCGACTCAGAATAGATGTTGTATACCTATTTTGGAGGCGTCACATAATTGTCCTTAATAAAATGGGTTGGGTCAAAATGGACAGGTGGGGTGTTAGTTTTTGATTTTATGATGTTTTGAATGATGACTAATTTAAGTATATATATTAGATGTTTGCATGGATTATGGTCTGTTATAATTAAATATGCATGGATTATGGGTTATAATATTATAATATGTATTAATTATGATTATTTATATAACAGCTTATATTTACATGTATATTTATTGCTGATATTTTTTCGTTAGTAAGTTGGAATGGTTTAAAATTATTTCAAATTTGAATTTAAGTTTATTAAAGAAGGTCGGTAGAATCATAAGTGAGTCTATGGTTGGATATTACTACAAAAGTTGACACCCTCCCGAACGGCTTTTCCCAGCTGGTCCAATTAAAATTTTCACATTTGAGTATTTAATTAAATAATTAGGGGGAAATTAATTAAGGAGAATAAGAAGGTACTACTACTAAGGATTACTAGAATTTTTTGAAACACAAAAACAGAACTCCATCCATAAAGCGAGTATGCTTGTTAATAAGGGCTTTCTTTGGATGGCCTGATTCGATCGAGACGATCTATCTATCCACATTAAATATGAAGATAAAATTAAGATTTTTTAGCTAGACATTTAAATTAATTAATAATAGTTTCATAATTTTAATGCTAAATAAATGCGCTGATTTGTTGTTTCAAGTCTGAAGATATTCTCCTAATTCGTTCAGAATACTTAATGCTTGGCAAAAATTTCAAAGGACCTATGCTATTGCTAGTGGTAGTGGTATCAATTGCTACTAATATTTGCATGCACGTACTTATATATGTGAAATCATAGATCAAGAAAGTCGTCACTGATTGTGTTTTATGCGGTTTAATTTTTTAACCGATGCATGCATCTAATTATGGATATCTTTACATAATTTGATGGATAATCTTAACATTTTCAAATGTATCTCCGTTGATATATATATATATATATATATATATATATATATATATATATATATATATATATATATTTGTCCCCCTTTTCCCTATATATAAAGTATTTATCTATAATACTCCCTCCATCCCATTATATCTGACGTTATAGAGGGTTTTTTTATTTTCAAAATATTTGACGTTCTACAAAACCAAGAATATTTTACCTATTTGTTTCCATTTCTATCCTTACTTCTCCACCACCATTAATGGCTATTTTCTCTGTTTTCAAAAAACAGTTCAAATTTTATTCTTTAATTAGGAGAGGGTGTGAAATCAAGTTTGGTGTTAATGGAGAATTAAATGAGATCAAAGTATTAATTAAGGGTAAAATAGTAAAACTACATCTATTTTTAATCTATGTAAAAATCTCTAAAACGTCAGATATAATGGGATGGAGAGAGTATTAATTAATGAATGTCTCAAATTTGTACCTACTGCTCTTTCTTTTTTAGTCATCTAGTTACAACGTTTAACCCGTCAAAGAAAAAATCTTCATGTATATTGTAATTTTTCTTTTTTTATAATTTCACAAATTTAGTAATTGCTTGTGAATTTTTGCAACAGATTAAAATGAGTATGTCGTGATATTTTTGCAACAACGTCGACCTATAAAAAAAAATTCAATGATGTGTGGATGAGTAATTGTTTTGTAACTTACATTATTGAATATGATATTTTTTTTTAGTTATTGAAAATGAGGCTATCATACAACAATTTTAAATTATGGAGTTTTGAAAGATATTATTATAAATAATATATGAGCATTATTTATTTTTGTGATTTATTATATTATATTTTTATTTTTTATTAAAAAAAATTCTTCAAATTTGATCTCACTAAATCAGGGCTGTATCCGCTCCTAAATATATGTATATAGTATTGAATAAGACAATAAGTTTTTTATGACATAATTAATTACCAAAGATGTACTTAACCAATTGGGTAGTAGGTGTTGTTAAGGTGTGATAAAGTTCGATTTTGCGTTAGGACGAATTAACATACGTACCTACCTACTAATAGTTATTTTATTTGTCCCGTAGAGAATGAGCATTAATTAATTAAAAATAGGAACATACAAAAAGTAAAATATCCGAGCATAAGGCTCGCAACTTCTTTTTTTGGTATTGTACGAGCATTTTTTAATCCGCCCCAATTAAGCTTCCTGATTTCCTAATTAAGTTTGATGTAGATATGTATATATAAGCACTTTAATTTAAATGTTAATTACGAGTATAAAGGGAAGTAGAGAGAGAAAAGAAAGGTGAACTAAGAAGTAGTTATAAGGAGGATGGAGGCAGCTCTGGTGGTCATGGCGGTGCTTGTGGTGGTGACGGCGGCAGAAAAGGTGGGCTCATCGTCACCGAATTATGGGGACGCCTTGTCGAAGAGCATTCTATTTTTTGAAGGACAAAGGTCAGGTAAATTACCTCCTAGTCAGAGATTGACTTGGAGGAAAGACTGCTCTTTTTGATGGCCATGACAAGGATATATATATATATATATATATAATTATGTCTCTTCATTCTTTTTCAGTTTCAGTTTTTTTAATTTCAGAGGTTGATTAATTATTAAAGCCCTTTGCTTTTCCATGTGTGACTGTGTGAGTACATACATTATACATACATGTGTATATAATCGGTGCTTTAAATAAAATTCTAGTATATATCGTCATCGATCTTTTTATACATGTTAGTATGTGAATTAATGGTGCTGGCGTCACGCCAAACGGTATATATTATGATGACACTTTTTTTCTTTTTAATTTAAGTTGCATTAAATCAAACAATATTTATGTTACTCATCATATATAGATCAAGGGATGGGTGAAATTAATAGTAGATATCTTGAGAAATAACCTTAAGATTGCTGGCTGATCATTTTATTTTCATAATTGAGGCTGAAATTATTTATCAAAAAACAAAAGTTGGAAAGATGGTTTTATGTATACCAAAATTTTAATTTCCTATTTCTTTTGCTTGTGTTTTATTTTTATTTTTTTTAATTAATATACTTTTATTAAGTTATTTTATTTTGGGAATTTTGGTGCATGCACCCATCCGGCTATCCGTGTGGAGGCCACGGTTGTACCATCTTCACACATTAACCGTATCTTGTTGGAAATTTGAGGAGATATACATGCAATCGTATATTGTTAGTGATGTTTATATTTTGTTAGCTGTAGGCATCAATTAATTAGCATGTGATTGATTTCCTTTGATTTTCTAAATATTTCGTAATAAAATGCATGAATAACAACATATCAACTAAGGCAAATTCTATCACTTAATACAGTAATAATTTTTTATCACACAAACTATGGTATATCAAATAAGATGAGTACTATATATATATATTCTTCAAACAATTTATTAAATAACAGCTTAATTAATTAATTTACACGCTCGATGATCAGGTGGATTTAGTAGGTGTTCACTACGATGCAGGCGACAACATTAAGTTCAGTTTTCCAATGGCCTTCTCAACAACTATGTTAGCTTGGAGCGTATTAGAATTTGGCAAAGCTATGGATTCTGAACTGGAGCATGCCCTTGAGGCTATCCGTTGGTCAACCGATTACTTTCTAAAAGCCACCAACATTCCAGGTGTCGTTTTCACACAGGTGGGTGATCCCAATGCTGACCATAATTGCTGGGAAAGACCTGAAGATATGGACACTCCTAGAACTTCCTATGCAGTTACTACAAAGTCTCCAGGTTCAGAAGTTTCTGCTGAGATTGCTGCTGCTTTACAGCATCTTCCATGGTGTTTAAGACTGTTGACCGCAAACATTCCAATTTTCTACTTCAGAGAGCCATAGAAGTAATTATTGTAATTACTAATTTGTTTTTTATTCATATTCAACATTTTAAATGATTACATTAACTCTTTTTTTTTTTTTTGGGTATGCATGGATTAGGTTTTCAAATTTGCAGATACGTATCGAGGATCTTATAACAACAGTACTATTGGATCCTGGGTGTGCCCATTTTATTGCGACTTCAATGGCTACCAGGTATTCCTATTTCTTAATGGTACTCTAATGTAACGGTATATTTTTAAGCAACAAATTAAAAAAATAATAATAATTTTATTCCAGGGGTAGCAATTTATTTGAATGTGCATGACTCATATATAGAACGATCTAACGAACATATTTTACAGGATGAATTGCTCTGGGGAGCAGCATGGCTACACAAAGCTACTAGAGGGAAAACTTACTGGAACTATGTTTTACTGAACATAAATAATTTGGAAACTCCTTATAATGGAGGTAGCTTCACTGAATTTGGATGGGATGCAAAGCATGCCGGAATCAATATACTTGTTTCTGAGGTATATATATGCGTTTTTATCACCCTATTATTCTGTACAAAATATACATTTCTCACCATCTAAATTTCTTGAATTTATTTTCATGAAAGTTCATAATAAACAATAGCTTGGATTCTAGTCCATTTCTTCCCTGGGCTGACAAGTTTGTATGTAGTCTACTGCCTGAATCACTATCCCCAAGTGTCACATATTCCCCAGGTGAGTTTCCCTCTCAAGAAGAGCTCTAATTTGTGCGTAGATGGAGAGAGTTTGAAGTATTTACCATAAGAAAATGGGATGGCAGATAGCTCGACAAAAAAGTAAATAATTAGCAATCTTATACTTTAAGCACTACATAGTTACACAAAGAAATGAGAATTCAACTATACATTTATAAAGTAATAATAATAATATATATATATATATATATATATATATATATACCAGCTATGTTCCGAATTGACAATCTGATCATCATTTATCATTTTTCGTTCAGTTTAATTAGCAGGTGGACTTCTGTTTAAGTCAGGTATGTGCAACATGCAGCACACAACATCTTTGTCCTTTTTAATTCTTGTATACGCTCGCTATTTGAGGCAACCGAATAAGGTGATGATACAATGTGAGAATGGTGTTGCCACTCCATCTAGGCTTATTAATCTTGCAAGAGGCCAGGTATAATATATCTATGAATTAGAGATTTAATTATTAATTTGTGACGACGAATATATGTATATAACACTTAAGAATTGAATTGATGCAGGTTGATTACATACTTGGAAAAAATCCGATGAATATGTCATACATGGTGGGTTACGGAGAAAAGTTTCCACAGAGAATCCATCATTGCGGCTCTTCGTTACCTTCAATAAATAATAGTACTACACATGACGCCCAACACATAAATAAATGTAAAGATGGAACGCCGTATTTTAGGAGCAACAACTCCAACCCTAACTTGCTGATAGGAGCTGTTGTTGGAGGACCTGACATAAATGACTCATTTACTGATGATCGAGTTGATGCTGCGCATTTGGAGCCAACTACATATGTAAATGCTCCTCTTGTAGGCCTACTAGCTTACTTTAAAGCACCTTCATGATTCATTCAAGGCTTGCAAATTGTTAAGTTTATTTAAGTTTTCAACTCGATCAAAACCTTAAACTTTTAGGTCGAGTACGTACGTAGATAAATGAGACATTTACAATGTCTGATGTGAGATTAGCTCACCAACACTCCCCTAACTTTTAGGCTTTCTTGTTACGCATTCAACCCAAATATCGTACGTGTTAAATTTTCAACCAAAAAGATCAAGTAATTGAGTGGAATTGATATATAGCCCAATTTTGCAAGCTCGCTTGAATATATATATATATATATATATATATATATATTTATATATATATATATATATTCAGGGATTCAATTATCTTATAGCGAATATGGTATGGCCTTAAGACCTTATGATACTAAATTAAAATTTATTGTATTTACAAGATGATAAAAGCACTACACTTTTTATCACTGGTAGAATTATTTTAAAACATATTTATTCAACAATGGAGCCATTAGTAAATTATAAGGTGTATCTAAAGTTGGAGCAATATATTCAAAATTTATAGGAGAAGCTCCTTTTTATATAATAATTTTTATATAATATTTTTGGGTTGTAATTTTGAACAAATTATTATATAAAAAAAAAATGAGTGGCCAACATCCAGGCTAGTGGGTGCCGGGTTGGTATATATTAGTGAGTCCTTGAAGCGGGGATAAAATGATAACAGGTAGTCTCAATGAATGTAAGGGCCTTAGTATAGCAGCCCAAGATGGCAACTCAGGCGGCAACTTGATGACTAACTTAATTTTTTAACTCATAGTTTAGCCATCCCAACTTCAACTTGTGTTTTGGGCCCCCTTTTTGTAAACAATCCGTTTCAGAAACAATAAATCCGTTTTTTTAGTGATGATTTTATATCTAATGATGACATAATATTCTCAAATTTAACATCACATTTTAATATAATTTTGTTTTGATTTTTTCCTGCTCGGAGATTTCTTGTTCACCGGAGTATATATTTGCATGTTATCTTCTTCTTTCTCAATGTGGTCTTTCTGTAATTACATACTGATCAGTTACAAGTTTCAAATATTTGAAGTATGCGCAAAATATTAAACAAAAAAATTGCTTTTATATTTTGAAGCAAATAAAGTATTTTTAATATATACTACCTCAAAGTAAATTAATTCATGCACGTGCACAAAGATTGTATAACAGTTACACAAATATAATTAAATATACAGATTACTCGCTAGTAGCACATAACTACGTACTTGCTACAATGACATTTTTGAGTACAACAAACTAACTAATATAATTGCTTTGTTATAATATATAATTCAGTTCAAATTCATAATCAAATCAAATCTTACTAAATCTAAATTCAGTATATATCCGGGGTTCATGTTGGAGCTGAAG